>JAPXFY010000035.1:2198737-2213737 GCA_030674185.1 Monoplex corrugatus
GCTTGAGAAAAAGAAAGCATAAACCCAAGGATTTTTATCTGGTATTTGCACAAAAGAGCATGTTTCTCTCTGACTTTGACCAACTAATTGATTACTACTGCCTCTTACCTGGAAATCTCATCATTCTAGGTGACATCAATGTCCACTACGACAACACTCACCGTTATGACACAAGACATATCATCAACTCTCTGTCCAATCACAATATGACACAACATATTTCTGAACCAACCCATCAAAAAGGTCACATTCTTGACTGGATCATTTCTCGTGATCACCACAATTCAGCTACTGACAACTGCCTAGTTCTTTCTACCCGTCTAACTTCAGCCCTTCCATTTGACCACTCTGCAATTCTCTGTTCTCTTGACATTTCTCCTCCTTCCCGTACCACGCGCACAGTGACTCGACGCAATCTCAAATCTATTGACCTCTCCACATTTTCATCTGATGCCTCCTGCCTCCTTTCTGAAAAGTCACACAACCTTGCCGATGAATTCTATACTACTCTCCACCATCTTCTGGACACTCATGCTCCAGCCACAACCCGTCTTTTACCTGACCGCCCCCCTACCCCCTGGCTCACTCATGAGATTGCCTGTGCAAAACGTGCCCGCCGCAGAGCAGAGCGCCGCTGGCGCAAATCCAAACTCACTGTACATAGGCAACTTTTCCAAGCCTCTAAAACAAAAGTATCCACCCTCATTGCGTCTGCAAAAACAAGCTATTTCCAAACCAAAATCCTGAATGCCTCTTCTTCAAGAGAACTCTTTACAACCATGAATCGTCTCCTTGGCACACGAAAAGATTTACCTCTCCCAACAAACCACACAAATGAAGAACTCCCATCTGTATTCTCCAAGTATTTCACCACCAAAATACAAACTCTTCGTGACAGGCTTGACAGGACACCCTGTCAACCATGCCCACCTGACCCTTCCTTCTCTGGCACACCTCTTACTACTTTTACCCCAGTCTCACAAGAAGAAATTCTCAACACAATCAGATCCATGTCGTTCAAAACCTGCGAACTGGATCCTCTTCCAGGTTCTCTCTACTTTGACTGTCTCCCTACTCTCCTCCCATTCATCACTGACATCATCAACACTTCTCTTCAAACTGGAACTGTCCCAGATTCTTTCAAGTCTGCTATTGTTCACCCTCTCCTCAAGAAATACAATTTAGACCCAAATGAACTGAAAAATTACCGGCCTATCTCTAATCTCTCTTTCTTGTCAAAACTCACCGAAAAAGTTGTCCTCAACCAGCTGAACTCTCACCTGTCTGCCAACAATCTTCTCAATCCTTTCCAGTCAGCCTACCGCCAGTGCCATAGCACTGAAACTGCCCTGCTACACATTCTCAACAATCTCCTCCTTGCAACTGATACTGGCAAACTCTCTCTCCTCACACTCCTTGATCTGTCTGCAGCCTTTGATACCATTGATCATGGTATTCTCCTTTCTAGACTTCATCATACTTTTGGCATCTCTGACATTGCTCTCTCCTGGTTCACTTCATATCTGTCAAACAGAAAACAAACTGTTCTCATTAATGGCACTTACTCTCAACCTGCATGCCTGACCTGTGGTGTTCCATAAGGATCTGTCCTTGGCCCTGTCCTTTTCACTCTTTACACCTCCCCCCTGTCCACCATCATCAACTCCCACTCTATAAAACACCACTTCTATGCTGATGACACCCAACTTCTAGACAGTGACACACCAGACAATATACAGCACCTCTTGACTCGCACCACTGAGTGTTACTCAGACATTAAGAACTGGATGACGTTCAACAAACTTCAGCTTAATGACGACAAGACAGAAGCTATCCTCATTGGCACCCATCAGAAACTTTCTCAGCTGCCTCCTCTTTCTCTCCCATTATGTAACACATCAGTCCCAATTTCTGATTCAGCTAAAAACCTTGGTGTCTGCATTGACTCTACCTTCTCCATGAACAACTTTGTTTCTCAAACTGCCAGATCTTGGCTACTATCACCTCCATCGTATAAGCCTGATCAGGAAGTATCTCTGTGTGGAAACAACTGCAAAACTCGTTCTCTCCTTCATAATGTCTCGCATTGACTATTGCAATTCACTCCTGTCTGGTCTTCCTGCCTCCACCATTCACATCCTACAGCGCATTCAAAACAATGCTGCACGCCTTGTACTCAAAAAGAAAAAAGCTGACCACATATCTCCTCTCCTGGCACAACTCCACTGGCTCCCTGTATCAAAGCGCATACAGTACAAACTAGACACCATGTGCTACAAAAGCCTCAATAACGCAGCCCCCGATTACCTGTCAAGCCTACTTGAGATCTATCTTCCCTCACGTACCCTCCGCTCTGCCTCCGATCCTCTGATTTTTCGCTTTCCACGCACTAAGCTCAATACCTATGGTCCATGAGCCTTCTCTGTTTCTGGTCCACTTTCCTGGAACAAACTTCCTCTCTCAGTCCGTCAGCAACCTACTTTTGTCTCCTTCAAGTCCGCTCTCAAAACTCACCTTTTCTCCTCTGCATAAAATCCTGACCTCACTCATCCCCCCTCTGTAGCCTGTCTCCGCTCGGAGGGGAATCACATTGTAATATATATTTGTACAGTGAACCTCGAATTCAACGAGCTCGGATTAAACGAGACCTCGCATCCAACGAGGTACATTTTAATCCCCGTTTTATTCCTTATAAACTGTTAGTAAAATAAATCGGATCGAACGAGCACCAAAATAGTCAGCCTCGGCTCTAATGAGCACAACCATGGCTGGTTGAATGAATGAACCAGTTGAATCACTTTTTTTCCCCCTTTCTTTATTCGATTTGCATCACTGCCTGGCATGATGAGAACAACAGGGGCCCGCTAGTTTGCGAGGCGGCGCAGAGGAGGGAGAGGGGGGGGGGGGGGTGTTATAAGCCAAGGCGGAGAGTGAAGGACAGCAAGACCAGGCCTGCGTTCGCAAGGAAAGCGCTCGCGTGCACTTCGTCCAACGACCAATCAGAACAACCGTTTTCGAAGGCGGCCTCGCTTAGCGTCGTTACGCGTTGGGTGCTTGAACGCGGCACTGACATTGAAGCATCCGTCACGGCAACAAACTACACACTAAGTCGATTGTGTACCGGTAGTTCTTTTGCCTTTCCCTTTATCACATGCTCCCCTCGCATTCAACGACACCTCGGATCCAACGAGAATAACCATCAGTCCCGACGATCTCGTTCTATCCGAGGTTTACTGTATATAATATGCTCTCTATAATTTTCCATTGCTTTTATTCTTTTTCCCCATTTATAGCCATGTGTGAGTGTGTGTGTGTGCGTGTGTGTGCGCGCGTGCGTAAGTGTATGTTCAGCGCTTAGATTTGATTTTTATCGAGATTTTGCGCTATATAAATATTGTATTTATTATTATTATTATAAGATAGTTTTAGACATGATAAACGATAAAGAATTTATGAACATGTATGGCGATAAAATGCAGTGTGTAGTTACTGTGTCAATATCGCTCGGACTGTGTGAGAGAACGCTGACAGAGAGGAAAGAGCAGAAGTAGATACAGAATATGAGGGTGTACATGACCCAGATTACCAGCCTGGTGACGGAGGCCGGTGAATCAAATGAAATGAGGGAAAATGGAGACGAGATACGACAACCCGACAGTGACTCATCTGGGCGAGCTAAGCCCCGTCACTTGCAATGACACATGCCTACACGTAGTCAGCGCGTTGATAGCACAGCAGGCAGAGCGAGAGGACAGGGAAGGGACCCATGTTATAACCTATTGTGTTGTACACTACTTCACTGACTGACTGTTTAGGTTGTGTGCGTGTGTGATCTGCACAGTGTGAAGTGGGCGTAGCAGTGTGTGTGTGTGTGTGTGTGTGTGTGTGTGTGTGTGTGTGTGTGTGTGTGTGAGTGTGTGTGAGTGTGTGTGTGTGTGTGTGTACATTTCTGTCTGTTGTGTGTGTGTGTGTGTGTGTGTGTGTGTGTGTGTGTGTGTGTACATTTCTGTCTCTTGTGTGTGTGTGTGTGTGTGTGTGTGTGTGTGTGTACATTTCTGTCTCTTGTGTGTGTGTGTGTGTGTGTGTGTGTGTGTGTGTGTGTGTGTGTGGTGAGTGTGTGTGTGTGTGTGTGTACATTTCTGTCTGATGTGTGTGTGTGTGTGTGTGATCTGCCCAGTGTGAAGTGGGCATAGCAGTGTGTGTGTGTGTGTGTGTGTGTGTGTATGTTGTGTGTGTGTGTGTGTGAGTGTGTGTGTGTGTGTGTGTGTGTGTGTGTGTGTGTGAGTGTGTGTGTGTGTGTGTGTGTGTGTGTGTGTGTGTGTGTACATTTCTGTCTCATGTGTGTGTGTGTGTGTGTGTGTGTGAGTGTTGTGTGTGTGTGTGTGTGTGTGTGTGTGTGTGTGTGTATGTGTGTACATTTCTGTCTGATTGTGTGTGTGTGTGTGTGTGTGTGTGTGTGTGTGTGTGTGTGTGAGTGTGTGTGTGTGTGTGTGTGTGGTGTGTGTGTGTGTACATTTCTGTCTGATGTGTGTGTGTGTGTGTGTGTGTGTGGGGTGTGAGTGTGAGTGTGTGTGTGTGTGTGTGTGTGTGTGTGGTGTGTGTGTGTGTGAGTGTGTATGTGTGTGTGTGTGTGTGATTGTGTGTGATGTGTGTGTGAGTGTGTGTGCGTGTGAGTGAGTGAGTGAGTGTGTGTGTGCATGTGAGTGGTGTGTGTGTGTGTGTGTGTGTGAGTGTGTGTGTGTGTGAGTGTGTGTGCGTGTGAGTGTGTGTGTGTGTGTGTGTGTGTGTGTGTGGTGTGTGTGTGTGTGTGTGTGTATGTGTGTGTGTATGTGTGTGTGTGTGTGTGTGTGTGTGTGTGTGTGAGTGTGTGTGTGTGTGTTTCATGCTTATCTTTAGGACTTTTAGGTGTGACTGGTTGTCTGTCTTAACATTGTAGCAGTAGACACTGAGCTCTTTGTCATGATGGCACGTGTTACCCTGAGAAAAGTAAACTGCATGATGTAGCGCCGGCTGAAAAACGGATAAGTTTGTCGTAGTGGTATAACGGTTGGTCGTTAGCATTAGGGTAAACTGATCTAAATCCGACCGATTTTTGGCACAAGGTACAGGTTTTGTGGCATGTCTTCATAAATATTTTGTACATGACCAGTTAGAACAGCTTGATGCCTGTAGTAGACTTTCTGTGACTGATTACTGGGCTTTACAAAGTTGTAAGGGGTACCACAGTCATACAATATGCTACAGAACAAAGTAGGGGTACATGATCTAAATTCCAACCAGGTGGATGTAAAATCCAACCAGGGGGTGATCCAAACTTCGACCAGCATGAATACTGTCAGGCAGTGCATATTATTTGATTAACAAATGATCTAGCAATCAAAAACAACAAAACCAGTTAGTTACTTTTGGAACAATGTATGCCTTGATGATTTTCATCGGTGTTTTCCACATCTACTGCGTCTGTCAACGATCAACATCTTTCCCTGTTACATACTTTTTAGAAAGGCAGCATGGTCAGTGCTACAGTGCGTGAAGTAGGTCTATGTAGATCTAAGTTGCTGTCATCCCTCACACCCACACACACGTGTGTGCTCGCGAGCGATTGTGAGATAGACAGAACAAGCTAGAGAGAGCGAAAAGGAAAAAAAGAGAGAGGGGAGAAAGAGAGCGAAACAAAGAGAGACAGTGGGAGCAAAGAGGGTAGACAATAAGAGGGGCCACTCTCTATCTGGCCTTACTAGCGAAAGTGAAGCCGGTGGCTGAACGGTTGCCGCGAACGGGAGAGCAGCCACTCCCATCAGTGCAGACGATAACAAACCAGGCTGTGTGTCAGACGATGAAATGTGTTGTAGGTCTGTTGTGTCAGACTACTGTACTAAAACTGACACTGGGCATGCACTTCTTGTAATCTTTGCAATACATGTGTTGCAACTAACAAGGCCATCTTCTGATTATTGTTTCAACTCTCACCCCACCTCAACCCCCAGAGAAAGAGAGAGAGAGAGAGAGAGAGAGAGAGAGAGAGAGAGAGATTTTCTGAGATCAGCATAGTTTTGTTGTTTTACATTATCTGGTGGTGGATTGATTGAAGACAGCAGGTCAAAGGCTCTTAATTTACATAAAACAAGCCAGCAAAAACCACACACACACTCCTCTGTCATTACCTTTCTCTGCACACACCAAAACAAAATCATACAGTTCCTTGAAAAAGCACATTTGTGCACATGTTCAATAATCTAGAAATCCTACACATGCTGAAACTTCAGCATCTTTCTGTTTTGTCTCCCTGAAGCTGCTGCGAATTTCCTGTTGTTGTCTTTTATGGTGAAGTGGAGCCTGATATTAAGGAACAAATTCACAACAAGTGAGCTCAGTTTGCATTTTTGTGACGGGCTAATGAGAGTACTCCCTTCTTTGTCTAGTGGCATTAGAAATCGTGTTCTCACTCTGTTCATGCGGAGCAACTGTCCTAAATTTTTTAACACGATTTCTAACTGCTGAACGACATGCACAAGCTGAGTGCTGGGGATGACCAGTCCAGGCTCCTATTACAGGAATTCCTTAGGGCGGCAGATGTATTGAGACACTATTTGATGTTCCAGTAGAATGGATCGGTAAATTAAAGGCAAACACCACAGGCCACTAGTAGGTATCGCATTTTGAAAAGTAATGGTCAGTGGCCATTGTCCAGTACTAAAACCTTTCGCAGTTGGGCACAGAAAAGGAATAAGGCTGTAATGGGGGCAAGAGGAAATAAATAGACATTAGACTGGATGGATCAATACCCTAGACCGTGAAGTGACCGCACCAAAGACCAGAAAGCAAATATCAAGAAATAACGCCATTATTCTCCACGTTGGGGAGTTGGACAGATTCTAAGGGGTGACACTTAGCAGTAAAAGTCACCGTCCGAAACAGACTTTTGAAAATGGCATGTTAATTGGCCGAAGGTAACGTTAGATGTAACCACCACAATGTCAGGATTAAACTTCGAATCATTCAAACTTGAAGTCAGGCTTTAGAAACGCGGTCAGCTAATCACACGTTCAAACCAGTCAGTCAGGCTTTAGAGAAGCGGTCAGCTAATCACACGTTCAAACTTGAAGTCAGGCTTTAGAGACGCGGTCAGCTAATCACAGGCGGTCCTATTGATGGTCAGGGAGGGAAAGCGTCCTGACCTGAATCACCTTCTATAAAAGGAATAGTCAGTCAGCCTCTGGGCGCTCTTTTGGGGAAACCAGCTTCCAAGCTACCTCACAGGTATGTGACCCACGTTTTAATTTGTACTCTTGTTAGGTGCTAAGGTTAAGGTTAGAAGTTAGAGGCATGTTTTACTTTCCAGGAAACAGAAAGAATAGAGCTGGAAATGTGCAGTATGCTAGTAACATGTAAGCTGGTGAAGATTCGTTGTGCATTTTAGGATTTAGGGCCATTGGGACTTAGGCCAGTAGAACGGTGAATTATGTCTTACGTTGAAGTTGATCAATTTAAATAAATGTGTTGTATTTATCATTCCATGTGTGGACTACCTTTGAGAATCCTTGTCTAGTGTGGTTAGTGCGTTTCCTCTCGTCACACTCTCCTCCCTTATTAAGTGCATAATTATTAAGTAGAGAAACAATTCTTCATAATCATCCTCAATTCCTTATACACATCATCGCAAATTCCTTCTTGCGATACTCCTGTAGATCAGGCAGCTGTTTTGTGGTAAGCAAACACACACACACACACACACACACACACACACGAATTTTCACATGATTAATTTTTGCTTCTACATTAATCAGAGTCACTGTTGCCAAAGAACTCAGACTGAATTATTTCATTTATTAGAATTTGTAGTGATTTTCATCTAAGAGTAAAACACAAAAAAAGTATCTGTGTTGCTTTACAGTGTTTGTTTATGTTTTCAAGGCTTTTTCGCTGGTAGTTGATTGCGTGTGGGCAGTTTTCTCTTTGTTGTGAGCATTGGTGGTGGATTTGGTACATCAAAGAGGGTTGGGACTGCACACCAGATAAGTGGACACTTTGGGTTGGAAGGATTCATGAACTGACTAGCTTCAAAATGGTCAGCACATATAGAGTAGTTGGCATGGAGATAAGACGAGGACTGGCCCAAAAGATCCTTGTGCCTGCAGTTTTGTATCCACACTTTGCACCTGGAACAAGATAAATACGACATATACTTAATATTTTACATAACATTCGTTTGATACAGAATACACCTTTTCTCTCTCTCTCTCTCTTTCTGTCTCTGTCTGTCTGTCTGTCTGTCTGTCTGTTTGTTTGTTTGTGTGTGTGTGTGTGTGTGTGTAGTGGGGGGGGGAGGGTATGCGTGTTGTTTTCGTGGGATTTTGTGCTTTGGGGCTTGTATATGTTTGTTGTGTGTGTGTGTAACCTGTGCATGTGTGCGTGTGTGAATACCTGTGTGTGTGCGCAAGACTGTAAATATAATGCTGTGTTCCTAGTATTCACTGAAATTAGGTAGGCCTACATTGCTATTATTTAAGTTACATTTAGTGTTTTCATTCTCTGCTATACTCCCTCACACACACACACACACACACACACACACATACACACACACACACACACACACACACACACACACACACACTCGCTCACATGTACACACACATACACACACACACACACAGACACACACATACACACACTCACACACACACACACACACATACTGCCACTCACGACTGTAGCGCGGACGGAAAAAAACGTGTACGCGTGAGAAAAGGTGTTCATGCTTATCAGCACGTTTTCCGTCCTTGAGGAAGAAGGGAGGCCAGCGTTGTTTATCTTTCTGGTAAACATGGCACTGACAGGGCGACAGAAACTGATTTTGTGGTGGTGGTGGAAGAGAAGAAACCTGAAACATCGAACAACTCGCCGTTTTTCTGTACACCACAGACGTATAATAAACGCACGCTTTACAAATGCACTCAAACAACCCATTCACAAATACACATAATACTCATGAACAAACACCGGCCCAGTGCACACAGACACAGAAAAAGTGACAGACAGACAGACAGACAGACAGACAGACACAGAAAAAGTGACAGACAGACAGACAGACACAGAAAAAGTGACAGACAGACAGACAGACAGACAGACAGACACAGAAAAAGTGACAGACAGACAGACAGACAGACAGACACAGACACACACAGACACACACACACACAGACACAGACACACACACACACACACACACACACACACATCTCCTCCAATTCCTTTTGCAATGTTGTTCCATGCCTCGGCGATCATGTCTCTGTTGAAATGATTTCTGTCAGACTTGTTCCAAAGGAAGGGTCGAGTCCTGACTTCGGAAATCAGCTTCTCGTCTTCCCATCTTTTGTTAAAAATGACTGAAAATTTCAGCACAGTACAGTCTCTTGACCCGCACACACGTACAGAAGCGTTTCAGTATGAACGCGCAGAGGATGGCCAGTGATAAAAAAGAAGGGTTGGCCTCGAGGTCACGACTTCTGTCCGTCCGCACGCACGACTGAAGTGTAGCATGCACGTACGACTTTTTTGGCGGGTGTGGTCGTGCGTGCGTGTCTGTGGCAGTATGAACATCTTCAGCAGCGCAAGTAAAATAAAGAGTTTTTCCCACCAGCACGATTTTTGTCTGTCTGCACGACAGTCGTGAGTGGCAGTATTAACGTACCCTAAAGCACGGCTGGGCAGAAGACGGATGCTACAGAGATGTTGTATATTAATATTAGAGGTCAGCGAGTTTTCTTCACACACACACACACACACACACACACACACACACACACACACACACACACACACACACACACACACACACACACACACCACGCACGCACGCACGCACACACACACGCACGCACGCACGCACGCACGCACGCACGCACGCACGCACGCACACACACACACACACACACACACACACACACACACACGGTCGAAACCATTCGTACAAGTAAACTTCCTTTCCAGAGGAATACAAACATTTCAAGTTTGTAGTCTATTTATTTCGTTGGCAAAATCGCATATTGACCGAGATAGATGATTCACATGAACTTGTAATTGTTTGAGGGTTCATAACTGTATTTAATTAAGGGCTGATCTTAAGCAAACTCCTATGACACTGATCCAAGCCTCTCTCTCTCTCTCTCTCTCTCTCTCTCTCTCTCTCTCTCTCTCTCTCACTCTGATTCTCATTCTCTCTCTCTCTCTCTCACTCTGATTCTCATTCTCTCTCTCTCTGTCTCTCATTTTCTTTCACAAACACACAGACACACAGCACATACATTCACACACACATACACACACACACAGAGAAACACACACACAAAGATTAACTTATCGATATCACAAACATGAAAGAACTTCGCGAATGTGTCACACAAGAAGACTTACGAATGCTCTGTCTGTCTGTCTGTCTGTCTGTCTCTGTCTCTGTCTCTCTCTCTCCCTCTCCTTCTCTCTCTGCCTCCCCCTCCCCCTCTCCCTCTCATATCTGAAGTTGTGTGTGTGAGTGAATGAATGAGTGTGTGTGTGTGTGTGTTCGTTCGTTCTTTGATTTAACGTCTTTTCACTATAACTCTCTCTCTCTCTCTCTCTCTCTGTGTGTGTGTGTGTGTGTGTGTGTGTGTGTGTGTGTGTGTGTGTGTGTGTGTGTGTGTTTTGTGTGTGGTCATTGGTGTAATGTCTATTCACTTAAGTGATTTTAGACCCAAAACGTGTTAATATAATACACAAAAAAGAAAAGAAAACGACGTGGGGAAGGGAATGTAGATGCAGGAGGGGCAGAGGAAGAGGGAAGCGAACAGATAACATATGAAGCAGCGTACTACAACTATGTAAACAATAAACTACCAGTTAACTGTAACTATGAACAGAGAGTGTAAACAATTATAAACATTGAAAGAAAAGATAACATATGAAGCAGCGTACTACAACTATGTAAACAATAAACTACCAGTTAACTGTAACTATGAACAGAGAGTGTAAACAATTATAAACATTGAAAGAAAAGATAATATATGAAGCAGCGTACTACAACTATGTAAACAATAAACTACCAGTTAACTGTAACTATGAACAGAGAGTGTAAACAATTATAAACATTGAAAGAAAAGATAACAAATGAAGAAGTTTACTACACAACACACACACCCCACGCACCACTACACCACGCACACCACACGCACGCACGACTGAGTAAACACAACTAAACCATGAACAACACGAAAAAACTTTTGAAGCAATTATGCGAATGTAACTTGGTATGAACTATGTGTTTAAGTGTGCGAGTGTGTGTGGTGGTGTGGGAATGTGTGTGTGTCTGTGTGTGTGTGTGTGTGGTGTGTGTGTGTGTGTGTGTGTGGTTGTGTGTGTGTGTGTGTGTGGTGTGTGTGGATGTGTGTGGGTGTGTGTGTGTGTGTGTGTGTGTGTGTGTGTGGTGTGGTGTGTGTGTGGTGTGTGTGTGTGTGTGTTGTGTGGGTTTGTGTGTGTGTGGTGTGTGTTGTGGTGGTGTGGTGTGTGTGTGTGTGTGTGTGTGTGTGTGTGTGGTGTGTGTGTGTGTGTGTGTGTGTGTGTTGTGTGTGTGTGTGTGTGTGTGTGTGGTGTGTGTGTGGTGTGTGTGTGTGTGGTGTGTGTGTGTGTGTGTGTGGTTGTGTGTGTGTGTGGTGGTGGTGTGTGTGGTGTGTGTGTGGTGTGTGTGTGTGTGTGTGTGTGGTGTGTGTGGGTGTGTGTTGTGTGTGGTGTGGTGTGTGTGTGTGTGTTGTGTGTGTGTGTGTGTGTGGTGGTTGTGGTGTGTGTGTGTGTGTTGTGTGTGTGTGTGTGTGTGTGTGTGTGTGTGTGTGTGTGGTGTGTGTGTGTATGTGTGTGTGTGCGTGTTGTGTGTGTGTGTGTGTTGTGTGTTGTGAGTGTTGTGTGTGTGTGTGTGCGTGTGTGTGTGTGTGTGTGTGTGTGGTGTGCGTGTGTGTGTGTGTGTGTGTGTGGTGGTTGTGTGTGTGTGTGTGTGTGTGTGTGTGTGTGTGTGTGTGTGTGTGTGTGTGTGTGTGTGTGTGTGTGTGTGTGGTTGTGTGTGTGTGGTGTGTGTGTGTGTGTGTGTGTGTGTGTGTGTGGTGTGTGTGTGTGTGTGTGTGTGTGCGTGTGTGTGTGTGTGTGTGGTGTGTGTGTGTGTGTGTGTGCGTGTGTGTGTGTGTGTGGTGTGTGTGTGTGTGTGTGTGTGTGTGTGTGTGAGTGTGTGTGTGTGTGTGTGTGTGTGTGTGTGTGTGTGTGTGGTGGTGTTGGGTGTGTGTGTGTGTGTGTGTGTGTGTGTGAGTGTGTGTGTGTGTGTGTGCGTTTGTGTGTGTGTGTGTATGTGTGAGTGTGTGTATGTGTGTGTGCGTTTGTGTGTGTGTGTGTGTGTATGTGTGTGTGTGTGTGTGCGTGTGTGTGTGTGTGTATGTGTGTGTGAGTTTGTGTATGTGTGTGTGCGTTTGTGTGTATGTGTGTGTGTGTGTGTGTGTGAGTGTGTGTATGTGTGTGTGCGTTTGGTGTGTGTGTGTGTGTATGTGTGTGTGTGTGTGTGTGTGTGCGTGTGTGTGTGTGTGTGTGTGTGTCTGTCTCCTCCATTCCTCTCTTCTTCCCCTCCACCCCCACTCTGTGGGTTTCTGCAAAACGATTGTCTGCAAAGAAAACTGTTTGTCAGTACTGAGTGCCACAGATCATAACTGAGCAGACTTCAATACTTTTCTGTTTTGCCGTTTGGATGTTGTTGCCTTTTGTCTTTTGGTGTCGTGCAGTACAAAACTGAGTCTGAGGTTCCAAGAGTTCTAGATAATTTACTTGTCTCTGTAAGACAAAACTGAGTCCGAGATTCCAAGAGTTTTAGATAATTTACTTGTCTCTGATGCCATGTACTTATTTTTTTTTCTTATCTGGTTGTCCAGCCATTTCGGTGGCGAAAGCCTTTTGGTGTCATTTGCTGAGGTGGATTAGGAACACAAAACAGCGTTGGGACAGCAGACAAATGAACTTCTGTTTGGCAGATTTCATGAACTGGTTATCCTCAAAGTGATCTGAACACAAGAAGCAGTTCCTGCTGATATAGACTGTTGCTCTTTTCAGCAATCTTCTCGTTGGTATTTATCTTCCACTTCTTGCATCTGTTGGAATGAATAACAATCAGTAAATATCAAGTGGGTAAGGTTCTTTCAAATTATCATTCTGCACACATATTAGCACACAAACATTACTGTTATCATTATTACCGGACGCACGCAACACACACACACAACACACACACACACACACACACACAAACACACACACACACACACACACACACACCACACACACAACACACACCACATGCATCGGCAATGAAACAGTTGTCTATCCAGACATTTCAGACTCACCACATATCCGACCTCAGCTGAAATGCAACATTATGTGTTTACTGGATGCGTGTTACTCTTTAAATTACCGACTGTGTCTCCACATTACTTCTAATATCTTTGGGAAATGGTAATGCTTCTACTTCATCTTTCTTCCTGGTGAATTATGAGCATTATTTGCGCAAGAAACACTGCCACCTTTTCCTCGTGTGAGCATTTTGCTCACATGCCAGAGCAGCTGGCAGCTGGCCTTTTTAACGTATGGCGTGGGTGGGTGGGAGAGGTGGCGGGGGCACGGAGCCACTTTTCGGACCGAAGTGGCTGCTCTTTCTGTAGGTACTATACACTTTGGTGTGGCCTTCAACGTCACATTGTGTCATAGTTTAAAAAAATATTTTTTACTTTCATTGGCAAATCCTAGAAATTTGGTTATTCCCTAAACTGAAACCAGTTTCTGTCACCTATTTTCAGTAAGAGGAGTGACTGTAGTTTGGGTTTTGTGAGGCGACCCGGATATCGGTGGGATTTTACATCACCAAAAAGTCGGTTTTTAGATCAGTTTACCCTAAACGTCCGCTTCAGTTTCTCGAACAGAAACATGAACGTTCTGTCTGTCCACCAGGCGTGTTTGGTATGCATGGAAAGCTGATCTACCAACTGACGACAAAAGCTGGGACACCAGCTTCGTGTAGAAATGTGTGTGTACACGTATAAACACCAACCATGTTTCAGTTAACTTGGCACTGATCAGCTGTCAGCACACCGCCCACAGTGGTGTGTGTGATTGGCGAAAGAGCGCGGCAGCAGTCTTGTACGGTAATGGCACGCGCTAATCTTACAACCAGCCAGCTTATTGTGCACCAGGCAGGCGGGCTGGGTCAAGATGACACATTCCTCAACGCAGCAATGAGTTTCCTCCAACTGAAGGGAACAGAAAGAACAGCCGTGTGCACTACACTACACTACACTACACTACACTGCACTGCGCTACACTACACTACACTACACTACACTACACTACACTACACTACACTACACTTACATCTACACTACACTACCTACACTACACACACACCACACCACACCACACCACACACACTACACTACACTAACACTACACTACACTACATACACTACACTACCTACAACCTACACTACACTACATACCTAACCCTACACTACACTACACTACACTACACTACACTACAATACCCTACACTACAATACACTACACTACACTACACTACAATACACTACACTACACTACACTACAATACCCTACACTACACTACACTACATACCAAACTACTACACTACACTACACTACACTACTACACTAACTACACTACACTCACTACACTACACTACACTACACTACAATACCTACACTACACTACACTACACTACACTACACTACAATACCACTACACTACACTACACTACACTAATACACTACACTCATACAATACCTACACTACAATACAATACAATACACTACACTACACTACACTACAATACCCTACACTACACATACACTACACTACACTACAATACCCTACACTACAATACCCTACACTACACTACACTACACTACACTACACTACACTACAATACA
>JAPXFY010000035.1:2215576-2230576 GCA_030674185.1 Monoplex corrugatus
CATGACCTGGATGTGGCCTGGCCCCCTTAGATGTCAGGAGTTAAGGGCCGAAACACTTGCCTGACTGGGGTTTCTCCTCTGAGGACCTTCTGCTGTCTGGCTCTCTTCACAGTTTCTTACTATCTAAACCTACATGCTGGAGACGACGATTTGGTATAAATTTCCATTGCTATATCAAATCACAAATATTTCGACATACATTACTAAAAGACTTAATAGTTTCTTTTGCAGACTTCACCAGTTTTAACATGCATGGCTAAAGCACCCTCCCTCCAATTGCATCAGCCTTGTTGTGGCGGGGGAGCTTGTGTGTCCTTACGATCCCAGGAGCTATGCCGGCGGGGACTTCGTGGGCCCTGGCAGCTTCAAGCAAGCCGGACAGGTCGCTGGGGGAGGGGCCAGACTAAGGGGTGCATACAAACAAGTCCTGGCAGCAGGGGATGGGTGAAAAAGAGGGTAAAGAAGATACACTTTTCATATATGGCTTCTTTTTCAATGTCGTGAGCAGATGATTTCTTCGAAGGAACAATGGTCAGGATCTCAGCACTGTAAGTGCACTGCGCGGCAAGAAGGCACCCGCAAACTACTTGCTTGTACTTTTGCTAATCATTGCATATGATGAACTTACAAAATGGAAAACGTTATAGTTCTGTGTCCTCTGAGTCCCCCAGGGGGGACCTGAACTCAATGGCTACTGGGGAGGGAGAGTCCGTGTCTGTGAAAGGTAGCTGTGATGACGGTAATGGATTACCCGACGGAGGTTATTGGAAGCGGACATGTAGAAACTCCTCAAAAATGCAAAATCACAAAAAGAAAAAAATGCAAAAAAAGGATTTGAATATAGGGACATGGAATGTACAGACTATGTTAGAATTAGGAAAGCTCTACCTACTAGTCAAAGAATTAGAAAGGAGCAAGATGAACATAACAGGGCTCTGTGAGGTTAGATGGAGTGGGCAGGGACTTTTTACTGTAGGAGAGCATACAGTTGTATATAGTGGAAATGAAAAAGGTGGCTCAAGAGGAGTAGCAATTGTGCTGGACAAAAAGCATGCTGGAGCTCTGAAAAGCTATAATCCAATTAATGACAGATTTCTCACTGTCAAAATAAATACCAAATATGCTGTTTTGAACATAGTTCAAGCTTATGCTCCAACATCCACTAGCTCAGAAGAAGAAATAGAAAATTTTTACAATGACCTCCAAACTATCAGAGACAAAATTCCCAAAAAGGAAATATGCATTGTGATGGGTGACTTCAACGCTAAAGTTGGAGAGGGGGCTGACACAGAATGTGGAATAGGACCATATGGTTTAGGAGAACGAAATGAGAGAGGTGACATGCTGGCTCTGTTTTGTCAGGCAAATGAGATGAACATCACAAATACTTTCTTCCAACAACCACTGCGCAGAAGATACACATGGATCTCTCCAGGAGACAGGTGTCGTAATCAGATTGATTATATTATCATTGACAGATCCTGGAAATCAACTGTCCTCAATGCAAAAACAAAGCCTGGAACAGACTGCGACACGGATCACATTCTTGTGACAACCAAATTAAGAATGAAAATATTGAAGAAGCCTAAAACCAAAACTACGCCAAAGTTCGACATATCAAAATTAGAAAACCCTGAGCTGGCGTTAGAATTCAGTATAGAAACAAGTAATCGTTTCTTAAAGTTACTTGAAGTATGGGATGAAAATGACTCATATCCTGATGAAATCTGGACAGACATAAAAAACACACTGACCAAAATCTCTGAAGAAAAACTAGGAAAAGAAAAGAAAAGGAAAAAAGCTAAGCCCTACATAAGTCAGGAAGTGATAGATCTGGCAGAAAAGAAAAGTCAAGCTCGAAAGCAGGGAGAGCGGGAAAAATACTCAGCACTGAAAAGGGAAATAAAAAGTAAAGTCAGAAGAGACAAAGCAAATTGGCTGGCACAAGAATGCAGTAAAATCAATGAACACAACGAAAACAGGAAGTCGAGGGAGCTCTTCAAACAAATAAAAAAAGTGAAAAAAACAAATTTCAAAGCAACAAACCAATGCATCAACAACAAGGATGGTCACACTCTGACTGAACCAGATGATGTCTTGGATAGGTGGAACGAATATGGCACATCACTTTTTGGCAAGCCTGACAGCCATGAAAATAATTTAGAGCCAAATTTGGAATTGATCCCTGGAGATACGGAACCTGAACCTCTGCTCAGCGAAGTTGAATCTGCCATTAAAGATCTAAAATGCAGAAAGTCTCCTGGTCTTGACAATATTCCTGGAGAGTTGTTGAAACACTCAGGTGATGGTGGACTCAAAGTAATGCATCACTTATGCTGCAAGATATGGAAGACTTGTCAGTGGCCTACAGACTGGAAGCTCCAGGAATTTGTCATGTTACATAAGAGTGGAAATGTCAAAGACTGCAACAATTATAGAACAATTGCACTGATCAGTCATGCCAGTAAAATACTGCTGATAATAATTTTAAACAGGTTAAAGCCAAAAGTAGAGGAAGAGCTATCCGACTGTCAGGCAGGCTATAGGAAAAACAGGGGAACAATAGATATGCTGTTTGTACTCCAGATATTGATAGAAAAGATTAGAAACACAGACCAAGAGATGTTCATCGTTTTCATTGACTACAGCAAAGCATTTGATAGCGTGATTCACCAAAGTCTTTTCCACTTCATGATCAAAATGGGTTTTCCAAGACATCTGGTTTCCCTCATAGCTTCATTATATAATGATCAAAAAGCAACAATCAGATGGAATAATCAAAACTGCAAATTTTTTAACATCACTAAAGGGGTAAGGCAAGGTTGCATCCTGTCTCCACATCTCTTCAGCATATACACTGAACATATCATGAGAGAAGCAGACATAGAAGACATGGGAGTAAATATTGGTGGTAGAAACCTGTCAAATTTACGCTACGCAGATGACACAGGATTACTGGCAGACAACATTACAGGCTCTAGGAGGATCCTGTACAGGGTAGACCGGGTTGGAAAGGCAGCTGGGCTGGACTTAAATTCAAAGAAGACAAAGGTTATGCATGTTGCAGGCAAATATAACACTAGACAGGACCAGATCATGCTAAACCAAGTCCCTCTAGAAAATGTCAAGGACTTTAGATATTTAGGTTCAGTCAAGACACACGATGGAACATGCTCAAAAGACATAAAGATGAGAATTGGAATGGCCAAGAACAGTATGGTTCAATTGAACAATATTTGGAAAGACCACAGCATAACAGCAGACCTTAAGATAAAACTCTTAAAATGTCTTGTCTGGCCAGTGATGTTATACGGCTGCGAGGCATGGACAATGAAGAAAGAGGATGAAAGACGAGTGGAAGCAGCAGAGCTGTGGTTTTACCGAAGACTGCTGAGGGTCAAATGGACGGATAGGCGCTCAAATGAAAGCATACTGAATGAGTTGGGTACTACACGCAAGCTTCTAGTACTCATACAACGGAGGAAACTGAAATATGTTGGACACGCAATCCGTAATGAGAGAACAGACTTGATGTCCACTGTCCTCCAAGGTAAAGTGGAAGGAAAGAGAAACAGAGGACGGCCACCTGCATCACTTGCTAGAAACATCACAAACATCAGTGGCAAGAAACTCCAGGAGGTGGTCAGACTTAGCCAAGATCGAGAGTGCTGGAGGCAACTTGTGAGGACATCATGTGCAGCGGCCAACACTGTTCCCGGTGACGCCGACAGGTGAGACAGGTGAGGCTAAAGCACCAGTTCTGAGTGACCAATACAATCTGCAACTGTAAGACAACAGAAAAGTCAACTTATGTTCCTAGACATCATCAGGTTTATGTGTACGACTTGATTTTCTTAAAGACAGCAGGCAGCTGATGACATCTTGTTGGGGAATTACCCACAAAACAACACACAACATCTCTTGTTCTCACGCTTAATTCAAACATTTAACTTTAAACCAAAAACCTGCCTCAGAATTACACAGTGGTCAGTTGAGTTACTTCCCTTGCATTGTTCAACTTAATGTATCTTTTTTTACTTAAAATGTTGGATAAAGTTGACTGCATACAAGAAAAAAATATTTTAAACTTAAGAGCATTGTTGAAAAAGAATCTGTTTGGTGCATTCCCTAAAATGGAAAATTAAACATTCTGGGTGGTAAGTATGGAAATCCTGTTATGAAGAGATATGTTAATTCTGATTTGAAGTAGTTCAGCATTATTAAAAGCTTTGCAGTTGAGTGTAAGCTAACAAATGTTGAAGAATTCTTGACAGCATGGATAACGATACAGGAAAGACTGTTTACATAAGAGAATGGATTAACAATAATATAACTGTCATTAGTGACTTGAAGGATGTGGAACTGGAAGGAAATGTGTTTGGCTTTACATGTTTTCAACAGAAATGTTCAAAACTATCCACCAATTTTCTTGTCTGTGCAGACATTACTATTTCAGTTAGAGTTTTGTGCAAAGACCTGGGCTGGATTTTAACAATATTAGTAATACTTTTCTGGACAACAACCCTTCAAAAATATGTAATTGATCAAAACACAAAGGACCACATCGATCCAATAAGCGTAAGAAAATAGGATCACATCCCAGCACAGTGTTAAATTGGGGAAAAATCTTTTTAAAACTTCAATACAAGTGTTGATTACAAACTCTGATGGTTTCAGCTCAGGGTTTTGTACAGCCTCCTACCTACACAATTTGTTTTTCAGAGACATTTGTGATTCTTGGTCTAGAAACCAACACAGGACTGACAATGTAATAGATTTATCATTTTGCTGGTGAAGTTTCACGTTTACTAAAGTAAAAATCAAAACAAGATGCAGTCATACCAGCATTTCTTTTTAGAAAAAAAATGTAATATAGAGATGGCACTGAAAAATACTGTAACTGGATGAATGAAATATATGACAAATTCACAACAAGTTGGCTTCCATACAGAGATCTTGTTCTTAAAATAGGAAATCAAAGCATTAATACTTATACAACTTTAATGAAATACGCATCTAACTCCTAGAGTCTGGGGTTTGTTCATGAAGGATTCATCACGCTTGTACAATTCCATACACACTCCACCCAAATCTGCCAGCAATTATCTGGCAGACTCCCTCAGTCTGCAGAAAACCCTATGTGCTGGCAAGGTCTTGAAATGGGGAAAGGGGGCACAGAAACCTATGTGCTGGCAAGGTCTTGAAATGGGGAAAGGGGGACAGAAACCTGTGTGCTGGCAAGGTCTTGAAATGGGGAAAGGGGGGACAGAAACCTATGTGCTGGCAAGGTCTTGAAATGGGGAAAGGGGGAACAGAAACCTATGTACTGGCAAGGTCTTGAAATGGGGAAAGGGGGCACAGAAACCTATGTGCTGGCAAGGTCTTGAAATGGGGAAAGGGGGCACAGAAACCTGTGTGCTGGCAAGGTCTTGAAATGGGGAAAGGGGGGACAGAAACCTATGTGCTGGCAAGGTCTTGAAATGGGGAAAGGGGGGACAGAAACCTATGTACTGGCAAGGTCTTGAAATGGGGAAAGGGGGGACAGAAACCTATGTACTGGCAAGGTCTTGAAATGGGGAAAGGGGGCACAGAAACCTATGTGCTGGCAAGGTCTTGAAATGGGGAAAGGGGGGACAGAAACCTATGTACTGGCAAGGTCTTGAAATGGGGAAAGGGGGCACAGAAACCTATGTGCTGGCAAGGTCTTGAAATGGGGAAAGGGGGGACAGAAACCTGTGTGCTGGCAAGGTCTTGAAATGGGGAAAGGGGGCACAGAAACCTGTGTGCTGGCAAGGTCTTGAAATGGGGAAAGGGGGGACAGAAACCTGTGTACTGGCAAGGTCTTGAAATGGGGAAAGGGGGGACAGAAACCTATGTACTGGCAAGGTCTTGAAATGGGGAAAGGGGGCACAGAAACCTGTGTGCTGGCAAGGTCTTGAAATGGGGAAAGGGGGCACAGAAACCTATGTGCTGGCAAGGTCTTGAAATGGGGAAAGGGGGACAGAAACCTATGTACTGGCAAGGTCTTGAAATGGGGAAAGGGGGGACAGAAACCTATGTACTGGCAAGGTCTTGAAATGGGGAAAGGGGGCACAGAAACCTATGTGCTGGCAAGGTCTTGAAATGGGGAAAGGGGGGACAGAAACCTATGTACTGGCAAGGTCTTGAAATGGGGAAAGGGGGCACAGAAACCTATGTGCTGGCAAGGTCTTGAAATGGGGAAAGGGGGGACAGAAACCTGTGTGCTGGCAAGGTCTTGAAATGGGGAAAGGGGGCACAGAAACCTGTGTGCTGGCAAGGTCTTGAAATGGGGAAAGGGGGACAGAAACCTGTGTACTGGCAAGGTCTTGAAATGGGGAAAGGGGGGACAGAAACCTATGTACTGGCAAGGTCTTGAAATGGGGAAAGGGGGCACAGAAACCTGTGTGCTGGCAAGGTCTTGAAATGGGGAAAGGGGGCACAGAAACCTATGTGCTGGCAAGGTCTTGAAATGGGGAAAGGGGGACAGAAACCTATGTACTGGCAAGGTCTTGAAATGGGGAAAGGTGGGACAGAAACCTATGTACTGGCAAGGTCTTGAAATGGGGAAAGGGGGCACAGAAACCTATGTGCTGGCAAGGTCTTGAAATGGGGAAAGGGGGGACAGAAACCTATGTACTGGCAAGGTCTTGAAATGGGGAAAGGGGGCACAGAAACCTATGTGCTGGCAAGGTCTTGAAATGGGGAAAGGGGGGACAGAAACCTGTGTGCTGGCAAGGTCTTGAAATGGGGAAAGGGGGCACAGAAACCTGTGTGCTGGCAAGGTCTTGAAATGGGGAAAGGGGGGACAGAAACCTGTGTACTGGCAAGGTCTTGAAATGGGGAAAGGGGGGACAGAAACCTATGTACTGGCAAGGTCTTGAAATGGGGAAAGGGGGCACAGAAACCTGTGTGCTGGCAAGGTCTTGAAATGGGGAAAGGGGGCACAGAAACCTATGTGCTGGCAAGGTCTTGAAATGGGGAAAGGGGGCACAGAAACCTGTGTGCTGGCAAGGTCTTGAAATGGGGAAAGGGGGCACAGAAACCTATGTGCTGGCAAGGTCTTGAAATGGGGAAAGGGGGCACAGAAACCTGTGTACTGGCAAGGTCTTGAAATGGGGAAAGGGGGCACAGAAACCTATGTGCTGGCAAGGTCTTGAAATGGGGAAAGGGGGGACAGAAACCTGTGTGCTGGCAAGGTCTTGAAATGGGGAAAGGGGGGACAGAAACCTATGTGCTGGCAAAGTCTTGAAATGGGGAAAGGGGGCACAGAAACCTATGTGCTGGCAAGGTCTTGAAATGGGGAAAGGGGGGACAGAAACCTATGTGCTGGCAAAGTCTTGAAATGGGGAAAGGGGGCACAGAAACCTGTGTGCTGGCAAGGTCTTGAAATGGGGAAAGGGGGACAGAAACCTATGTGCTGGCAAAGTCTTGAAATGGGGAAAGGGGGCACAGAAACCTATGTGCTGGCAAGGTCTTGAAATGGGGAAAGGGGGCACAGAAACCTGTGTGCTGGCAAGGTCTTGAAATGGGGAAAGGGGGCACAGAAACCTGTGTGCTGGCAAGGTCTTGAAATGGGGAAAGGGGGCACAGAAACCTGTGTGCTGCAAGGTCTTGAAATGGGGAAAGGGGGCACAGAAACCTGTGTGCTGGCAAGGTCTTGAAATGGGGAAAGGGGGACAGAAACCTTGTCTGGCAAGGTCTTAATGGGGAAAGGGGGACAGAACCTTGTGCTGGCAAGTCTTGAAATGGGGAAAGGGGGCACAGAAACCTATGTGCTGGCAAGGTCTTGAAATGGGAAAGGGGGCACAGAAACCTTGTGCTGGCAAGGTCTTGAAATGGGGAAAGGGGGCACAGAAACCTTGTGCTGGCAAGGTCTTGAAATGGGGAAAGGGGGACAGAAACCTATGTCTGGCAAGGTCTTGAAATGGGGAAAGGGGGACAGAAACCTAGTGTCTGGCAAGGTCTTGAAATGGGAAAGGGGGCACAGAAACCTATGTGCTGCAAGTCTTGAAATGGGGAAAAAGGGGAACAGAAACCTTGTACTGCAAGGTCTTGAAATGGGAAAGGGGCACAGAAACCTATGTGCTGGCAAGGTCTTGAAATGGGGAAAGGGGGCACAGAAACCTTGTACTGGCAAGGTCTTGAAATGGGAAAGGGGGACAGAAACCTATGTCTGGCAAGTCTTGAAATGGGAAAGGGGCACAGAAACCTATGAAACACTAAGCTGACACCACCACAATGATGAAAACATTATAATGGGCAGTGAACAAGCCAATTGTTTTTAAGATATTGATTAATTGTGCTGGAATTGAACTCGACAAATCAGATCAGAAACAACAAAACAAAACAGAGTAGCAAGACCCATTAGTTTCTTTTTGTAGAACAGAAATATTCCCAGAGATCTCAGAAAAATTGAAATAAAAATTCAGCAAATCTGTACATTATTACTGAATGAGTGTCTTTTAGGGTTTAGGAGACAAAAAAATCACCAAGTCTTACCATTACTGAATGTGTGTCTTTTAAGATTTAGGAGACAAACATCACCAAAGGCTTACCATTACTGAACAAGTGTCTTTTAGGATTTAGGAGACAAAAATCACCAAAGGCTTACTACAACTGAAAGAGTGTCTTTTAGGATTTAGGAGACAAAAATCACCAAAGGCTTACCATTACTGAACAAGTGTCTTTTAGGATTTAGGAGACAAAAATCACCAAAGGCTTACTACAACGAAAGAGTGTCTTCCAGGATTTAGGACACAAAAAATCAACAAAGGTTTACTGAATGAGCGTCTTTTAGGATTTAGACCAAAATCACGAAAAAAAACCCACAAAAAAACAACTACAACAAAAAAGCAAACACCTTACATGGTACAGATACTTTAGTACCACTGACTGTTGTACTCTGGTAGTATGGACTTGATAAGGATTGATTGGGTGAGTGTTTATAGAAGAAATATTGATGAATGTTGTATATTGCTGTTGATAAGTATTGAATTTGTTCTTTACTGAATGTTACAGATTTTCAGTCAACAACCAAGAACTGCTTGGCCATGCCTCAGTCCCACACACATACACACAACTGTGCACTGGTCAATCAGAATGTGTAGCATACACAAAATTTATATTCCCTGGACATTTGCTGTTGGCATTTCAAAGTTTGAATATACTCATATAAAACCCTTAAAACACAAAAAGTCAGATATCCATGGACATTTTAGAGGGGGCCTGGGAGAGGGTCCTTAATGAAAAATACAAACAGACTCAATATGTCAAAAACACTACAGGATCAATATTCATGGCAAGCAAGACAGAACAGGTGGGCTGGGTTGAGGAACCTGATCTTTTTTAACAGCTGACATTTTCACTCATGTACACAAAGACAACTTATTTCCAGTCAATCTGAAGCAATTAACCAAAACTGTGCAACATTATCAATCACAAACTCACAAGTATCCCAATGGACATCAAGGGAGGGAGAAGAAGAAAAAGCATCAGAACACACACACACACACACAAATGACAAGGCAAACATAACAAAATGTAATTGGATTCAAAATCTTACAAATCAAACCTTGGAAATATAGAATATAGAAATATAACTCAAGTCAAATGATTGCTACATGAAAATTGACAAGAAAAATAAGAAAAATGTAAATGTCGCTGGATTAAAAATCTGTATAAAATAAAATCAAACCCGCAGAAATAGATATCACATAAAACTTGACAAGAAAAATCACAGAAAAAAATAAGGTAGATGCACTTTGGTGCAGATCAGATTTGAAGCATAGAAGCTGATGCCAAAATTCAGTTTCAGTTTCTCAAGATGACCTCTCCATGCTCGGAATGAATTCCAAATGCACTAATGTCACATTGCCATGTGTATGATGATCATGGCACAAGCCTTAAGCCTGCACATAAACCCATGAGCTGGCCAGGTCCTGAGGCCCTACCTACACTATGTTTTACCTAGTCTATATTTTATACTGGTATTTTATCCACCTATCACTGGAATAATCTTGGTTACATGTAAATGACATGGGTATCTGTGTATCTTACCTTCAAAAAAGGAACATATATATGAAGTACATCAATAAATAACTAAAGGTCTGAATCACAACACAACTAGCTATTCTGTATAAACTTGTCTCACATGACAGACCTCCCCAGTCAATGCAAAATGCTCTCCGGTAGCATACTGAATACTACACAACTGCGGTCGTCAATGACAATACTTTTCCTGACAAATCACATAGATAGGTAATGTAAGTAAGTAAGTAAGTAATAATGAATAAGTAAATAAAGTAGTAGTAAGTGAATAAGAATAAGTAGGATGAATAAATAAATACAAATTAAGGAGTATGTAATAAATAATCAGGAAGCTATAACAAATAACACAAAAACACAAATACAGTAAAAAAAGAAGACATCGCAGCAAAAGCAGCAGTCAAGATCACCAAGGTTGTAGAGTTGGAGACATTTCCTTGATGAGTCAGCTTCAAGAGAAACAGCTCCCACTTGTATCTGTGTGGTGTTAGTGGTGCCTTGTAGGAAAAAGACCTGTACAAATTTCAGACATTGCAGAGCTGGACTTGTCTGACGGGGCTGGCAGGTGCAGAAGTAGCAATCTTTTTGAGAATGAGCAATCCTTCATCCTAGGTTTTCACTGCCTGCACAGATCGTAGTCTTGTTGTCTCAAGGTGGTGACCTCAGCTGATGACACACACAAACTGAAATTGATTGAACAATAACCACAATATACAATTTTATTTTAAAAGAAATGCAACATATAACACACAACTTAGTTGTCCACAGCAATATCCTCAACTGGTTACAGAATGTAAAATATTTGATAAAAAATGGATTAAGGCAGCAACACAACATACACTGTTATTCTAAATGAAACGCGTTACTGAATACATAAATGTATTTGTAAATTTACGGATAATTTGTCTTGTATAAACAAAATCCGATAATAATATCTCTCACCTGCAAGGAAAATTCTGAAACAGCCGGAATAGTTTACTGTTTGCACAGTAGAATTTAAAATTCACACACACACACACACACACACACACACACACACACACAAACACACACACATGCACGCACGCATGCACGCACACACACACACACACACACACACACATGTAACCCCTCCCCCAACATCCTTTTATCTTTTTCAATTATAAGACTAAAAACATTCAGTTCAGATAGAACAAAACCAGAGTCTTTAAGAATGTAGATCAATATAACTCTGCCACTGCCTCCCTGGCAATCATACAATTGTGGAGAGAACATTTCACACACAACACAGAAAGTAACGCTCTTACAGATTTCAAATAAGAATAAACAGCAAAACATAAACTAAAACATAGCAATCTAACTATCAGGAAAAAGGAAAAGCGACCCACAAATGAAAAATCATGCTGAAACAGTGTGCTCAAATCGGTTACCTCCCTTCGCTCAATAACGTTTTAAAAACAACTGCCCGCTAAAGCTACTCTAATACGGTGCTGTAGTGAGCATGTTCAGCCAAGGCTGGCACTTGTTTTGTTGACTGACAGCCGCCTTCTCCATAACTCAGTGAGATCAGGGAAGCAGCTCTTTGAAAAGCATAATTTTGGCAATCTCTACAGCAGAATTTCATGCAAAAAAGTACTACTGTGGAATGAGGCCATAAAGGTGTAATTTATAACACCCAGAGTAGAAAGTAAACAGGTCTGCACACACACACACACACCACCACGCACGCACCACACCACCAGCACGCACCACACACCACACCACACACACACCCCCACCACACCACACACACACACACACACACACACACACACACACACCACACACACACACACACACACACACACACACACCACACACACACACACACACACACACACACACACACATTCCATCACTATCAGTGTTAGTCTTGTTTAAAACCCAGCTGTAAAGACCATATCATGGGCTATAACAATCTCACAACATACAAACACATCAAGAAGAAAAAAGGAAAGAAAATCAAGTTCACATATCAATGGATTTGCACACATTATCCAAGAATATGCCCTTGCCATTGATCATTTCACCCAATTCATCACTAGGGTTTAAAGAAACAAACCTGAATACAAATGTAAACATAACTAATGACACAAAAAAACAGAAATTGCTCCATGTTACCTAAAACTGCTTCAGCACATCATGTTTCCTTACAGCCAAAAATGGAGTTACTATATGTTGCCAATTATCAATCCTGTGATAAAGTATGTGAGGCTTTATAGAACCCCTGTAGTCAGACAGGAAGACAGCTCTAATGTTACTGTGTCATCCAAACACAAAAGTTTACATTTTAAATTTAATTCGACTGTAACAAGTTGCTTAGAAACTAAACTCTACCTACAATGTAAAGGTAAATGTTGTGCATAACACCAAGGTCACAGGGGAGTGAGGTGGTTGAGACCTTAAGCTGAATCAAGGTCAGCATTATGAGGGTGATGCCCGTCTCTCCCTCGGTGCTTTACCTTCCCTAACCCTGTATGCGGACAGGTTTCAAAGCTGGTTGGACTGGAGGCCGCTCACACAACCAGTCAGTTTGAACACGTGCAGTCAGACTGCAACTCTCCATGCACACCACTAAGGCTTCTGTCTATCAGGCTCTACCTTCTTTGACTCCCTCACCCTACCCACCAGCTGCAAAAAGTAACCCTTTCCCTCCTTCATGACTTGCTGCAGGACAAACCTTACATGATGGAAAAGTCTTGTGCTTCTACCTAATTTCACATTAAATTGGAACAAAACCTTCACATACCGTACCCAATCATCTCCTATCCCTGGCAAACCAAGAACAAGCCGACTGCAGACAGTCGTCACTGTCAACTTCAACGTTTCTTTGCAGAGATTTTTATCGCCTATGTTGACATCCGTACCAGGACTACCTGCAACCACAACAAATTATACACAAGGTGAAGTGCTGTCAACATATGGGAATTATGTGAACATGACAATATCATTTTTTCTAATCCCATAACCAGCATTGTTGTTTGGGAGATTTAAGGGAGGCAGCAGCAGACAGGATTCTCCATCTGTCACTGAGGTGCAGCAACAAGCAGTTCAGGCATACTGACATTAAGTCCAGTCTTTGATGTCTGCCACCTAGTTCTTCCTCTGTTGACATCAGCCACAGTCTCCTTCCAGGATGTCCTGAATAATGGTCTTCATGTCATGGTAATGATGTGACAAAACCATCAAACATAACAAAATTAATATGCGCATATGTAAGTAAAGGGGCCACCTGTGAAAATCAACCCACATGAACTAAACATAAATCATTTATTTACTCAACCTTTTCAAACAGTCAAGCTGGGAATGACACAGAAAAGCATCATCTACAACGCAGACTTCCACTTTTCTCAAGGCCAGCATTATGAGGTGATGCCCATCTCCTCTCAATCACTGCTTTATCTTCCCCGATTTTCAAAACAGTAAGTACCCAATGACAGGTGGGTAGACTGGAGGATGCATGCACATAACTTCCCTACGTGTGATTCACACCTGTGCAAACTCATGTAGGAAGTTTGGAAGTTGAGAGCTTACTTCTGTGCACAGCAGGCCTCCCTGTGGTAGACAAGTTTTCATAGAATTTTCCCAATTTATTCTGGAATTGTATATAAAAAACAACAACTATATCCTTCTTGCCCAGAAAAAAGGAAGAATGTCAAACTGATAATTACCTTCACCCAATTAAAAAAATGTCCCATGCAAACCAGGCACTTTGTTGAATCTTCCTCCAACATTCAGACAGGATGTTGCTGGAAATCATGGTGGCATCTCTGAAAACCAACCCACTTCATTTTAAACAAACTATTTACTTCACTTGTTTACTCATTGAATTCGGAATAAATAGGACATCATTATTTTGTCAGCAAGATTTCTCAACTTCTGCTCATTCTTCAGAAACATAAAATGTGCATTTTGATCTGTTGAAGAGTGTATGTTCGGAACATCTAGATCATGGTACAGGTAAGTTGTTTCATTTGCAATTTCTATTTGGAAAAGCCAAAATTATATATTAAGATATCTTGCTTAACATTCAGCCATCACACACAAACACACACACACACACACACACATACACACACACATACACACACACAAACATTTATTCCAAAACATTTTTAAGTATGCATTATCCAAGAACAACTATGTACTATATTTTGTGATTTTATATGTTTATGATTGATCCCGCAAACTACTTGCTTGTACTTTGCTAATCATTGCATATGATGAACTTACAAATGCAACTTGTGAGGACATCATGTGCAGCGCCAACACTGTTCCGGACGCCGACAGTGAGCAGGTGAGATGATGTGATCACACCTTCAATGGGGCTATGGCCTTACTGAATTAAAAAAATCTGTGTAAATTTCTGATTCTAACACACACACACACACACACACACACACACACACACAAAAACAAAACATGTGAGCAATACTATTGTATCACACAAATCTATGAACAATACTTCACTACAGCTTCACATTTTGTGTAGGCCCTCAGATATACACATGTGATGGATACAAACACACAATCCCATTCATTAACTGTACTTCAGACAGACAACTACAGAATTTATACAAAATAAAATAATTTGAAAGAATGTTGAACACACAAGCCTGGTTATCTTTTTTCCCTCTCCTCTTGCATTTTAAAAGGAATGTGTACACACTGGCCACCCCTCCCCCCTCACTCTCATCATACCATTGTTCTCCTCCCCTCCACCCCTCAAAAAACAACCCAGAAAACAGGAAACCCACCTACAAAACTGTCTGTGGACACTCCTCTGATGAGCCATTTGTCCTGACAGGCCACAGCCATACAGGCTCTGACATCATCAACATCTTCACCATCACAGTCGGTATCATCAGTGTTGGAATCAGAGTCAGGTCCTGGTAATCCAAGTGTTGTTGTCACATT
>JAPXFY010000035.1:2235576-2313076 GCA_030674185.1 Monoplex corrugatus
AATGATATTCCATTCAAGGCCAGTCCACTCTCTGATATTGTCTTCCCATCTTTTTCTCTGTCTGCCTCTTCGTCTCCCTCCCTGAACTGTTCCCTGCAAGACGGTCTTGGCCAGTCCAGATGATCGTGTGACGTGCCCGTACCACCTCAGTTTGCGTCTTTTCACTGAGGTCAGGAGGTCTTCATACGGCCCGATGGCGTTTTCGATTCGGGTTTTCACTTCTTTATTGGTTATATGATCTATGTACGAGATACCAAGGAGTTTGCGGAAGCATCTCATCTCCATTGCCTGTATCCTTCTTTCAATGTCTGCTGTTATGGTCCATGTTTCGCAGGCATACAAAAATATTGACATGACCAGGGAACGCATCAGTCTGATCTTGGAACCGATTGCGATATTCTTGTCGTTCCAGATGACTTTTAGCTTGGTCATTGCAGCTGTGGTCTGTGCAATCCTGGAAAGTACCTCGGGCTTTGATCCTTCATCTGATACTATAGCTCCCAGATACTTAAATCTATGGACGGTCTCAAGTTTCTTGTTGTCTATGGTAATGTCAGTGCTGATGCCATTGGTATTATTTGTCATCAACTGGGTTTTCTCTGCACTGATCTGCATGCCATATGATGTGGAGGCCTCATCAAGATGTTTTATCAAGCTGACTAGCTCTTGCTCTTGCCCAGCTAGTCCGTCAATGTCGTCGGCAAAACGCAAGTTTGTGATTGTTCTACCTCCGATGCTGACTGTTCCCTCGTGGTCTTCAAGTGCGTCAGCCATTATTCTCTCTAAGAAGATGTTGAAGAGAGTGGGGGAGAGCAGGCATCCTTGGCGTACTCCAACTGTGGTTCGGAACCATTCGCCTATGTTGTTGTCATGGTAGACTGCACTGGTCGCCTTTTCGTAGAGGCATTCTATGGTTCTGATCAGGTTGGCATTGATGTTGTACAGCCTCATGGTTGCCCACAAGGCTTCGTGCCAAACTCTGTCGAATGCCTTCTTGAAGTCCACGAAGACGTGGTAAAGGCCTTGCTGGTGTTGCAGGTATTTCTCACAGAGCAATCTGAGGTTGAAAATTTGCTCTGTGGTACTTCTTCCTGGTCTGAAACCTGCCTGCTCTTCTTTTATTATCTCCTCAGCTTGTGGCTTCAGTCTACTCAGAAGGATTTTTAGCATGACCTTACTTGGATGGCTGATCAGGCTGATGGTACGGTAGTTTTGGCATAGTTGTAGGTTGCCTTTCTTCGGGAGAGTGATGATCAGGGACTGGGTCCAAGGTGTTGGCCACTCACCTGTCCGCCAGATCTTATTGCAGATGATGAGTAACATTTCTATCATGGCCTCTCCTCCTGCCTGGACCAGTTCTGAGGGAATGTTGTCCATTCCTGCCGACTTGCCTTTCTTCAATGATTTTACTGCAGCTTCAACTTCTTCTCGCACGATGGGGTAGCTGTCGTTGTTGGTTGGTGGAGGAACGTCTAGCACCTTGGGATCTCCTGTTGTTGTGTGTGTGTATAATTCGGAGCAGTACTCTGTCCACCTACTACATCGTTTAAAGATAAAAAGCAAGTATATCAGTTTATGATGGGTGCCTTCTCACGTTGGTCTTCACGGCAACGAAGTAGTTGACAGAACAGCTGAGTGAGGTGCCCACATTTCTGGAAAGTCTATAGAATTACGTTGTAATACTTCTGTAAAAGGTGTTTACAGCTTGCTAGAATCAGCCTCATGGATTCGATTTCATGAATATTTAAATGAAAAGTTTGTGTCACAAAAAAATGATGGAACTTTCATGTCAGAATATATGTTTAAAAAGAAAATGCAGAATTCCTCCATATATCATTTTAGATCGATTGTTGCAATTTATTTTCCGATTCAACTAAACACTTTGAAAACAAAATATTGTTAAAATGTCAAGTGTATTTGTGGTCCACAATTCACACTGTGTGTGTCACTGCAAAATACTGCGGTTTTTTGGTTTGTTTGTTTTTGGTTTTTGTTGTTGTTTGGTTTGTTATTGTTGTTGTTGTTGTTTGCCAAAAATGTTTACACAAGAAAATTGTTCTGAAACTCATTTTAAAGAAGTAACATCAGATCAAGGTTTGTCAGTTGAAATTTCAGAATCATTTGCTCACAGTTGTGTTAATCAATGCATTACGTTAAGTTTATGAAGTTTGTATTTTAGTGTTAAATTTTCCCTTCACATTGTTGATGGCAGAGTTAAGTTCTCATTCCATATTTCTGTTCTCCCATCTACTTCTGTCTCTTTCTGTCTCCTCTCTGCCCCCAATCCAACTCGCCCAACTCTCATCCTCCATTTTTTCCCCTGTCTAATATCACTCATTCAGACTCAGACGTGTGTGTTGAGTTACAGCCCCTGATTGCATGTTCCTCTCTTTCTCTCTCACTCACCCCCATCCCCCCTTTTAAAGATGGCGACAAGACTGGACACACAGGCTTGTGATCCCCAACCTTCATTGTCATTATAATAGGATTTTGTGCTGCTGTCAGTTTTTTGTTTTTTTTGTTGAGTTTAACAAGGGAGGTAAGCCTACACAGCTAGAAACACAAAAAGTCTTGTCGTCCCTGAAAAATGATTGGTCGGGTAGGAGAATTTTAACCAATAGAGCCAGACAGGTGTAGCGGCTTTCCTTACCGTCTGTTCATGCTGTTATAAGTACAAAACCTTGGCAATCAGACATCAATGACAACACAACCCCTCACAACGCAGACCTCACCTACGCAGAAGTAGAGGAAGCCATCCGCAACTTAACAACCAAATCCAAGGCCACAGGACCTGACCCCATTTCCTACCATATCCTAAAACATCTCAACGAACCGACAATCAAGATGCTTCACGCCTTCTACCAGACCTGTTGGGAGAAAGGAGTAATTCCCAAGGACTGGAAGATAGCTGAGATCATTGGAATCCCCAAACTAGGAAAACCAGCCAACCTCCCCTCCAACTACCGGCCAATCGCCCTCACCCCCCATCTAGGCAAGCTGTACGAGAGGATCGTCAAAGACAGACTCCAACATTACCTAGACAGCAACGAGATCCTCCCACCCTTCCAGGCAGGTTTCCGACAAGGACGCAGCTGCTTGGAGCATGTCTACACACTCCTGGAGGATATCAAAGACCACAACACCAGGGCCAACAAAAACATCACCACTGCAGCATTCTTTGATATCAAGAAGGCATTCGACTGCGTATGGCACGCCAAGCTTCTGGACAAACTGAAATCCCTCGGAATCAACGGACGACTCTACCAGTTCATCCAAAACTTCCTTCATCAACGAGAAATCAAGGTAAAAGTGGGAGCTTCCATCTCTGCCAGACACCTCATAGACATGGGCGTCCCCCAAGGCAGCGTCATAGCTCCACTACTCTTTAGTGTGATGCTCCATGACATCGACAAAGCTACAATAGCCAAGGATCTCAGAACATCACTCTTTGCTGATGACCTAGCCATCTGGTCCCGTCACGTCACTCAAAACCAAGAAGATGCCTTGAAAAAATTCCAATACCGTGTCGACCAAGTGCAACTCTACATGCAAGAAAATGGCTTCCAACTAGCAGCCGAAAAAACTGTCTTCATGGTGTTTGGCAGAGGCCGCCCAACCAACAAAACACCCTACCTCATCAAATTAAATGGACACATCATCAGGCCCTCCAAAGAAGTCAAGTTCCTGGGTGTTACCATCGATCAACACCTCATTTGGCACTCCCACTTCAACAAGGCCATCCACCAAACCAGAAAAGCCCTAAACTCCCTCAAGATCCTGACGCACCAAAGCTGGGCAACCCCAAGCAGTCTACTGACTGTGGCCCGCGCCCTCATACGCTCAAGACTCACATATGGGCACCAAGTCACCTTCACTGCCACAAAGACACAATGGAAGCAGCTCCAAACGGCAGACGTACAAGCCATCAAGACGGCACTCGGCCTCCCAAAGTATGACAACACCATACTAGCCTACCAAGAAGCCGGCTGGTTACCAATCAAAGCGGAGTTCCAACGACTCAACGCCTACTTCGAAATCCAGCAAAGCACCATCCCCAACTCAACCGGGCCTAAAATCATCACAGAAGCTCGACCCAGAGACCAAGCCTTCCGACGCAAGCTACAAACAACAAAAAACACAACCATACCCCTACAAGACAACACCAGCCAACTCTGGGAAGCCTGCCAACTATCTCCCCAGGACGTCATCCCATGGCCCCAACTCCACCCTAAAAGATGGTGCCAAGAAAAGCCTTCCATCATCACCACCATCCCAGGAAACGTCACCAAAAGTGAAAATCTCAACCTACTTGGAGTACAAGCCAAAGAACTCCTGGCCACCAAGTACCAACGACATCTCCACATATACACGGACGGCTCCATCAAACAGGACCTCAAGACGGGAAGTGCTGCAGTCATCCCTGACTACAAAGTCATCAAAAGAGCAAGCATCAACCCCGGGGTCAGCATTTTCACGGCAGAGATGCAAGCCATCCTCATGGCATGCCACGCTCTCCTAGAGTTACCAGACCCCCCTGTCACAGCGGTCATCCTCTCCGACTCCAAGTCAGCCCTGCAAGCATTAAAGAAAAAACACAACGCCAACAGGAAGGAACTGATTGCAGAAATACAACTCCTCTTCCATCAAATCATTACGAGAGGTACCCAACTGACCCTGCAATGGCTCCCCTCCCACACTGGAATCAGAGGAAACGACATGGCAGACACAGAAGCCAAACGGGCAGCAGAGACAGGAACACCCATCAACCTCCGATTCTCCTCAACAGAAATCAAAAAGAGGATCAACAAGACAAGTATCCAACTCCACGACCAAGCCCTCAAAGAGACTTGTCAAGAAAAAGGCTGGCTCCATCAACCCACCAAGGCCAAAAAACTCCACAGAGGACTACCACGGAAAAACATCAAGATCCTCATCAGACTACGGGCGGGCTGCGCCCTAGGGATCCTCCAAGAACTCACCTGCCACTGTGGAAACCCAACAACCCTCCACCATGTCATCAAACCATGCCAGTTTCTGGCCAAGAAAGTGCAACCCCTCAAGGACTTTGCCGAACTCCATAATTTACCCACAAATGACTACCTGCTCCCCCACCCACAATTGGGACTGGAGCCCTGCCGACTGCTCTCCAATGCCATAATTGCAGCAGACATCACCAAATGGTTCTAAATAAAAACCGCAGCCGGTCAACCGACCAAGTGAGCTGCTGGCAGCCGGTCCCCGACCAAGTGTGCTGCCCACAACCCAAACGGACCTTCATCCAACAACATCCTCCGGACTTCACCATACCAGATGCCACAACCCACCTAGAAGTCGCACGCCCCGACAAGCCTTCAAGCAGGATAACCACCCAACCTGAGCAAGAAACGGAAGACAAGCCTCAACTCCTCCCTGGACAGCCCTCCTCCTGCCGCCTCTTCACCCAACCCCCACCCTCCCCCACAATACGCGAAAGCGAGTACCAGGTCCATAAGGGCGAAAGCCAATTGGACCAAAATCCCCACTCCATGTACCCAATCGGAGAAAGGCAGAGTGATGGTAGCCACATATGTGTCAACCAGGCTCCAAACGACCCCGAGCGACTTCAAACCCCCAAAGACCGAATGCCGACTCAGCCTCAATTGCGTCACCATCCCCACAAGATCCGGGAAGAAACTCAACATCCTAAATATTTACTACCCCCAAGGCAGCACAAGTACAGGACACACCGAATGGCTTGCTGACCTCGACACAGCCAACCAGAGCTGGATCGTTGGAGGGGACTTTAATGCCCACAACAAGCTTTGGGACCCTGAGGCCAAGACCAGCTCCGACACCCAACTCGTCGAGGCAGTAGGCCGTTCGGGCTTAATTCTACTCAACAACGGCTCCCCCACCAGACTTGGAAGCAAAAACCAAAAAGACTCGGCCATCGACCTGACCCTTGTCTCTCCAGACCTCGCCATGGATGCAGGGTGGGAAACGGGGACAGATCATCTCCAATCCGACCATCTCCCCATACACATCTCCACCAAACCTGAAGCCAAGAAGATTGAGATTGACAAGACCCCAGCATTCCAATACCACAAGGCAAACTGGGACCTCTTTGCAGCTCAATTGGCAGGCATTTGCAACAACCCCGAAAAGGACCCCAGACATGATGACATTGAGACCTATTATGACAACATCCGCCAAATCATTCTGGAAGCGGCCAACGACAACATCCCCCAAAAATCTCCATCATCCAAAAGAGAGCAACAATCCACAGCCATCTGGTGGACCGACTCCTGCTCAGCTGCAGTTAAAACCAAGAGACAAGCCCTCCGCAACTACCAAGTGGACAGAGCAGCCTCCAACAAGACTGCACTCCTGGATGCAACAGCTGCCTGCACATCAATCCTTGAGGAGGCCAAGAAGAACCACTGGGAGCAGTTTTGCCACGAAGAAATAAAAGAGCCCAAGGACATGGGGAAAATGTGGAAGAGAATCCAGCTCCTACGACGCAGCACAAAAAAACCGGAAACACCCCTCAACCACAACGGCAAGACCACCAAAACCAACCTCGACAAGGCCAACGCACTGGCCGACACCTTTGCCAGTGTCAGCCAAACTGCCCAACTTCCCCTAGAGGAACAGAAGCGGAGAAAAACAGCAGAGTCCACCTTCACCGATCCAGACATCAATGACAACACAACCCCTCACAACGCAGACCTCACCTACGCAGAAGTAGAGGAAGCCATCCGCAACTTAACAACCAAATCCAAGGCCACAGGACCTGACCCCATTTCCTACCATATCCTAAAACATCTCAACGAACCGACAATCAAGATGCTTCACGCCTTCTACCAGACCTGTTGGGAGAAAGGAGTAATTCCCAAGGACTGGAAGACAGCTGAGATCATTGGAATCCCCAAACTAGGAAAACCAGCCAATCTCCCCTCCAACTACCGGCCAATCGCCCTCACCCCCCATCTAGGCAAGCTGTACGAGAGGATCATCAAAGACAGACTCCAACATTACCTAGACAGCAACGAGATCCTCCCACCCTTCCAGGCAGGTTTCCGACAAGGACGCAGCTGCTTGGAGCATGTCTACACACTCCTGGAGGATATCAAAGACCACAACACCAGGGCCAACAAAAACATCACCACTGCAGCATTCTTTGATATCAAGAAGGCATTCGACTGCGTATGGCACGCCAAGCTTCTGGACAAACTGAAATCCCTCGGAATCAACGGACGACTCTACCAGTTCATCCAAAACTTCCTTCATCAACGAGAAATCAAGGTAAAAGTGGGAGCTTCCATCTCTGCCAGACACCTCATAGACATGGGCGTCCCCCAAGGCAGCGTCATAGCTCCACTACTCTTTAGTGTGATGCTCCATGACATCGACAAAGCTACAACAGCCAAGGATCTCAGAACATCACTCTTTGCTGATTACCTAGCCATCTGGTCCCGTCACGTCACTCAAAACCAAGAAGATGCCTTGAAAAAATTCCAATACCGTGTCGACCAAGTGCAACTCTACATGCAAGAAAATGGCTTCCAACTAGCAGCCGAAAAAACTGTCTTCATGGTGTTTGGCAGAGGCCGCCCAACCAACAAAACACCCTACCTCATCAAATTAAATGGACACATCATCAGGCCCTCCAAAGAAGTCAAGTTCCTGGGTGTTACCATCGATCAACACCTCACTTGGCACTCCCACTTCAACAAGGCCATCCACCAAACCAGAAAAGCCCTAAACTCCCTCAAGATCCTGACGCACCAAAGCTGGGCAACCCCAAGCAGTCTACTGACTGTGGCCCGCGCCCTCATACGCTCAAGACTCACATATGGGCACCAAGTCACCTTCACTGCCACAAAGACACAATGGAAGCAGCTCCAAACGGCAGACGTACAAGCCATCAAGACGGCACTCGGCCTCCCAAAGTATGCCAACACCATACTAGCCTACCAAGAAGCCGGCTGGTTACCAATCAAAGCGGAGTTCCAACGACTCAACGCCTACTTCGAAATCCAGCAAAGCACCATCCCCAACTCAACCGGGCCTAAAATCATCACAGAAGCTCGACCCAGAGACCAAGCCTTCCGACGCAAGCTACAAACAACAAAAAACACAACCATACCCCTACAAGACAACACCAGCCAACTCTGGGAAGCCTGCCAACTATCTCCCCAGGACGTCATCCCATGGCCCCAACTCCACCCTAAAAGATGGTGCCAAGAAAAGCCTTCCATCATCACCACCATCCCAGGAAACGTCACCAAAAGTGAAAATCTCAACCTACTTGGAGTACAAGCCAAAGAACCCCTGGCCACCAAGTACCAACGACATCTTCACATATACACGGACAGCTCCATCAAACAGGACCTCAAGACGGGAAGTGCTGCAGTCATCCCTGACTACAAAGTCATCAAAAGAGCAAGCATCAACCCCGGGGTCAGCATTTTCACGGCAGAGATGCAAGCCATCCTCATGGCATGCCACGCTCTCCTAGAGTTACCAGACCCCCCTGTCACAGCGGTCATCCTCTCCGACTCCAAGTCAGCCCTGCAAGCATTAAAGAAAAAAACACAACGCCAACAGGAAGGAACTGATTGCAGAAATACAACTCCTCTTCCATCAAATCATTACGAGAGGTACCCAACTGACCCTGCAATGGCTCCCCTCCCACACTGGAATCAGAGGAAACGACATGGCAGACACAGTAGCCAAACGGGCAGCAGAGACAGGAACACCCATCAACCTCCGATTCTCCTCAACAGAAATCAAAAAGAGGATCAACAAGACAAGTATCCAACTCCACGATCAAGCCCTCAAAGAGACTTGTCAAGAAAAAGGCTGGCTCCATCAACCCACCAAGGCCAAAAAACTCCACAGAGGACTACCACGGAAAAACATCAAGATCCTCATCAGACTACGGGCGGGCTGCGCCCTAGGGATCCTCCAAGAACTCACCTGCCACTGTGGAAACCCAACAACCCTCCACCATGTCATCAAACCATGCCAGTTTCTGGCCAAGGAAGTGCAACCCCTCAAGGACTTTGCCGAACTCCATAATTTACCCACAAATGACTACCTGCTCCCCACCCACAATTGGGACTGGAGCCCTGCCGACTGCTCTCCAATGCCATAATTGCAGCAGACATCACCAAATGGTTCTAAATAAAAACCGCAGCCGGTCAACCGACCAAGAGAGCTGTTGGCAGCCGGTCCCCGACCAAGTGTGCTGCCCACAACCCAAACGGACCTTCATCCAACAACATCCTCCGGACTTCACCATACCAGATGCCACAACCCACCTAGAAGTCGCACGCCCCGACAAGCCTTCAAGCAGGATAACCACCCAACCTGAGCAAGAAACGGAAGACAAGCCTCAACTCCTCCCCGGACAGCCCTCCTCCTGCCGCCTCTTCACCCAACCCCCACCCTCCCCCACAATACGCGAAAGCGAGTACCAGGTCCATAAGGGCGAAAGCCAATTGGACCAAATCCCCACTCCATGTACCAATCGGATGGTTTCAGAAACCAAAGATCTCCAACCATGATGATAATCAAAACACATCCATCCAACCATCACCCACTGCCAATCCAAGGTCAGAAAACCAAACAAAAGACCAGTCTATCCTTCATGTCGTTGAAGTCATCAAAACTACTGTTGAAGGTCTTAAACCTCAATTTGCCAAAGCAGATCCCATGGTTCTCTCCCTAATCTATGGCTTCGTAGCACTCCTTCAGACATTCCTAACCTCCACACGTCATGGCTGTTAGAATCCTCCAGTGGAACTGTCGGGCAATATCAACAGCCTTGGATCTGCTTCTACAACATCTCTCTACCAATACATATGAAGTCCTTGCCCTGCAGTCTCTCACCAGGTCTGCTTGCCATCTTCCTAAGCTTCCTGGCTATCATTATCCACCATTTAAGGTTCATGATGAAACTGGAGCAATTCGGGCAGCCACCTATGTCATCGAAGGACTATCTGCGAGAAAAGGCACCCTGCCTACATCAAGTTTACCAACGGGATATGGAGTCGTCACAACACTACAAACAGCTCTAGGACAAGATCTTCACATCCTCAACCACTACAACCCAAAGCGCACTGCTGACTTCAACTGGCTCACTAACTTTCCTGACAGTTGGCTCATTGTTGGTGATTTCAACCGTCGCGATGCACTCTGGGAAAATAACTATACTCACTCTTCCCCTGCCATTGGAGAACAGATTCAGAATGCTGATGTTATCCTACTAAATGATGGGAGCCCCACCAGGATTCCTGATATTGCTGGCCACTCCACTTCTGCTGTCGATCTCTCTTTCACATCGGCCAACCTCGGTGGTCTAGTTACCTGGAATGTTCTTGAAGACCCCTTGTCTTCAGATCATCTCCCAATTGAGGTTGTTCTTCAACTCACTCCCTGCCATCACAATCCTTCTACACTAAGACACTTCAATCTGGAGAAAGCTGACTGGATCCGATTTCAATCCATATTATCCACAGAGGTTTCTCTAGATCTCAACCAATCGATTGATGACCTAAACGCCCAGATCACAAACCATATCTACAACGCTGCCAAAGATTCAATTCCAATGAAGAAAAAGCCATCCCAACAACACGGAAACCCCTGGTGGACCCCTGCCTGTAAATTAGCTGTCCAAAAGAAACACCGTGCATATTGACAGTACATACGACTGAGGAAAACTAGAGCTACTCTCGAAGAAATACAGTCCAGCCACAACTCCATGAAAGAAGCAAACATATCCAGTAAGAAGATTATTGCTGAAGCAAAACTTCATTACTGGAATGACAAGGCTAACACTTGCAATGGAGATCTTCGGACAATGTGGAAACATCTGAAACTCTTAAGGAGAAGCTACAATCCACCAGAAAAGAACATACTATCCATGGATGGTCAGGTCTTAACAACTCCTCAGGAGAAAGCTGAAGCCTTTCTTCAACACTTTGCCTGTGCCAGCCTAAGTAGCCATCTTCCTCAGGAACAACAACAGCTTCGGCAAGCTCAAGAACAAGAGGATCCATGTCGTTCAAATCCTGTGAACTGGATCCTCTTCCAGGTTCTCTCTACTCTGACTGTCTCCCTATGCTCCTCCCATTCATCACTGACATCATCAACACTTCTCTCCAAACTGGAACTGTCCCAGATTCTTTCAAGTCTGCTATTGTTCACCCTCTCCTCAAGAAATACAATTTAGACCCAAATGAACTGAAAAATTACCGGCCTATCTCTAATCTCTCTTTCTTGTCAAAACTCATCGAAAAAGTTGTCCTCAACCAACTGAACTCTCACCTGTCTGCCAACAATCTCCTCAATCCTTTCCAGTCAGCCTACCGCCAGTGCCATAGCACTGAAACTGCCTTGCTACACATTCTCAACAATCCCCTCCTTGCAACTGATACTGGCAAAGTCTCTCTCCTCACACTCCTTGATCTGTCTGCAGCCTTTGATACCATTGATCATGGTATTCTCCTTTCTAGACTTCATCAGATTTTTGGCATCTCTGACATTGCTCTCTCCTGGTTCACTTCTTATCTGTCAAACAGAAAACAAACTGTTCTCATCAATGGCACTTACTCTCAACCTGCATACCTGACCTGTGGTGTTCCACAAGGATCTGTCCTTGGCCCTGTTCTTTTCACTCTTTACAGGGGGTCCACCATCATCAACTCCCACTCTATAAAACACCACTTCTATGCTGATGACACCCAACTTCAAGACAGTGACTCACCTGACAATATACAGCGCCTCCTGACTCGCACCACTGAGTGTTACTCGGACATCAAAAATTGGATGACATACAACAAACTTCAGCTTAATGACGACAAGACAGAAGCTATCCTCATTGGCACCCGTCAGAAACTTTCTCAGCTGCCTCCTCTTTCTCTCCCATTATGTAACACATCAGTCCCAATTACTGATTCAGCTAAAAACCTTGGTGTCTGCATTGACTCTACCCTCTCCATGAACAACTTTGTTTCTCAAACTGCCAGATCTTGCTACTATCACCTCCATCGTATAAGCCTGATCAGGAAGTATCTCTCTGTGGAAACAATTGCAAAACTCGTTCTCTCCTTCATAATGTCTCGCATTGACTATTGCAATTCACTCCTTACTACTAATGGAATAGTAAACCATCATACAGTCATACTTACTAATGGAATGGTAAACCATCATACAGTCATACTTACTACTGTTGGAATGGTAAACCATCATACAGTCATACTTACTACTGTTGGAATAGTAAACCATCATAGTCATACTTACTACTAATTGAATGGTAAACCATCATACAGTCATACTTACTAATGGAATGGTAAGCCATCATACAGTCATACTTACTACTGTTGGAATGGTAAACCATCATACAGTCATACTTACTACTGTTGGAATAGTAAACCATCATACAGTCATACTTACTACTAATTGAATGGTAAACCATCATACAGTCATACTTACTAATGGAATGGTAAACCATCATACAGTCATACTTACTAATGGAATGGTAAACCATCATACAGTCATACTTACTACTGTTGGAATAGTAAACCATTATACAGTCATACTTACTACTAATTGAATGGTAAACCATCATACAGTCATACTTACTGATGGAATAGTAAACCATCATACAGTCACACTTACTAATGGAATGGTAAACCATCATACAGTCATACTTACTAATGGAATGGTAAACCATCATACAGTCATACTTACTAATGGAATGGTAAACCATCATACAGTCATACTTACTAATGGAATGGTAAACCATCATACAGTCATACTTACTAATGGAATGGTAAACCATCATACAGTCATACTTACTAATGGAATGGTAAACCATCATACAGTCATACTTACTAATGGAATGGTAAACCATCATACAGTCATACTTACTATTGGAATAGTAAACCATTATACAGTCATACTTATTAATGGAATAGTAAACTATCATACAGTCATACTTACTACTGTTGGAATGGTAAACCATCATACAGTCATACTTATTAATGGAATAGTAAACTATCATACAGTCATACTTACTACTGTTGGAATGTTAAACTAGCATACAGTCATATTTACTAATGGAATGGTGAACTATCATACAGTCATACTTACTAATGGAATGGTAAACCATCATACAGTCATACTTACTAATGGAATGGTAAACCATCATACAGTCATACTTACTAATGGAATGGTAAACCATCATACAGTCATACTTACTAATGGAATGGTAAACCATCATACAGTCATACTTACTAATGGAATGGTAAACCATCATACAGTCATACTTACTAATGGAATGGTAAACCATCATACAGTCATACTTACTAATGGAATGGTAAACCATCATACAGTCATACTTACTAATGGAATGGTAAACCATCATACAGTCATACTTACTAATGGAATGGTAAACCATCATACAGTCATACTTACTAATGGAATAGTAAACCATCATACAGTCATACTTACTAATGGAATGGTAAACCATCATACAGTCATACTTACTAATGGAATGGTAAACCATCATACAGTCATACTTACTAATGGAATGGTAAACCATCATACAGTCATACTTACTAATGGAATGGTAAACCAGCATACAGTCATACTTACTAATGGAATAGTAAACCATCATAACAGCCATATTCATACTAAATCCGTCCTCAAAAATCAAGTGTAAAGAAGACCAGTAGTTTATACTGATCTGAAAGAAACCTAAGACACTATTCATGCTGCAAATTAGTGTGTGTATGCAATGTACTGTGTGTGTGTGTGTGTGTGTGTGCGCGCGTGTGACTGTGTGTGCGCGCGCGCGCGCGTGTGTGTGTCCATGTGTGTGTGTGTGTGTGTACGTGTTTGTGTGTGTGTGTGTGTGTATGTGTGTCCGTGTGTGTGTGTGTGTGTGTGTGTGTGTGTGTGTGTGTGTGCGTGTGTCCGTGTGTGTGTATGTGTGTGTGTGTGTGTCCATGTGTGTGTGTGTGTGTGCGTGTGTGTGTGTATGTGTGTGCGTACGTGCGTGTATGTGTGTGTCCGTGTGTGTGTATGCGTGTGTGTCCATGTGTGTGTGTGTGTGTGTGGGGGGGGGGGTCCCGTGTGTGTGTGTGTGTTTATGATTGTGCGTGTGTGTATATGTGTGTGTGTGCGTACGTGCGGTACGTGTATGTTTGTCTGTGTCTGTGTGTCTGTGTGTGTTTTGCACGTTTGCGCACGTTTAAACACTGTTTTTACGAAATAAAATGTTTTGAAAACAATGCACGACAGCATGAAATACAGGATTATGTATTTTATCATCGTCTGTCTGTGTCCTTACCTGTACCTGTCATCACGTCTGTTGTACGACAGTCTGAAATACAGGATTATGTATTTTAACATCGTCTGTCTGTGACCTTACCTGTCATCACGTCTGTTGTACGACAGCCTGAAATACAGGATTATGTATTTTAACATCGTCTGTCTGTGTCCTTACCTGTACCTGTCATCACGTCTGTTGTACGACAGCCTGAAATACAGGATTATGTATTTTAACATCGTCTGTCTGTGTCCTTACCTGTACCTGTCATTACGTCTGTTGTACGACAGTCTGAAATACAGGATTATGTATTTTAACATCGTTGTTTGTGTCCTTACCTGTACCTGTCATCACGTCTGTTGTACGACAGCCTGAAATACAGGATTATGTATTTTAACATCGTCTGTCTGTGTCCTTACCTGTACCTGTCATCACGTCTGTTGTACGACAGCCTGAAATACAGGATTATGTATTTTAACATCGTCTGTCTGTGTCCTTACCTGTACCTGTCATCACGTCTGTTGTACGACAGCCTGAAATACAGGATTATGTATTTTAACATCGTCTGTCTTTGTCCTTACCTGTACCTGTCATCACGTCTGTTGTACGACAGCCTGAAATACAGGATTATGTATTTTAACATCGTCTGTCTGTTTCCTTACCTGTACTGTCATCACGTCTGTTGTACGACAGTCTGAAATACAGGATTATGTTTTTAACATCGTCTGTTTGTGTCCTTACCTGTCATCACGTCTGTTGTACGACAGTCTGAAATACAGGATTATGTATTTTAACATCGTCTGTCTTTGTCCTTACCTGTACTGTCATCACGTCTGTTGTACGATAGCCTGAAATACAGGATTATGTATTTTAACATCGTCTGTCTGTGTCCTTACCTGTAAACTGTCTTACGTCTGTTGTACGACAGTCTGAAATACAGGATTATGTATTTTAACATCGTCTGTCTGTGTCTTACCTGTACCTGTCATCACGTCTGTTGTACGACAGCCTGAAATACAGGATTATGTATTTTACATCGTCTGTCTGTGTCCTTACCTGTACCTGTCATTACGTCTGTTGTACGACAGTCTGAAATACAGGATTATGTATTTTAACATCGTCTGTCTGTGTCCTTACCTGTACCTGTCATCACGTCTGTTGTACGACAGTCTGAAATACAGGATTATGTATTTTACATCGTCTGTCTGTGTCCTTACCTGTCATCACGTCTGTTGTACGACAGTCTGAAATACAGGATTATGTATTTTAACATCGTCTGTCTGTGTCCTTACCTGTACCTGTCATCACGTCTGTTGTACGACAGTCTGAAATACAGGATTATGTATTTTAACATCGTCTGTCTGTGTCCTTACCTGTCATTACGTCTGTTGTACGACAGTCTGAAATACAGGATTATGTATTTTAACATCGTCTGTCTTTGTCCTTACCTGTCATCACGTCTGTTGTACGACAGCCTGAAATACAGGATTATGTATTTTAACATCGTCTGTCTTTGTCCTTACCTGTACCTGTCATCACGTCTGTTGTATGACAGTCTGAAATACAGGATTATGTATTTTAACATCATCTGTCTGTGTCCTTACCTGTCATCACGTCTGTTGTACGACAGCCTGAAATACAGGATTATGTATTTTAACATCGTCTGTCTTTGTCCTTACCTGTACCTGTCATCACGTCTGTTGTACGACAGCCTGAAATACAGGATTATGTATTTTAACATCGTCTGTCTGTTCCTTACCTGTACCTGTCATCACGTCTGTTGTACGACAGCCTGAAATACAGGATTATGTATTTTAACATCGTCTGTCTGTGTCCTTACCTGTACCTGTCATCACGTCTGTTGTACGACAGCCGAAATACAGGATTATGTATTTTAACATCGTCTGTCTGTGTCCTTACCTGTACCTGTCATCACGTCTGTTGTACGACAGCTGAAATACAGGATTATGTATTTTAACATCGTCTGTCTGTGTCCTTACCTGTCATCACGTCTGTTGTACGACAGCCTGAAATACAGGATTATGTATTTTAACATCGTCTGTCTGTGACCTTACCTGTACCTGTCATCACGTCTGTTGTACGACAGCCTGAAATACAGGATTATGTATTTTAACATCGTTTGTCTGTGACCTTACCTGTCATCACGTCTGTTGTACGACAGCTGAAATACAGGATTATGTATTTTAACATCGTCTGTCTGTGACCTTACCTGTACCTGTCATCACGTCTGTTGTACGACAGCCTGAAATACAGGATTATGTATTTTAACATCGTCTGTCTGTGTCCTTACCTGTACCTGTCATCACGTCTGTTGTACGACAGCCTGAAATACAGGATTATGTATTTTAACATCGTCTGTCTGTGTCCTTACCTGACCTGTCATTACGTCTGTTGTACGACAGCCTGAAATACAGGATTATGTATTTTAACATCGTCTGTCTGTGTCCTTACCTGTACCTGTCATCACGTCTGTTGTACGACAGCTGAAATACAGGATTATGTATTTTAACATCGTCTGTCTGTTGTCCTTACCTGATACCTGTCATTACGTCTGTTGTACGACAGCCTGAAATACAGGATTATGTATTTTAACATCGTCTGTCTGTGTCCTTACCTGTACCTGTCATCACGTCTGTTGTACGACAGCCTGAAATACAGGATTATGTATTTTAACATCGTCTGTCTGTGTCCTTACCTGTACCTGTCATCACGTCTGTTGTACGACAGCCTGAAATACAGGATTATGTATTTAACATCGTCTGTCTGTGCCTTACCTGTCATCACGTCTGTTGTACGACAGCCTGAAATACAGGATTATGTATTTTAACATCGTCTGTCTGTGTCCTTACCTGTACCTGTCATCACGTCTGTTGTACGACAGCTGAAATACAGGATTATGTATTTTAACATCGTCTGTCTGTGACCTTACCTGTCATCACGTCTGTTGTACGACAGCCTGAAATACAGGATTATGTATTTTAACATCGTCTGTCTGTGTCCTTACCTGTACCTGTCATCACGTCTGTTGTACGACAGTCTGAAATACAGGATTATGTATTTTAACATCGTCTGTCTGTGCCTTACCTGTCATCACGTCTGTTGTAGACAGTCTGAAATACAGGATTATGTATTTTACATCGTCTGTCTGTGTCCTTACCTGTCATTACGTCTGTTGTACGACAGCTGAAATACAGGATTATGTATTTTAACATCGTCTGTCTTTGTCCTTACCTGTACCTGTCATCACGTCTGTTGTACTACAGCCTGAAATACAGGATTATGTATTTTAACATCGTCTGTCTGTGTCCTTATTACCTGTCATCACGTCTGTTGTACGACAGCCTGAAATACAGGATTATGTATTTTAACATCGTCTGTCTTGTCCTTACCTGTACCTGTCATCACGTCTGTTGTACGACAGCCTGAAATACAGGATTATGTATTTTAACATCGTCTGTCTGTGTCCTACCTGTACCTGTCATCACGTCTGTGTACGACAGCCTGAAATACAGGATTATGTATTTTAACATCGTCTGTCTGTGTCCTTACCTGTACCTTCCTTACCTGTACCTGTCATCACGTCTGTTGTACGACAGCCTGAAATACAGGATTATGTATTTTAACATCGTCTGTCTGTGTCCTTACCTGTACCTGTCATCACGTCTGTTGTACGACAGCCTGAAATACAGGATTATGTATTTTAACATCGTCTGTCTGTGTCCTTACCTGTACCTGTCATCACGTCTGTTGTACGACAGCCTGAAATACAGGATTATGTATTTTAACATCGTCTGTCTGTGCCTTCTGTACCTGTCATCACGTCTGTTGTACGACAGCCTGAAATACAGGATTATGTATTTTAACATCGTCTGTCTGTGACCTTACCTGTACCTGTCATCACGTCTGTTGTACGACAGCTGAAATACAGGATTATGTATTTTAACATCGTCTGTCTGTGACCTTACCTGTACCTGTCATCACGTCTGTTGTACGACAGCCTGAAATACAGGATTATGTATTTTAACATCGTCTGTCTGTTGTCCTTACCTGTACCTGTCATCACGTCTGTTGTACGACAGCCTGAAATACAGGATTATGTATTTTTAACATCGTCTGTCTGTGTCCTTACCTGTACCTGTCATCACGTCTGTTGTACGACAGCCTGAAATACAGGATTATGTATTTTAACATCGTCTGTTCTGTGTCCTTACTGTACCTGTCATCACGTCTGTTGTACGACAGCCTGAAATACAGGATTATGTATTTTAACATCGTCTGTCTGTGTCCTTACCTGAACCTGTCATCACGTCCTGTTTGTACGACAGCATGAAATACAGGATTATGTATTTTAACATCGTCTGTCTGTGTCCTTACCTGTACCTGTCATCACGTCTGTTGTACGACAGCCTGAAATACAGGATTATGTATTTTAACATCGTCTGTCTGTGTCCTTCTTACCTGTCATTACGTCTGTTGTACGACAGCCTGAAATACAGGATTATGTATTTTAACATCGTCTGTCTGTGTCCTTACCTGTACCTGTCATCACGTCTGTTGTACGACAGCCTGAAATACAGGATTATGTATTTTAACATCGTCTGTCTTGTGTCCTTACCTGTACCTGTCATCACGTCTGTTGTACGACAGCCTGAAATACAGGATTATGTATTTTAACATCGTCTGTCTTTGTCCTTACCTGTACCTGTCATCACGTCTGTTGTACGACAGCTGAAATACAGGATTATGTATTTTAACATCGTCTGTCTTTGTCCTTACCTGTACCTGTCATCACGTCTGTTGTACGACAGCCTGAAATACAGGATTATGTATTTTAACATCGTCTGTCTTTTCCTTACCTGTACCTGTCATCACGTCGTTGTACGACAGCCTGAAATACAGGATTATGTATTTTAACATCATCTGTCTGTTTCCTTACCTGTACCTGTCATCACGTCTGTTCTTTCCCTATTTTCTTTCACCTTTAAACAGATTAATAAGAGCATCTGTCTGTCTGTGCTTAAAATTAAACTTAAAAAAACCACAGATAACAATAAATATTCTCCGTTCTGAAATAGTGTTACAGAGATGATACTCAAAGAGCAGAATGTTGTCAAGTTGTTTGTATTATCAAACTGATATCTTACGTGCATCACAATTTTTAACTACGGAAAATATAACAACGCCAAAGATTTAATCAAGGTGGAAAATTGTTGGAATTTGTACTGATACTACAATATTTCAGTTTTCGTTTTTACCTGTGTGAGTGGTTGTGGTGTGTGTGTGTGTGTGTGTGTGTGTGTGTGTGTGTGTGTGTGTGTGTGTGTGTGTGTGTTGTGTGTGTGTGTGTGTGTGTGTGTGTGTGTGTGTGTGTGTTGTTTGTGTGTGTGTGTGCGTGTGTGTGTGGTTGTGTGTGTGTGTTTGTGGTTGTGTGTGTGTGTGTGTGGTGTGTGTGTGTGTGTGTGTGTGTGTGTGTGTGTTGTGTGTGTGAGTGTGAGTGTGTGAGTGGTGTGTGTGTGTGTGTGTGTGTGTGTGTGTGTGTGTGTGTGTATAGCACACAGCATCATCATGTGAAGCATGCAGCTTGGTGAATTACTGATATGATTCTGTCACCAGCTTGTAAAACAAAATAACTGTTGTTTGATAAACAATACAAATTAGAAGCCAACAGTACAGTACAGACATTGTGATCAGTAGTGAGACAGACAAACAACACAGTACAGACATTGTGATCAGTAATGAGATAGACAAACAACACAGTACAGACATTGTGATCAGTAGTGAGATAGACAAACACCACAGTACAGACATTGTGATCAGTAGTGAGATAGACACCACCACAGTACAGACATTGTGATCAGTAGTGAGATAGACAACACAGTACAGACATTGTGATCAGTAGTGAGATAGACAACACAGTACAAACATTGTGATCAGTAGTGAGATAGACAACACAGTACAGACATTGTGATCAGTAGTGAGATAGACAACACAGTACAACAGGATCATTGTGTTATCAGTAGTGAGATAGACAACACAGTACAGACATTGTGATCAGTAGTGAGATAGACAACACCAGTACAGACATTGTGATCAGTAGTGAGATAGACAAACACACAGTACAGACATTGTGATCAGTAGTGAGATAGACAACACAGTACAGACATTGTGATCAGTAGTGAGATAGACACCACAGTACAGACATTGTGATCAGTAGTGAGATAGACAACACAGTACAGACATTGTGATCAGTAGTGAGATAGACAACAACACAGTACAGACATTGTGATCAGTAGTAGATAGACAAACACCACAGTACAACATTGTGATCAGTAGTGAGATAGACAACACACAGTACAACATTGTGACAGTAGTGAGATAGACAACACAGTACAGACATTGTGATCAGTAGTGAGATAGACAACCACAGTACAGACATTGTGATCAGTAGTGAGATAGACAACACAGTACAGACATTGTATCAGTAGTGAGATAGACAACACAGTACAGACATTGTGATCAGTAGTGAGATAGACAAACACAGTACAGACATTGTGATCAGTAGTGAGACAGACAAACACCACAGTACAGACATTGTGATCAGTAGTGAGACAGACAAACACAGTACAGACATTGTGATCAGTAGTGAAGACAGACAACACAGTACAGACATTGTGATCAGTAGTGAGATAGACAAACACACAGTACAGACATTGTGATCAGTAGTGAGATAGACAAACCACAGTACAGACATTGTGATCAGTAGTGAGATAGACAAACACCAGTACAGACATTGTGATCAGTAGTGAGATAGACAAACACACAGTACAGACATTGTGATCAGTAGTGAGATAGACAAACATACAGTACAGACATTGTGATCAGTAGTGAGATAGACAAACATCACAGTACAGACATTGTGATCAGTAGTGAGATAGACAAACACACAGTACAGACATTGTGATCAGTAGTGAGATAGACAACACACAGTACAGACATTGTGATCAGTAGTGAGATAGACAAACAACACAGTACAGACATTGTGATCAGTAGTGAGATAGACAAACAACACAGTACAGACATTGTGATCAGTAGTGAGAAGACAACACAGTACAGACATTGTGATCAGTAGTGAGATAGACAACACAGTACAGACATTGTGATCAGTAGTGAGATACAGACAACACAGTACAGACATTGTGATCAGTAGTGAGATAGACAACACAGTACAGACATTGTGATCAGTAGTGAAGACAGACAACACAGTACAGACATTGTGATATGGATGAACGTACAGACATTGTGATCAGTAGTGAAGATAGACAACACAGTACAGACATTGTGATCAGTAGTGAGATAGACAAACACAGTACAGACATTGTGATCAGTAGTGAGATAGACAAACACCACAGTACAGACATTGTGATCAGTAGTGAGATAGACAAACACAGTACAGACATTGTGATCAGTAGTGAGATAGACAACACAGTACAGACATTGTGATCATAGTGAGATAGACAACCACAGTACAACATTGTGATCAGTAGTGAGTAGACAACCAGTAAGACATGTGATCATGTAGATAGACAAACACCACAGTACAGACATTGTGATCAGTAGTGAGATAGACAACACAGTACAGACATTGTGATCAGTAGTGAGATAGACAACAACACAGTACAGACATTGTGATCAGTAGTGAGATAGACAACACAGTACAGACATTGTGATCAGTAGTGAGATAGACAAACAACACAGTACAGACATTGTGATCAGTAGTGAGATAGACAACACAGTACAGACATTGTGATCAGTAGTGAGATAGAAACAACACAGTACAGACATTGTGATCAGTAGTGAGATAGACAAACACCACAGTACAGACATTGTGATCAGTAGTGAGATAGACAACACAGTACAGACATTGTGATCAGTAGTGAGATAGACAACACACAGTACAGACATTGTGATCAGTAGTGAGATAGACAACACAGTACAGACATTGTGATCAGTAGTGAGATAGACAAACACCACAGTACAGACATTGTGATCAGTAGTGAGATAGACAACACACAGTACAGACATTGTGATCAGTAGTGAGATAGACAACACAGTACAGACATTGTGATCAGTAGTGAGATAGACAACACAGTACAGACATTGTGATCAGTAGTGAGATAGACAACACAGTACAGACATTGTGATCAGTAGTGAGATAGACAAACACACAGTACAGACATTGTGATCAGTAGTGAGACAGACAAACACCACAGTACAGACATTGTGATCAGTAGTGAGATAGACAAACACCACGTACAGACATTGTGATCAGTAGTGAGATAGACAACACAGTACAGACATTGTGATCAGTAGTGAGAATACAACACAGTAAGACATTGTGATCAGTAGTGAGACAGACACCACAGAACAGACATTGTGATCAGTAGTGAGATAGACAAACACCACAGTACAGACATTGTGATCAGTAGTGAGATAGACAAACAGTACAGACATTGTGATCAGAGTGAGATAGACAAACACCACAGTACAGACATTGTGATCAGTAGTGAGATAGACAACACAGTACAAACATTGTGATCAGTAGTGAGATAGACAACACAGTACAGACATTGTGATCAGTAGTGAATAGACAACACAGTACAACATTGTGATCAGAGTGAGATAGACAAACACCACAGTACAGACATTGTGATCAGTAGTGAGTAGACAAACACAGTACAACATTGTGTCAGTAGTGAGAAAAACACAGTACAGACATTGTGATCAGTAGTGAGAAGACAACAAGTACAGACATTGTGATCAGTAGTGAGATAGACAACACAGTACAGACATTGTATCAGTAGTGAGATAGACAACACAGTACAGACATTGTGATCAGTAGTGAGATAGACAAACACACAGTACAGACATTGTGATCAGTAGTGAGATAGACAAACACACAGTACAGACATTGTGATCAGTAGTGAGATAGACAAACACCACAGTACAGACATTGTGATCAGTAGTGAGATAGACACACAGTACAGACATTGTGATCAGTAGTGAGATAGACAACAACACAGTACAGACATTGTGATCAGTAGTGAGATAGACAACACAGTACAGACATTGTGATCAGTAGTGAGATAGACAAAAACACAGTACAGACATTGTGATCAGTAGTGAGATAGACAACACAGTACAGACATTGTGATCAGTAGTGAGATAGACAAACACCACAGTACAGACATTGTGATCAGTAGTGAGATAGACAACAACACAGTACAGACATTGTGATCAGTAGTGAGATAGACAAACAGTACAGACATTGTGATCAGTAGTGAGATAGACAAACACAGTACAGAATTGTGATAAATAGTGAGACAGACAAACACAGTACAGACATTGTGATCAGTATTGAGACAGACAAACAACACAGTACAGACATTGTGATCAGTAGTGAGATAGACAAACACAGTACAGACATTGTGATCAGTAGTGAGATAGACAACACAGTACAGACATTGTGATCAGTAGTGAGATAGACAACACAGTACAGACATTGTGATCAGTAGTGAGATAACAAACCACAGTACAGACATTGTGATCAGTAGTGAGATAGACAACAACACGTACAGACATTGTGATCAGTAGTGAGATAGACAACACACAGTACAGACATTGTGATCAGTAGTGAGATAGACACCACAGTACAGACATTGTGATCAGTAGTGAGAAGACAACACAGTACAGACATTGTGATCAGTAGTAAGATAGACAACACAGTACAGACATTGTGATCAGTAGTGAGATAGACAAACACACAGTACAGACATTGTGACAGTAGTGAGATAGACAACACAGTACAGACATTGTGATCAGTAGTGAGATACAAACAAACAGTACAGACATTGTGATCAGTAGTGAGATAGACAACACCACAGTACAGACATTGTGATCAGTAGTGAGATAGACAACCCAGTACAGACATTGTGATCAGTAGTGAGATAGACACACAGTACAACATTGTGATCAGTAGTGAGAAGAAAACACACAGTACAGACATTGTGATCAGTAGTGAGTAGACAACACAGTACAGACATTGTGATCAGTAGTGGACAGACAACAACACAGTACAGACATTGTGATCAGTAGTGAGATAGACAAACACCACAGTACAGACATTGTGATCAGTAGTGAGATAGACAAACAACACAGTACAGACATTGTGATCAGTAGTGAGATAGACAACACAGTACAGACATTGTGATCAGTAGTGAGATAGACACACAGTACAGACATTGTGACAGTAGTGAGATAGACACCACAGTACAACATTGTGATCAGTAGTGAGATAGACAAACACCACAGTACAGACATTGTGATCCCGTAGTGAGATAGACAACACAGTACAGACATTGTGATCAGTAGTGAGATAGACAAACACCACAGTACAGACATTGTGATCAGTAGTGAGATAGACAAACAACACAGTACAGACATTGTGATCAGTAGTGAGATAGCACACACACAGTACAGACATTGTGATCAGTAGTGAGATAGACAAACCACAGTACAGACATTGTGATCAGTAGTGAGATAGACAACACAGTACAGACATTGTGATCAGTAGTGAGAAGACAAACACACAGTACAGACATTGTGATCAGTAGTGAGATAGACAACACAGTACAGACATTGTGATCAGTAGTGAGATAGACAAACACACAGTACAGACATTGTGATCAGTAGTGAGATAGACAACACAGTACAGACATTGTGATCAGTAGTGAGATAGACAACACAGTACAGACATTGTGATCAGTAGTGAGATAGACAACACAGTACAGACATTGTGATCAGTAGTGAGATAGACAAACACAGTACAGACATTGTGATCAGTAGTGAGATAGACAAACACACAGTACAGACATTGTGATCAGTAGTGAGATAGACAAACACACAGTACAGACATTGTGATCAGTAGTGAGATAGACAACACCACAGTACAGACATTGTGATCAGTAGTGAGATAGACAACACAGTACAGACATTGTGATCAGTAGTGAGATAGACAAACAACACAGTACAGACATTGTGATCAGTAGTGAGATAGACAACACAGTACAGACATTGTGATCAGTAGTGAGATAGACAAACACACAGTACAGACATTGTGATCAGTAGTGAGATAGACAACACACAGTACAGACATTGTGATCAGTAGTGAGATAGACAAACACCAAGTACAGACATTGTGATCAGTAGTAGATAGACAACACAGTACAGACATTGTGATCAGTAGTGAGATAGACAAACACAGTACAGACATTGTGATCAGTAGTGAGATAGACACACAGTACGACATGTGATCAGTAGTGAGACAGACACACAGTACAGACATTGTGATCAGTAGTGAGATAGACAACACAGTACAGACATTGTGATCAGTAGTAGATAGACAACACAGTACAGACATTGTGATCAGTGTAGATAGACAACACAGTACAGACATTGTGATCAGTAGTGAGATAGACAAACACACAGTACAGACATTGTGATCAGTAGTGAGACAGACAAACAACACAGTACAGACATTGTGATCAGTAGTGAGAAGACAAACACACAGTACAGACATTGTGATCAGTTGAGATAGACAACACACGTACAGACTTGTGATCAGTGTGAGAACAAACAACAGTACAGACATTGTGACAGTAGTGAGAAGACAAACACACAGTACAGACATTGTGATCAGTAGTGAGATAGACAACACAGTACAGACATTGTGATCAGTAGTGAGATAGACAACACAGACAGACATTTGATCAGTATGAGATAGACAACACAGTACAACATGTGATCAGTAGGAGAAGACACACAGTAGACATTGTGTCAGTAGTGAGATAGACAACATAAGACATTGTGATCATAGTGAGATAGACACACAGAGACATTGTGATCTAGTGAGAAAAACACAGTACAGACATTGTCATAGTGAGATAGAACAAGTAAGACATTTGATCAGTAGGAGAAGACAAACACACAGTAAGATTGATCAGTTGAGAAGACAACACATACAGACATTACAGATGAGATAGACACACAGTAAGAATTGTGATCAGTAGTGATAGACAACAACACAGTAAGACATGTGATCAGTAGGGTAGACAACACGTAAGACATTTGTCGTGTGAGATGACAAACACAGTAAGACATTGTGATCAGTAGTGAGATAACACACAGTAAGACATTGTGATCAGTAGTGAGATAGAACACAGTAAGACATTGTGATCAGTAGTGAGATAGACAACAACACAGTAAACATTGTGATCAGTAGTGAGATAGACAACAACCATACAGACATTGTGATCAGTAGTAGATAGACAACACAGTACAGCATTGTGATCAGTAGTGAGATAGACAACAACACAGTACACATTGTGATCAGTAGTGAGAAGACAACACATACAGACATTGTGATCAGTAGTGAGATAGACAACACAGTACAGACATTGTGATCAGTAGTGAGATAGAAACACAGTACAGACATTGTGATCAGTAGTGAGAAGACAACACACGTACAACATTGTGATCAGTAGTGAGACAGACAACACAGTACAGACATTGTGATCAGTAGTGAGATAGACAACACAGTACAACATTGTGATCAGTAGTGAGATAGACAACACAGTACAAATTGTGATCAGTAGTGAGACAGACAACACAGTACAACATTGTGATCAGTAGTGAGACAGACAAACAACACAGTACAGACATTGTGATCAGTAGTGAGAAACAACACAGTACAGACATTGTGATCAGTAGTGAGACAGACAACACAGTACAGACATTGTGATCAGTAGTGAGAAGACAACACAGTCAGACATTGTGATCAGTAGTGAGATAGACAACACAGTCAACATTGTGATCAGTAGTGAGAAGACAACACAGTACAACATGTGATCAGTAGTGAGAAGACAACACAGTACAGACATGTGATCAGTATGAGATAGACAAACAGTCAGACATTGTGATCGTGTGAGAGACACACAGACAGACATTGTGATCAGTAGTGAGATAGACAACAGTACAACATTGTGACAGTAGTGAGAAGACAAAACCACAGTAAGACATTGGATCAGTATGAGATAGACAAACCACAGTACAGACATTGTGATCAGTAGTGAGATGACACACAGTACAGACATTGTGATCATGTGAGATAGACAAACAGTACGACTTTGTCAGTAGTGAGATAGAAAACTACAACATTGATCATAGTGAAAGACAACACAGTACAGACATTGTGATATGATAGACAACACACAGTACAGATGTGTCAGTATGAGACAGAAACAAACAGTACAGACATTGTGATCAGTAGTGAGAAGACAACACAGTAAACATTGTGATCAGTAGTGGAAGACAACACCAGTCAGACATTGTGATCAGTAGTGAGACAGACAAACACCACAGTACAGACATTGTGATCAGTAGTGAGATAGACAAACAACACAGTACAACATTGTGATCATAGTGAATAGACAAACACACAGTACAGACATTGTGATCAGTAGTGAGATAGAAAACACACGTACAGACATTGTGATCAGTAGTGAATAGACACCACAACAGTACAGACATTGTGATCAGTAGTGAGATAGACACAACAGTACAGACATTGTGATCAGTAGTGAGATGCAAACACCACGTACAACATTGTGATCAGTAGTGAGATAGAACAACACAGTACAGACATTGTGATCAGTAGTGAGAAAAAACACCCAGTACAGACATTGTGATCAGTAGTGAGATAGACACCACAATACAGACATTGTGATCAGTAGTGAGACAGACAACACAGTACAGACATTGTGATCAGTAGTGAGATAGACAAACACCAATACAGACATTGTGATCATAGTGAGATAGACAAACACGTACAGACATTGTGATCAGCATTGAGACAGACAAACACAGTACAGCATTGTGATCAGTAGTGAGACAAACAACCCACAGTACAAACATTGTGATCAGTAGTGAGACAGACAACACACGTAAGACATTGTGATCAGTGGTGAGATAGACAAACACCACAGTACAACATTGTGATCAGTATGAGAAGACAACACAGTACAGACATTGTGATCAGTAGTGAGATAGACAAACAAACAGTACAGACATTGTGATCATAGTGAGATAGACACACACACGACATTGGATCAGTAGTGAGATAGACAAACACAGTACAGACATTGTGATCAGTAGTGAGAAGACAACACACAGTACAGACATTGTGATCATAGTGAGACAGACAACACAGTACAGACATTGTGATCAGTAGTGAGATAGAAACACAGTACAGACATTGTGATCAGTAGTGAGACAGACAAACACCAGTACAGACTTGTGATCAGTAGTGAGATAGACAAACACCACAGTACAGACATTGTGATCAGTAGTGAGATAGACAAACAACACAGTGCAGACATTGTGATCAGTATGAGATAGACAACACACAGTACAGACATTTGATCATAGTGAGAAGACAAACACCACAGTACAGACATTGTGATCAGTAGTGAGATAGACAACACAGTACAGACATTGTGATCAGTAGTGAGATAGACAAACAGTACAACATTGTGATCAGTAGTGCAACAAACAGTACAGAATTGTGATCAGTAGTGAGATAGACACACAGTACAGACATTGTGATCAGTAGTGAGATAGACAAACACACAGTACAGACATTGTGATCAGTAGTGAGAAGACAAACAACACAGTACAGACATTGTGATCAGTAGTGAGATAGACAGAAACACAGTACAGACATTGCGATCAGTAGTGAGATAGACAACACAGTACAGACATTGTGATAGTGAAGATAGAAACACAGTACAGACATTGTGACCATAGTGAGATAGACAAACACCACAGTACAGACATTGTGATCAGTAGTGAGATAGACAACACACAGTACAGCATTGTGATCAGTAGTGAGATAGACAACACAGTACAGACATTGTGATCAGTAGTGAGATAGACACCACAGTACAGACTTGTATCATTGAGATGACAACACGTGCAACATTGTGATCAGTAGTGAGATAGACAACACAGTGCAGACATTGTGATCAGTAGTGAGATAACACCACAGTACAGACATTGTGATCAGTAGTGAGATAGACAACACAGTCAGACATTGTGATCAGTAGTGAGATAGACAAACACCCCAGTACAACATTGTGATCAGTAGTGAGATAGACAACAACACAGTACAGACATTGTGATCAGTAGTGAGATAGACAAACAACACAGTACAGACATTGTGATCAGTAGTGAGATAGACAAACACACAGTACAGACATTGTGATCAGTAGTGAGATAGACAACACAGTACAGACATTGTGATCAGTAGTGAGATAGACAACACAGTACAGACATTGTGATCAGTAGTGAGATAGACAAATAACACAGTACAGACATTGTGATCAGTAGTGAGATAGAAAACACAGTACAGACATTGTGATCAGTAGTGAGATAGACAACAACACAGTACAGACATTGTGATCAGTAGTGAGATAGAAAACACAGTACAGACATTGTGATCAGTAGTGAGATAGACAACACAGTACAGACATTGTGATCAGTAGTGAGACAGACACACAGTACAGACATTGTGATCAGTAGTGAGATAGAAACACAGTACAGACATTGTGATCAGTAGTGAGATAGACAAACACCACAGTACAGACATTGTGATCAGTAGTGAGATAGACAACACAGTACAGACATTGTGATCAGTAGTGAGATAGACAAACCACAGTACAGACATTGTGATCAGTAGTGAGATAGACAACACAGTACAGACATTGTGATCAGTAGTGAGACAGACAACACAGTACAGACATTTTGACCAGTAGTGAGATAGACAAACACCACAGTACAGACATTGTGATCAGTAGTGAGATAGACAAACAACACAGTACAGACATTGTGATCAGTAGTGAGATAGACAACACAGTACAGACATTGTGATCAGTAGTGAGATAGACACCACAGTACAGACATTGTGATCAGTAGTGAGATAGACAAACACCACAGTACAGACATTGTGATCAGTAGTGAGATAGACAACACAGTACAGACATTGTGATCAGTAGTGAGATAGACAAACACACAGTACAGACATTGTGATCAGTAGTGAGATAGACAACACAGTACAGACATTGTGATCAGTAGTGAGATAGACAAACAACACAGTACAAACATTGTGATCAGTAGTAGATAGACAACACACAGTACAGACATTGTGATCAGTAGTGAGATAGACAAACACACAGTACAGACATTGTGATCAGTAGTGAGATAGACAAACACACAGTACAGACATTGTGATCAGTAGTGAGATAGACAAACACAGTACAGACATTGTGATCAGTAGTGAGATAGACAAACACACAGTACAGACATTGTGATCAGTAGTGAGATAGACAAACACACAGTACAGACATTGTGATCAGTAGTGAGATAGACAAACACACAGTACAGACATTGTGATCAGTAGTGAGATAGACAAAACACCACAGTACAGACATTGTGATCAGTAGTGAGATAGACAACACACGTACAGACATTGTGATCAGTAGTGAGATAGACACACACAGTACAGACATTGTGATCAGTAGTGAGATAGACAACACAGTACAGACATTGTGATCAGTAGTGAGATAGACAAACACACAGTACAGACATTGTGATCAGTAGTGAGATAGACACAACACAGTACAGACATTGTGATCAGTAGTGAGATAGACAAACACACAGTACAGACATTGTGATCAGTAGTGAGATAGACAAACACCACAGTACAGACATTGTGATCAGTAGTGAGATAGACAAACACACAGTACAGACATTGTGATCAGTAGTGAGATAGACAAACAACACAGTACAGACATTGTGATCAGTAGTGAGATAGACAAACACACAGTACAGACATTGTGATCAGTAGTGAGAAAGACAAACACCACAGTACAACATTGTGATCAGTAGTGAGATAGACAAACAACACAGTACAGACATTGTGATCAGTAGTGAGATAGACAAACACAAGTACAGACATTGTGATCAGTAGTGAGATAGACAAACACACAGTACAGACATTGTGATCAGTAGTGAGATCAGACAAACCACAGTACAGACATTGTGATCAGTAGTGAGATAGACAAACAACACAGTACAGACATTGTGATCAGTAGTGAGATAGACAAACAACACAGTACAGACATTGTGATCAGTAGTGAGATAGACAACACAGTACAGACATTGTGATCAGTAGTGAGATAGACAAACACAGTACAGACATTGTGATCAGTAGTGAGACAGACAAACAACACAGTACAGACATTGTGATCAGTAGTGAGATAGACAACACAGTACAAACATTGTGATCAGTAGTGAGATAGACACCACACAGTACAGACATTGTGATCAGTAGTGAGATAGACAAACAACACAGTACAGACATTGTGATCAGTAGTGAGATAGACAACACCAATACAGACATTGTGATCAGTATGAGATAGACAACAACACAGTACAGACATTGTGATCAGTAATGAGATAGACAACACAATACAGACATTGTGATCAGTAGTGAGATAGACAACACATACAGACATTGTGATCAGTAGTGAGATAGACAAACAACACAGTACAGACATTGTGATCAGTAGTGAGATAGACAACACAATACAACATTGTGATCAGTAAGTGAGATAGAACACACTCACAGTACAGACATTGTGATCAGTAATAAGATAGACAAACAACACAGTACCGACATTGTAATCAGTAGTGAGATAGACAAACAACACAGTACAGACATTGTGATCAGTAGTGAGATAGACAAACAACACAGTACAGACATTGTATCAGTAGTGAGATAGACAGACAACACAGTACCGACATTGTGATCAGTAGTGAGATAGACAAACAACACAGTACAGACATTGTGATCAGTAGTGAGATAGACAAACACCACAGTATAGACATTGTGATCAGTAGTGAGATAGACAAACACACAGTACAGACATTGTGACCAGTAGTGAGATAGACAAACACCACAGTATAGACATTGTGATCAGTAGTGAGATAGACAACACCACAGTACAGACATTGTGATCAGTAGTGAGACAGACAACACCACAGTACAGACATTGTGACCAGTAGTGAGATAGACAACACACAGTATAGACATTGTGATCAGTAGTGAGATAGACAAACACCACAGTACAAACATTGTGATCAGTAGTGAGACAGACAAACACCACACACGGAACATGTATCTGTAGCGGAAACGCTCTATACACACGTCACAATTAAAAACAAAGTGATAGCATGAACTAAAAGGACAATGAAATCAAGTGAAGAGCACTCAGCATGTGAGCTTACTGATCATGATGCAGGGTACTTGTGAGAGTGTGTACAATCAATATGGAGGGGATATAACTGCACAGCGTCATGTTAACGGTTGCCAGACAATAAATCAAGCGACTTGTCATAAACAAACTATTTCTGTTGCTGCTCGCGCTGTAACTGTACCTCAAGATAAATCATTGGAGTAAGTCCCTGTTCACCATAATACTATTCAGTCAGTCTGTCCGTCATTGTAACCAACGCACGATGATGTAAAGCATGTATATTCACTGTACTATTAAAAACAGTTTTTGTGTGATTTATGCATTGACTCTAACTTGAAGATAAGACTTGTGTTTTCAAACACAGAAGCTGGGTGGTGGGTGAGATAGTGTGTATAGCGTATGCTTGTGTAGAAATAAATCATATCCATTCTTTTCTGATGGGAAAATATACATGTGTGTGAGTGTGTGTGTACAACCCATGCTTATATAAATAATGTGGTGAGATAGACCACAGTACAGACATTGTGATCAGTAGTGAGATAGACAACACAGTACAGACATTGTGATCAGTAGTGAGATAGACAACACAGTACAGACATTGTGATCAGTAGTGAGATAGACATGCCAAGAGCTTGCATCATCAGACATGAAACGCTTGGCAAGAAAAAGACGAACAGAATTCAGCAGTGTGTTTGTTTTACCAACATAATCTGGACTGGTATGCACGCAACTCTAGATATCTTAAACATTCTACAGTCAGCGAGATAGGCTGTCTTTAGCATGGAAGAAAATCGATCGGTACGTTCTGTTCTTCCACGTTGTATCTGTTTGTTGCACGATGATTCCAAGATGACTTCTGCATCACGTTCTCTCTATGTGTACGTAGACACGTTGGACATGAACAGCTCGAAAGTGGCAGAGACCAATAGAACATAAAAGGACAGATTGTATATCAAGTTATGGTGGGTAGGACTACCACAGTGTGACAGTGTACAGTTACTTGAAGACGTGAATTGGGGGCATACATTCTGCAGAAAGTGATTACAATGTAGGGTGTTTGCCATAACTGGCAATGTATATTGAAGTTGTTAGGAAACAGCAACAATATCAACAACAATAATATCATCATGATCATCAACAGTGACAGCAGCAGAAATGTCTTTTATATATAAAAACAAAACCCAATAAAATAAGAAAAACTGTCAGGCTTTTCCCATTTCACAATGCATTGGTCTTGTGTGTAACAAATCAATATCTTGATGTATTTTGCATTAAGCTTGTGTGTAACAAAGTATCAATATCTTGATGTATTTTGCATTGAGCTTGTGTGTAACAAAGTATCAATATCTTGACGCATTTTGTTTTCTAAAAGTGCACTCCCCACCTTCTTGATGGCAGCCAAATCCCTTGATTAAATCCATTTCTCTCAGACTCTGGCTTATATCAAACCATCGTGTTACCTGATAGGTCTGTTACACGGGCCTTGATTCGTCAAAGTGTGATCATTTTCTGTTTGATCGTTATGAACTAGAACAACTGCTGAAACATATATTCCATATGATGTAAAACACTTTTTTTATGGTGTATCAGTTACTTCAGAAAACGTTGTTTTGTGAATTGTTGACTTACGTTGAAATCAGTGTGGATGACAACCGCTTTATTTATATACCTAGACAAGTTTCGTATCCAAAGTGGATAGGTGTGGTCACTTTCATCATCAACCATCATGTGGCATACTGCATGGTATTGGTAATCGTGGCTCTCCATGTGAATCTATCTTTTGTTGCTGCAAGTATATCTCCTACCCTTTCCATCCCCATCCACTCTGCAAAACTGTTTGATATTTTCTCTCGGGATATACCTGGTACTTCCCCTCCCCCCTAGCTTTCCTGTTGTGACTAGATTCTCAAATTTCTCTTGTCTCATAAAATGCGCTTTAAATGCTGTATGTCCATTCCTAATCTTCTTCATTAATGTTATTTTTGTGTTTGCTTCTTTCAAGCTGTCTCGTTTGTATTCTTTGCTGTCCATGGACCTCCTCACACTCTCCTTAGAAACCATATTTCAGCTGCTGCAAACTTGTTCTGACTTTGCTTGCTACTTGTCCAAGCTCACATCCATACAATAATCGGCAATGACTTTCATCATCATCTTCAGGTACCGTGCCGCATGGCGTTAGCATATATGGACTTCCATCTGTCTATCACTTGTTTCCTCAAGCATCTCTTCCACCCTCCTTGTCCCAGCCACTCTGCAAGTCCGTCTAGTATCTTCTCCTTGGGTCTACCTGGTGCTCTCTTTCCCTCCAGATTTCCCATTGTGACCAGGTGCTCCAATTCCCCTTTCCTCATAAAATGGCCTATATATGTTGCCTGTCTTTTCCTAATCTTCCTCATGAATGATCTACTTGTGTCTGCCTCCATCAGGACTGTCTCGTTTGTTTTCTTTGTTGTCCATAGAACTCTCAACATTCTGCTTAGAAACCACATCTTGGCTGCCTCAAATTTGTTCTGGCTTTGCTTGTTGACTGTCCACGCCTCGCAACCGTACAACAGTATTGGTTCTATATAATATTCAAGAACTCTCTTCCTGATGTTAATTGATAGGCATTTGTTGGTAAGAATGCTTGTCATCTTCTTGAATGCTGTTTTGGCTTGGCCGATTATGCTGGCTATTTCTGATGTGCATCTGCTGTCTGGTGAAATGATCGTTCCCAGGTATTTAAACTTATCAACATGTCTCAAGGTTGTGCCGTTTGCTGTTATTTTGCATGAGGGGATTTCATGTGTTTTACTGATCACCTTGACTTTAATCTTCCTGCTGTTTACTTCCAACCCCTTACCTTTGCTTTCTATCTCTAGTATATTCACAAGGTTTTGTAGGTCCCTTTCACTTTCTGCAATTAGCACGGTGTCATCTGCGTAACGAATGTTGTTTATCATTTTCCCTCCAACCTTTAATCAAGGGTCTTCCTCTTGGTTTCTCATGATGTTTTTGCTGTAAAGTGAAAACAGATCTGGTGACAAAACACAACCCTGTCTGACTCCTCTTTTGATGTTTTGGAAAGAGCTTATATCGTTTTTTATTCTCATTGCAGCTGTTTGTTCCCAATACATATTTCTGATTATTCGTAGATCTTTTCCATCAATATTGACTCTTTCTAGTTGGTTGATCAATACTTCATGTCTTACCCGATCGAAAGCTTTGGTACAATCAACAAAACATAAATATAAATCCTTGTTCATCTCGATTGACCTCTCTATGATAGTTCTTAGGATGTATATGGCATTGATAGTTCCTTTCCCTTCCACAAATCCACACTGTTCATCTGCTATTTCTCTTTTGATTCTAGTCTTTGTCCTCATCATGATTATTCTTAATAGGATCTTAGTTACATGATTCATTAAACTGATTGTGCGATGGAGTTAGCATTCTATAGCCCCTGTCTTCTTTAGAAGTGCAATGAAAATTGATTTTGACATATCTTTGGGGATTTTTCCATCGTCGTAAATTTCATTTAGGAGGACTGTTATGTTTTCTATGCCAAATTCCTCCAGGGCTTCCATCACCTCTGTAGTAATGTTGTCTGGTCATGGGGCTTTTCCTGGTTTCATCTTTTTCAATCTTGCTCCAACTTCATCTTTCATTATGGGTGGTCCTTCAAAGTTCTGTCTTATAATGTGTTCTTCATTTCTGTCATCTTCAGAAAGGTCTTTAATGTACTCTCTCCATCTGTCTAATATTTTGTCATTAATCCATGAGAAGCCTACCATCTTTCGATTTTAATCAACCAGTTAATGTGCATGTATTTTTCCTCTGAACGATTTCTTCAGTTCGTCTGTACATACCCTGAGGATCCGTTTTGTGTCAGTCTTCTATTCCTTTGCATTTTGTTTTCAGCCAAGTTTCTTTAGTTTCATTGTCTTTGTTTATCTTCTTGTATATGTCCTCGTTTGTCTTTGCCTTACTCCTTTCCTCCATCAAGCCTAACATTTCTTTTGTCATCCAGTTCTTTTTTTTTTTGCTTTTCTATCTACTTTAGGGATTTCTTCACACGCTTCATTTATCGAATTTCTCAACTTTGTCGATTGTTCCTCACTGTCACGAACGTCTTCCAGAGCACTGAATTTGTTTTGAACATGTACATTAAATTTTTGGCGTATCACTTCATCTGTCTTTAAGAGTCCAAGATTTAGTTTGATGTTGCATTTGGTCTGTTTCCTTTTCCTTAATTTCAGCCTAAATCTTCCCAGATAGATGTATCCGCTTCTGGTAACCTGGAACCCAGTACTACCTGTCACAGGGTCGGAGTGCTGGTGACTAAACCAGCACCCCCACCAGTCCTCTCAGGAGGATGGTGAGGAGGGTGCTAGAAACCCTGGTGGAATTAAATTAGATCCATCAAAGGGCGCCAGCTCTGAAGAGCTACCTGCGGCCATCTAGCTAAGGGAGTAAACCCTGACAGTAAATCCGGTGTGGGGCCCCTAAGGCGGTTGGATGGCAAACTTTGTCACTTTTCCGGCAGCTCCTGTGGCCACGTTGGCACCAAAACGTAACAGCCCTGCTGTTCCTTTGGATCTGCCAGCGAGATGGAGAGGGGGGACAAGTTGCATGGGCAACAGCCTGTCTTCCATATTACACTGCGCAGACTTACATCTGTCCATTCATCCACAAACACTCTGCACCTACGACCTGGAGAGGACACTCCAGCCTCGCTACTAACACTAGTGTCGGCACAACACGGGAAGCAACAGACACCGGTGATAAGTCATTGCTTAACTGGCGTACAGCTGACGCAAGGGGCTCCTTTTGACGGTGGGAGAGACCGTGTCTTACTGGACAGCTACCGCCCGCCTAAGCTGGGCAGCCCCCAGCCAGTTAGGTGCTGTCCCGCCACAACCTGCCTTCTTCATTGGGTGCATGAAGATTAGGAGAAAATCTGACAAGCAGATCGTTAACTACCGCACCAGGCAAAAAGAAAAATTCAAATTCAAGAAACGGATCAGGAAAAGGATCAGCAGTGAAACTGGCTGTTGGAATGTCCGAACAATGATGTCTGGGCTCTCCCAAGATCTGCACGACATCAGCGACGCCAGAAATACTGCCATCATAAACAGCTAGCTAAAGAGGCTCAATGTGAACATTGCCACTCTGCAGGAAACACGGCTGGCTGACTCAGGAACACTGAAGGAAAGGGACTACACCTTCTTCTGTCAAGGAAATAGTTCTGATGCCCCAAGAGAGTACGGAGTAGGTTTGCAGTAAGGAACAGCCTGCTGAACATGATTGAACCAGGCAGCGGCGGTTCAGAGCGACTCTTGACTCTCCGCCTCGACACCACTGAAGGCTATGTCACGCTCATCAGCGTTTATGCCCCAACTCTGTCCGCCTCTCCAGACGCTATGGATGAGTTCTACGAAAATCTTGCATCAACCATAAGGAACATCCCCAGGACAGAACAACTTGTTCTTCTGGGCGACTTCAACGCCAGAGTGGGTGCAGACAAGGACTCATGGCCCTCCTGCCTCGGTTCCTTTGGAGTGGGGAAAATGAATGAGAATGGACAGCGACTGCTTGAGTTTTGCGCCTGCCATGAACTGTGCATCGCCAACTCCTTCTTCAAGACGAAGCCTCAACACAAAGTCTCCTGGAGGCATCCTCGCTCAAAACATTGGCACCAACTGGATTTGATCCTAGTAAGACGTGCCGCTATCAAAAACGTTCTCCACACTCGCACTTATCACAGCGCAGACAACGACACAGACCACTTTCTGGTATGTTGCAAAATCAGGCTGCAACTAAAGAAGTTCCACTGCTCAAAAAAACAAGGGAACCCTCGCATTGACGTCAGCAAGATGTCTCAGCCAGATCTTGTAGAACAGTTCGCAGAGGCCTTTCAGAGAGAATACGATGCATTGCAGCCCAGAGGCTCTGCCACAGAGAGATGGGAAACGCTACGAGACACCATGCACCGCATTGCTATGACCACCTTTGGGAAGAAAACTGTGAAGTCCCACGACTGGTTTGAGGCCAAATCATCAGAGATGACTCCCACTATTGAGGCCAAGCGCGCCGCACTCACCGAGTGTAAGTGGTCACCCAGTGAGAAGAACCTGCAAATCCTCAGGGCTGCCAGGAGCAAGGTTCAGCTTAGCGAAGAGATACAGAATGCTGCTGAAAGAGGCAACACCCGAGGAATGTATGATGGCATCAAGAAGGCATTGGGACCAACACAGAGCAAGATCGCCGCCCTCAAATCCTCCACTGGGAAGTAATCAGCGATCCTAGCTGACAGATGGAAAGATGGGCGGAACACTACTCCAACCTCTACTCCACACAGACCATGGTGTCCCCCTCAGCCCTCGATGCCATCAAGTGCATGCCGGTAATGGAAGAACTTGACGCAGAGCCAACTGTGGACGAACTCAACAAGGCCATTGATAGCCTGGCATCAGGCAAGGCACCTGGCAGCGACGGAATTCCCCCAGACATCATCAAGCACTGCAAGACTTCTCTTCTGCACCCTTTGCACGCAGTCCTCTGTCAGTATTGGAATGAGGGAGCTGTACCTCAGGACATGAGGGACGTCAAGATCGTCACCCTGTACAAAAACAAGGGCGAAAGGAGCGACTGCAACAACTACAGAGGTATCTCGCTCCTCAGCATTATTGGCAAAATCTACTCTCGGGTCCTCCTAATCCGCCTGCAGATACTGGCTAAACGCGTCTACCCGGAATCACAGTGTGGTTTTCGAGCAGAGAGATCCACGGTAGACATGGTCTTTTCCCTTCGCTAAATCCAGGAGAAGTGCAGAGAGCAGCGGATGCCCCTGTATGTGGCATTCATTGACCTCGCCATGGCCTTTGACCTAGTCAGCAGAGATGGCCTTTTCAGGGCTCTCGGAAAAATCGGCTGCCCCCCCCCCCCCCCAACACTGCACAGCTTAATTGAGTCCTTCCACTCCAACATGAAAGGGACGGTGCAGTTCAATGGAAACCTCTCCAAGCCCTTCGACGTATGCGGCGGTGTGAAACAAGGCTGCGTCCTGGCCCCAACCCTCTTTGGAATCTTCTTCGCTCTCCTCCTGAGGCACGCGTTCAGCACAGCGCAAGAAGGGATCCACCTGCGGACCAGATCAGATGGCAGACTCTTCAACCTCGCCCGCCTCAGAGCAAGGACAAAGGTCCGTGAAGCCCTCATCAGAGACATGCTATTTGCCCACGATGCCGCAGTTGTAACCCATACTCAGCAGGACTTGCAGTCACTAATGGACCGCTTCTCCCAGGCCTGCAAAGATTTTGGTCTGACCATCAGTCTTAAGAAGACAAACGTCCTGGGCCAAGGCACGCCATCTCCACCAGCCATCACAATTGATGACTAAGAGCTTGAAGCCATCCGTCAATTCACATATCTTGGGTCCACTATCACCGATAACCTCTCCCTTGACACAGAGATCGACAAGAGGATCGGGAAGGCAGCCACATTACTATCCCACTTAACACAAAGTGTGTGTACACATCCCAAGCTGACCACAAAGACAAAGATGGCTGTATACAACGCCTGTGTCCTCAGCACCTTGCTGTATGGCAGCGAGGCGTGGACCAAGCATGCTTATCAGGAGAAAAGGCTCAGTACCTTCCACCTGAGAAGCCTACGGCGCATACTCGGCATTTCCTGGCAAGACAAGGTGACCAACACCGAAGTCCTGACCAGCGCTGGCCTCCTAACCATGCATACCATGCTGAGACAGCGTCGGCTGCGCTGGTTGGGCCACGTTCGCCGCATGGAAGATGGTCGCATCCCAAAAGACATCCTTTATGGTGAGCTTGCCACAGGGCAGAGAAACATTGGCCGCCCACAGCTGAAATTCAAAGACGTTTGCAAACGTGACATGAAGGCGCTTGAGATCAACACTGAGTCCTGGGAGGACCTCGCAGAAGACCGCAACAGCTGGAGAACCACTCTCAAGAAACAGCTGCGGATTGGTGAGGACAAACTGTCAGCTGCTGCAGCAGAAAAGCGAGTTCGCAGAAAAGGGATGACAGCCAACAGACCAGCATCAGCATACACATGCGACCGCTGTGATAGAGTGCCTCTCTCGCATTAGGTCTGTACAGTCACAGGCGACGCTGCTTGGACCAAGCAGACAGCCCATCTAGACATTAGAACGGATGTACTTTGTCCATGGTCAGCCATGACCGAGAGAGGCCTACCCCACTTCCCACTACAGGATTGTGGTCACTGTTGCAGTCTGCGCCTGGTAGTGTTTTTGCTGATAGTAAAGAATTTCTAAATCTTTTATTAATCAGGATGTATTCAATCTGATTTTTGGTATCATCTCCTGGACTCATCCAAGTCCATTTTCTTCTATAAGCCTGCTAAAACCAGATGTTTCCTATTATGAACTCATTCATCTGTGCCCATTCTACAAGTTTCCCTCCCCTTTCATTTTGTGTACCAAGGCCATGAGGTCCAACTATATCCTCTACCCTGTTCTTTCCCACTTTAGCATTAAAATCTCCCATTATTATGGTAACTTCTTGTGATTTACATTGGGCCTTGGCCATCTCTAATACTTCGTAGAAGTTGTCGATGTCTTCCTGAGTACTTGTGGATGTTGGTGCATACACCTGAATGTTGTTGATACAAATGGTCTGCCTCCCAATTTGACCAGCAAAACTCTGTCGGACACAGCCCAGTATCCCTTAACTGCTTTTGATTTGTCCCTGTCCATTATGATGCCTACTCCTCTTTAATGAGTTTCCACCAGAGTATATTACTGTATATTCTCCTGATGATATCATGCCTGCTCCCTTCCATCTCACTTCCCCTAGTTCTAAAATACCAATGTTAAACCTTTCCATCTCCATTTTGACATTGTCTAATTTGCCTTTATGGAACAAAGTTCTGATGTTCCATGTTGCTATTTCAGTGATTTTGAGTTTAAGTTTGGTCGCAGTAGCTTGCTGACGGTCTGGTGTCACCTGTGCTACATGATGGTCCTTACTGGACGAAAGTGCTCCATTAAAGCACCTATTTACGTCGTTATCTTCATTTTTATTTTGTTTGTCCATAATTTTCCTGGGAGAATACGATGGTGGTTTCCCATTGCCTTCCATTTTTTTCAGTCTCTCCACTAGCCTTTGTCGTTCCCACGACAACCTGCAAGGCAGTAGGGTGATTTTTTTTCAGGGTTACCTCCATTAGCCTTATTCTCTCCCGAGATGTCCACAAGGCAGTGGAGCTATTTACCTATAGCTGAGGTCTGGTTTGTGGGCACCAGGGCATATCCACACGCCGGTTGGCCTGCGTGCCTCAAGTCTGGGGGCCAGACCTTCTCTAAGTCCCTCGAGATTTAGCCTGAGTCCATGAGGTGCTCAGTTACCGCATGTCGCCATGAGGAGGCATAACGCAGGGCTTGCTGATGGATAGGCTATGCACTGCCAGGAAGAGACATGCATTCTGCTCTTCTTTTCGCATAGCTGCAAGCAGCAGTGCTAGTCAGTGGTGCAGGCTGAAAGTGAGAGGTGACACTACTACTAACACTTACAACAATAATAATGATAATAATATAATAATAATAACAACAATAATGATAATAATAATAGTAATATAATAATAATAATGATAACAATAATAACAATAATAATAATAATAATAATAGTAACCTAATGATATCAGTATTGATGATGATGATGATGATGATGATGACGACGATGACGACGATGACGACGACGATAACAATGGAAGGTGGGAAGATGAAGATATAAATTAGTAGTAAGGAAACCCAGGAAACAGCAAAAACATCTGCAAGTAGTACACTAGTATGGCTTTCATGGCAAATGCATAAGGCTTATCCCTGCAGATCCAAGTTTCTCTGAGCTCTACTGATATACACAATCAGTAACTATATGCACACATATCCTTTTTGTCATACACATAGACATGTATAAATAATTACACCACTGATAAATAATCAATACTTGTAGATCAGACTGCACATTGCCATAGGAGTAGCTACGATATTAACCCTTTCAGTCCTGCCTAACTAGGACAACCTTCTCCCTTCATTCCTATGCTTCTTAGCAATGGCAGTTCCTGTCATTCCTCGTTTTCTGGAGGAATTTGCTTAGGAATGTGAGGCAGGTGTTTTGTCATTGACAGAGATTGAAGGGATATAGAAAAGGTATTCTAGACCCTGCATCACTGGGTGCAGCAGTGGCATGGCAAAATATCTGATTATGTTTGGATGTCTTGCTGTCCATTTGGTGACACATGGGTGACAATATTTGTGACAATGGTTCTTCTTTCTAATGTTTAGGTATAGTCAATTATACCATCACACAAACAACAAACAAACGGTGCAATACAAACATTTCAATCTTACATCATAAGCGTCCACAGTTAGATCAAATTCAAAATGACTGCTTACACCTTGAAGAATGTCACTGTCCTGCTGTCTCAAACTTGTAAATTGTTTGTTGTGTTCATCGGTCATATTGTAACTGTTCAATGAGGTACCACTGTCCTTTTGTAGATATTACATTTCACAACAGTCACAACACCCAGTCACTACAGATCCTTATACAGTACTATACTATGTACAAGTTGTAGCACACACATGTCTGTGTGAAACATCACACAAGACTGTCACATATCACACATGACACATGCGTGTGGCAAGCTTTGAAACAGTCTTAGGGATTGTTGCAACATGACTACACACTGAACTGCTCACACATCACTGTGGTTTTAGACACTTTGTAAGGAATGTCAGCACGCTTGCAAGCAGCGCCCTCTGCTGACCTGTTAAGTTGATAAGATCAAAGTCGTCTGGTATTTTTTGTTGTTGTAAATCTCATTATCACAAAACTGATCACTGTCTGATCCTTCTCCTTCCATCTTGACCAAGTGTATAGAGTAAGTTCAACTCCCGGTAAAACTGTACCACATTTTCAGTGTCACTGTCTCTCCTACACTGTGGATATTACTAAGCATTTCTTATTTAAACATCCTGCTTCTTATCAAAACAGCTGTCATATCCTGCTACCCAGGCAGGCAGATGGGAGCCGCCAGTTTACAAGGTGTCAGGGTCAATTAGTTTACAGAGCTCTAAAACCACTACTGTGGTGAGCCCCTGGAAGACAAGAAGTCATCTATTTGCCACTCAAGTGGTTGGCGGGAATGACAGCATTAGTTTCACCAACCGCTGCAGTGGTTTGCTGGAATGAAAAGGTTAACAATGGAGAGCCTTGGTGAAGAGGAACATACTTAGCTGCAAAGAAGGCATCGCTAATCAGGACTTGAAGTAAGAAGACACAGACATGTCTCTCAGATTATCTGACAATGAATGTCAAACAAATAATCCAACGAAGGCGCGTTCTTGAGTTGAAATATGTTTTTATCGTCACAGAGATTTTTAGAGTCACACTTTTGCTATTATTAATTATGTAAAGACCATTCAATTTACTTTTACCAGCTTATGTCCATAACTATTGTTTACATAAATGCAGGCGTAGTGTACCATACTTCAATGACTTCACTGCTGCTACAACTTATTCGCAAGGAATTAGGCTTTGTTTGATGAGTCTTGTATTGTTAGCACGCTTGGATCTCCTCTGCTCTGTTGATTGTATTGTTCAGAGCAGAACTCAGTCCATATTTTTCTGATGTCTTTTTCCTTAGGTGAGACTATTGCCATCTTTGTCCAGGATAGTGATGATTCTACTTAGGTGCTCTTTGGTCAAGTCTTTTACCATTTTACCATCTTAAACACATTTGTGTGTTGTTGTTATCAGTTTTTTTTCTTGGATTATTCACGCTGTTGTTCTACTCAGAATTTCTTTGGGTTTTTCAATTTCTTTACCAGTTATCTTGGAAATGGTGCATCGTTTCTCCTGTTCTTTCTCAGTTTTCTGTTGTAGTGTGATTTTCCTTCTAGTCTTAAACTTCTCCAGGGTATTATTTGTGAGACATGTCTTGAATCCCCATTGGGTTATCCTTAAGGCTTCTGTTGCTGTTTTCTGTTGTAGTGTGATTTTCCTTCTAGTCTTAAACTTCTCCAGGGTTTATTTGTGAGACATGTCTTGAATCCCCATTGGGTTATCCCTAAGGCTTCTGTTGCTGTTTCGTTTATCATTTGGTTGAACTTGTTTGTGAGGGCTTCAAGGTGTTTTTCAAACAGTGGTAGTGGGGCCAATTTTCCTGCTCTGGTGGGGGGATTGTTCACCGATATCTGTCCATTTCAGTTTGTGAAGATTGAATTAGGGATGGCGTTTTGTTTGCTTGTTTGGTTCGGTCTGCTGTGACAGTGACCATTTGGAGAGTGCCATGTCAACCATTGGAATGCTTTGTCTTGGCAAGGAATGTTGGCGAGAACCAGGTCATACTCATTGACAAATTTTGGCAGGTGTAGCCCCTGTCATTGGTATAGTCTCCTTATAGACATTGCCACAGAAATTCTTCCAGCCTTCTCTGGCATCTGTGTCGACCTTGGCGTTCCAGTCATCCTTAGTAATGTGATGTCTTTCTTGTCAACTGTGTTGATGACCGTTTGAAGCTGGGTGTAGACTTCTTCAATCTGCTCATCATCATAGTGTGATGTGGGAGCTGTATCTGCACTACCGTGATGTGGACTGATTTTGTTCGCGGGCAGATAGTCATGATTGTGTTGGAAACAGGGTAGTATCCTGGCACAGCGTTCGTGATGTTGTTGTTGTTGTTGATCAACACCCCTCCCCCCCCCCCCCCCCACACACACACTCCATGTGCAGTTTGTTGCCTTCTCCACTACAGTGCAGGCCACGTCCTTCTGTCTGTTGTTTCCCTGTTGTTTTTCCATCTGACTTCACAGAAGTGTCTTGGACACGCCAATTGTGATGGGGCCCATCGCTCTCCAGATCAGATGTTGTTGTTGTGTCCATCCCCCCCCCCCCATGTACCACGTACTGTTGGGTTACATGGTTACCAGTGACAGGTAGTACTGGGTTACATAGTTACCAGTGACAGGTGGTGCTGGGTTACATAGTTACCAGTGACAGGTAGTACTGGGTTACATGGTTACCATGACAGGTAGTACTGGGTTACATGGTTACCAGTGACAGGTAGTACAGGGTTACATAGTTACCAGTGACAGGTAGTACAGGGTTACATAGTTACCAGTGACAGATAGTACTGGGTGACATGGTTACCAGTGACAGGTAGTACTGGGTTACATAGTTTACCAGTGACAGGTAGTACTGGTTACATAGTTACCAGTGACAGGTAGTACTGGGTTACATAGTTACCAGTGACAGGTAGTACTGGGTGACATGGTTACCAGTGACAGGTAGTACTGGGTTACATAGTTGCCAGTGACAGGTAGTACTGGGTGACATGGTTACCAGTGACAGGTAGTACTGGGTTACATGGTTACCAGTGACAGGTAGTACTGGGTTACATGGTTACCAGTGACAGGTAGTGCTGGGTTACATAGTTACCAGTGACAGGTAGTACTGGGTGACATAGTTACCAGTGACAGGTAGTACTGGGTTACATGGTTACCAGTGACAGGTAGTACTGGGTGACATAGTTACCAGTGACAGGTAGTACTGGGTTACATGGTTACCAGTGACAGGTAGTACTGGGTTACATAGTTACCAGTGACAGGTAGTACTGGGTTACATGGTTACCAGTGACAGGTAGTACTGGGTTACATAGTTACCAGTGACAGGTAGTACTGGGTTACATAGTTACCAGTGACAGGTAGTACTGGGTTACATAGTTACCAGTGACAGAGGATGACCTCTGCTCTGATCTGTAGGCATTGACAACACCCCTGTACAACTCTGGTAACATGGTGAAGAGGACGTAACTGATCTGTAGGCATTGACAACACCCCTGTACAACTCTGGAAACATGGCGAAGAGGACGTAACTGATCTGTAGACATTGACAACACCCCTGTACAACTCTGGAAACATGGCGAAGAGGACGTAACTGATCTGTAGGCATTGACAACACCCCTGTACAACTCTGGAAACATGGCGAAGAGGACGTAACTGATCTGTAGGCATTGACAACACCCCTGTACAACTCTGGAAACATGGCGAAGAGGACGTAACTGATCTGTAGACATTGACAACACCCCTGTACAACTCTGGTAACATGGCGCAGAGGACGTAACTGATCTGTAGACATTGACAACACCCCTGTACAACTCTGGTAACATGGTGAAGAGGACGTAACTGATCTGTAGACATTGACAACACCCCTGTACAACTCTGGAAACATGGCGAAGAGGACGTAACTGATCTGTAGACATTGACAACACCCCTGTACAACTCTGGTAACATGGCACAGAGGACGTAACTGATCTGTAGGCATTGACAACACCCCTGTACAACTCTGGTAACATGGCACAGAGGACGTAACTGATCTGTAGGCATTGACAACACCCCTGTACAACTCTGGTAACATGGCGAAGAGGACGTAACTGATCTGTAGGCATTGACAACACCCCTGTACAACTCTGGTAACATGGCACAGAGGACGTAACTGATCTGTAGACATTGACAACACCCCTGTGCAACTCTGGTAACATGGTGAAGAGGACGTAACTGATCTGTAGACATTGACAACACCCCTGTACAACTCTGGTAACATGGTGAAGAGGACGTAACTGATCTGTAGACATTGACAACACCCCTGTACAACTCTGGTAACATGGTGAAGAGGACGTAACTGATCTGTAGACATTGACAACACCCCTGTACAACTCTGGTAACATGGTGAAGAGGACGTAACTGATCTGTAGGCATTGACAACACCCCTGTACAACTCTGGTAACATGGCACAGAGGACGTAACTGATCTGTAGGCATTGACAACACCCCTGTACAACTCTGGTAACATGGCGAAGAGGACGTAACTGATCTGTAGACATTGACAACACCCCTGTACAACTCTGGTAACATGGCGAAGAGGACGTAACTGATCTGTAGACATTGACAATACCCCTGTACAACTCTGGTAACATGGCGAAGAGGACGTAACTGATCTGTAGGCATTGACAACACCCCTGTACAACTCTGGTAACATGGCGAAGAGGACGTAACTGATATCCTACCATCTGTAATGAAATGTGACAGGCAGGCTGGTGGCCCGCTCCATGGACCTTATCATCATTTATGACCCTTCAAAAGAAAGGAAATCTCCAGCACTGTCAGGACTACCACACTATCAGCTTGATCAGCCATGCCAACAACGTAATGCGCAGTCATTCTGAATAGATCTCAGCAGAGAATAGATACCATTATTACTGAAGAGACGGTCAGGTTGCACAAGGACAGAAATATCATGAAACAGAACTATTACTGTGTACCTTTGTAAAACCAGTTGCAGCACCAGAGGGAATTCTACCACATCTTCATAGACTTTAAGAAAGCGTTTGACAGTCTGGCAAGAGACACTTTGGTCCACAACGAGAATTTTAACATCTGGCAAAAATAATCAGCAACAGCTACCAACTGTAGTCTGAAACCACCTATGAGGTATTCACACAGGATGCTATTGGAGAGGGGATCCTTACGTCGGTTGGAGTTCATTAGAGCTGTCTCACGGAATCTCTCTCCTCAGCATTGTTGGGAAAGCATTCACCAGAGTCATCTTAACCCTTCTTCAGAGGCTGGTAGCTCGCATCTACCCTGAGTCCCAGTGCGGCTTTAGGGCCGGAAGATCGACCATCGACATGATCTCTGTCCGGCAACTACAGGAAAAGTGCTGCGAGCAGCACATGCCCCTTTGCCTCGCTTTCATTGATCTCACGAAAGCGTTCGACCTGGTCAGTCGGAGTGGTCTTTTCAAGATTTTGAAGAAAATCGGCTGCCCCCCAAGACTATCAGCTGTCATCGAGTCTTTTCACGAGGATATGCATAGCACTGTGTGCTATAATGGTGCCACATCAGAGCCTTTTAGAATCAGCAGCGGAGTGAAACAGGATGTGTTTTGGCCCCAACTCTGTTCGGGATCTTCTTCTCGATGTTGCTGACCTATGCCTTCTGCAGATCTGAAGAAGGGGTATATCTTCATACAAGGACCAATGGAAAGCTCTTCAACATTGCCAGGCTTCGTTCCAAAACTAAGGTGGAAAAGAAGACCATCAGAGAAGCTCTCTTAGCAGATGATGCTGCGCTGGCTTCCCACAGTGAACAAGATCTCCAGGGCTCGTTGATCGCTTCGCCCACGCTTGCAGAGAGTTTGGTCTCACAATCAGCTTGAAGAAAACTGAGATCTTAGGCCAAGGCTGTGAAGAACCACCATCTCTACACATTGGAGACTACGACCTCAATACTGTCCACCAAGTTCAGTACTTGGGGTCCACCATAAGTGACAACCTCTCTCTGGACGCTGAAATCGGCGCCAGAATTGCAAAGGCCACATCTGTTATGGCTAAATTGAACAAGCGGGTCTGGTCCAACAGCAGTCTCACTGCGAACACCAAAATGCAGGTGTACAGAGCATGTGTGTTGAGCACACTTATCTACTCAAGTGAAGCCTGGACCACATACGCCAGCCAAGAAAAGAGGCTCAACATTTTCCATCTCCGCTGCTTGCGACGCATCCTCGGCATCCAATGGTAAGACAAGGTGACCAACACAGAGGTCCTCCGTCGTGCGGGCCTACAGACCATCTTTGCCCTTCTAAGCCAACACCGACTACGCTGGCTTGGCCATGTGCGTCGAATGGAGGATGGACGCATACCAAAAGACGTTCTCTATGGCGAACTGGCAAACCGGAAGCGAACTCCAGGACGCCCACAGCTACGCTTTGTAGACGCATGCAAAAGGGACCTTAGAAGCTCAGGGATTGACCCAGGCTCTTGGGAGACTCTGGCGGAAGACAGGGCAGCGTGGCGGACAGCCGTTCAGCAAGGCGTTGTGAATGCGGAGAGGAGGAGAGCAGAAAGCGCAGATGAGAAAAGGGCTCTTCGCAAGCAACGTTTCAGAAACCAGACAATAGCGACCAGTTTGTCTGTGGCAGATGTGACAGAGATTGCCACTCAAGAATCGGCCTGCACAGCCACAGCAGAAAGTGCACGTCATGACCACAATGCCTCCTGGTGCAGACTATCATCTCCTGAGATGTAAAGAGGCCGACGACTATAGTATGTGCGTGTGTTTGTGTGTGTGTTTATGTGTGTATATGTGTATATGTATGTGTATATGTGTGTGTATGTGTGTGTGTATGTGTGTATATGTGTATGTGCATATGTGTGTGTATATATATGTGTGTGTGTATGTGTGTGTGTGTATGTGTGTGTGTGAGTGTGTGTGTATGTGTATATGTGTGTGTATGTGTGTGTATGTGTGTGCATATGTATGTGTGTGTATATATGTGTGTGTGTATGTGTGTGTGTGTGTGTATGTGTGTGTGGTTGTGTGTGTGTATGTGTGTGTACGTGTGTATGTGTGTTGTGTGTGCATGTGTGTATGTGCGTATGTGTGTGTATGTGTGTATATGTGTGTGTATGTGTGTGTATGTGTGTGTTTATGTGTGTGTATATGTATGTGTGTATGTGTGTGTGTTTGTGTGTGTGTATGTGTGTATGTGTGTTTATGTGTGTGTATGTGTGTGTACGTGTGTGTATGTGTGTGTATGTGTGTGTGTATGTGTGTGTATGTATGTGTATGTGTGTGTATTTGTGTGTGTATGTGTGTGTTTGTGTGTGTGTGTGTATTTGTGTGTGTATGTGTGTGTGTGTGTGTGTGTATTTGTGTGTGTATGTGTGTGTATGTGTGTATGTGTGTGTGTGTTTCATTTTATGTTGACAAATACATTTGTTAATATGTCTTTAAGGTTTTGAACAAGACAGCTGACCCAGGATGGAAAATGGTTCTTTTCAGGACTCAAACAGCAGAGGTAGGTGAAAGATATGATTTCAGTGGAAGTGAACTGAACAGCTCAGAATATTGCTGTTGTTTCCAACAAGGCCTGAAGCTCCTGCTGGCTTTAAGTAATACTGTCATTTGTATACTTCAACATCACTTAAGAATGAACATTTCAGACTACAGTTGATGTTTCTTGAATCGCTAGAGCATTTAAGTTCATTCAGTTGGTTTCAAGCTGTGTGCCTTTGACAAATGATTTCGTCTACCTGTGTAGTAAATTGGTTTATTGTTGCAGCATTTCAGCAGTATCTGGTGAAATTCCTCTATTTTTCATACTTCCACTGGTATCTCATCGAGTCCGCATGCTTTTCCACACTGAATGCTTTTCACCGCTATAGGTAGTTCGTCCATTGTATCGGCCCTTTCTTGATATTCAGCTCCTCTGTGAAGCCTGGAGTAATTTCAGAGATGTCTGGAGGTTTCCCGAGTAGGTCCTGGAAGTTTTGTTGCCACAGTTTTACTCGCTCTTCTTGGTTAGATGTTTTTAGCTTAGCTCTGTTACAGCTTTTCCTACCACTTATTTCGTTCACAGTCTTCCAGGCAACAACAGACTTTTTGTTGCTGACAGCATTTGTGATCTGGTCAATCTTGCTTTGTAGGCAGTTCGTTTGCTCTGCTTCATAGGCCTCTATGAGAGCAGCACGAGCATTATTGAGGTAAAAGATGTTCCCAGGGGATGGTTTAGGGTCGTTAAGTTGTGCATTAACAAATGGACTAAAGGATGCCTGCTTCCTTTCCCCATGAAAGGTGACTTCGGAATCACAAAGAACTACCGCGGAATCACATTAACTGCAATTTCTGCAAAGATCTGCAACATAATGCTCCTAAATAGGATAAGGCCGGAGATGGATCCAGTTCTGAGGAAAAACCAAAACGGGTTTCGCCTAAACAGATCAACATCAGGACAAACACTTACCATCGGACATATATTGGAAGACATAAAAACCAAAAACCTCCCAGCTGTTCAACTATTTATTGACTTTTCCCAAGCTTTTGATTCGATCCACCGAGGAAAGATGAAGGAGATTCTAACTGCATATGGACTACCCAAGGAAACGGTAGATGCCATCATGATGCTGTATCAGAATACCCGCTGTATGATTCGCTTCCCCGACGGAGACACAGACTTCTTCGACATCACTACTGGAGTCCTTCAAGGAATTATGCTTGCCCCCTACATTTTCATTATCTGTCTTGATTATGTGCTGAGGAAAGCAGTGGATAAGAACAAAAAACTGGGCTTTACCCTCACAGAACAGAAGAGCAAACGCTACCCTGCGGTAAAGATAACAGATGCGGATTACGCTGATGACCTGGCTGTTCTCGCAGACTTCCTAAAGGATGCAACATCTCTCCTTCACAATGTCGAAAGAACAGCAATGGAGATTGGGCTCCACCTCAATGCGAACAAAACAGAGTTCATCTGTCTGAACCAAGACGCATCAGAAGGTATGAGAAGTCTCAATGGAGATACAATCAAACAAGTTCAAGACTTTAACTACCTGGGCAGCTACATTGACTCCACAGAACAAGACTTCAACACCAGACTCGGAAATGCCTGGGGCGCACTAAATCAACTGGAGAAAATCTGGAAATCCAATCTACCAGACAACCTGAAAAGGAACTTCTTCCGAGCAGCAGTGGAGTCCGTTCTTACATATGGCTCAATCTCTTGGACCCTAACAACGACATTGGAGAGGACGATTGATGGAGCATACACACGAACGCTGCATGCAGCCCTGAACAAATCCTGGAGAGAACATCCAACTAACAAGAGTTATATGGCAAGATCCCACCAATCAGTAAATCATTACGTCAACAAAGACTGCTCTTCGCGGGACACTGCTGGCATAGCAAAAAAGAACTGGTAGGGGATATTCTACTATGGAGACCCAGCCATGGCAAACAAAGACCAGGGCGTCCAAAGAAGACCTTCATCGACCAACTGATGGATGATACGGGCTGTCAGTATGATGAACTACCTACTGCAATGTCTGAAAGAGAAGGATGGAAGAAACATGTCATGGATAGCCGAGCAAGCTCGACATGATGATGATGATGTGTAGGAAATTGATTCTTGAGAACATTTAATGAGATGCTATAGAGAAAGATCACCTGGTAATTAATTGGTGCATTTATTTCCTGTATTGTTGTAGTTCGTCCGTCGTGATCGACGATGACCAAGGATCATCACGATTCATGTGTCCGGCTGTGACTGATGAGGCCGATTCGTGTGTGAAAGGCTCGGCCACAGATGAGACACATGTGTTCTGCTGGATTGTGGACTTCGGAGTTGGCTCGGGATTTACGCAGCTCTCGTTTCTTTTGTGCTCCACTGATTCTGCTTTGTTCGTAGGAGGCGGCACCTTCGCCAACGCAGCTTCTCCATGATGAGCAGTCTTGTGTAAGGGCCTCCCATGTCTTGGTGGGCGATACCGAAGTTTTTCAGGGACGCTTTAAGTGTGTCCTTAAAGCGCAGCTTTGGCCTTCCTCGCGAGCGTATGCCGTGTGCTAGCTCACCATAGAGCAGTCTCTTCGGGAGACGCGTGTCTTGCATACGCACGATGTGTCCGACCCATCTGAGCTGGGCTCTTCTGAGCAGGGTGTGAATGCTAGTCATTCCGCCTGATCGAGGACATCTGTGTCAGGTATTCTGTCTTTCCAGGTGATCTTCAGGAGCTGTCTGAGGCAGTTGATGTGGAATCGGTTGAGTTTCTTGGCATGGCGCTCGTATACGGTCCATGTCTCACAGGCATACAGAAGGGTTGGCAGAACGGCTGCCTTGTATACCTTCAGCTTGGTGGACAGTTTGATACCTCTCCTGTCCCATACCGATACCCTGAGGCGTCCGAAAGCTGAACTTGCTTTGGCAATGCGTGTGTCTACCTCAGTGTCTATATTCACTGATCTTGAGATCGTGCTTCCGAACGTAAAATTGTCCACAGCTTTACCTGTATATACTCTATACATTTATCCATCATGCAGGATGGGTAGAATGACAAATAAATACCAACAGGTAAAACGTAGAGTATGATATATAGCAGTCTATGTCAATCCAAACCAGCTCACAATATGCACATTGTGCTTACCCCACAAAGAACCCGTCAAACATTGCTTACAGAACAAACATCAGTCGGTAAAACTGTACAATGTAATGTACGACTTGTGTGCATTGGTTAAATACCAAAAACTTTCATTGGTTAAATACCAAAAACTACTTGCAGATTCAGACTCAGATACACATGCCTACAATGGATAAAATATTTTCCACCTGTCCCATCGTAATATGGCCAGCACACAGAAAACATCATGAAAACAAGTAATGTGAGATAGACATTGCTCTGTTCACTGTCACAGCATGAGTTGGGGAATTAACCACCGAACATTGTGATGCTGACGGATGACGGGGGTCTCTGTTATTTCTGTTGAGTGTTCTGACGTCACTGATGCATTCATACAGCTTTAAATGGATGTATTTGCTGTTTCCATTGGATGTCTGACGTCACTGATGTGTTCAGATGTTCTGAGTAGTATTTGTTTGTTATTTCCGTTGGGTGTTCTGACGTCACCAATGTGTTCAGACAGCTTAAATGGATGTATTTGTTATTTCCATTAGATGTCTGACGTCACTGATGTGTTCAGACATTCTGAGTAGTACTTGTTATTTCCGTTGAGTGTTCTGACGTCACTGATGTGTTCAGATATTCTGAGTAGTAATTGTTTTTTAATTCCGTTAAATGTTCTGACGTTACTGATGTGTTCACACAGTCTGAGTAGCAATTGTTTATTATTTCCGTTGTCTTCTGACGTCACCATGTGTTCACACAGTCTGAGTAGCATAAGTTTGATATTTCCGTTGTGTTTTGACGTCATTGATGTGCTCAGACAACCGGAGTAATAATTGTTTGTTATTTCCGTTGAGTGTTCTGACATCACCAATGTGTTCAGACAGCTTAAATGGATGTATTTGTTATTTCCATTAGATGTCTGACGTCACTGATGTGTTCACACAGTCTGAGTAGTAATTGTTTGTTATTTCCGTTGAGTGTTCTGACGTCACTGATGTGTTCAGACAATCTGAGTAGCAATTGTTTATAATGTTCGTTGTCTTCTGACGTCACTGATGTGTTCACACAGTCTGAGTAGCAATTGTTTATTTCCATTGTGTGTTTGACGCCACTGATGTGTTCAGACAAAAAGAGTAATAATTGTTTATTTCCGTTGAGTGTTCTGACGTCACTGATGTGTTCAGACAATCGGAGTAATAATTGTTTGTTATTTCCGTTGAGTGTTCTGACGTCACTGATGCAATCAGACGGCTTAAATGGGTGTATTTGTTATTTCCATTGGATGTCTGACGTCACTGATTTGTTCAGACAGCTTACATGGATTGTGTCTGTTATTTCATACGAGTGAGCTGACGTCATTGATGCAGTCAGATGGCTTAAAGGGGATGTATCTGTTGTTTTTTCCTTTGAATGGTCTGACGTCATTGATGCATTTAGACATCTTAAATGGATTATGTCCAGGTTTTTTTTCACTAAGTGGTCTGATGTCATTGATGTGTTCAGACAGCTAAAATGGGTCATTCTTGTTATTTTATACGAGTGGTCTGACGTCATTGATGCATTTAGACATCTTAAATTAATTACATACGTTTTTTTATCACTGAGTGGTCTGACGTCATGGATGTGTTCAGACAGCTAAAATGGGTCATTTTCTTTACTTTATTCGAGTGGTCTGACGTCATGGATGTGTTCAGACAGCTAAAATGGGTCATTTTCTTTACTTTATTCGAGTGGTCTGACGTCATGGATGTGTTCAGACAGCTAAAATGGGTCATTTTCTTTACTTTATTCGAGTGGTCTGACGTCATGGATGTGTTCAGACAGCTAAAATGGATTATACATGTTGTTTCCATTGAGTGGTCTGAAGGTTTCAAACAGCTTAAATGGATTGTTTGTTGTGTCCATCGAGGGTTTAACGCTGCTGCAAAGAGGAAAGTTGAAAAATATCAAAATGGAGATGGAAAACTTACCATCGATATTTTAGGACTAGGAGAAGTGAGATGGAAAGGGGCAGGCATGATAATATCAGGCAAATATACAATCATATATTCTGATGGAAACACACATGAAAGAGGAGTAGGCATTATGATAGAAAAGGACAAGTCACAATCAATCAAGGGATACTGGGTTGCCTCAGTCCGAGTGTTGCTAGTTAAGTTAGAGGGCAAGCCATTTGATATCAACATCATCCACGTATATGCACCAACATCTGCAAGTACTCAACAGGAAATTGATAATTGTATGAAGTATTAGAGACAGCCAAGGGTCAAGGCAAATCACAGAATATTACAGTAATAATGGGAGATTTTAATGCTAAAGTGGGACAGGAGAGGGTGGATGACACAGTTGGACCTCATGGCCTTGACACACAAAACGGAAGGGGAGAGAAACTTGTGAATGGGCAGAGATGAATGAGTTCATAGCAGGAAACACCTGGTCTGAGCAGCCTAGCAAAGAGCATGGACACGGATGAGTCCAGGAGATAATACATAAATGTCAAACTGATTACATCCTGATAAATAAAAGATTTAGAAGTTCTTTGCTGACAGCAAAAATACCACCAGGCGCAGACTGCAAAAATGACCACAATCCTGTAATGGGAATATTTAGGCTAAAAGTAAAGAAAAGAAAACAGGCCAAATGTATTTTTAAACTAAATCATAGACTTTTAAAGACAGATGGAGCGACATGTAAAAATGTTAACGTTCATGTTCAAAACAAATTCAGGGCTCTGAGGACGTTGGTGACAGTGAGGAACAATGGACAAAGTTGAGAAACTTGATAAATGAAGCTTGTGAAGAAATCCCTAGAGTTGAAAAAATAGCAGAAAAAGGCATGGATGGTATAATCAGTTATAGGCTTGATGAAAGAATGGATGAAGGCAAAGGGAAAAGGGAAAGAATATAGGAGGATAAACTGGGAAATCAGGAATAGTTGCAATGAAGCTAAGGAAGCTTGGCTGGAAACAACGTGCAAAGAAATAGAAGACAGACACAAAGCAGACCAGACCCTGAGAGTTTGTACAGAAACGTTAAAGAAATTGCCCACAGGAAAAAAAAAACATGCACATGAACTGATTGCTTAAAATCGAAAGATGGTACACATATCATTGAAAAAGATAAAACATCACAGAGATGGAGAGAGTACATTAAAGACATTTTCAACGATGATAGAATTGAAGAACACATTATAAGAAAGAACATTGAAAGACCACCCATAAAGAAAGATGAAGTTAGAGCAGCATTGAAAAAGATGAATCCGGGAAAAACCCAAGGACCAGACAATATTACAACAGAAATGATGGAGGCCTTAGAAGATTTCAGTATCAAAGAGATATCAGTCCTAAATGAAATTCATGACACCGGAAAAATCCCCAAAGATATGTCAGAATCAATTTTCGTTGCACTTCCAAAGAAAACAGGGGCTATAGAATGCAAACTCCAAACCTCTTGTGAACTCTTGTGTGCTGTCTTTCTGGTCTACATTACGGTCAGTTTTCTTATCCGTGCTCTGATATCTGTCGTTCAACTTCTACAAAAAGTTCAGCACTTTGCTGTAAGTCTCATCCTGAAAGCTTCTTGTTGTGACAGTTTAGCATTCCTGCGTTGTACCTCCACTGGCTTCCTATTCAGCAGCGTCTTAGATACATGTTGTTTTGATGTGTTACAATGTTTCTCTGATACTACTCCTGTTTATCTTTCTGATGTGTTCCATGCCTATTCTCCTCCCTGTATTCTTCACTCTTTTTCTGATTCTTGGCTATTTCAAAATCCTTTGGTGCAGATGCAAGTCTGATGCTTTCCAGTTTTGTGTCCATTTTGGACATTTTCTGTTTAGTAATCTGCCCTATGATCTAAGAAGTTTGCCTAACCTTTCGTGTTTTAAGACTTCAAACAGATCATTTTTTGTGTGAATCCTTCTGTATGAATTACCAATGTTATACAAACCCTAACCCATCCCGTTTCTGTGTGTTCTTGTAGGATGCTGGATATGGATGTAATTTAGAGAGTGTGCTTGATGTTAAAGATAATAAATGTGTGTTATATGTATATTTGATATATTTTGTATTGTAGAATTGTAAGCACTTACAGCACTGTGAGGCGCACTATCAGCGTACATTACCATCGTTAATGTTTCCACTGAGTGATCAAGCATCATTGGTGACTTCAGACAACTCAAATACACTGTGTCTGTAATTTCCACCGAGTGGTCTGACGTTGATGATGATCGTAGATGGCTTGAATGGATTGTATCTGCTATTTCCATCTGATGGTCTGACGTTATTGATGTGTTCAGACAGCTTGAATAGTAATTGCTTGTCGTTTCCCTTAAGTATTCTGACGTCACTCACAATTCCAGACAGCTTAAATGTACTGTATCTGTGATTTCCATCTGGTGGTCTGACGTTATTGATGTGTTCAGACAGCTTGAATGGTAATTGTCATTTCCCTTAAGTGTTCTGACGTCACTGACGAATTCAGACAGTTTAAATGTACTGTATCTGTGATTTCCATCTGGTGGTCTGACGTTATTGATGTGTTCAGACAGCTTGAATGGTAATTGTTTGTCATTCTCCTTAAGTGTTCTGACGTCACTGACGATTCCAGACAGCTTGAATGTACTGTATCTGTGATTTCCATTTGGTTGTCTGACGTTATTGATGTGTTCAGACAGCTTGAATGGTAATTGTTTGTCATTTCCCTTAAGTGTTCTGACGTCACTGACGATTCCAGACAGCTTAAATGTACTGTATCTGTGATTTCCATCTGGTGGTCTGACGTTATTGATGTGTTCAGACAGCTTGAATGGTAATTGTTTGTCATTCTCCTTAAGTGTTCTGACGTCACTGACGATTCCAGACAGCTTGAATGTACTGTATCTGTGATTTCCATTTGATGGTCTGACGTTATTGATGTGTTCAGACAGCTTGAATGGTAATTGTTTGTCATTTCCCTTAAGTGTTCTGACGTCACTGACGAATTCAGACAACTTCAATGTACGGTATCTGTGATTTCCGTTGAGTGGTCTGAGTCATCGATGCGGGCAGACAGCTTAAATGGATTGTGTCCGTTATTTTCATTAAGTGGTCTGACGTCACTGATGTGTTCAGACAGCTCTGTCGAGGTCAAACAATATTCCAGACAATTACATTATTTTTTTTTGTATCAAAGTTACTGATCAAAAATTAGTCTTAACCTTGTGTACAAGAGACCCGTTTGCAGCGACATTCTGCTGATTGTCATAAATTCACTTTGGAAGCGTTATCTTAATCTTATTAATAATGCTGACAGATCCGATTTTATATGATAAGTAGTGAGATTGGGTTTCCAAAACTTCATGTAGTCAATTGGTTCATTTGGATTTTAGATGGAGAATGTAACACAACAGACTGTGTAAAATTATGTCCAAAACCCATCTGTTCCAGAACTTTTTCCATGGTGATGTTCCTCTTTTTTTCTATTTTGTTTGTTTGTTATGAATATGTTTTTGTTTTCTTGTTGTTGTTGTTGTCGTTTTGTTGTTTTCTAATAAAAAGCTTGTCATATTGGCAGATGTGATGCGTCTAGTGTGTCGGCTTCAGCCTGCACCGCTGGCTAGCACTGCTGTGCGAAAAGAAGAGCAGAAGGTGTAAGTCTCTTCCTGTCAGTACATAGCTTCTCTATCAGCAAGCCCTACGCTGTGCCTCCTCGTGGCGACAGGCGGTAACTGAGCACCTCACGGACTCAGGCTGAATCTCGTAGGACTCGGAGGAGGTCTGGCCCCCAGACGTGAGGCATGCAGGCCCACCGGCGTGTGGATACGCCCTGGTGCCCACGAACCAGACCCCCAAGCTATGGGTGAATAGCTCCACTGCCTTGTGGACATCTCGGGAGAGAGTAAGGCTAGCGGAGAGACCGTACACAAACCGATGGAAGGCAACGGGAAACCACCATCGTAATTTTTCCCAGGTTATCATGGACAGAAACAAAAAGATCATAGACAACGACGTAAATAGGTGCTCCGTTGGAGCAGCTTCGTCCGGTAGGGACCTGTCATGCGGCGCAGGTGACACCAGACCGTCAGCAAGTTACTGCGAACCCTAAACTCAGATTTAAAAACATCAAAGTTGCAACATGGAATGTAAAACATTGTTGCAAATGGGTAAATTAGAAAATATCAAGACAGAATGGAAAGATTTAACATTGGTATTTTAGGACTAGGGGAAGTGAGATGGAAGGGGGTGGGCATGATAACATCAGGAGAATACACAATGATATACTCTGGTGGTAACTCACATGAAAGAGGAGTAGGCATCATGATGGACAAAGACAAATCAAAAGCAGTTAAGGGATACTGGGCTGGGTCCGACAGAGTTTTCCTGGTCAAGTTGGGAGGCAAACAATTTGATATCAACATCATTCAGGTGTATGCACCAACATCCGCAAGTTCTCAGGAAGACATCGACAACTTCTATGAAGTATTAGAGATGGCCAAAGTCCAATGAAAATCACAAGAAGTTACTGTAATAATGGGAGATTTTAATGCTAAAGTAGGACAGGGTAGGATGGAGGATATAGTTGGACCTCATGGCCTTGGAACACAAAATGAAAGGGATGAGAAACTTGTAGAATGGGCACAGATGAATGAGTTTATAGTAGGAAACACCTGGTTTGAGCAGATAATAGAAGAAAAAGGACTTGGATGAGTCCAGGAGATAATACCAAAAATAGATTGACTACATCCTGATCAACAAAAGATTTAGAAATTCTTTACTGTCAGCAAAAACACTACCAGGCGCAGACTGCAACAGTGACTACAATCCTGTACTGGGAAGATTTAGACTGAAATTGAGGAAAAGGAAACAGACCAAAAACAACATCAAATTAAACCTTGGACTCTTAAAGACAGATGAAGTGATATGTAAAAAAATCAATGTACATGTTCAAAACAAATTCAGTGCTCTGGAAGACGCTGGTGACAGTGAGGAACAATGGACAAAGTTGAGGAATTCTATAAATGAAGCTTGTGAGGAAATCCCTAAAGCAGATAGAAAAGCAAAAAAGAACTGTATGACTAATGAAATTTTGGGCTTGATGGAGAAAAGCGGGAAGGCAAAGAGAAATGAGGAGATCTACAGGAAGATAAACAAGGAGATCAGGAATAGGTGCAATGAAGCTAAGGAAGCTTGGCTGAAATCAAAGTGCAAAGAAATGGAAGACCGATGCAAAACGGATCCTCAGGGTATGTACAGACGAATTGAAGAAATTGTCCACAGAAAAAGTACATGCACATCAACTGGTTGCTTGAAATCGAGAGATGGCACGCTTATCATGGAAAAAGACAAAATATTAGACAGATGGGGAGAGTATATTAAAGACCTTTTTGAGGATGACAGAAACGAAGAACACATTATAAAAACGAACTATGAAGGACCACCCATAATGAAAGATGAAGTTCGAACTGCACTGAAAAAGATGAAACCGGGAAAAGCCCGAGGATCAGACAACATTACTACAGAGATGATTGAAGACTTGGAGGAATTTGGCATAGAGGAAGTAACTGTCCTCCTAAATGAAATTTACGACACTGGAAAAATCCCCAAAGATATGTCAAAATCAATTTTCATTGCACTTCCAAAGAAGACAGGGGCTATAGAATGCCAACTCCATTGCACAATCAGTTTGATGAGCCATGTAACAAAACTCCTGTTAAGAATAATCATGATGAGGACAAGGAATAGAATCAAAAGAGAAATAGCAGAAGAACAGTGTGGATTTGTGGAAGGGAAAGAAACTATTAATGCCATATACATCCTAAGAACTATCATAGAGAGGTCAAATGAGATGAATAAGGATTCGTAATTATGCTTTGTTGACTACACCAAGGCTTTCGATCGGGTACGACATGAAGAATTGATCAACCAACTAGAAAGACTCAATATTGATGGAAAAGATCTACGAATAATCAGAAATATGTATTGGGAACAAACAGCTACAATGAGAATAGAACCTGATATAAGCTCTTTCGAAAACTTCAAAAGAGGCAGTCAGACAGGGTTGTGTTTTGTCACCAGATCTGTTTTCACTTTACAGCGAAAATATCATGAGAAACCTAGAAGAAGACCCTGGATTAAAGGTTGGAGGGAAAATGATAAACAACATTCGATATGCAGATGACACCGTGCTAATTGCAGAAAGTGAAAGAGACCTACACAACCTTGTGAATATACTAGAAATAGAAAACAAAGGTAAGGGGCTGGAACTAAACAGCAGGAAGACTGAAGTCATGGTGATCAGTAAAAAAAACATGAAATCCCCTCATGCAAAATAACAGCAAATGGCACAACCTTGACACAGGTTGATAAATTCAAATACCTGGGAACGATCATTTCATCAGACGGCAGATGCACATCAGAAATAGCCGGCAGAATCGGCCAAGCGAAAACAGCATTCAAGAAGATGACAAGCATTCTTACCAACAAATGCCTATCAATTAACATCAGGAAGAGAGTTCTTGAATGTTATATAGACCAATACTGTTGTACGGATGCGAGGCGTGGACAGTCAACAAGCAAAGCCAGACATGGACGGCAAGGAAAACAAACGAGACAGTTTTGATGGAGGCAGACACAAGTAGATCACTCATAAGGAAGATTAGGAAAAGACAGGTAACATTTATAGGCCATTTTATGAGGAAGGGGAATTTGGGGCACCTGGTCAGAACGGGAAAGCTGGAGGAAAGAGAGCACAGGGTAGACCCAGGGAGAAAATGCTGGACGGACTTGCAGAGTGGCTGGGGATGAGAAGGGTGGAGGAGATGCTAGGGGCAACGAGAGATAGAGGCAGATGGAAGTCAATGATCGCCAACGCCATGTGACAGGGCACCTGATGATGATGAATGAATCTGTCTCTTAATTTGATAACTTCACATGCATCTAATGTTCTACATATATGGGTATACGTTATAGAATGCATCTGTCACCTTTTTTTTCAGGTTCATCAGTGACATTTCCATCCCTATTGACCAATCAGTTGAATTATGCTTCTACTTATTTAGTGGTGTTTTTTCACTAACTTACATTTCTTTTATCCTTATGCTGCCTATCGCTTTCTTGTCCCACATATCACAACTTTTTTTCTGTCTGAAGTAGAGTGATTCTTGATATCACAGCCTTTATTTTTGTCTGAAGTAGAGTGATTCTTGATATCACTGCCTTTATTTCTGTCTGAAGTAGAGTGATTCTTGATATCACTGCCTTTATTTCTGTCTGAAGTAGAGTGATTCTTGATATCACTGCCTTTATTTCTGTCTGAAGTAGAGTGATTCTTGATATCACTGCCTTTATTTTTGTCTGAAGTAGAGTGATTCTTGATATCACAGCCTTTATTTCTGTCTGAAGTAGAGTGATTCTTGATATCACTGCCTTTATTTCTGTCTGAAGTAGAGTGATTCTTGATATCACTGCCTTTACTTCTGTCTTAAGTAGAGTGATTCTTGATATCACTGCCTTTATTTATGTCTGAAGTAGAATGATTATTGATGCTTATTAATTCTTGATTTTACATTTTTCTGTACCCCTCTACCCCCCCCCCCCCTCATCCCATTTCGTTTAATTGTTCAGTTTCTCTAATCACTCATTGTTCCTTGTTCTGCTTGTTTATTTCTTTTTACAGGAGGTGGTTTGACTGGAAGAGTACGGTAATGAAGACGTCAATTTAGTCATGTTTGTGGGCAAATGAGGCTCTGCGTTGTATTAGTTGTGAGTGATTCCTGTGATGTGATTATGTAATACGTTTGTGATGCTAGTTTATACCAAAGGGTTGTTTGTGCTTCCATCAATTTCCGGTGACTTTTTTGTTTGTTTCTTTGTCTTTTAACGTCACTTATATTGATACATGCCGTAACGATGTAGTCAATGCTGTTCCAATGATGTATAGATACACATACAAAATATAAATTCCCTGCGTTAGGTAGGACCTCGAGACTTTCTCACCACAAAGGGTTTATGTGCAGAATGAAGACTCATGCCATGATCATTTTGGATCTTCTCCTTCACATGGCATCTGTGATTTGCCAACACAAAGGGTTTATGTGCAGAATGAAGACTTATGCCATGATCATTTTGGATCTTATCCATCACCTGGCATCAGTAACGTTCTAGACCTTATTTTCATCAATAAGATCCATGGATAATTTATGTGGGAAATGAGGTCTACGTCCATAAAACAGGCATTGAAGTTTTCCAAAAAATGAACTTTTGGGGTTGTTGTTCTTTGTAGGGGCGGGGGACAATCACCATTTCCCACAATAATGTATTCCTGTTTGGTGGTCAAAACTAAGATGACAGAAGTGTCATGTTCACAGTTCTTTGGACGAAACAGAAATGCTGTATATAGAGTTCTATGGACAATTGACAAAAGAGTCAGGTTTAAAGTTCTTGCACTACTGACAGAAGTGTCATATATAGAGTTCTATGGACTACTGACAGAAGTGTCATATATAAAGTTCTATGGACTACTGACAGAAGTGTCATATATAGAGTTCTTTGGACCACTGACAGAAGTGCAATGTTTAGAGTTATATGGACCACTGACAAAAGAGTCATGTTTAGAGTTCTTTGGACTACTGACAGAAGTGTCATATATAGAGTTCTATGGACTACTGACAGAAGTGTCATATATAGAGTTATATGGACTACTGACAGAAGTGTCATATATAGAGTTATATGGACTACTGACAGAAGTGTCATATATAGAGTTCTATGGACTACTGACAGAAGTGTCATATATAGAGTTATATGGACTACTGACAGAAGTGTCATATATAGAGTTATATGGACTACTGACAGAAGTGTCATATATAGAGTTCTTTGGACTACTGACAGAAGTGTCATATATAGAGTTATATGGACTACTGACAGAAGTGTCATATATAGAGTTATATGGACTACTGACAGAAGTGTCATATATAGAGTTCTATGGACTACTGACAGAAGTGTCATATATAGAGTTATATGGACTACTGACAGAAGTGTCATATATAGAGTTCTATGGACTACTGACAGAAGTGTCATATATAGAGTTATATGGACTACTGACAGAAATGTCATGTTTAGAGTTATATGGACTACTGACAGAAGTGTCATATATAGAGTTCTATGGACTACTGACAGGAGTGTCATATATAGAGTTCTATGGACTACTGACAGAAGTGTCATATATAGAGTTCTATGGACTACTGACAGAAGTGTCATATATAGAGTTCTATGGACTACTGACAGAAGTGTCATATATAGAGTTCTATGGACTACTGACAGAAGTGTCATATATAGAGTTCTATGGACTACTGACAGAAGTGTCATATATAGAGTTCTATGGACTACTGACAGAAGTGTCATATATAGAGTTATATTGACTACTGACAGAAGTGTTTAGAGTTATATGGACTACTGACAGAAGTGTTTAGAGTTATATGGACTACTGACAGAAGTGACATGTATCGAGGTCGTTGGACTACTGACAGAAGTGTCATATATAGAGTTCTATGGACTACTGACAGAAGTGTCATATATAGAGTTATATGGACTACTGACAGAAATGTCATGTTTAGAGTTATATGGGCCACTGACAGAAGTGTCATATATAGAGTTATATGGGCCACTGACAGAAGTGTCATGTTTAGAGTTCTATGGACTACTGACAGAAGTGTCATATATAGAGTTCTATGGACTACTGACAGAAGTGTCATGCTTATAGTTCTATGAACTACTGACAGAAGTGTTTAGAGTTATATGAACTACCGACAGAAGTGTTTAGAGTTATATGGACTACTGACAGAAGTGTTTAGAGTTATAGGTAGAAAGAAACTCTAGGGAGAGCTAGACAACAGAAGGTCTTCAGAGAAGTAACCCCCTTTAGACAAGTGTTTCGGCCCTGAATTCCTTACACTCTCGGGGGGCCGGGCCACATCCAGGTCATGACTCCTGGATGCCCTTCTGCTGTTGTCTATTTTTTTTTTTTTTTCCCACGCCGGGGATCGAACCTGGGCGATTCTGCGCTTCAGAACTGCGGTACGCGGTTTTACCAATGTGCTAACGGGGCACACATCATCTGTAGGGAATTTAATCCTTATGAAGTTCACTTTTTTGGTTCCTCCTTGCCCAGATCCAGCTTGAGCTCCTTTCTGCTGCCTCTGCCATCGCTTTAAGGGCTCTAGTCCTCTTCTTCCCAGAAATGGCGATATATGAACTACTGACGGAAGTGTTTAGAGTTATATGGACTACTGACAGAAGTGTCATGCTTATAGTTCTATGAACTACTGACAGAAGTGTTTAGAGTTCTGTGGACTACTGACAGAAGTGTTATGAGTTCTATGGACTACTGACAGAAATGTTTAGAAATCTATAGACTACTGACAGATGTGTCATGTTTAGATTTCGTTGGACTACTAACATAAATGTCATACTTAGAGCTCTTTGTACTACCTGCAAATGACCATCCCTCTGAAAACTACACTCTGTTCAGAAAGGTGATAAGTTATAGTATAATATTTCTATCTCAAATAACAGCGATAAAAAAAAAAACTAAAAAAAAACCCCAGCTCAAAAATGAACACGAGACTTGCCTGCACAATTGCAGGGAATAAAATCTTTATTACAACACACAACATTAAGGACACGACACACAAATGGATTTAGACTGGATTTGTTCACAGGACACTGGCAACAATATTGTTCTGAAAAATGAGAATTGTCAACAATGATCCGTGTAGTAGTTACATGGAACAAAAGTCTGATTAAAGATTTCTTTATGAAGATGTGATAACACAATATTTGGCCCCTTGGATGGAACCATATACTGTTCCTCTGTAAATGTCTGGGTTGACCGATATGAATATTCTACAGTGGCATTACTGAGAGACAGACAGACAGATAGATAGACAGAAAGAGAGAGAGAGAGAGAGAGAGAGAGAGAGAGAGAGAGTGAAGAGAAAGCAAGCGAGAGAGAGAGACAGACAGAGAGACATATACACAGACAGACTGAGAGAGACAGAGAGACAGACACACAGAGAGACAGAGAGATATTTCCACAATAAAAGGTAGTCTAAGTTTTACGCATGTTTTTGCTTCCTGATCGTTTTACTAAGAAGTGTTGTGTGTGACTACAAAGTCAAACGTGTATTGTCTACCAGAAATGGCAGGGCATTAACAAGAATGCTGTGTTTTCAGATGGCCTCTACAAGGCTGTTTTACAGGGTTTGGGCCAGGATCTGTGACCAGGAGCAAAGGCCATGAAAAATGGTGAAGAAATGTCCAACTACACCATATCTGAAAGCCATCTGACAACTGTGACCTGTGGGGTTGGGGTTTGTTGTCCCACTACCAAGTTGGGGGTCGTCTTACATGTTTCTTTTACCTTGTACCAGTAGCACAGGGTTGAGTACAAAAGTCACGGTAGTAAAGATAAAGACAGCAATATATACACATGTATCTTTTACTTTGTACCAGTAACACAGGGCTGAGTACAAAAACTACAGTAGTAAAGATAAAGACAGCAATCTATACACATGTATTTTTTACTTTGTACCAATAACACAGGGCTGAGTACAAAAGTCACGGTAGTAAAGATAAAGACAGCAATCTATACACATGTATCTTTTACTTTGTACCAATAACACAGGGCTGAGTACAAAAACTACAGTAGTAAAGATAAAGACAGCAATATATACACATGTATCTTTTACTTTGTACCAGTAACACAGGGCTGAGTACAAAAACTACAGTAGTAAAGATAAAGACAGCAATCTATACACATGTATTTTTTACTTTGTACCAGTAGGAGAAATCTCAGTACAAAAGTCACGGTAGTAAAGATGAAGACAGCAATATATACACATGTATTTTTTACTTTGTACAAAAGCCACATTAGTTAAGATGAAGACAGCAATCTATACACATGTATTTTTTACTTTGTACCGATAACAAAGGGCTGAGTACAACAGTCACAGAGTAAAGACAAAGACAGCAATCTATACACGTGTAGTTATACTTTGTATCACTAACAAAGGGCTGAGCCCCAAAGTCAAGGCAGTAAAGACAAAGATAGCAATCTATACACGTGTAGTTATACTTTGTATAACTAACAAAGGGCTGAGCCCCAAAGTCAAGGCAGTAAAGACAAAGACAGCAATCTATACACGTGTAGTTATACTTTGTATCACTAACAAAGGGCTGAGCCCCAAAGTCAAGGCAGTAAAGACAAAGACAGCAATCTATACACGTGTAGTTATACTTTGTATCACTAACAAAGGGCTGAGCCCCAAAGTCAAGGCAGTAAAGACAAAGACAGCAATCTATACACGTGTAGTTATACTTTGTATCACTAACAAAGGGCTGAGCCCCAAAGTCAAGGCAATAAAGACAAGACAGCAATCTATACACGTGTAGTTATACTTTGTATCACTAACAAAGGGCTGAGCCCCAAAGTCAAGGCAGTAAAGATAAAGACAGCAATCTATACACGTGTAGTTATACTTTGTATCACTAACAAAGGGCTGAGCCCCAAAGTCAAGGCAGTAAAGATAAAGACAGCAATCTATACACGTGTAGTTATACTTTGTATCACTAACAAAGGGCTGAGCCCCAAAGTCAAGGCAGTAAAGACAAAGATAGCAATCTATACACGTGTAGTTATACTTTGTATCACTAACAAAGGGCTGAGCCCCAAAGTCAAGGCAGTAAAGACAAAGACAGCAATCTATACACATGAAAAATGTCTGTTGAACTAATGTTGTGGACGTCAAATTCCAGGAAGATAACAGTTGGACTGTTGGATGAAAAGTTGACTGAAACTGATTGAAGTGTTAAAATCCCAGTGTAAGATAAGGACCTCAATCACTATACGGCCATTTTGTATGTCCATACAGATAACAGACTGACTGTTGGATCATAGACTGGTCAAAACTGACTGAAGTGTTAGCATCACAGTGTAGGCAAGATAAAGACTGAAATCACCATACAGATATCTGTCATTTGAAGCATAGTGCAAGTTTAAATACAAAGGATAAACATTCAAGATGACAGAACGGAATCACCAATGGTGAAAATCGTTGTAGGCTGAATGCACGAATAAAGAGATCTCACATTAGGTATTCATCTATGTTGGACCGATCATCATCATCATCATCAGGTGCCTTGCCACATGGCGTTGACGATCATGGCCCTCCATATGCACCTGTCCCTTGTTGCCGCAAGCACATCTTCCACACTCTCTGTCTTCAGCCACTGGAAGTCCGTCCAATATTTTGTCCCTGGGTCTACCTGGTGCTCTCCTTCCCTCCAGCTTTCCTGTTCTGACCAGGTGCTCCAATTCCCCTTTTCTTTAGAATGGCCTATTGATGTTGCCTGTCTTTTTCTAATCTTCCTTGTGTCTGCCTCCATCAAGACTGTCTCATTTGTTTTCTTTGCTGTCCATGGAACTCTCAACATTCTTCTTAGAAACCACATCTCAGCTGCCTCAATCTTGCTCTGGTTTTGCTTGTTGACTGTCCACACCTCACAACCGTATAACATTATCGGTTCTATATAACATTCAAAAACTCTTCCTGATGTTAAGTGATAAGGCACTTGTTGGTAAGAATGCTTTTCATCTTCTTAAATGCTGTTTTAGGACTTCAGTCTTCTTGCTGTTTAGCTCCAACCCCTTACCATTGCTTTCTAATGCTATTATGTTCACAAGGTTTTGTACGTCCCTTTCATTCTCTGCAATTATCGTGGTGTTATCTGCGTATCGGATGTTATTTATCATTTTTACTCCAACCTTTAAACCAGGGTATTCCTTCAGATTTTTCATGATGTTTTTTGCTGTAAAACACAACTTTGACTGACTCCTCTTTTGATATTTTGGAAAGAGCTTATATCAATTTCTATTCTCATTGTAGCTGTTTGTTCCCAATACATATTTCTGATTATTCGTAGATCTTTTCCATCAATATTGAGTCTTTCTATTTGGTTATCATGGACAGAAAAAAAAAGATCAAAGACAACGACGTAAAAAAAGATCAAAGACAACGACGTAAATAGGTGCTCATATGGAGTAGCTTCGTCCGGTAGGGACCGTCATGTGGCAAAGGTGACACCAGACCGTCAGCAAGTTACTGCGAACCCTAAACTCAGATTTAAAAGCATCAAAGTTGCAACATGGAATATAACAACATTGTTGCAAAAGGGTAAATTAGAAAATATCAAGACAGAGATGGAAAGACTTAACATAGGTATTTTAGGACTAGGGGAGGTGAGATGGAAGGGGGCAGGCATGATAACATCAGGAGAATACACAATGATATACTCTGGTGGTAATTCACATGAAAGAGGAGTAGGAATCATGATGGACAAAGACAAATCAAAAGCAATTAAGGGATACTGTGCTGTGTCCGACAAAGTTTTGCTGGTCAAGTTGGGAGGCAAACCAATTGATATCAACATCATTCAGGTGTATGCACCGACATCCGCAAGTACTCAGGAAGACATCGACAACTTCTATGAAGTATTAGAGATGGACAAAGTCCAATGAAAATCACAAGAAGTTACTGTAATAATGGGAGATTTTAATGCTAAAGTGGGATAGGATAGGGTGGAGGATATAGTTGGACCTCATGGCCTTGGTACACAAAATGAAAGGGGTGAGAACTTGTAGAGTGGGCACAGATGAATGAGTTTATAGTAGGAAACACCTGGTTTGAGCAGATTAATAGAAGAAAATGGACTTGGATGAGTCCAGGAGATATACCAAAAATCAGATTGACTACATCCTGATCAACAAAAGATTTAGAAATTCTTTACTGTCAGCAAAAACACTACCAGGCGCAGACTGCAACAGTGACTACAATCCGTAGTGGGAAGATTTAGACTGAAATTGAGGAAAAGGAAACAGACCAAAAACAACATCAAATTAAACCTTGGACTCTTAAAGACAGATGAAGTGATATGTAAAAAAATCAATGTACATGTTCAAAACAAATTCAGTGCTCTGGAATACGCTGGTGACAGTGAGGAACAATGGACAAAGTTGAGAAGTTCTATAAATGAAGCTTGTGAGGAAATCCCTAAAGCAGATAGAAAAGCAAAAAAGAACTGGATGACTAATGAAATTTTGGGCCTGATGGAGGAAAGGAGGAAGGCAAAGAGAAATGAGGAGATCTACAGGAAGATAAACAAGGAGATCAGGAATAGGTGCACTGAAGCTAAGGAAGCTTGGCTTAAATCAAAGTGCAAGGAAATAGAAGACCGACACAAAACGGATCCTCAGGGTATGTACAGACGAACTGAAGAAATTGTTCACAGGAGAAAGACATGCACATCAACTGGTTGCTTGAAATCGAAAGATGACACGCTTATCATGGAAAAAGACAAAATATTAGACAGATGGGGAGAGTACATTAAAGACCTTTTTGAGGATGACAGAAACGAAGAACACATTATGAAAAAGAACTTTGAAGGACCACCCATAATGAAAGATGAAGTTCGAACGGCACTGAAAAAGATGAAACCGGGAAAAGCCCCAGGACCAGATAACATTACTACAGAGATGATTGAAGCCTTGGAGGAATTTGGAGTAGAAAAAATAACAGTCCTCCTAAATGAAATTTACGACACTGGAAAAATCCCCAAAGATATGTCAAAATCAATTTTCATTGCACTTCCAAAGAAGACAGGGGCTATAGAATGCCAACTCCATTGCACAATCAGTTTGATGAGCCATGTAACAAAATTCCTGTTAAGAATAATCATGATGAGGACAAGGAATAGAATCAAAAGAGAAATAGCAGAAGAACAGTGTGGATTTGTGGAAGGGAATGGAACTATTAATGCTATATACATCCTAAGAACTATCATAGAGAGGTCAAATGAGATGAATAAGGATTTGTATTTGTATGCTTTGTTGACTACACCAAGGCTTTCGATTGGGTAAGAAATCAGAAATATGTACTGGGAACAAACAGCTGCAATGAGAATAGAAAACAATATAAGCTCTTTCCAAAATATCAAAAGAGGAGTCAGACAGGGTTGTGTTTTGTCACCAGATCTGTTTTCACTTTACAGCGAAAACATCATGAGAAACCTAGAAGAAGACCCTGGATTAAAGGTTGGAGGGAAAATAATAAACAACATTCGATATGCAGATGACACCGTGCTAATTGCAGAAAGTGAAAGAGACCTACAAAACCTTGTGAATATACTAGAAATAGAAAGCAAAGGTAAGAGGCTGGAACTAAACAGCAGGAAGACTGAAGTCATGGTGATCAATAAAAAACATGAAATCCCCTCATGCAAAATAACAGCAAAAGGAACAACCTTGACACATGTTGATAAATTCAAATACCTGGGAACGATCATTTCATCAGATGGCAGATGCACATCAGAAATAGCCGACAGAATCGGCGAAGCCAAAACAGCATTCAAGAAGATGATAAGCATTCTTACCAACAAATGCCTATCAATTAACATCAGGAAGAGAGTTCTTGAATGTTATATAGAACCAATACTGTTGTACGGATGCGAGGCGTGGACAGTCAACAAGTAAGCCAGAACAAGATTGAGGCAGCTGAGCTTCGGTTTCTCAGAAGAATGTTGAGAGTTCCATGGACAGCAAAGAAAACAAACGAGACAGTCTTGATGGAGGCAGACACAAGTAGATCACTCATAAGAAGATTTTATGAGGAAGGGGGATTGGAGCACCTGGTCACAGCGGGAAAGCTGGAGGGAAAGAGAGCACCGGGTAGACCCAGGGAGAAAATGCTGGACGGACTTGCAGAGTGGCTGGGGACGAGGAGGGTGGGGGAGATGCTAGGGGAAACGAGAGATAGAGGCAGATAGAAGTCCATGATCGCCAACGCCATGCGGCAGGGCACCTGATGATGATGGTGATGATAGTTGGTTAATCAATTCTTCATGTCTTACCCTATGGAAAGCCTTGGTATAATCAACAAAGCAGAAATGTAAGTCCTTATTCATCTCGACTGACCTCTCTGTAATAGTTCTTAGGATGGATATGGCATCATTGGTTCCTTTCTTTTCCAAAACTCCACACTGTTCTTCTGCTATTTCCCGTTTGATTTTATTCCGTGTCCTCATCATGATTATTCTGAATAGAATTTTTGTTACACGACTCATCAAGCTGTCTTCTTTGGAAGTGCAATGAAAATTGCTTTAGACATATCTTTGGGGATTTTTCCAGTGTCATAAATCCCATTTAGGAGGTCTGTTATTTTCTTTCAATATCAAATTCCTCCAGGGCTTCAATTATCTCTGTAGTTATATTGTCTGGTCCTGTGGCTTTTCCTGGTTTCACCTTTTTCAGTGCTGCTCTAACTTCATCTTTCATTGTGGGTGGTCCTTCAACATTCTTTATCATAATATGTACTTCGTTGCTGTCATCTTCAAAAAAAAGTCTTTAATGTACCCTCCCCAGCTGTCTAATATTTTGTCTTTTTCCTTGATAAGCATACTATCTTTCGATTTTAAGCAACCAGTTGATGTGCATGTATTTTTTCTGTGGACAATTTCTTCAGTTCGTCTGTATATACCCTGAGGATCCGTTTTGTATCAGTATTGTATTTCTTTGCATTTTGTTTTCAGCCAAGCTTCCTTAGCTTCATTGCACCTATTGCTGATTTCTTTTTTTTATCTTCTTGCATATTTCCTCGTTTCTCTTTGCTTTACTCCATTCCTCCATCAAGCCTAGAATTTGTTTTTGTCATCCAGTTCTATTTTGCTTTTCTGGCTACTTCAGGGATTTCTTCACAAATTTCATTTATTGAGTTTCTCAACTTTGCCCATTGTTCCTCACTGTTACCATCTTCTTCCAGAGCACTGACTTTGTTTTGAACATGTACGTTAATCTTTTTTCGAATCACTTCATCTGTCTTTAAGAGTCCAAGATTTAATTTGATGTTGCTTTTGGTCTGATTCCGTTGCCTTAATTTCAGCCTAAATCTTCCCACTACAGGATTGTGGTCACTGTTACAGTTTGAGCCTGGTAGTGTTTTTGCTGTCAGTAAATAATTTCTAAATGTTTTATTGATCAGGATGTAGTCAATCTGATTTTTGGTATTATCTCCTGGACTCATCCATGCCCATTTTCTTCTATTAGGCTGCTCAAACCAGGTGTTTCCTACTATGAACTCATTCATCTGTGTCCATTCTGTAAGTTTCCTCCCCTTTCATTTTGTGTACCAAGGCCATGAGGTCCAAGTATATCCTCCACCCAATCCTGTCCCACTTTAGCATTAAAATCTCCCATTATAATTGAAAGTTCTTGTGATTTACATTGGGCCTTGGCCATCTCTAATACTTTTTAAAAGTTGTCAATGGCTTCCTTAGTACTTGCGGATGTTGGTGCATACACATGAATGATGTTGATATCAAATGGCTTGCCATCGAATTTAACCAGCAAAACTTTGTCGGACACTGCCCAGTATCCCTTAACTGCTTTTGTTTTGTCCCTGTCAATTATGATGCCTACTCCTCTTTCATGTATGTTTCCACCAGAATATATCATTGTATGCTCTCCTGATGTTATCATGCCTGCCCCCTTTCATTTCCCCTAGTCATAAAATACTAATGTTAAGCCTTTCATCTCTATTTTGACATTATGTATACGTAATACTGAAGCCATCCTTGCATGCGGAGAAACGGGAGTTAAGTGGCTCACCATCATCTTCCAGAAAGCATGGGAAGAGAGGAAAGTACCAATGGACTGGCAAAATGCAATAGTGGTGCCAATTTGGAAGAAGAAGGGCAGCAAGAAAGACTGCAGCACATACAGAGGCATTTCACTTCTCAGCCATGTAGGGAAAATGTATGCAAAGATTCTGGAACAGCGCACAAGAGCCAAAGCAGAACACCTACTGAGCAATGCCCAGTTTGGCTTTCGGAAAGGAAGAGGGTGCACAGATGCCATTTTCGCACTCCGACAGCTGTGTGAAAGAGCCATCGAATACAACCAAGACCTGCATACAGTATTCGTTGATCAAGAAAAAGCTTTTGACCGAGTCAACAGAGACAAGCTCTGGAAGATCCTGGAGCAGTACGACGTGAAGGGGCAGTTGCTTGATAACATCAGAGCAATCTATGCCAACAGTAGGAGCGCAGTCCGAACAGCCAGTGGAACATCGGACTGGTTCCCGGTTACATCAGGGGTCAGGCAAGGCTGCGTACTCTCTCCCCTTCTCTTCGTGATCTACATGGACCAGATTACAAAGGAAGCCAATCCAGATCTGGAGGCCCTGAACGAACTATTATTTGCTGACGACCAGTCCTTGATGAATCAGAACAAAGCAGCTCTTCAAGAACACACAGACCAACTCAACACAAGCTGCGAGAAGTATGATATGAAGATCAGTATCAACAAAACAGAAGTTATGTCTGTCAGCAGAAATCCAGGAAAGCTGGACATCAACATCAACGGCACCCAGCTGAAACAGACCAAAGAATTTAAATACCTTGGCAGCCTCTTCACTGAAGATGGAAAATTGGACAGAGAGATAGAAACAAGATGCCAGAAAGCGAACGCAGTCAGTTACCAACTCGCCCCCCTTCTGAAATATCCCAGCATCCCAGTGAGCACCAAGGCAAAACTCATCAACGCCATCTTCGTTCCAACACTCACATACCAGTGTCAGACATGGGCCCTAACAAAAGCCTTAGAGAGAAAATTGGTCACATGTGAAATGCGCTGCCTGAGAAAAGCTGTCAACACAGACCAGACGCGACAAGATCAAGAATGAGGTGATCAGAAACATGGTCGGACTAACACCAATTCTCCACCATGTCGAACAACAAAGGATCAGGTGGTTTGGTCACCTCACCAGAATGCCGCCCGACCAACCGGCCCTACGGGCATACACCACCAGATACACTGGCTGGAAAGCCAGAGGTAGACCACGGAGACGATGGAGCGACTCCGTGGCTGACACCCTGCGAGCCCATGACCTGTCACTCTATCAAGCCTCCCGCCTTGCTGCAGACAGACGTCTGTGTCTCCCCGCGACGCCGAAGGGCACCAGCGGCAGATGAAAGAAAGAAAGAAGAAGAAAGAAGAAGTATACGTAATTTTCCTTTTTGGAACAATGTCCTGACATTCCATGTTGCGATTTTTTTAGATATAACGCAGTAGCTTGCTGACGGTCTGGAGTAACCTGCGCAGCATGACAATCCCTACCAGATGAAGGTGCTCCATGGGAGCCCTGTTTACGTCGTTATCTTCATTTTTGTCTTGTTTGGCCATGATTATGATGGGGAAAGTACAATGATGGTTTCCAGTTGCCTTCCATCGGTTTTTATTTCATGGTCTCTCCGTTAGCCTTTGTCGTTCCCACGACATCCTACAAGGCAGAAGGGTGATTTTTATTTTTGATGGGGGGATGGGTGGGGGGGGGGGGGAGTTTACTCCCTCAGCCTTATTCTGACCAGAGATGTCCACAAGACAGTGGAGCTGTTAACCTATTGCTGGGGGTCTGGTTTGTGGGCACCAGGGCATATCCACACGCCAGTGGGCCTGCGTGCCGCACGTCTGGGGGCCAGACCTCCTCCAAGCCCCTCGAGTTTTAGCCTGAGTCCGTGAGGTGCTCAGTTACCACATGTCGCCACGAGAAGGCATAACGTAGGGCTTGCTGATGGAGAGACCATGTACTGACAGAGAGAGACATACGCATTCTGCTCTCCTTTTTGCATAGCTCCTAGCAGCAGTGCTAGCCAGCAATGCCAGCTAAAAGTGAGAGGTGACAAGCACGCAGTCACTAGCCAGCACACTAGACGCATCACATCTGCCATTTGACATGTTGGACTAATACACTTACTGATTATTCTAAACTGAAAAACAAAATATTTGTCAATGTCACAAACTGCAACATCAATCAAGAGCCAGGTGTAGCTCTCTTATATCCACATTTGCCTTGTCTAAAAATTCTTTGTAACACGATTAGGAGTCACCTTGGGCGAATACTTTCATTGATTTGGTACTGTTCTTCTTCTGAGGCATGGGACAGAGCGTCAGCAAAGACCCTAACATCAGCCAGGACGATCACACCCTGCAAGTGGCGAATGAATTCACCCACCTAGGATCGACATTCCCATGAACCTGTCCTTCAACCCAGAGCACAACAGACAGATAGGGAAAGCTGCCATTGCCATGGCCAAGTTTTCAAGAGAGTGTCTGAAAATATCGACCTGACCACAGCAACCAAAACTGGAGTGTGCAAAGCCTTCACGTTGAATACCTTTCTCTACAGCAGCGAGAGCCAGGCAACCTCCGTGCACCAAGAGGACTGCCTTGATAGCTTCCACACACGGTGCTTGTGCCAAATCCTGGTCATATGCTGGAAGTACCCTGTTCCAGGCCAGTGTACCAAACAAATACGTTCTCGTCACACAATGACCACTACGCTGACTTGGCAACGTCTGCGGTATGTGGGATGACAACATCCTTGAGTGGATTCTGCGTAGAGAACTTGCTGCATGATCCTGTCCCTCAGCACGTCCATGCTGCGATATATGGACATTTTCAAAACAGGGCCTTAAGTCTGCTGGTATCAATGTGGACGCCTGGAAGTGACAGCTAAACATCAAACAGGTGCAGCCATCCTTTTGGTGACTTACAGTCTACAGAATGAAAGTGATGTAAGTTGAGTTTTTATATCGTTTTCCTGTTTTTATATCGTTTTCCTGTTTTTATATCGTTTTCCTGTTTTTATATCGTTTT
>JAPXFY010000035.1:2315576-2345576 GCA_030674185.1 Monoplex corrugatus
ATTACTGTGTGTGGTTTGTGCTTGGTACACATGTCATCTTGGATGTGTTCATACACACCGTTGAAACCAACATGTGGTCAAACACCCCAGTACACATTGTAGTGTATGGACAAACCATTGTATTATATTTCACTGTCTGGTATCACCTGGAACAGTTTGAAAGCAGTCAGCAGTTGTTGTGTTTTAGAAATATAGATGTCAAGACTGTTTTCGTCATGGTTTTCATGAATTTAATGTATGGACATATACATGTATGTTGATATTCATGCTATACTTTTGCATTGTGTTTATATGTTTTTTACATGTAGCTAGAAAATGCATGGATTAAGCGTTTGGTGAACGCCTTTTTATTATTGTTATTATGGTTATTATTTTTATTGATAATAATTTCAGAATATTTGTCCCTATTATTATTACTATCATCGTTGATATTGTATCATCATCATCATCGTCATCATCATCATCATCATCATAACAGTTAACAATAATAATAGTAGTAGTAGTCGTGGTAGTTGTCATCATCATTGTCGTCGTCGTAGTAGTAGTAGTGGTAGTAGTAATTGTAGTAGTAGAAGAAGCAATAGCAGTAGTAGTAGAAGTAATAGTAGTGATAGTAGTAGTAGTAGTAGTAGTAGTAGTAGTGGTAGCATAGTAGTAATAGCAATAGTAGTGGTAGTAGTTATATGCTAATGATTACTGTTATCGCTAATGCTATCATCAACATCATCATCGTCATCGTCATCGTCGTCGTCGCCGTCGTCGTCATCATCATCATCATCATCATCATCACCAGAACAACATGAACATCACCAGCACCAGCAACACTCCTGATCCACAGAACATCAGTGACCTCTGTCCAGGTATAGACTACATCATGAATCACAACCATACAAACGTCACAGTCCTACAGGCCAATGTGTCACACTGTAATGTTTGGGGAGAATTAGCAGTTCAGAGAAACCATCAAGTGGTGTATGGGATGTGTGATAAGTTCACTCCTTTCTGTCAACTGCGTGTAGAAGTACCACACGGTATGCTAGTACGGGTTCGGATCCATCGTTTGGCATACTGGTGTGGCTCTAGGAAATGGGAAACTCAGATGGTTATATGGAACTATCATTCATCAAAGAGTGGGTGGTCAGTACAGTGCTATAAACATTCCCCGGAAGTGGATTACATCGAATCAGATATGAATTACGTGACTCTTCTGCACGTGGACAAGCCTTTAGTTAGACTGCATATACAGGCAATTGATAAACACAGTTTTTATCAAAGTATCTACGTCACCGTACTCTGGGTACATTATATTACCAGGTCAGAGATTCTATTCGGCAACTTCTCGTGATATCTGGGAAGAAGTGACAGCGCCCCCTGGTTGTGTCATCATGCTCAGTTTTCAGGGAACATTGTATGAATGGAACACATATAACATATATGCAGACTTGATTTATACACAGCCAGACACAAGTCAAACCATCCTGCGTGTGAATAGTGACGAAATATCATCGGCTCACATTTTCAGCACAACACATATTCAAATTCGTGTAAGCATTAAGGATAAAGTAGATTTAAGTAACAATATTAGACTAAAAATACTCTTTTCTTTTCATACAGAGACAGCTAAACCTCACCAGGTATCCAGTGGACTGTTCAACTGTTCTGTCAATTACTATCCCAGCTTTCAGCACCACCTGGACTGTAACCTGAAGCCAGAGTGTGAAGATGGACAGGATGAAACAGAACACTGTCCCTTCAGCAGTCCTGGTTGTCAGGGTTTGGTGGCTTCACGTAACAAATGTTTTGTATATGTCAAACTAGAAAGAACATTGGTGTTAGGACTAGCAACATATCAGTGTCAGAAGATAGGTGGACAGCTGGCTTCAGTCAAAACCAGACAGGAACAAAACGATTTCCTGCACATCTTTAATCACGGTGATGACTTTTATGTGCTGTCAGGTTTGTCATCAGGCTGGAAGTCCGTGACTTTCATGTACAGCATGTTCCGTCACTGGTCTGACAAAACCATCATCTACAACATTGTTCATTTTATTGACTATTCACAGATTCTCAAAAGGACAATTGCATGGAGAGCTCTGGACGCACGCTGTATTCGGAATGCTGCTGTTTTAGACCGTATAGTCTGTGAGGTGAAAACCACAATCACAAAGCTTATATAATGCTCAAACTAGTCAGTTCTCTGTTTCAGACCCATCCCTGTCCCTTTTGATACAGACACAACAGACGTTATCAAAGTGTCCAGGGGATCACATGACACATACATTTTTGTCCTGTGATCTTCTAGTTCACTGTGGACAAATGATGTATACAAGATCATGTGTGTTCTGGAACATGAGCACTAAGAACACAGACACACTGACTTTTCCTGGAAAACACACTGGTTACACCATTGTCATGTTTGTCTGTGATGATGACATGACAACACTGCCTTACACCCTGGTGTGTGCCTTCAGATACGACTGTCCAGATCACAGTGATGAGTCATTCTGTCAACATCCTTCATGCAGTGGTTTTCCGTGCACCAATGATCAGTGTGTGTTGGACAACCAACGTTGTAATGACCACGCAGATTGTCTGGATGACTCTGATGAGGTCAGCTGCCCTAGCAGCTACATGTCCTGGAGTCTCCAGAAACAGGCCAACAAAAATCAGCGACTTTTCATCAACCTGGATGGTACAGGTTACTTTACTCAGCAACTGATGACATCTCATCAGTCTTGTCCTGACACTCATTACTGGTGTACAGAAGACTGGTTGTACTGTCTCCCTGTCTACACTCGATGTAACGGATTTTCTGACTGTACATATGGTGAAGATGAACAAGACTGTGAGACATTCACCTGTCCTGGTTTCTATAAGTGTCGTGACTCTAAAATTTGTGTTCATGGCGATCATCTGTGTGATGGCTGGGGTCAGTGTCCACAGCGTGATGATGAATTGCTGTGTGACATGACCTGTCCTGATGGCTGTCAATGTCAAGGTCAATCTTTCATTTGTCTGCAGGCTTTCTCTGGTAACCTCTTTCCCCAGCTTCGCTACGTGGACGCCACAGGCTCAGGAATGACGCTGGCTGATTTCAGTAACAGCACATATCTCATTCGTCTAAGTCTTTCCCACTGTTCTCTAGTCAATATATCAAGTGTGAAGCTTCGCAACCTACAATTCCTTGATCTGACCTACAACCACCTGAGAGCTGTGGATAAGATTGTTTTTCTCAAGCTATGGAATTTAAGAAGTATATTTTTAGCAAACAACCCTCTGACATTACTGAGGGGTGAGCCATATATTCAGTTTCATTATGCTCTGACAAAAATAGATGCTTCAAGAACACGTGTCCAGATACTTAACAGTCAGCTGCCCATGTACTTTCCCCAAGTCACACAGTTGGATTTATCTTTTTCTGATATTCAGACAATCAAACTTAGAGCAGTTCATTGTATGCCACAACTGACTGAACTGGACGTCAGGGGAAATTCAGTGACCAACTTTCCCTTGAATGCATTGTCAGTGTGGAATCGTTTGAAAAGCATCTTCACCTCAAATTACAGGCTTTGTTGCAGGAACTTACTTTTAAAAGAATCACACACAATACGTTGTGTATCATTACAGCCCGTGTTTTCTTCCTGTGAATATTTGCTACCAGCTGAACTGTACAGGCTTTTCTTTTGGTTACTTAGTACGTTCTCCATTCTAGGGAATTTGGTTTGTTTTGTAACAGCATTCGTATTTAAGAAAATGTTTAGAGGCATATTCATCATGTTCATTGCCCATTTCCAGGTTGCTAACATTTGTATGGGAATCCAGGTCAGCATGGTTACAGTGGCCAATGAAATATTCTATGGAAAATATATCTACTTTGAAAAGACATGGATCACCAGTGTGACTTGCAAAGTTGCTGGTTTTCTTTCCCTTTTGTCCAGTGAGGTGTCAGTTCTGATCCTCTGGTTCATGACACTGGATCACATCATTGTCCTTTGTTTCCCCTTAACTACGTGGACATTCAATAGACGTCTGACAGCTGCAGCTTGTGCAGTGTCATGGTGTGTTGGACTTTTGTTGTCTGTGATATCTTTCTTCCTGGACTGTCACACTGGGGCCTTGATGGCCAGTCTGGTCTGTGTCGTCTGGCTCTATCTGATAGTAACTCCAAAGAAGAGTTCATTTGGTTCACAGTCACTGTCATGTTTAACTGTATCCTGTGCTCTGTGGGGGTTGTTGGTCAACTCATCATTTACAGACGAACACCTACCCATCCAATCCTGATGGATCCCACAGAAAAAACGATTTATTTTTCAGTCCACCTGTTGATAAAAATGGCTGTAACAGATGCTGTGTGCTGGTTCTCCCTTGGTCTGACCATATGATGACCTCAGATGGCGGTGGTGCCTCAGACAAGGCTCATGTGGCCATGGTTGTGTTGCTACCACTCAACTGTGCACTCAATCCACTGCTATACATATGGACTGTTGTAACACAGCGACGACAACAAGAACAGGAAGAGAGACTTTTACAAGTGTTGAAATCAAAACATTTGCTAGAAAAGTAGTCCATCAATAACTTGTCAAGTGATTTGATCGTTACCAGAATCCATTTTTGTAGAACTGTAGATAAGAGTTGGGCTGTGTTGGCTCTGTCTGTGCGTATCTACATTCAACCGTTGTGTGCCAACATCAAGACCAGTGTTGGCTGTGTGTTTGGCTCTGTCTGTTGTGTATCTACATGTCAACCTGTATGTGGTGCCAACATCAAGACTAGTTTGGCTGTGTGTTTGCTCTGTCTGTTGTGTATCACATGTCAACCTGTATTGGTGCCAACATCAAGACTATGATGGCTGTGTGTTTGGCTCTGTCTGTTGTGTATCTATATGTCAACTGTATGTGAGCCTTCACTAGGATCAGTGTGGCTGTGTGTGTGGCTCTGTCTGTTGTGTATCTACATGTCAACCTGTATGTGGTGCCAACATCAAGACCAGTGTTGGCTGTGTGTTTGGCTCTGTCTGTTGTGTATCTACATGTCAACCTGTATGTGGTGCCAACATCAAGACCAGTGTTGGCTGTGTGTGTGGCTCTGTGTGTTGTGTATCTACATGTCAACCTGTATGTGGTGCCAACATCAAGACCAGTGTTGGCTGTGTGTTTGGCTCTGTGTGTTGTGTATCTACATGTCAACCTGTATGTGAGGCCTTCACTAGGATCAGTGCTGGCTGTGTGTGTGGCTCTGTCTGTTGTGTATCTACATGTCAACCTGTATGTGGTGCCAACATCAAGACTAGTGTTGGCTGTGTGTTTGGCTCTGTCTCGTGTATCTACATGTCAACCTGTATGTGAGGCCTTCACTAGGATCAATGATGGCTGTGTGTTTCATTCTGTCATGTATCTACATCCAGGTAGACCCAGGGAGAAGATGCTAGACGGACTTGCAGAGTGGTTGAGGACAGGGAGAGTGGTGGAGATGCTTGGGGCAACGAGAGATAATAATATAATAATAATTACAATATTTATATAGCGCAAAATCTCGACAAAATCAAATCTAAGCGCTGAAACAGACACACACGCACGCACGCACGCACGCACGCACATACACGCACACACACACACACACACACACACACACACACACACACACACACACACACACACACACACACACACACGCATGGCTATAAATGGGGAGAAAGAATAAAAACAATAAAAGCAAGAATAAAAGCAATGGAAAATTATAGAGAGCATAGCATATACAATTATATATTAAAACAAAGTCATTCCCCTCCGAGCGGAGACAGGCTGCAGAGGGGGGTTGAGTGAGGTTAGGATTTTATGCAGAGGAGAAAAGGTGAGTTTTGAGAGCGGACTTGAAGGAGACAAAAGTAGGTTGCTGACGGACTGAGAGAGGAAGTTTGTTCCAGGAGAGTGGACCAGAAACAGAGAAGGCTCGTGGACCATAGGTATTGAGCTTAGTGCGTGGAAAGCGAAAAGTCAGAGGATCGGAGGCAGAGCGGAGGGTACGTGAGGGAACATAAATCTCAAGTAGGCTTGACAGGTAATCGGGGGCTGCATTATTGAGGCTTTTGTAGCACATGGTGTCTAGTTTGTACTGTATGCGCTTTGATACAGGGAGCCAGTGAAGTTGTGCCAGGAGAGGAGATATGTGGTCAGCTTTTTTCTTTTTGAATACAAGGCGTACAGCATTGTTTTGAATGCACTGTAGGATGTGAATGGTGGAGGCAGGAGGACCAGACAGGAGTGAATTGCAATAGTCAATGCGAGACATTATGAAGGAGAGAACGAGTTTTGCAGTTGTTTCGACAGAGAGATACTTCCTGATCAGGCTTATACGATGGAGATGATAGTAGCAAGATCTGGCAGTTTGAGAAACAAAGTTGTTCATGGAGAGGGTAGGTCAATGCAGACACCAATGTTTTTAGCTGAATCAGAAATTGGGACCGATGTGTTACATAATGGGAGAGAAAGAGGAGGCAGCTGAGAAAGATTCTGACGGGTGCCAATGAGGATAGCTTCTGTCTTGTCGTCATTAAGCTGAAGTTTGTTGAACGTCAACCAGTTCTTAATGTCCGAGTAACACTCAGTGGTGCGAGTCAACAGGCGCTGTATATTATCAGGTGAGTCACTGTCTAGAAGTTGGGTGTCATCAGCATAGAAGTGGTGTTTTATGGAGTGGGAGTTGATGATGGTGGACAGGGGGGAAGTATAAAGAGTGAAAAGAACAGGGCCAAGGACAGATCCTTGTGGAACACCACAGGTCAGGTATGCAGGTTGAGAGTAAGTGCCATTGATGAGAACAGTTTGTTTTCTGTTTGATAAATACGAAGTGAAAAAGGAGAGAGTAATGTCAGAGATGCCAAAAGTATGATGAAGTCTAGAAAGGAGAATACCATGGTCAATGGTATCGAAGGCTGCAGACAGATCAAGGAGTGTGAGGAGAGAGACTTTGCCAGTATCAGTTGCAAGGAGGAGATTGTTGAGAATGTGTAGTAGGGCAGTTTCAGTGCTATGGCACTGGCGGTAGGCTGACTGGAAAGGATTGAGGAGATTGTTGGCAGACAGGTGACAGTTCAGCTGGTTGAGGACGACTTTTTCAAGGAGTTTTGACAAGAAAAGAGATTAGAGATAGGCCGGTAATTTTTCAGTTCATTTGGGTCTAAATTGTGTTTCTTGAGGAGACGGTGAACAATAGCAGACTTGAAAGAATCTGGGACAGTTCCAGTTTGAAAAGAAGTGTTGATGATGTCAGTGATGAATGGGAGGAGAGTAGGGAGACAGTCGGAGTAGAGAGAACCTGGAAGAGGATCCAGTTCGCAGGTTTTGAACGACATGGATCTGATTGTGTTGAAATTTCTTCTTGTGAGACTGGGGTAAAAGTAGTAAGAGGTGTGCCAGAGAAGGAAGGGTCAGGTGGGCATGGTTGACAGGGTGTCCTGTCAAGCCTGTCACGAAGAGTTTGTATTTTGGTGGTGAAATACTTGGAGAATACAGATGGGAGTTCTTCAATTGTATGTTTTGTTGGGAGAGGTAAATCTTTTCGTGTGTCAAGGAGATGATTCATGGTTGTAAAGAGTTCTTTTGAAGAACAGGCGTTCAGGATTTTAGTTTGGAAATAGCTTGTTTTTGCAGATGCAATGAGGGTGGATACTTTTGTTTTAGAGGCTTGGAAAAGTTGCCTGTGTACAGTGAGTTTGGATTTGCGCCAGCGGCGCTCTGCTCTGCGGCTGGCACGTTTTGCACAGGCAATCTCATGAGTGAGCCAGGGGGTAGGGGGGCGGTCAGGTAAAAGACGAGTTGTGGCTGGAGCATGAGTGTCCAGAAGATGGTGGAGAGTAGTATAGAATTCATCGGCAAGGTTATGTGACTTTTCAGAAAGGAGACGGGAGGCATCAGATGAAAATGTGGAGAGGTCGATAGATTTGAGATTGCGTCGAGTCACTGTGCGCGTGGTACGGGACGGAGGAGAAATGTCAAGAGAACAGAGAATTGCAGAGTGGTCAGATGGAAAGGCTGAAGTTAGACGGGTAGAAAGAACTAAGCAGTTGTCAGTACTGAATATTGGTGATCACGAGAAATGATCCAGTCAAGAATGTGACCTTTTTGATGGGTTGGTTCAGAAATGTGTTGAGTCATATTGTGATTGGACAGAGAGTTGATGATATGTCTTGTGTCAAAACGGTGAGTGTTGTCATAGTGGACATTGATGTCACCTAGAATGATGAGATTTCCAGGTAAGAGGCAGTAGTAGGTCAAGCAGTTGGTCAAAGTCAGAGAGAAACGTGGATGTGGTGAGTTTGTTGGCAGACCTAGGTGGAGGTCGATAGACACAGGAGAAGGTGATGGGGTGAGGGGTGGATTGGAAGGATACTTCAACGTGCTCGAAAGAAGGATGGGAGAAAGGCAGAGACTGCGAGAAAGATAGGCGGGAATGGAGTGAGTCGTTGTAGAGGATAGCGATACCGCCACCTCGAGATGAGCGATGGAAAGAAGCAGCCTGTAACCACTCGGAGTGAGGCTAGCATGTATAGGTTCATGACCAAGGGGGTTAAGCCATGTCTCTGTGATAAAAGCAATGTCAACATGCTCATCTGCGATAAAGTCAGCAATGACTTCGGCTTTGCCATCCTTGCATGTTGACTGAGCGTTAAAAAGATGTAATTTTAGTTTATCACAGTCATATGGCGGTGGTCCAAGGTGGCGGCGAAGGCTGCACCGACGGGACAAAAGACGAAGGCGACACCAGCGGGGCAGAAGACGAAGGCAGCAACGACGGAACAGAAGAAGAAGACAAAGTTAGCATCGGCGGGACAGACGACGAGGGCAGCGCCGGCGGGACAGAAGACGAAACAGATAGAGACAGATGGAAGTCCATGATCGCCAACGCCATGCGGCAGGGCACCTGATGATGATGATGATGTACCTACATGTCAACCTATATGTGAAGCCTACATAAAATCCAATGCTGGCTTTGTGTTTCATTCTGTCTGTTGTGTATGTATGTGTTAACTTGTATGTGAGGCTTTCAGTAGGACAGGTGTGGTCATTGAGGGATGGGGAGACAGGTGGATCTGGCTCTAAACTGATTTCTTCATCGATGTAGCAGTAGACAGGATTCTTCGTGGATGTAGCAGTAGACAAGATTCTTCATCGATATAGCAGCAGACAGGATTCTTCATGGATGTAGCAGTAGACAGGATTCTTCATGGATGTAGCAGTAGACAAGATTCTTCGTGGATGTAGCAGTAGACAGGATTCTTCATGGATGTAGTAGTAGATAAGATTCTTCATGGATGTAGCAGTAGACAGGATTCTTCATGGATGTAGCAGTAGACAAGATTCTTCATGGATGTAGCAGTAGACATGATTCTTCATGGATGTAGCAGTAGACAGGATTCTTCATGGATGTAGCAGTAGACAGGATTCTTCATGGATGTAGCAGTAGACAGGATTCTTCATGGATGTAGCAGTAGATAAGATTCTTCATGGATGTAGCAGTAGACAGGATTCTTCATGGATGTAGCAGTAGACATGATTCTTCATGGATGTAGCAGTAGACATGATTCTTCATGGATGTAGCAGTAGACAGGATCTTTCATGGATGTAGCAGTAGACATGATTCTTCATGGATGTAGCAGTAGACATGAGTCTTCATGGATGTAGCAGTAGACAGGATTCTTCATGGATGTAGCAGTAGGTAAGATTCTTCATGGATGTAGCAGCAGACAAGATTCTTCATGGATGTAGCAGTAGACATGATTCTTCATGGATGTAGCAGTAGATAAGATTCTTCATGGATGTAGCAGTAGACATGATTCTTCATGGATGTAGCAGTAGATAAGATTCTTCATGGATGTAGCAGTAGACATGATTCTTCATGGATGTAGCAGTGGACAAGATCCTTCATGGATGTAGCAGTAGACATGATTCTTCATGGATGTAGCAGTAGGTAAGATTCTTCATGGATGTAGCAGCAGACAAGATTCTTCATGGATGTAGCAGTAGACATGATTCTTCATGGATGTAGCAGCAGACAAGATTCTTCATGGATGTAGCAGTAGACATGATTCTTCATGGATGTAGCAGTAGATAAGATTCTTCATGGATGTAGCAGTAGATAAGATTCTTCATGGATGTAGCAGTAGACATGATTCTTCATGGATGTAGCAGTGGACAAGATCCTTCATGGATGTAGCAGTAGACAAGATCCTTCATGGATGTAGCAGTAGACAAGATCCTTCATGGATGTAGCAGTAGACAAGATCCTTCATGGATGTAGCAGTAGACATGATTCTTCATGGATGTAGCAGTAGACAAGATCCTTCATGGATGTAGCAGTGGACAAAATAGCACATAAACAGGAAATAGTACAATTCATGCAAACTTTTATTGGTACATTAGCAGGAAATAGTACGACTCATGAGACTTCATGACGACACACAACACACTAACACAACTAACAAGAATTCATGAAGACACACAACACACTAACACAACTAACAACAACTCCTGAAGACACACAACACACTAACACAACTAACAACAATTCATGAAGACACACAACACACTAACACAACTAACAACAACTCCTGAAGACACACAACACACTAACACAACTAACAACAATTCATGAAGGCACACAACACACTAACACAACTAACAACAATTCATGAAGACACACAGCACACTAACACAACTAACACAATTCATGAAGGCACACAGCACACTAACACAACTAACAACAACTCCTGAAGACACACAACACACTAACACAACTAACAACAACTCCTGAAGACACACAGCACACTAACACAACTAACAACAATTCATGAAGACACACAACACACTAACACAACTAACAACAACTCCTGAAGACACACAACACACTAACACAACTAACAACAACCTCTGAAGGCAAGACACACAACACACTAACACAACTAACAACTCCTGAAGGCACACAGCACACAGTACAAACTAGACACCATGTGCTACAAAAGCCTCAATAACGCAGCCCCCCATTACCTGTCAAGCCTACTTGAGATTTATGTTCCCTCACGTACCCTCCGCTCTGCCTCCGATCCTCTGACTTTTCGCTTTCCACGCACCAAGCTCAATACCTATGGTCCACGAGCCTTCTCTGTTTCTGGTCCACTTTCCTGGAACAAACTTCCTCTCTCTGTCTGTCAGCAACCTACTTTTGTCTCCTTCAAGTCCGCTCTCAAAACTCACCTTTTCTCCTCTGCATAAAATCCTGACCTCACTCATCCCCCTCTGTAGCCTGTCTCCACTCGGAGGGGAATCACATTGTAATATATATTTGTATATAATATGCTCTCTATAATTTTCCATTGCTTTTATTCTTTTTCCCCATTTATAGCCATGTGTAAGTGTGTGTGTGCGTGTGTGTGCGCACGTGCGTAAGTGTATGTTCAGCGCTTAGATTTGATTTTTATCGAGATTTTGCGCTATATAAATATTGTAATTATTATTATTATTATATAACACAACTAACAATTCATGAAGACACACAACACACTAACACAACTAACAACAACTCCAGAAGACACACAACACGCTAACACAACTAACAACAACTCATGAAGACACACAGCACACTATCACAACTAACAACAACTCATGAAGACACACAGCACACTAACACAACTAACAACAACTGCTGAAGACACACAGCACACTGACACAACTAACAACAGTTCATGAAGACACACAGCACACTAACACAACTCATAACAATTCCTGAAGACACACAACACACTAACACAACTAACAACAACTCCAGAAGACACACAACACACTAACACAACTAACAATAACTCCTGAAGGCAAGACACACAGCACACTAACACACTAACAACAATTCCTGAAGACACACAACACACTAACACAACTAACAACAACTCCTGAAGACACACAGCACACTAACACAACTAACAACAACTCCTGAAGGCAAGACACACAGCACACTAACACAACTAACAACAACTCCTGAAGACACACAGCACACTAACACAACTAACAACAACTCCCAAAGACACACAACACACTAACACAACTAACAACAACTCCTGAAGACACACAGCACACTAACACAACACTTGATGATGATGATGATGAATGAGTTATACTATTTACTGTGCCGTGTGCGTTTAAAAGTCCTTACGAGTTGCACCATCTCCTGTGCTGTGTTTCTTCAGAAGCTCTAATGAATTACTGTTTCCTGTGCTGTGTTTCTTCCTAAGCTCTAATAAATTGTACTGTTTCCTGTGCTGTGTTTCTTCAGAAGCTCTAATAAATTGTACTGTTTCCTGTGCTGTGTTTCTTCAGAAGCTCTAATAAATTGTACTGTTTCCTGTGCTGTGTTTCTTCAGAAGCTCTAATGAATTGTACTGTTTCCTGTGCTGTGTTTCTTCCTAAGCTCTAATGAATTGTACTGTTTCCTGTGCTGTGTTTCTTCAGAAGCTCTAATGAATTGTACTGTTTCCTGTGCTGTGTTTCTTCAGAAGCTCTAATGAATTGTACTGTTTCCTGTGCTGTGTTTCTTCAGAAGCTCTAATGAATTGTACTGTTTCCTGTGCTGTGTTTCTTCCTAAGCTCTAATAAATTGTACTGTTTCCTGTGCTGTGTTTCTTCCTAAGCTCTAATAAATTGTACTGTTTCCTGTGCTGTGTTTCTTCAAGCTCTAATGAATTGTACTGTTTCCTGTGCTGTGTTTCTTCAGAAGCTCTAATGAATTGTACTGTTTCCTGTGCTGTGTTTCTTCCTAAGCTCTAATAAATTGTACTGTTTCCTGTGCTGTGTTTCTTCAGAAGCTCTAATAATTGTACTGTTTCCTGTGCTGTGTTTCTTCCTAAGCTCTAATAAATTGTACTGTTTCCTGTGCTGTGTTTCTTCAGAAGCTCTAATGAATTGTACTGTTTCCTGTGCTGTGTTTCTTCAGAAGCTCTAATAAATTGTACTGTTTCCTGTGCTGTGTGCTTCATAAGTTGTAATGAGTTGTACTGTTTCCTGTGCTGTGTTTTTTCCTAAGCTCTAATAAATTGTACTGTTTCCTGTGCTGTGTTTCTTCAGAAGCTCTAATAAATTGTACTGTTTCCTGTGCTGTGTTTCTTCCTAAGCTCTAATAAATTGTACTGTTTCCTGTGCTGTGTTTCTTCAGAAGCTCTAATAAATTGTACTGTTTCCTGTGCTGTGTTTCTTCAGAAGCTCTAATAAATTGTACTGTTTCCTGTGCTGTGTGCCTTCATAAGTTGTAATGAGTTGTACTGTTTCCTGTGCTGTGTTTCTTCCTAAGCTCTAATAAATTGTACTGTTTCCTGTGCTGTGTTTCTTCAGAAGCTCTAATAAATTGTACTGTTTCCTGTGCTGTGTTTCTTCCTAAGCTCTAATGAATTGTACTGTTTCCTGTGCTGTGTTTCTTCAGAAGCTCTAATGAATTGTACTGTTTCCTGTGCTGTGTGCCTTCATAAGTTGTAATGAGTTGTACTACAGAACATAATGGCAGAATGGTTCACAGTCGTTTGACAGCCAATAACTATACTTCAGGTTCCAGGGTTCGTTCCCCATCAAAGCCCCGAATTTTTTCACCCCAGTTTCACCAGAAAATCGAACTGAATGTCTAGTCCCTCGAAAGAGAATGACAAAAGAGTTGGACCCATGTGTTTTCTGGCCTGTACACGCTAAAGATCTCACGGCAGTTTGAAATCTTGAAGAGCAGGACATTTGTATCTGATATTATGAAGGCAAATGGTCTGATGTACACCTGTTGATGTAGTTATGAAAGCAACAGTTGGGTCTATGCCTGTCCCCTAGGAGCAAACACCAACCATACACACAAGTCTGCATCACACAGCACCCAACAAACACATCATACATAACCCCACCACCACCACTATTACCACCACCACCACCACCAACAACAATAACAACAACAAATAAGGGGGAGACAAAAGGGACCAAAAATACAACAGAACGAAAAGTCCACAACATACATCCACACCAAATCACCCACATTTCTTGGCATCCATGAAACGCAATCACACAGAAAACTCTCCCAAGCCTGGCGCCATGTCTGAACCAGCAACAACACACTTTTACAGCTAAAGGGGACAACGGGTATAACACTGTTCTGAAGAAGAAACAGTCACTCTCCAAGATACTTGTTTTTATTCGTTTAACATTCTGTATTTCCGAGACAGTTGAATTAAGACTGGTGTGCAGAACGTTGAATGGATAAATAGCCATTCAACTTTCTATACACCAATTGGTAGAGTGATTTGTCTGCAAACTAATCCATTTATCCATCACATCAAATAGTCCATATCAGTACGTTTAGTCTTCAAACAGTTCATCCATTTAGGGATTCATAATTATCATCATCATTATCATCATCATCAACATCAGGTGGCCTGCCGACTGCTGTTGGCGATCATGGCCCTCCATAAGAATCTATTTTTTGTCATTGCAATCATATCTCCCACCTCTTCTGTCTTCATCCACACCACAAGTCCATCCAATATTTTCTCCCTAAGTCTTCTTGATTGTCTTTTACCCTCCAGCTTCCCTGATGTGACTAAGTGGTCAAATTTGTTTTGCCTCATGAAATGTCCTATAAATGTTGCTTGTCTTTTCTTCACTACTTCATTAAAGTTCTTTCAAGACTGTCTCTTTTGTTTTCTTTGCTGTCCATGGAACTCTTAACATTCTTCCTAAAAAGGCACTTCAGCTGCCTCAACAGACAGGTAAACCAGCAATTCAATGCATCAATCAACCACCCATCCCAATCAACAGATATGTCTATGAATTCATCAATCAGCCAGTCAAGGACAAATCAACAAGTGATCCCATTAATCAATCAGTCTGATGATCAATCAACTTTTCTATCATTCATATTGATCATTGATCAAGCAATCAGTCACTAGTAACCAATCAATTAGTCTGATGATCAATCAACTTTTCTATCATTCATATTGATCATTGATCAAGCAATCAGTCACTAGTAACCAATCAATCAGTCTGATGATCAATCAACTTTTCTATCATTCATATTGATCATTGATCAAGCAATCAGTCACTAGTAACCAATCAATTAGTCTGATGATCAATCAACTTTTCTATCATTCATATTGATCATTGATCAAGCAATCAGTCACTAGTAACCAATCAATCAGTCTGATGATCAATCAACTTTTCTATCATTCATATTGATCATTGATCAAGCAATCAGTCACTAGTAACCAATCAATTAGTCGATCAAAAGGTACCTATTCGGTTACTTCGGATATATGTATGTATATACACAATTAGAGAGAGAGAGAGAGGAGAGAGAGAGACGATGTGTATGTGTGTGTGTGCTTGTGCATATATCTATATATAACTATATACATATACATACATATATACATATTTGTGTGTGTGAATGTATACATAAATACATCTATAGATAGACAGATAGATAGATAGATACATACATACATACATACATACATACACACATGCATACATACATACATACATACATACATACATACATACATACATACATACATACATACATACATACATATCATCAGATGCCTTGCCACATGAAGTTGGCGATCATGGACTTCCATCTGTCTCTATCTCTTGTTGCCTCAAGTATCTCGTCCACCCTCTTTGTCTTCAGCCATTCTGCAAGTCCATCCAATATCTTCTCCATTGGGTCTACCTTGTGCTCTCTTTCCCTCCAGCTTTCCCGTTGTGACCAAGTGCTCCAGTTACCCTTCCTCATAAAATGGCCTAAGAATGTTACCTGTCTTTCCCTAATCTTCCTTATCAATGATCTTGTGTCTGCCTCCATCAAGACTGTCTCGTTTGTTTTCTCTACTGTCCATGGAACTCTCAACATTCTTCTTAGAAACCACATCTCGGCTGCCTCAATCTTGTTCTGGCTTTGCTTCTTGACTGTCCACGCCTCACAACCGTAAAACAGTACTGGCTCTGTATAACATTCAAGAACTCTTCCTGATGTTAACTGAAAGGCATTTGTTGGTAAGAATACTTATCATCTTCTTAAATGCTGTTTTGGCTTGGCCTATTCTGCCAGCTATTTCCGATGTGCGTCTGCCGTCTGGTGAAATGATCGTTCCCAGGTATTTAAACTTATCAACCTGTCTCAAGGTTGTGCCATTTGCTATTATTTTGCATGAGGGGATTTCATGTTTTTTAACTGATCACCATGACTTCAGTCTTCCTGATGTTTAGTTCCAACCCATTACCTTTGCTTTCCATTTCTAGTATATTCACAAGGTTTTATAGATTCCTTTCATTTACTGCGATAAGCACAGTGTCATCTGCGTATCGAATGTTGTTATCATTTTTCCTCCAACCTTTAATCCAGGGTATTCCTCTAGGTTTCTCATGATGTTTTTTCTGTAAACTGAAAACAGATCTGGTGAAAAAACAAAGCCCTCTCTGACTCCTCTTCCGATGTTTTGGAAATAGCTTATATCAGGTTCTATTCTCATTGCAGCTGTTTGTTCCCAATACATATTTCTGATTATTCGTAGATCTTTTCCATCAATATTGAGTCTTTCTAGTTGGTTAATCAATTCATCATGTCTTACCCGATCGAAAGCCTTGGTATTATCAACAAAGCATAAATATAAATCGTTATTCATCTCGATTGACCTCTCTATGATAGTTCTTAGGATGTATATGGCATTAATAGTTCCTTTCCCTTCTACAAATCCACACTGTTCATCTGCTATTTCTCTTTTGATTCTATTCCTTGTCCTCATCATGATTATTCTTTATAGGATTTTTGTTACATGACTCATCAAACTGATTGTGCGATGGAGTTCGCATTCTATAGCCCCTGTCTTCTTTGGACGTGCGATGAAAATTGATTTTGACATATCTTATGGGACTTTTCTAGTGTTGTAAATACTTTCATTTAGGAGGACTGTTATTTTTTCTATGTCAAATTCCTCCAGGGCTTCAATCAGCTCTGTAGTAATGTTGTCTGGTCCTGGGGCTTTTCCTGGTTTCATCTTTTTCAGTGCTGCTCTAACGTTATCTTTCATTATGGGTGGTCCTTCAAAGTTCTGTCTTATAATGTGTTCTTTGTTTCTGTCATCTTCAAACCAAAAAGGCCTTCAATGTACTCTTCTCTGTCTAATTTTGTCTTTCCATGATAAGGGTACCATCTTTCGATTTTAAACAACCAGTTGATATGTATGTTCTTTACCTGTGGACAATTTCTTCATTCCTCTGTACATACTCTGAGGATCCGTTTTGTGTCAGTCTTCCTGTATATCTCCTTATTTCTCTTTGCCTTCCTCCATTCTTCCATCAAGCCTAATGTTTCTTTTGTCATCCTGTTCTTTTTTGCTTTTCCATCTACTCCAGGGATTTCTTCACAAGCTTCATTTATAGAATTTCTCAACTTTGTCCATTGTTCCTCACTGTCACCAACGTCTTCCAGAGCACTGAATTTGTTTTGAACATGTACATTAATTTTTTTACGTATCACTTCATCTGTCTTTAAGAGTCCAAGATTCAGTTTGATGTTGCTTTTGGTCTGTTTCCTTTTCCTTAATTTCAGCCTAAATCTTCCCTCTTCAGGATTGTGGCCACTGTTGCAGTCTGCGCCTGGTAGTGTTTTTGCTGACAGTAAAGACTTTCTAAATCTTTTATTAATCAGGATGTATTCAATCTGATTTTTGGTATCATCTCCTGGACTCATCCAAGTCCATTTTCTTCTATTAGGCTGCTCAAACCAGGTGTTTCCTATTATGAACTCATTCATCTGTGCCCATTCTACAAGTTTCCCTCCCCTTTCATTTTGTGTACCAAGGCCATGAGGTCCAACTATATCCTCCTGTCCCATTTTAGCATTAAAATCCCCATTATTACTGTAACTTCTTTTGATTTACATTGGCCTTGGCCATCTCTAATACCTCATAGAAGTTGTCGATGGTTTGCCTTCCATTGTTTTTGTTTATGGTCTCTCCACTAGCCTTTGTCGTTCCCACGACAACCTACAAGGCAGTAGGGTGATTTTTATAGGATTATCTCCTTTAGTCTTATTCTCTCCCGAGATGTCCACAAAGCATGGAGCTATTTACCCATAGCTTGGGGATCTGGTTCGTGGGCACCAGGACATGAAAACATGTTGTGTGTGTGTGTGTGTGTGTATGTGTGTGTGTGTGTATGTTTGTGTGTGTGTGTGTGTGTGTGTGTGCGCGCGCGCGCGTGCGCAATAAAGCATATATCATGCATGTTAAGATTATATATGAGTTGGCAGCCTACACAACTGAAACATTGTCAGTGTCAGTATCACGCTCTCTCTCTCTCTTTCTCTCTCACTCTCTGTCTCTCTCTCTCTGTGTCTGTCTGTCTGTCTCTCTCTCTCTCTCTCTCTCTCTCTCTCTCTCTGTTATTCCTTTTGTTTGAAGGGTGCATAGATTGGGTGGCTCGATGGTTTACAGGATGGTTTGTTGATTGTTGTGTCTGTTGGGGGGTTCGTCTGTGTGCAGGTAACAATTCTGTGCCTGAAAATCTGCTGATGGTGAAGACATCACCGTTATCAGGGTTCATCACACCAAAAGGGAATTACGGTTTGACATCAATGATGGAACTTTTTTACATGGACACAGACATCTCTGTTCCAGCAGGACATGCCGTTATGATCAGTCTGAGGAGAATGATGAAGTACCATGCAGATGTCTCAGTTTGTATAGTCAGCAATACTGGATCTCGTACCAAGGTATGGGATACCTTTGAGGAATGGCGGTATACGTGTGTGTTCCACACCCCAACACTCACAGTTAAATACCGCACTGGAAATTGCCTGAACATTCCATGTTTCAGACTGTTCTTTTCCTTTCACCCTGAAAGTCAAACACCCCAACAGCTAGCCAATGGACTGTTCAACTGTTCTGTTGATCATCATTCCAGCTTTCAACATCACCTGGACTGTAACCTGAGGATACAGTGTGAAGATGGACAGGATGAAACAGAACACTGTCCCTTCAGCAGTCCTGAGTGTCAGGGTTTGATAGCTTTATGTAACCGTTGCTACAAATACGTCTGTGTTCCATATAAGGATAACAAAAAAAAAGATTTGAATCAACTATCTAACGAGTACTGTAAGTCTTTGGGAGGCATTCCTGGTATGCCCATATGTGAGGAGGACTGGACTAGAATGACTGACAATTTCACCAGTCAATACTGGTATATTTCTGGTCTGGTTTGGGTCGGCCTGACCACTGGCAACATGTCGTTTCCAAACATGTACAGAAAGAACGTCGTCAGGGGAAGACAGGACCGTTCTTTACCATTCTGTTCAGTTTAAAGATGATACGGGCTATATCACCAGACTCAAACTACAGTGCATCTTCATGTTAGGAAGTTGGCTTTTCAGACGTGATTGTGATTGGACAAAATATGTTTTCAGCGTTAGTGAGCGTAAGATTGTCTTATCTGTGAATTTAAGAAAAATCAGACCCACCATTCTTCACATTCAATAGCGTTGACCAGAACCCTGTTTCCTTTCTACAAACACCAATCTGTAATGAAGTGTCCTGATGGTCACGTGACACACACATTTCTAAAGTGTGGATCACACCAGTGGGATGTGTGTGGTCAAGGTCACACATCTTGTACTTTTTATGATCACTCATCACACACACAGGGTGGGTTTGATTCAACAGTTGATCACGTCACTTTCGTCCCTTTGTTTATATGTGATGATGACGTCACCACGCTGTCCTACACCCTGGTATGTAACTTCCTACAAGACTGTCAGGATAAGAGTGACGAGTCTTTCTGTAAACATCCTCCTTGTGTCAACATGTTTACCTGTACTAATGATCAGTGTGTCTCTTATGATGTTGTCTGTGACCGAGTGGTCCATTGTCAGGACGAATCAGATGAGCTGAACTGTGAAGACTACAGATACAAGTACGTTGAATTGGCACCAGTTTTTCAATCTCCTGTTCTCATTAATTTTGATATTATCAACAGTTTTGTTTCAACCCCAATGAAATCCAATGAGTCCTGTCCTGACAGTCACTATCGTTGTCCTGGTAAGTTCAATGACTGCCTGCCTGTCTACACACGATGCAACGGAATGTACGACTGTATGGACCATGAAGACGAAGAGGGATGTCATGAACTGATATGTTCAGGGTTCTTTCAATGCAGAAATTCCAAAACATGTGTACATGGTGACCACCTGTGTGATGGCTGGCCTCACTGCCCACTGTATGACGATGAATTGTCGTGTGATGTGACGTGTCCTGTGGGCTGTCTGTGTCAAGGTTACCTATTTCTGTGCCATCTGCCTTTCTCAGCTCACCTCTTCCCCCAGCTCCGTTACTTGGATGTCAGAGGTACAGGAATGGATATGTCTGATGTGGGTAATCATACTTATCTTGTTCATCTGATTCTTGCCCACTGTTCTTTGACTGTTCTGTCCAACGTGATGTTGCCCAACTTACAGTTTCTTGATCTCACTGGCAACAACCTACAACATGTAAACATGACGTATTTTGTTGGTTTAGAAAACCTACAGGCGCTGTCCCTGTCCAACAACCCTATCACTTCATTCTCCTCTGATCCCTTGTCTGATATTCTTCAATATGCACTCACAACGATAGATTTGTCATATACCACACTGACAGTGTTTGACACCGAAGTCTTGTCCAAGTTCGTGAATTTGCAGACACTGAATTTAACGTTTACTACTATCAATACTATCAGCACGAGTGGTTTTCAGTTTACACCAACGTTAAGGGCATTGTACATGGAAGGTAGTCCTGTGAAAACATTTCCACCTGACATCTTCAAAGATCTTGTCCATCTCCATGTCATATCGACACTGAATTCTAAATTGTGCTGCAAAGAAATACTACCGCATAACTTTGATGAAACGTTTTGCTGTTCCCCCAAAGACGACATTTCATCATGTGAAGATTTACTTCAATCAGCAATGTACCGAGTGTTTCTCTGGCTGATCAGCTGTCTGTCAGTGACTGGTAACATCTTCTGTTTTGTTGTACGTTTGTGTGCACAAAAGAAAGCTTCTTCAAGTGGATTCGGTGTGTTTGTCACCAACCTGACCATGGCTGATTTTCTGATGGGTGTCTACATTGCTATTATTGGTGTGGCTGATGAACTGTTCCGTGGTAGATATCTTTATCATGATGACACATGGACAAGCAGTGTGGCCTGTAAAATGGCTGGTGTTCTGTCTCTGCTGTCCAGTGAAGTATCAGCTCTGTCTATTTGGCTCATTACACTGGATCGTTTCATTGTCCTTCGCTTTCCATTCAGCACTTTGCGATTTGAAAGAACATCAGCAGCAGTGGCTTGTCTGTTGACTTGGTTGGTTGGTTGGCTTGCTGCTTTGTTGCCTTTACTTCCAGTGACATCACACTGGGAGTTCTACAGTCAGACAGGTATCTGTATTCCACTCCCAGTCACTCATACAGTTTTTAAAGGATGGATTTATTCCTTTGGTATATTGATCGTCTTTAATTTCATTTTGTTTGTGCTGATTTCAGCTGGCCAAGCTTTTATCTACTGGTCCATACAGAAGAACGCACTGAGAACAAACACGACCAAGGCATCACGAGACATGACAATAGCACGGCGGTTGATCACTGTGGCTGTAACAGACTTCATGTGCTGGTTTCCTGTTGGACTGTGTGGATTTTTGGCATTGGCTGGTATCCCCATGCCTGGAGAGGTAAATATTGCCTTGGCAATCTTCATACTGCCCTTAAACTCTGCTCTGAATCCATTTGTATATACCTTTAACATGCTGGCAGAAAAACGAAGAAAATCCAAAGAGACAGAGCTGTTAAAGTGGCTGGAATCACATGCTGACCTGCATGGAAGTAAATAACTACAGTGTGGCGTAGATCCGTGTTATACCCATTGTATGACAGTCTGGGGTAGTACAAATCAAGATCAAAATACAAAACCATAGGACACCGAGCCTTCCGTTGCCAGGCCCCACTTATCTGGAACGATCTGCCTTCTTCTTTCCGCTGCTCATCATCTCTCTTTTCTTTCAAGTTGGGCCTCAACACTCATCTTTTTGATAGTACTACCAGTAATGAAACATGATTTTTGATCTTTCTGATTCAGTGTGTATACATCAGGACTTGCTTGCAGCAGATGTGCTAGTGTGTTTGGTGGGGGGGAGAGGGGAGGGACTAGGAGTGGGAGTTGGTATAATTGACCACTAGGCATAGGGCTGATTGGGAAAAACTGAACTAATTAATGTAAAGCGCAGTGAGTCTTTACCTATGTGTAGGAGAATAGTGCTATATTAAATATTTTTATCATTATTATTATTGTTATTATTATTATTATTATCATTATTATCATTATTATCATTATGTGTGGGAGTGGCGTGGTGGTGATCGTGGGTGTGGTGTTGGGGGTGGGCAAGCAGGTGGGGGCGGGAATGGGCTTGGGGGGTTGTGGGGGGTGGACATGTGTGGGGGGTGTAGGAGGGGATGGGGGAAAGGTATGTTGGAGTGGGTTTTGGGGACGTGTACAGAACCAGGACCAGATAACATTACTACAGAGATGATGGAAGCCCTGGAGGAATTTGGCACTGAAAAAATAACAGTCCTCCTAAATGAAATTTACGACATTGGAAAAATCCCCAAAGATATGTCAAAATCAATTTCCATTGCTCTTCCAAAAAAGACAGGGGCTCTAGAATGTGAGCTCCATCGCACAATCAGTTTGATGAGTCATGTAATAAAAATCCTATTAAGAATAATCATGATGAGGACAAGGAATAGAATCAAAAGAGAAATAGCAGATGAACAGTGTGGATTTGTGGAAGGGAAAGGAACTATTAATGCCATATACATCCAAAGAACTATCATAGAGAGGTCAGTCGAGTTGTATAAGGATTTATATTTATGCTTTGTTGATTATACCAAGGCTTTCGATCGGGTAAGACATGAAGAATTGATTAACCAACTAGAAAGACTCAATATTGGTGGAAGAGATCTACGAATAATCAGAAATATGTATTGGGAACAAACAGCTGCAATGACAATAGAAAACGATATATAAGCTCTTTCCAAAATATCAAAAGAGGAGTCAGACAGGGTTGTGTTTTGTCACCATATCTGTTTTCACTATACAGCAAAAACATCTTGAGAAACCTAGAAGAAGACCCTGGATTAAAGGTTGGAGGGAAAATGATAAACAACATTCGATATGGAGATGACACCGTGCTAGTTGCAGAAAATGAAAGGGACCTACAAAACCTTGTGAATATAGTAGATTTAGAAAGCAAAGGTAAAGGGTTGGAACTAAACAGCAGGAAGACAGAAGTCATGGTGATCAGTAAAAAACATGAAATCCCTTCATGCAAAATAACAGCAAACAGCACAACCTTGAGACAGATTGATAAGTTAAAATACCTGAGAACGATCATTTCACCAGACGGCAGATGCACATTAGAAATAGCCAGCAGAATCAGCCACGCCAAAACAGCATTCAAGAAGATGAAAAGCATTCTTACCAACAAATACCTATCAGTTAAGATCAGGAAAAGAGTTCTTGAATGTTATATAGAACCAATACTGTTGTACGGTTATGAAGCGTAGACAGTCAGCAAGCAAAGCCAGGACTAAATTGAGGCAACCGAGATGTGGTTTCTAAGAAGAATGATGAGAGTTCCATAGACAACAACAACAAAAACAAACAAACAAACGATACAGGCTTGATGGAGGCAGACACAAGAAGATTATTGATAAGGGAGATTAGGAAAAGAGGCAACATTTATAGGTCATTTTATGAGGAAAGAGGATTTTGATCACCTGGTCACAACAGGAAAGCTGGAGGAAAAGAGAGCATCAGGTAGACCCAGGTAGAAAATACTGGACGGACTTGCTGGGTGGCTGAAGACTGAGAAGGTGGAAGATGTGCTTGCGTCAACAAAGGATAGATACATATGAAGGCCATGATCGCAAGTGCCATGTGGCAAGGCATTTGATGATGATCATGACCTACCTATCTCATATCGGTGTGTTAATGACAGCACAGTACAGTGACGGTACAAGATATTTTAGTGTCACGTTCATATGTTGTACTGTATGTTTATGACAGTACAGTGACGGTACAAGATGTTTTATTGTCAAGTTCATATGTTGTACTGTATGTTAATGACAGTACAGTACAGTGACGGTACAAGATGTTTTATTGTCAAGTTCATATGTTGTACTGTATGTTAATGACAGTACAGTACAGTGATGGTACAAGATGTTTTATTGTCAAGTTCATATGTTGTACTGTATGTTAATGACAGTACAGTACAGTGACGGTACAAGATATGTTATTGTCAAGTTCATATGTTGTACTGTATGTTAATGACAGTACAGTACAGTGATGGTACAAGATGTTTTATTGTCAAGTTCATATGTTGTACTGTATGTTAATGACAGTACAGTACAGTGATGGTACAAGAGTTTTTATTGTCAAGTTCATATGTTGTACTGTATGTTAATGACAGTACAGTACAGTGATGGTACAAGATTTTTTATTGTCAAGTTCATATGTTGTACTGTATGTTAATGACAGTACAGTACAGTGATGGTACAAGATGTTTTATTGTCAAGTTCATATGTTGTACTGTATGTTAATGACAGTACAGTACAGTGATGGTACAAGATGTTTATTGTCAAGTTCATATGTTGTACTGTATGTTAATGACAGTACAGTACAGTGACGGTACAAGATATGTTATTGTCAAGTTCATATGTTGTACTGTATGTTAATGACAGTACAGTACAGTGATGGTACATGATGTTTTATTGTCAAGTTCATATGTTGTACTGTATGTTAATGACAGTACAGTACAGTGACGGTACAAGATATGTTATTGTCAAGTTCATATGTTGTACTGTATGTTAATGACAGTACAGTACAGTGACGGTAGAAGATATGTTATTGTCAAGTTCATATGTTGTACTGTATGTTAATGACAGTACAGTACAGTGACGGTACAAGATGTTTTATTGTCAAGTTCATATGTTGTACTGTATGTTAATGACAGTACAGTAACGGTACAAGATATGTTATTGTCAAGTTCATATGTTGTACTGTATGTTAATGACAGTACAGTAACGGTACAAGATATGTTATTGTCAAGTTCATATGTTGTACTGTATGTTAATGACAGTACAGTAACGGTAGAAGATATGTTATTGTCAAGTTCATATGTTGTACTGTATGTTAATGACAGTACAGTGACGGTACAAGATATGTTATTGTCAAGTTCATATGTTGTACTGTATGTTAATGACAGTACAGTAACGGTAGAAGATATGTTATTGTCAAGTTCATATGTTGTACTGTATGTTAATGACAGTACAGTGACGGTACAATATGTTTATTGTCAATTCATATGTTGTACTGTATGTTAATGACAGTACAGTGATGGTGCAAGATTGTTTATTGTCAAGTTCTATATTGTACTGTATGTTAATGCCAACAGTACAGTGACGGTACAAATGTTTTATTGTCAAGTTCATATGTTGTACTGTAAGTTAATGACAGTACAGTACATGAGTACAATATGTTTTTATTATCAAGTTCATATTTTGTACTGTATGTTAATACAGTACAGTGACGGTACAATATGTTTTATTGTCAAGTTCATATGTTGTACTGTATGTTAATGACAGTACAGTACAGTGACGGTACAAATTGTTTTATTGTCAAGTTCATATTTTGTACTGTATGTTAATGACAGTACAGTGACGGTAAATAATGTTTTATTGTCAAGTTCACATTTGTACTGTATGTTAATGACAGTACAGTAACGGTACAAGATTTTATTGTCAAGTTCATATGTTGTACTGTATGTTAATGACAGTACAGTGACGGTACAAGATATGTTTTTGTCAAGTTCATATGTTGTACTGTATGTTAATGACAGTACAGTACGGTAAGAATGTTATTGTCAAGTTCATATGTTGTACTGTATGTTAATGACAGTACAGTGAAGGTACAATATTTTTATTGTCAAGTTCATATGTTTTTTTTTTTTTTTTTTTTTTTTTTTTTTTTTTTTTTTTTTTTTTTTTTTTTTTTTTTTTTTTTTTTTTTTTTTTTTTTTTTTTTTTTGTACTGTATGTTAATGACAGTTACAGTGACGGTATTAGATGTTTTATTGTCAAGTTCACATGTTGTACTGTATGTTAATGACAGTACATTGACGGTATTAGATGTTTTATTGTCAAGTTCATATGTTGTACTGTATGTTAATGACAGTACAGTGATGGTACAAGATGTGTTATGTCAAGTTCATATGTTGTACTGTATGTTAATGGTACAGTACAGTGATGGTACAAGATGTTTTATTGTCAAGTTCATATGTTGTACTGTATGTTAATGACAGTACAGTACAGTGACGGTACAAGATGTTTATTGTCAAGTTCATATGTTGTACTGTATGTAATGACAGTACAGTACAGTGACGGTACAGATGTTTTATTGTCAAGTTCATATGTTGTATGTATATTAATGACAGTACAGTACAGTGATGGTGCAATATGTTTTATTGTCAAGTTCATATGTTGTACTGTATGTTAATGACAGTACAGTACAGTGACGGTACAAGATATGTTATTGTCAAGTTCATATGTTGTACTGTATGTTAATGACAGTACAGTACGTGGTACAAGATGTTTTATTGTCAAGTTCATTATGTTGTACTTGTATGTTAATGACAGTACAGTACGGGTACAATATGTTTTATTGTCAAGTTCATATGTTGTACTGTATGTTAATGACAGTACAGTAGTGACGGTACAAGATATTTTATTGTCAAGTTCATATGTTGTACTGTATGTTAATGACAGTACAGTACAGTGACGGTACAAGATATGTTATTGTCAAGTTCATGTTTGTACTGTATGTTAATGACAGTACAGTGACGGTACAATATATGTTATTGTCAAGTTCATATTTGTACTGTATGTTAATGAGACAGTACAGTGACGTACAAGATATTTTATTGTCAATTCATATGTTGTACTGTATGTTAATGACAGTACAGTACAGTGACGTACAAGATATGTTATTGTCAAGTTCATATTTTGTACTGTATGTTAATACAGTACAGTGACGGTACAATTTTTTTGTCAAGTTCATATGTTGTATGTATGTTAATGACAGTACAGTACAGTGACGGTACAAGATTTTTATTGTCAAGTTCATATGTTGTACTGTATGTTAATGACAGTACAGTGACGGTACAAGATATGTTATTGTCAAGTTCATATGTTGTACTGTATGTTAATACAGTTACAGTACAGTGACGGTACAAATATGTTATTGTCAAGTTCATATGTTGTACTGTATGTTAATGACAGTACAGTACAGTGACGGTACAAGATATGTTATTGTCAAGTACTGTATGTTAATGACACAGTACAGTGACGGTATTCAGATGTTTTATTGTCAAGTTCATATTTGTACTGTATGTTAATGACAGTACAGTGACGGTATTAGATGTTTTATTGTCAAGTTCATATGTTGTACTGTATGTTAATGACAGTACAGTGACGGTATTAGATGTTTTATTGTCAAGTTCATATGTTGTACTGTATGTTTATGACAGTACAGTGAGGTACAAAATGTGTTATTGTCAAGTTCATATGTTGTACTGTATGTTAATGACAGTACAGTACGAGTGAGTACTAGATGTTTTGTCAAGTTCAATTTGTTGTATGTATGTTAATGACAGTACAGTACAGTGAGGTCAATATGTTTTATTGTCAAGTTCATATGTTGTACTGTATGTTAATGACAATACAGACAGTGATGGTGCAATGTTTTATTGTCAAGTTCATATGTATGTACTGTATGTTAATGACAATACAGGACAGTGACGGTACTAATGTTTTATTGTCAAGTTCAATGTTGTACTGTATGTTAATGACAGTACAGTACAGTGAGGTACAAGATGTTTTATTGTCAAGTTCATATGTTGTATGTATGTTAATGACAGTACAGTACAGTGATGGTGCAATATGTTTTATTGTCAAGTTCATATGTTGTACTGTATTGTTAATGACAGTACAGTACAGTGACGGTACAAGATTGTTTTATTGTCAAGTTCATATGTTGTACTGTATGTTAATGACAGTACAGTACAGTGACGGTAAAGATATGTTATTTGTCAAGTTCATATGTTGTACTGTATGTTAATGACAGTACAGTACAGTGACGGTACAATATATGTTATTGTCAAGTTCATATGTTGTACTGTATGTTAATGACAGTACAGTGATGGTACAAATATGTTTTATTGTCAAGTTCATATGTTGTACTGTATGTTAATGACAGTACAGTAACAGTGACGGTAGAAGATATGTTATTGTCAAGTTCATATGTTGTACTGTATGTTAATGACAGTACAGTACAGTGACGGTACAAGATGTTTATTGTCAAGTTCATATGTTTGTACTGTATGTTAATGACAGTACAGTAAACGGTACAAGATATGTTATTGTCAAGTTCACATGTTGTACTGTATGTTAATGACAGTACAGTAACGGTACAAGATATGTTATTGTCAAGTTCATATGTTGTACTGTATGTTAATGACAGTACAGTACAGTGATGGTACAAGATGTTTTATTGTCAAGTTCATATGTTGTACTGTATGTTAATGACAGTACAGTACAGTGACCGTACAAGATATGTTATTGTCAAGTTCATATTTTGTACTGTATGTTAATTACAGTACAGTGACGGTACAATATTTTTATTGTCAAGTTCATATGTTGTATTGTATGTTAATGACAGTACAGTACAGTGACGGTACAAGATTTTTTATTGTCAAGTTCATATGTTGTACTGTATGTTAATGACAGTACAGTGACGGTACAAGATATGTTATTATCAAGTTCATATGTTGTACTGTATGTTAATGACAGTACAGTACAGTACAGTGACGGTACAAGATATGTTATTGTCAAGTTCATATGTTGTACTGTATGTTAATGACAGTACAGTACAGTGACGGTACAAGATATGTTATTGTCAAGTTCATATGTTGTACTGTATGTTAATGACAGTACAGTGACGGTACAAGATGTTTTATTGTCAAGTTCATATGTTGTACTGTATGTTAATGACAGTACAGTGATGGTACAATATGTTTTATTGTCAAGTTCATATGTTGTACTATATGTTAATGACAGTACAGCACTGTGACGGTACAAGATATGTTATTGTCAAGTTCATATGTTGTACTGTATGTTAATGACAGTACAGTACAGTAACGGTACAAGATGTTTTATTGTCAAGTGTGTCTTGTTATTACCCAACCAGTTGATCCAGCCAGCATGGTTGTCCTAAACAAGTGGAAGGTATCCACAAGGACATCCAATTTGGAACAATATCAAACACCTTCTGACTAAATGCTAGGACTTGCACAATGCGACAATAAGCACTACACACCAGACTCCTTGAAGAACCTCTTCGGAGACGTACCTTCAGATGCAGTGATCACGTTTTTTACAAGACATTAAAAAATATTTTCTGTGATTATACCTGAGGAAGAAAACTATTTCAACTACATTTTAACTTTGCAAAGTATAATCATACCCTAGTTGTTGTTGTTGTTGTTGTTGTTTTTTAACGTTCTTAACTATTTCTTAATTAGCCTTTGATTTGTTTAACGTGATGAAATTATTAAGAGAAAGACAGACAGACAGACAGACAGACAGACCGAAAGACTGACAGACAGACAGACAGACAGAGAGATAGAGAGATTCATGCCATTAACTTGAAGTCGTTTGAAAAAGACTATTGTTGAAGAAAATTGTTGTTTTCTTCTTCGATTGTGTATAAAATAGACATACATATACATGAGTGTGTCTATCTGTCTATAATCTATCTGTCTATCTATCTATCTATCTACATACCTATC
>JAPXFY010000035.1:2355576-2360576 GCA_030674185.1 Monoplex corrugatus
CACACAGGCAAACACAAAGGTAAACCCACAGGTAAACACAGGTAGATACACAGGTAAACACACAGGTACACACACAGGTAGACACACAGGTAAACACACAGGTACACATACAGGTAAACACACAGGTACACACAAAGCTGGACACACAGGTAAACACACAGGTAGACACAAAGGTAAACACACAGGTAAACACACAGGTAAACACACAGGTACACACACAGGTAGACACACAGGCAAACACACAGGTACACACACAGGCAAACACACAGGTACACACACAGGCAAACACAGGTAGACACACAGGTAGACACACAGGTACACACACAGGTACACACACAGGTACACACACAGGTACACACACAGGTAAACACACAGGTAAACACACAGGTACACACAAAGCTGGACACACAGGTAGACACAAAGGTAGACACACAGGCAAACACACAGGTACACACAGAGGCAAACACAGGTACACACACAGGCAAACACACAGGTACACGCAGAGGCAAACACAGGTACACACACAGGCAAACACACAGGTACACACACAGGCAAACACAGGTTTACACACAGGTAAACACACAGGTACACACAAAGGTGGACACACATGTAGATATACAGTTATGTACACAGTTAGGGACACATGTAAACACACAGCTAGACACGTATATACACTCAGGTAAATTTACCGGTAACACACAGGTAGACACACAGGTACATACACACAGGTCAACATACAGGTAAACACATAGGTAGACACACAAGTATATACACACAGGTAAGCATACACGCAGACACACAGGTAAACGCACAGATAGACACACAGGTATATACACACAGGTAAGCATACACGCAGACACACAGGTAAACGCACAGATAGACACACAGGTACATATACACAGGTCAACATACAGGTAAACACATAGGTAAACACACAGGTAAAGACACAGGTAGACACAGGCAAACACACAGGTAAACACAGGCAATCACACAGGTATATACACACAGGTGCACATACAGGTAGACAAACAGGTGAACATACAGGTAGACACACAGGTAAACACATAGGTACACACAAAGGTAAAGACACAGGTAGACACACAGTTAAACATACAGGCAAACATACAGGTAAACACACAGGTAGACATACAGGTATATACACACAGGTGAACATACAGGTAGACACACAGGCAAACACACAGGTAAACACAAGCAGACACACACTATAAGACACAGGTAGACACACACAGACACACATGTGTACACACAGATAAGCACGCAGGTAGACACACAGGTAGACACAGGTAAACACACAGGTGGAGACACAGGTAAACACACAGGTAGACACTCAGACAGACACACAGGTAAATACACAAGTATATACACAGGTAAACATCTATCTTGTCACTGCTTGACTTGTCAGCAGCATTTGACACCATAGACCATAGCATCATCATAACGCGGTTGCGTACCACTTTTGGCTGTTCTGGAACGGTTCAGGACTGGTTTACCTCCTGTTTGACTGGCCGTACCAAGTCTGTTGTCATTGGCCACAAATCAAATCCATCTGTGCTGAAATGTGGTGTCCCACAAGGTTCTGTCTTGGGACCTGTCCTGTTCACTATATATACACAACCTCTCAGCGCTATCATTCATCAGTCAGGTCACTCATACCACTTCCTTGCGGATGACTCACAGCTGCATAGCTCCTCTGCCCCATCATATTTTGACGCTCTTGCGTGCAGTCTGAGAGATTGTATAGAGGATGTCTCCAAATGGATGAGTGAAAACAAGCTGAAGATGAATGATGATAAAACTGAGTTTATTGTTACTGGTACTAAGTCAAAGGTCAATCAGGTTACTCATGCCCCCATGTCTATCTCTGGTTGTGATGTATCTTTCTCACAAACTGTTAGAAACCTTGGCTTCTACCTGGATGAAACACTGTCTATGGAAGCCCATGTCAAACAGTTGTGCCGTACTCTGTACTATCAGCTACGCAGAATAGGTAAGATTCACTCCTTCCTTTCCACTGATGCTACCAACAAGCTTGCTGTCTCTTTCATACTATCTAGACTGGACTATTGTAACTCTCTATTCGCAGGTCTCCATGACAATCAACTATTTAAACTTCAGCGCATACAGAACCACGCGGCTCGCCTTGTTCTCCACAAGCCCAGGCGTGAGAGTGCAAAATCTCTGCTTAGAACTCTTCATTGGCTCCCGGTAAAGGCTAGGATTCAATATAAAGTTGCCTGTCTCTGCTTTCAGTGTATCTATCACGAGAACATGCCATCCTATCTTGCCAAGCTCCTGCAGGGTTACTAACCTTCTCGAACGCTCTGCTCTTCTGACACCTCACTGTTGACTGTTCCTCGCTTCTCTCTAGACACCTTTGGTAAAAAAATTTTCTCTCTCTTTGGCCCAAATGTATGGAACTCTCTACCACTGTCTCTCAGAAAAACTAAGTGTTTCTCAACCTTCAAACGGCACCTGAAAACCCACCTCTTTCAAACTCATCTAACCTGAAGAGTCTTAGTATGCAAGTCTGTCATCAGACTAATCTCTCCTGCCTGTATAACAGTATTTTGTATAAGGGCCTATAGAGCAAGGTGTGTGTGTACGTGCATGTGTGTATGTGTGTGTGTGTGTGTGTGTGTGTGTGTGTGTGTGTGTGTGTGTGTGTGTGTGTGTGTGTGTGCTTGAGTGAGCATGTGTGTGTATGACTGTATGTGTACAGCTGAGGAGGGGATAGGGGAGAAATTGAGTGGGAAAGAGACTGAAATACTTTAAGAAACTTTTTAAAATCTTTGTATGTAAATTGTGATGTATGATATGCGAATAGTTTATAATTTGTGAGGTAATTTTGATTGTCAAGGTGTTAATGCTGTAATACTGAAGTTATGTTTTTCCTGTATATGGATTAGAATTTTTCTGTTTTTATCTTCATTCAAAATATTGATTATAATTTTATGTACAACTATTGCATGCATAAACACACACACACGCATGCAAACATAGCACATGCACACACACACACACACACTCTCTCTCTCTCTCTCACACACACACACACAAACACACACACACAAACACACACACACACACACACATTCTTACAAACACACACGCGCACAGCAACGCGCACGCACGCACACACACACGTACACACACACACGCACGCAAGCACACACACGCAGCAATATATAAACACAGTATGCCTCTTTATTCATATGAAAAATCTGTTAATCTTTCTTCATTACATAAGTCAGTGTTTAAATTTTAATATTCGGTGGTTTCTTATGTGTCTTCTTACTTGTATAGCTTTAATGTTTGTTGTTATCTTATTGTGTATGTAATTGTGAACATTTTTTTATCACCTTTTGCCTTTCTTGCGAAATGTAAAGCGCTGGTGAGCATGTTTTTATATGGAATATGCGCTATACAAATAAACATTATTATTATTATTATTAAACATACAGAAAGTCACACAGGTAAACATACATATATCATCATCATCATCATCAGTCCCGTAGTCTGGTTGACCGTTGGGGCACCACTGAAGATTTTGCAACCAACTTCCTCCACTCCTCACGGTCCTCAGCTTTCCGCAGAATGATATTCCATTCAAGGCCAGTCCACTCTCTGATATTGTCTTCCCATCTTTTTCTCTGTCTGCCTCTTCGTCTCCCTCCCTGAACTGTTCCCTGCAAGACGGTCTTGGCCAGTCCAGATGATCGTGTGACGTGCCCGTACCACCTCACTGAGGTCAGGAGGTCTTCATACGGCCCGATGGCGTTTTCGATTCGGGTTTTCACTTCTTTATTGGTTATATGATCTTTGTACGAGATACCAAGGAGTTTGCGGAAGCATCTCATCTCCATTGCCTGTATCCTTCTTTCAATGTCTGCTGTTATGGTTCATGTTTCGCATGCATACAAAAATATTGACATGACCAGGGAACGCATCAGTCTGATCTTGGAGCCGATTGCGATATTCTCGTCGTTCTGGGCAATCCTGGAAAGTACCTCGGGCTTTGATCCTTCATCTGATACTATAGCTCCCAGATATTTAAATCTATGGACGGTCTCAAGTTTCTTGTTGTCTATGGTAATGTCAGTGCTGATGCCATTGGTATTATTTGTCATCAACTGGGTTTTCTCTGCACTGATCTGCATGCCATATGCTGTGGAGGCCTCATCAAGATGTTTTATCAAGCTGACTAGCTCTTGCTCTTGCCCAGCTAGTCCGTCAATGTCGTCGGCAAAACGCAAGTTTGTGATTGTTCTACCTCCGATGCTGACTGTTCCCTCGTGGTCTTCAAGTGCGTCAGCCATTATTCTCTCTAAGAAGATGTTAAAGAGAGTGGGGGAGAGCAGGCATCCTTGGCATACTCCAACTGTGGTTCGGAACCATTCGCCTATGTTGTTGTCATGGTAGACTGCACTGGTCGCCTTTTCGTAGAGGCATTCTATGGTTCTGATCAGGTTGGCATTGATGTTGTACAGCCTCATGGTTGCCCACAAGGCTGCGTGCCAAACTCTGTCGAATGCCTTCTTGAAGTCCACGAAGACGTGATAAAGGCCTTGCTGGTGTTGCAGGTATTTCTCACAGAGCAATCTGAGGTTGAAAATTTGCTCTGTGGTACTTCTTCCTGGTCTGAAACCTGCCTGCTCTTCTTTTATTATCTCCTCAGCTTGTGGCTTCAGTCTACTCAGAAGGATTTTTAGCATGACCTTACTTGGATGGCTGATCAGGCTGATGGTACGGTAGTTTTGGCATAGTTGTAGATTGCCTTTCTTCGGGAGAGTGATGATCAGGGACTGGGTCCAAGGTGTTGGCCACTCACCTGTCCGCCAGATCTTATTGCAGATGATGAGTAACATATCTATCATGGCCTCTCCTCCTGCCTGGACCAGTTCTGAGGGAATGTTGTCCATTCCTGCCGACTTGCCTTTCTTCAATGATTTTACTGCAGCTTCAACTTCTTCTCGCACGAT
>JAPXFY010000035.1:2365576-2373076 GCA_030674185.1 Monoplex corrugatus
CCACTCTCTGATATTGTCTTCCCATCTTTTTCTCTGTCTGCCTCTTCGTCTCCCTCCCTGAACTGTTCCCTGCAAGACGGTCTTGGCCAGTCCAGATGATCGTGTGACGTGCCCGTACCACCTCAGTTTGCGTCTTTTCACTGAGGTCAGGAGGTCTTCATACGGCCCGATGGCGTTTTCGATTCGGGTTTTCACTTCTTTATTGGTTATATGATCTATGTACGAGATACCAAGGAGTTTGCGGAAGCATCTCATCTCCATTGCCTGTATCCTTCTTTCAATGTCTGCTGTTATGGTCCATGTTTCGCATGCATACAAAAATATTGACATGACCAGGGAACGCATCAGTCTGATCTTGGAGCCGATTGCGATATTCTTGTCGTTCCAGATGACTTTTAGCTTGGTCATTGCAGCTGTGGTCTGTGCAATCCTGGAAAGTACCTCGGGCTTTGATCCTTCATCTGATACTATAGCTCCCAGATATTTAAATCTATGGACGGTCTCAAGTTTCTTGTTGTCTATGGTAATGTCAGTGCTGATGCCATTGGTATTATTTGTCATCAACTGGGTTTTCTCTGCACTGATCTGCATGCCATATGATGTGGAGGCCTCATCAAGATGTTTTATCAAGCTGACTAGCTCTTGCTCTTGCCCAGCTAGTCCGTCAATGTCGTCGGCAAAACGCAAGTTTGTGATTGTTCTACCTCCGATGCTGACTGTTCCCTCGTGGTCTTCAAGTGCATCAGCCATTATTCTCTCTAAGAAGATGTTGAAGAGAGTGGGGGAGAGCAGGCATCCTTCGCGTACTCCAACTGTGGTTCGGAACCATTCGCCTATGTTGTTGTCATGGTAGACTGCACTGGTCGCCTTTTCGTAGAGGCATTCTATGGTTCTGATCAGGTTGGCATTGATGTTGTACAGCCTCATGGTTGCCCACAAGGCTGCGTGCCAAACTCTGTCGAATGCCTTCTTGAAGTCCACGAAGACGTGGTAAAGGCCTTGCTGGTGTTGCAGGTATTTCTCACAGAGCAATCTGATGTTGAAAATTTGCTCTGTGGTACTTTTTCCTGGTCTGAAACCTGCCTGCTCTTCTTTTATTATCTCCTCAGCTTGTGGCTTCAGTCTACTCAGAAGGATTTTTAGCATGACCTTACTTGGATGGCTGATCAGGCTGATGGTATGGTAGTTTTGGCATAGTTGTAGGTTGCCTTTCTTCGGGAGAGTGATGATCAGGGACTGGGTCCATGGTGTTGGCCACTCACCTGTCCGCCAGATCTTATTGCAGATGATGAGTAACATATCTATCATGGCCTCTCCTCCTGTCTGGACCAGTTCTGAGGGAATGTTGTCCATTCCTGCCGACTTGCCTTTCTTCAATGATTTTACTGCAGCTTCAACTTCTTCTCGCACGATGGGGTAGCTGTCGTTGTTGGTTGGTGGAGGAACGTCTAGCACCTTGGGATCTCCTGTTGTTGTGTGTGTGTATAATTCGGAGCAGTACTCTGTCCACCTCTGCAGAATCTCTTGATCTTCTGTGAGACATTTCCCTGCTTTGTTCTGTATGGTAGTGGTTCTGCCTTGTTTTGAGCTTGCTAGTTCTTTCACAAGCTGGTAGGCTTTCTTGCTGTTATTTTTCTGCAGGTTTGCTTCGATATCTTGGCATTGTTCTTCAATCCATGTTTCCTTTGCTTTCCTCATGCCTTCTTTAACTTGTTGGTTGGCTTTTCTGTATAGTTTAGCACCTTCATCCGTACTCTTCTTTTGCTTTATTTCTCTGCGTTTGTCGCTCAGCTTTAGTACTTCTTCCGTGACCCAGGGCATCTTTGTTGGTCGGTGTTTTCCAAGGATGTCGTTGGCTGCTTCGGTCACGGCAGTGTTGAAGTTGTTGATCAGAGTGTCTACTTCGGTGTCCATATTGTCAAGGACGAGGAGAGGAGCAAACTTCCCTCCTATCATTGCTTGGAAGTTTTCAACTATGTTGGGGTCTTTGAGCTTCTCAAGATTGAACTTAATTCTTATGTTGCCCTGTTTCTTCATCCTCTGGAGGCGGAGTTTGAAGGTCATCATTACAAGCTCATGATCGCTTCCAATGTCGGCTCCTGGAAAGCTCCTGGTCTTTGCGATGTTAACACTTGACTGGAAGCGTCTTTGAACCATGATGTAGTCGATCTGACTGTGGTATTTTTCTCCTGGGCTGTGCCATGTCCAGCGTCTTGATGGTTTGTGTGGACCGAACGTGTTCACCACCCTCAGGTCGTTGTAACTGGCGAATTCTAGGAGCCTTAAACCTCTTTCGTTGGTCTCAGGGTTGCAGTATTGGCCACATATCCCTTTCCAGTTATTGTGTTCATCCTCTCCAATCTTCGCATTCCAGTCGCCCTGCACTATAATGATGTCTTTCTTTGGCGTCTGATCTACGATTTCCTGCAGTTGATCATAGAAATCTTCGACAGCCTCGTCATCATAGTCAGTTGTTGGGGCATAAGCTTGGATGACGGTGATGTTAAAAGGTGAAGCCTTAAGCCGAATAGTAATGAGTCTGCTAGAGACTGGTCGGCATCCCATGATGGCATTCACAGTGTCTTTGTGAATGAGGAATCCAACTCCATGTTCATGTTTGTCTTCATTGCCACTGAAGTAGAGTTTGTGGCCTTCTGGGGTAGACGTTTCTCCGAGGTTTTTCCATCGTACCTCACAGAGCCCAAGGACGTTCCATCGGTATCTCTTCATTTCATACGTTAGTTCTGCAACTTTTCCTGCTGCTCTCAGCGATCTCACATTCCAGGTGCCGATAGTAACATTTTTTCTTGTACGTAGGGATTTTGGTCCATCAGTCACATACTTTTCACCTCCGCCCTGATGGACCAGCGACGGAAGGCGCGGTCCTTGTTCCGGGCGACGACCGGGCCGGTATGGATTGAGTTGCGGTTGTAATCTTCATTTAGTGTGTCTTGGACAATGTCGCATGGCGGAGCCCATCCCTCTCCATGCCAGACCACAGCCGACGTCCTCCATCTAGGTGGTTCGCCTTGGTCTTGAACACATAGCCGTTGAGTTCCTTGCGGAACTTCGTCCGCCTTGGCCGGTAACCTGCATCGTGAGGTTATTCGCCCAGTGATGCAGTGTTAACATCACCCCCTCACATGGTTTGGCACGCCTGCTGAGGCGAGGTCCCGGGGTGTGGCGCTTGGAGCCAGCACGTGAGAGATTTAGAGGATGGACGAGGACCAGTGATGCCCGTCCACCCTACCAGGTAGAGTGCAGCAGCCAGACATCAAAGGTACTACCTCTATCCAGAGCCCCCTAAACATACACATATACGCACGCAGACACATAATAATAATAATAATAAATAATAATAAATAATAATAATATACAATATTTTATATAGCGCAAAATCTTGATAAAATCAAATCTAAGCGCTAAAACAGACACACACGCACGCACGCACACACACGCACGCACGCACGCACGCACACACACACACACACACACACACACACACACGCACACGCACACGCACACGCACACGCACACGCACACGCACACCAACGCACACGGCTATAAATGGGGAGAAAGAATAAAAGCAATGGAAAATTATAGAGAGCATAGTATATACAATTATATATTACAATGTGATTCCCCTCCGAACACACATATATGCACACACATGCACACGCACACAGACTCACATACACGTACACAAATGCATACACAATAACACACATACACAGCATGCACAAATACACAGGTGTACACGAAAAACGCCACCACCACCACTACTATCACCACCACCACCAACATCACCACTACCAACACTACTATCACCATCACCACCACCACCATCACCACTACTATCACCACACCACACCACCATCACCACCACCACCACCACTACTATCACCATCACCACTACCACTACTATCACCATCACCACCACCACCATCACCACCACCACCACCCTACTATCACCATCACCATAACCACCATCACCACCACCACCACCATCACCATCACCATCACCATCACCACGACCATCACCATCACCATCACCACCACCACCATCACCATCACCATCACCACCACCACCATCACCATCACTACCACCATCATCACCACCACCACCACAGCCACCACCATCTCCACCATCAGCACACCACACCATCACCATCACCACACACCACTACACCACACTTTCACCACAACATCACCACCACCATCACCACCACCATCCACCATACACCACCACCACCATAACCAGCACCACCAATCCATAACCAACCAACCACACCACATCATCACCACCATACACCATAACCACACACCACACCATCACCACCATCACACCACCATCACCACCACCACATCACACCATCACACCCAACCACACCACCCACCACATCACCACCACCCATCACACCACCACCCACCACCATCACCACCACCACCATCCCACCACCCATCACACCACCATCACCACACCATCCACCACCATCCCATCACCACCACACACCACACCAACACCACAACCATCACACAACACCACACATCACCACACCATCACCATCCACCACCACCACACACCATACCACACCACACACCACACCACCATCCCACCCACACCACACCCACCACTCACACCATCCACCATCACCACCACCACACACACCACACCATCACCACCATCACCACACACCAACCCACACCAACACACCACATCACCATCACCCACCACACCACCACATCACCAACACCAACCCCCATCACCCCACCATCACACCACCACACCACCACACCACACACCCACATCCACCACCACCACACACCATCACCACACACCACCACACACCACATCACCACACCATCACCACCATCACCACCACCACACACACACACACACCACTCACCACCCCAACCACCTCACCACCACCACACCACCACCTCCACCACCACCCCACCATCACCACCATCACCACCACCATCACAAAAACCACACCACCACCCACCATCACCACCACCCACACATCACACTCACCCACCACCAACCACATCACCACCCACATCATCCATCACACCAACCAATCCACCACAACACCACCATCACACCACCACACACCAAACCATCACCACACACAACCATCACCACCACTAACCACCCATACCAACACCCACCACCATCACCAACAACACCAACACCATCATCACCACCATCACCATAACCAACACACACCAACCCATCACCAACACAACCACCATCACCAACCAAACCCACCAACCACCACCAATCACCACCACCATCACCACCATCACCACCATAACCAACATCACCACCATACACCATCCATAACCATCACCACCACCATCATCACCACCACCCCGAGAGGACAAAGTGACCTTGTGCGAAGCAGTGATCTGAATGGACACATCGATTGTGCCCCCCTTGCGGTAGTTGCTGAGGATGTAGTTCTCCTTTATAATCTTGTCGCCATTAGGTCTTTCATATGGGTGTGGAAATGGTTCCCAAGGATCGCCACATATACCACATTTATAGTCGTTCGATTTCTCACTGGGGAAATGTTATACGTCGTCCTTATCATAATATCATCATCATCATTATGGTTGTCTCGTATGTCGTGTGTGACATATGTTCAGGTCGTCACATCATTGTTTCTATTGTTCATCTTTTCTTCTTTTTTTCTTCTTTTTTCTCTTCTTTCTTGTTTGTGTCTTTCTCGTTCTCATTGTTCTTGTTCTTGTTCTTTCTTTCTTCTTCTTTCTTTTCTTCTTCTCTCTCTCTTCTTCTTCTTCTTCTTCTTCTCTTCTTCTTCTTTCTTCTTTCTCTTCTCTTCTTCTTCTTCTCTTTTCTTCTTCTTCTTCTTCTTCTTCTTCTTCTTCTTCTTCTTCTTCTCTCTTCTTCTTCTTCTTCTTCTTCTCTTCTTCTTCTTCTTCTTCTCTTCTTCTTCTTCTTCTTTCTTCTTCTTCTTCTTCTTCTTCTCTTCTTCTTCTTCTTCTTCTTCTTCTTCTTCTTCTTCTTCTTCTTCTTCTTCTTCTTCTCTTCTTCTTCTTCGCATTCTTCTCTCTTCTTCTTCTTCTCTTCTTCTTCTCCTCTTCTTCTTCTCTCTTCTTCCTTCTTCTTCTTCTTCTTCTTCTTCTTTCTTCTTCTTCTTCTTCTTCTTCTTCTTCTTTCTTCTTCGCATTCTTCTTCGCATTCTTCCTTCTTCTTTCGCATTCTTCTTCGCATTCTTCTTCTTCTTCTTCTTCGCATTCTTCTTCTTCTTCTTCTTCGCATTCTTCTTCTTCTTCTTCGCATTCTTCTTCTTCGCATTCTTCGCATTCTTCGCATTCTTCGCATTCTTCTTCTTCTATGTCTTCTCCTGCCCCTCCTCTTCATTCTTTTGTTTCTTTTTCTTTCCTTTTTCGTCTGTCTTGCTATTCTTCTTCATCATCATTGCAATCATCATGGACATCATCATCATCAACGTTGTCATCCTTTCGGAAACACCCAAGCCTCCATGCTGAAACAACCCGGGCTTCTCACTACTAAGTGCAATCTTTTGCAATGACGCTGATTTGCCAGTACAAGAGCTGGGCACTAAACGAAACGTTTGACAGAAAGGTCACTACAAGACAGATGACTTGTCTCAGCAGAACGACGGGCAAGACCAACAGGGTTGGTTGAAGGAAAACCTGTGAACTATCAGTGTACAGGCAGCGGATAAACTGGCATGGCAGATTAACCAATACGCCAGTCAACCAGCCAGTGATGCGTTCACAGGAACTAACCTTTTTCGGACTAATCCCTCTGAGACTAATCCCCCTGGAATAATCCCTCTGGGACTAATCCATTTTGAGACTAATCCCTCTGGAGCTAATCCATCTGGAACTAATCCCTCTGGAACTTATCTCCTTGGGACTAATCCTTTGGGACTAATCGCCATGGGACCTATCCCTCTGGGACTCATCTCTCTGGAATAACCACTCTAGGACTTATCCCTCTGTGAATAATCCCTCTGAGACTAATCCCTCTGAGACAGATCCCTCCGGGACTGACCCTTCTGAGACTAGTCCACTGAGACTAATCCTTGAGACTTATCTCTCAGGAACTGATGCTTCTGGGACTAATCCCTTTGATACTAATCCCTCTGGGAATGACCCTTGAGAACCAATCTCTTTGGGACTAATCCCTCTGGGAATCATTCTCTGAGGATAATCCCTCTTGGACTAATATTTCTGGTACTAATCCATTAGGAACTAATCCCTCTGAGACTGATCCCTCTGAGACTTATCCCTGTGAGACTAATCCCTCTGAGACCAATCCATCTGGGATTGTTCACTCAGGGATTAATCCCTATGAGACTAATCCCTCTGGGATTATTCACTCTTGGACGGATCCTTTGGGACTAATCCATCTGGGACTTATCCCTCAGGAACTTATCCATCTTAGACTAATCCCTCTTATACTAATCCCTCCGAGCTTTATCCCTCTGAGACATCCCTCTG
>JAPXFY010000035.1:2380576-2390576 GCA_030674185.1 Monoplex corrugatus
TGCAAGTCCGTCCAGCATTCTCTCCCTGGGTCTACCTGGTGCTCTCTTTACCTCCAGCTTCCCGGTTGTGACCAGGTGCTCCAAATCCCCCTTCCTCATAAAATGGTCTATAAATGTTGCCTGTCTTTTCCTAATCTTCCTTATGAGTGATCTACTTGTGTCTGCCTCCACCAAAAATGTCTCGTTTGTTTTCTTGGCTATCCATGGAACTCTCAACATTCTTCTGAGAAACCACATCTCGCTGCCTCAATCTTGCTCTGGCTTTGCTTGCTCACTGTCCGCGCCTGTCCCACTACAGCATTAAAATTTCCCATTGTTATTGTAATGTCCTGTGGTTTACACCGAGCTTTTGCTATCTCTAATTCTTCATAGACGTTGTCAATTTTTTGCTCAGTACTTGCCGATGTTGATGCCCATACTTGGATAAAGTTGCTATCAAATGACTTCCCCCCCCCCCCCCCATCATCTTCGTCGTCAAGTGCCACATGGCGTTGGCGATCATGGCTCTCCATATGTGACCTCCCACCACGAAATCAGTCTTAACTAGCATTTTGGGCATTTTGAGATATACACATCACTGGAAAGTGTACGTTCTGCTGATTATTTTGGTACTTGAATAAAGCTTGTACTCCAAACAATGTAGAAGTTATGTATGTTTAATCATTAAGTTGTATGACGGCCATTTTGAGAAAACGGCCTCTAAAGTTTTTGTGTGCTCTCCTACACATTTTTCTCAAATTTCTTTATTTGGTGGCTTTGACCCAGTTTGTTTCTAATTTTCGCTGTCATTATCTGAATGGTGCACCAAAGAGCTTTCCGGGTACTGCACAGGTTACGGTTTATAATAAGAGACAAAAATAGGTACTCTTGGTAGGAAATTGCGTTCTTTCTGCTGCGATCAGTGCATTAAAATACCCTTTTAAATTGATTAATAATATTTTTTCAAGAAAATAATTTCTGCGGGGGATAGATAAGTCTACAGAAATCAATTTTGAGAAAAAGTCAAAACACCCCAGATAGACCCTCAGTCACCTTTTCAGCTCCTAGTGCTGTTCGACTGACTGCGATTTAAGACTCATTTCGTGGTGGGAGGTCACAAATGACTTTCGCCCCAATCATCATCGTCGTCAAGTGCCTCATGGCGATGGCGATCATGGCTCTCCATATGCATCAATCCCTTGTTGCCGCAAGCATATCTTCCACCCTGTCTGTCCTCAGCCACTCTGCAAGTCTGTCTAATATTTTTCCTTGGATCTACATAATGCCCTCTTTTCCTCCAGCTTTCCTGTTGTAACCAGGTGGTCTAATTCCCCTTTTCTCATAAAATGGCCTATAAATGTGCCTGTTTTTTTCCTACTCTTCCATATGAATGATCTTCTTGTGTCTGCCTCCATCAAGACTGTCTCGTTTGTTTTCGTCTCTGTCCATGGAACTCTCAACATTCTTCTTAGAAACCACAATCTGACCAGTAGAACACGAGTTTTCTCCCTTAGCCTTGGTCTCTCCAATCTAACCAGTAAAACACGGTCTGATATAGCCCAGTATCCTTTATAGACTTTGACTTGTCACTGTCCATTATGATGCCCACTCCTCTTTCAGGTATGTCCCCACCAGAATATATAATTATGCTTGCCCAATGTTAACATGCCTGCTCCCTTCCATCTCACCTTTCCAAGTCGTAAAATAGCGATGTTCGATCTTTCCATTTCTATCTTGACATTTTTCCAGTTTTCCCTTCTGGATAATGTGTTCTAACATGCCAAGCTGCAATTTTTGTATCTTTAACCCTTTCAGCCCCTAAGTACTTCTAGACCTCTGATACCCTCAACCCTGAGTATTTTTAGAGAAATTCTAGCCAAAACCGGTGTCTCAGAATAAATCCTTCTAATGCTTAAAAATTTGCCAGGAAGAAAGTACAGGGTGTCTGGAATTCGGTAATATAAACAGGATGTGGCAGAGGAGAGCAGGTGCTGGTAGGTCGCATACCGCACGCCAGCACCATACCAGGCCAGGTCACCGGACATGTCAGGCCGCTTCTGCAGCCTGCCAGGTCCAGAGGTATTAATCGCACTGGCCGCCGCATCGGCCAGCTGGGTTCAAAGGGTTATTAAATCTGATTACAGTAACTTGATAATGATTGGGTATCACCTGCTCAGACGAAGTTATCCAGTGGAGCCCTTGAAGGTAAAACAAAATGTGACTGCTGGATCTTGAGGGTAAAAATAAAATATTAAAAAATATCTTGTTTGTAAAAGATCCTTGGGAGTATAAAACACAACGTTTCGAGTCCAGGCCCTTTGTCAAGTGAAAAATAAAATGACCATTTTATTTTTTTCACTTGACAAAGGGCCTGGGCTCGAAACGTTGTGTTTTATACTCCCAAGGATCCTTTACAAACAAAGTGTTTTTTTTTAATATCAGTGAAGCCCTTGTTTGCGTCTTTCTTGATTATTTTGTTGTGTCTGGCCATGATTCACTGGGAGGATACAGTGGTTTCCCGTGGCCTTCTATTCGTGTTTGTACACACTCTCTGCTAGCCTTTGTTGTTACCATGGCTGCCCACAAGGTAGTGGGGGCTGACATTTTGTTAGGGTTTACTCCCTTACCATTGGTCCCTCCCTTAGCATTGGTCCCTCCCTTAGCATTGGTTTCTTTCTTAGCATTGGTCTCTTTCTTAGCATTGGTCTCTCCCTTAGCATTGGTTTCTCCCTTAGCATTGGTTTCTCCCTTACCATTGGTTTCTCCCTTAGCCTTGGTCTCTCCCTTAGCCTTGGTCTCTCCCTTAGCATTGGTCTCTCCCTTAGCATTGGTCTCTCCCTTAGCCTTGGTCCCTCCCTTAGCATTGGTCTCTTTCTTAGCATTGGTCTCCCTTAGCCTTGGTCTCTCCCTTAGCATTGATCTCTTTCTTAGCATTGGTCTTTCCCAAAGTCTTGGTCTTACCCTTAGCCTTGGTCTCCCTTAGCATTGGTCTTTCCCTTAGCCTTGGTCTCTCCCTTAGCATTGGTCTCTCCCTTAGCATTGGTCTCTTTCTTAGCCTTGGTCTCTCCCTTAGCCTTGGTCTCATTCTTAGCCTTGGTCTCTCCCTTAGCATTGGTCTCTCCCTTAGCTTTGGTCTCTTCCTTAGCCTTGGTCTCTCCCTTAGCTTTGGTCTTTCCCTTAGCCTTGGTCTCTCCCTTAGCATTGGTCTCTCCCTTAGCTTTGGTCTCTCCCTTAGCCTTGGTCTCTCCCTTAGCTTTGGTCTTTCCCTTAGCCTTGGTCTCTCCCTTAGCATTGGTCTCTCCCTTAGCCTTGGTCTTTCCCTTAGCCTTGGTCTCTCCCTTAGCTTTGGTCTTTCCCTTAGCCTTGGTCTCTCCCTTAGCATTGGTCTCTCCCTTAGCCTTGGTCTTTCTTGAGCATTGGTCTCTCCCTTAGCCTTGGTCTCTCCCTTAGCATTGGTCTCTCCCTTAGCCTTGGTCTCTCCCTTAGATTGGTCTCTCCCTTAGCATTGGTCTCTCCATTAGCCTTGGTCTCTCCCTTAGCATTGGTCTCTCCCTTAGCATTGGTCTCTCTCCCTTAGCATTGGTCTCTCCCTTAGCCTTGGTTTCTCCCTTAGCCTTGGTCTCCTCCCTTAGCCATGGTCTCTCCCTTAGCATTGGTCTCTCCCTTAGCCTTGGTCTCTCACTTAGCCTTGGTCTCTCCCTTAGATTGGTCTCTCCCTTAGCATTGGTCTCTCCTTTAGATGGTCTCTCCCTTAGCATTGGTCTCTCCCTTAGCATTGGTCTCTCCCTTAGCCTTGGTCTCTTTCTTAGCATTGGTCTCTCCCTTAGCATTGGTCTCTCCTTAGCATTGGTCTCTTCTTGAGCATTGGTCTCTCCTTAGCCTTGGTCTCTCCCTTAGCATTGGTCTCTCCCTTAGCCTTGGTCTCTCCCTTAGATTGGTCTCTCCTTAGCATTGGTCTCTCCATTAGCCTTGGTCTCTCCCTTAGCATTGGTCTCTCCCTTAGCCTTGGTCTCTCCCTTAGCATTGGTCTCTCCCTTAGCCTTGGTTTCTCCCTTAGCCTTGGTCTCTCCCTTAGCCATGGTCTCTCCTTAGCATTGGTCTCTCCCTTAGCCTTGGTCTCTCCACTTAGCCTTGGTCTCTCCCTTAGCATTAGTCTCTCCCTTAGCATTGGTCTCTCCCTCAGCATTGGTCTCTTTCTTAGCATTGGTCTCTTTCTTAGCCTTGGTCTCTCCCTTAGCATTGGTCTCTTCTTAGCATTGGTCTCTCCCTTAGCATTGGTCTCCTTTCTTAGCCTTGGTCTCTTTCTTAGCATTGGTCTCTTTCCTTAGCCTTGGTCTCTCCCTTAGCATTGGTCCTCTCCCTTAGCATTGGTCTCTCCCTTAGCATTGGTCTCTCCCTTAGCCTTGGTCTCTCCCTTAGCAGTGGTCTCTCCCTTAGCCTTGGTCTCTCCCTTAGCCTTGGTCTCTCCCTTAGCCTTGGTCTCTTTCTTAGCATTGGTCTCTCCCTTAGCATTGGTCTCTCCCTTAGCCTTGGTCTCTCCCTTAGCAGTGGTCTCTCCCTTAGCCTTGGTCTCTCCCTTAGCCTTGGTCTCTCCCTTAGCCTTGGTCTCTTCTTAGCATTGGTCTCTCCCTTAGCCTTGGTCTCTCCCTTAGCATTGGTCTCTCCCTTAGCATTGGTCTCTCCCTTAGCCTTGGTCTCTCCCTTAGCATTGGTCTCTTTCTTAGCTTGGTCTCTCCCTTAGCCTTGGTCTCTCCCTTAGCATTGGTCTCTCCCTTAGCATTGGTCTCTCCCTTAGCCTTGGTCTCTCTCTTAGCATTGGTCTCTTCTTAGCCTTGGTCTCTCCCTTAGCCTTGGTCTCTTTCTTAGCCTTGGTCTCTTTCTTAGCCTTGGTCTCTCCCTTAGCATTGATTCTCCCTTAGCATTGGTCTCTCCCTTAGCATTGGTCTCTCCCTTAGCTTGGTCTCTTTCTTAGCCTTGGTCCTCTCCCTTAGCCTTGGTCTCTTTCTTAGCCTTGGTCTCTCCCTTAGCATTGGTCTCTCCCTTAGCCTTGGTCTTTCCCTTAGCCTTGGTCTCTCCCTTAGCATTGGTCTCTTTCTTAGCCTTGATTTCTCCCTTAGCATTGGTCTCTCCCTTAGCCTTGTTTTCTCCCTTACATTGGTCTCTCCCTTAGCATTGGTCTCTCCCTTAGCACTGGTCTCTCCCTTAGCAGTGGTCTCTCCCTTAGCATTGGTCTCTCCCTTAGCCTTGGTCTCTCCCTTAGCATGGTCTCTCACCTAGCCTTTACTCTCTCCTTAGCCTTGGTCTCTCCCTTAGCCTTGGTCTCTCCCTTAGCTTGGTCTCTCCCTTAGCATTGGTCTCTCCTTCTCTCCCTTAGCATTGGTCTCTCCCTTAGCATTGGTCTCTCCCTTAGTCTTGGTCTCTCCCTTAGCATTTGTCTCTCCCTTAGCGTTGGTCTCTCCCTTAGCCTTGGTCTCTCCCTTAGCATTGGTCTCTCCCTTAGCATTGGTCTCTCCCTTAGCCTCGGTCTCTCCCGATATAACCACAAATCAGTGGTGATTTTTTTGTTAGGGTTTACTCCCTTAGTCTTAGTCTCTCCCGATATAACCACAAATCAGTGGTGATTTTTCTGTCTGGGTTAACTCCCTTTAACTTGGCCTCTCCTGGAACGTCCACAAAGCAGTGTTAACCTTTTTGTTAGGGTTTACTTTAGTAGCCTTGGTCTGTCCTGAGACATCCACAAAGCAGTGTTAACTTTTTTGTTAGGATATAATCAAAGGACACAACTCTTGAGAATTATCTCCCATGTTGTATAGAATTTCTCAAATCTAACACAGCTTACGCTACCCATTCAGCTAGCATAGAAGCAGACACAAAGTACAAAAACAGCAAGCTCAGAACACTCCTCAAAAAAGGAGCGCCCAAGCCTACCTTTATACTCTGCAACTACCCTACACACAACTATGAGAGAGGAGAGAAATACATACAATATATTGGTCTTATGTTCAAGATTGACATAGTCTTTTATTTTTGAACTGACCAAACACACACACACAGACAAGACAGAACATAAACATGGTTGCTTCCAAGGCATATAGGTAATACCAAAGAAATAAGAGGGAAGCAGGGAGAATTTTTATAATATAATCAAAGGACACAACTCTTGAGAATTATCTCCCATGTTGTATAGAATTTCTCAAATCTAACACAGCTTACGCTACCCATTCAGCTAGCATAGAAGCAGACACAAAGTACAAAAACAGTTAGGGTTTACTCTAGTAGCCTTGGTCTGTCCTGAGACATCCACAAAGCAATGGTGATTTTATATCAGGGTTGACTCCCTTAGCATTGGTCTTTCTTGAGTCACACACAAGGCAGTGGTGATTTTCTGTAAGAGTTTACTCCCTTTGCTTTGGTCTCTTCCGGGACATCCACAAATTAGTGGTGATTTTATGTAAGAATTTACTGCCTTAGCTTTGGTCTCTTCCGGGACATCCACAAATTAGTGGTGATTTTATGTAAGAATTTACTGCCTTAGCTTTGGTCTCTTCCGGGACATCCACAAATTAGTGGTGATTTTATGTAAGAATTTACTGCCTTAGCTTTGGTCTCTTCCGGGACATCCACAAATTAGTGGTGATTTTATGTAAGAATTTACTCCCTTAGCCTTAGTCTCTCCCTTAGCCCTGGTCTTTCCTGAGACACCAACAAATCAGTGGTGATTTTATGTAAGGATTTACTGCCTTAGCCTTGCTCTCTCCCGATATAACCACAAGCCAGTGGTCATTTTCTGTAAGAGTTTACTGCCTTAGCTTTAGTCTCTCCCAAGACACCCACAAGCAGTGGTGATTTTCTGTAAGAGTTTACTGCCTTAGCTTTAGTCTCTCCCAAGACACCCACAAGGCAGTGGTGATTTTCTGTAAGAGTTTACTGCCTTAGCTTTAGTCTCTCCCAAGACACCCACAAGGCAGTGGTGATTTTCTGTAAGAGTTTACTGCCTTAGCTTTAGTCTCTCCCAAGACACCCACAAGGCAGTGGTGATTTTCTGTAAGAGTTTACTGCCTTAGCTTTAGTCTCTCCCAAGACACCCACAAGGCAGTGGTGATTTTCTGTAAGAGTTTACTGCCTTAGCTTTAGTCTCTCCCAAGACACCCACAAGGCAGTGGTGCTATTTTCCCATAGCTGGGGGCCTGGTTCGTGGGCACCAGGGCATGTCCACACGCCAAGCAGGCCTCCATGCCACACGTCTGGGGGGGCCAGACTTCTTCCAAGTGCCCACGCAAGAGTTAAGATTCGACATGGATCGTTTATACCCAGGACAGGATCTGATAATGTTCTTCTTTCTCACTGGGCGTTTGAGAGAAATGACTCGTGCATTTTGCTCAAGGGGGTGTTTGTCTCGCGAGGCAGAGAAGGAGACAGACAGACAGACAGAGAGAAAAACACAGACAGACAAACAGACCAGACAGATAGACAGAGATAGAGACACAGAGTTCAGATTCCAGAACACTTTGTACTCAAATATAGTAGCATTAGGTCCCACTAGACCTCTTTTACGGCCAGTCTTTGTTACTCTTCACACAAAATATGAGAATTTAACAGAGAGAGAGAGAGAGAGAGAGAGACTGAGAGAGTGAGACAGACAGACAGACAGACAGAGACAGAAACAAACAGAGACACAGACACATTCGCAGACACAGGCAGACACAGACAAAGACACAGACAGACAGAGACAAACAGAGACATAGACAAGACACAGACAAGACACAGACAGACAGAGACAAACAGAGACACAGACAAAGACACAGACAGACAGAGACAAACAGAGACACAGACAAAGACACAGACAGACAGAGACAAACAGAGACACAGACAAAGACAGACACAAGACAGACACAGACAAGAGCAAGACAAGACAAAACAGACACAGACAGACAAGAAACAGACAAGACACACAGACAGACAGACACAGAACAGACACAGACAGCAGACACAGACAAGACAAACAGACAGACAGACAAGACAACAGAGACAAACAGAGACACAGACAAAGACACAGACAAGCACAGCAACAGACACAGACAAAGACACAGACAAGACACAGACACAGACAAGACAAAGACACAGACAAAGACACACAGACAGAGACAAAGAACAGACACAGACAACAAAGACACACAGACAAGACAGACACAGACAACAGACAAGACAAGACACAGACACAGACACAGACAACACAGACACAGACGACAAGACAGAGACACAGACACAGACAACAGACAGAGACAACAGACACAGACAGAACAACACAGACAGACACAAGACCACAAGACACACACACAGACACAAAACCAGACAGACCGACAAGACAAACAAGACACAACACAGACACAAAGACACAGACAAAGACACAGACAACAACACAGCACAGACAAGACAAAGCACAGAAGACACAGACACAGACAAGACGACAGACACAACACAGACACACAGGACACAGACACAGACAGAGACAAAACACACAAGACAGAGACACAAGACAAGACACAGACACAGACAGAGACACAGACACAGACACAGACACACAGACAAGACAAGCACACAAACACAGAGACACACAAGACACAGACAGACACACAGACACAGAGACCAAGACACAAGACACACGACAGACAAACACAGACAACAAGAGAAAACACCACACAGACACAAGACAACACACAGACACAGACAAAGACACAGACAACACACCAGAACAAGACAAGACACACAGACAAGACACAAAGACACGACACGACAACACAACAGACACAGACAAGACAAACAACAAGCACAGACACACAGAAAACAGACACAGACACAACACAGACACACAGACAGCACCACACAGAACACAGACACACACAGACAAAAACAGACACACACAACACACACACAGACAGACACACAGAAAAAGACAAAACACAAAACAACACACCACACACACACACACAAAGACCACACACACACACAACACAAGACACACACAGACACAACAGACACACACAGACAAACAGACAAGACAAGACACACACAGACAGACACCAAGACAAAGAGACAGACAGACAGACAAGAAAAAAACAAAAAACCCACACAGCAAGACCATCACTTACTTATGCTCCTGTGGCAGAGAACGACAGAGCACACTTTGCCCCAAAGACGATGAAGTCTCCCGGATACACACGGGGTACATGCACCCTCCCTTCATTTTATACCCAGCTACCACCACCACCACCACCACCACCACCACCACTACCACCACCATGGCTATTACCATCACCACCACCCTCACCACTAACATCAACATTCCCACCTCAACCGCTACCACCATCACCACGGCCACCATCATCGCTATTACCATCACCACCACCCTCACCACTACCATCAACATTCCCACCTCAACCGCTACCACCATCACCACTACCACCATCACCACCACCTTCACCACCACCATCACCACCACCATCACCACCACCGTTACCACCACCATCACCACCACCGTTACTATCACCATCACCATCACCACCACCGTTACCATCACCACCACCATCACCACCACCACCACCACCATCACCACTACCATCACCATCACCACCACCATCACCACCACCATCACCACCACCATCACCACCACCGTCACCACCACCATCACCACCACCATCACCACCACCGTTACCATCACCACCCACCATCACCATCACCATCACCACCACCACCATCATCACCACCATCACCACCACCATCACCAACACCATCACCTCCACCGTTACCATCACCACCACCGTTACCATCACCATTATCACCATCACCACCACCATCACCACCACCATCACCATCACCACCTCCACAACAATCCTGTTCTTTTCCGTGCGTTTTCCCTCCACGTGACATTTTGATAACGATTCGTAGTGGAGTGTCTGATAGTAACAGCAAGTGTCTGTCTGTCTGTCTGTCTGTCTGTCATCTGTCTGTCTGTCTGTCTGTC
>JAPXFY010000035.1:2398076-2403076 GCA_030674185.1 Monoplex corrugatus
ACAGATAGACAGATAGATAGATAGATAGATAGATAGATAGACAGATAGACAGATAGACAGATAGACAGATAGACAGATAGACAGATAGATAGATAGATAGATAGATAGATAGATAGATAGATAGATAGATAGATAGATAGATAGATAGATAGATAGATAGACTTATTTTTAAGATGTCTCAAACACAAAAACGCAGCCATCTTTCTACCAAACTCACAGTTACGCTCTCCTCTCTTGTTACGTCCCCTGTACCATAGTGCCTTACGTCACTTCCCCCTCACTGTGTGTTTTCATCACGTGTACATGTACCTAAAAGCCAGAGCAGGATCGAGGCAGCCGAGATGTGGTTTCTCAGAAGAATGTTGAGAGTACCATGGACAGCAAAGAAAACAAACGAGACAGTCTTGATGGAGGCAGACACAAGTCGATCACTCATAAGGAAGATTAGGAAAAGACAGGCAACATTTATAGGCCATTTTATGAGGAAGGAGGATTTGGAGCACCTGGTCACAACGGGAAAGCTGGATGGAAAAAGAGCACCTGGTAGACCCAGGGAGAGAATGCTGGACGGACTTGCAGAGTGGCTGGGGATGAAGAGGGTGGGGGAGATGCTGGGTGCAACGAGAGATAGAGATGGTTGGAAGTCCATGGTCGCCAACGCCATGCGGCAGGGCACCTGATGATATGATGATGATGATGATGATGATGATGATGATGATGATGATGATGATGATGGGTGATGATGATGATGATGATGATGATGATGATGATGATGATGATGTACCTAGTGGGTGTGTTCTGTCTCATATACAAAATTTACATTTCATCCTTTTCCCAGTTTTTTTACTCTGTAGGTAGAAAACCCAAATATTGAAACCGGTAGGTATTTTGTTACCTGTGTGTGTGTATGTGTGTGTGTATGAGTGTGTGTGTGTGTCTGAGTGTGTGTGTGTGTGTGTGTGTGTGTGTGTGTGTGTGTGTGTGGTGTGTGTGTGTGTGTGTGTGTGTGTTTGACAAGTCCTAAGGTGTCCCTGCTCCCCCCCCCCCCCCCCCCGTGGAAATACCAGGAGCTCTTTCAGTATAAACAGTATCCCCACCTTATGGACATTCTGTGCTAGAAATGTTCTCTTTTCTGTCACTCTCTTTGTTTCCGTGTTGTTTCTTTGCTTTCTGTAGTTTGTACTTTGTTCAAGAGGGAAACTCCATTTCAGCTCCACGCAAATCTGCTAGCAATTATTTGACATATTTCCTATGCCTGTGCAAACCCCTGTGCGCTGGCAAGGTCTTGAAATGGGGAAAGGATGAAGAAGGACTGTGAAACAGTAAGCTGACACCAGCAGAATGATGGAAACATTGAAATGTGCAGCCATCAGGCCAGTGGACCTATCAAACAGTACGCTGACACACCAAATGATGGAAACATAAGATGGCAGCAACAGGTCCGTGGACCTATCAAACAGTACGCTGACACCACCAGAATGATGGAAACATTAAGATGGGCAGCCAACAGGTCCGTGGACCTATCAAACAGTAAGCTGACACCACCAGAATGATGGAAACATTAAGATGGCAGCCAACAGGTCCGTGGACCTATCAACAGTACGCTGACACCACCAGAATAATGTAAGCATTAAGATGGGCAGCCAACAGGCCAGTGGACCTATCAAACAATAAGCTGACACCACCAGAATAATGGAAACATTAAGATGGACAGCCAACAGGCCAGTTTTTAATGTTGCGGGCTGGGATTGAACTCAAGATATCAGATCTTGAGTCCATGGCTCTGCCAACTAGCCAGCGTAATTTCTTCTTAAATTCCTTTCTGTAATATCTTCTTGTCATTTTCTGCCTTGCTGGTCCATTCACCTGTATGTGTTCGATAAAGTCTTATGTACTTTTTCTTAGGATTGAGAATTGGGTACATGTGTTGAGTGAAGTTTTGGCTCTAGGGAAATGAGATCTGCAGAAATTATTTTAGATAATTTAAGACATGTTTTAGTGTCCTTAGTTGTGTTGAAGTCTGTATTCAGGTGTGTTTTTTAACCCCCTGTGTGATAAAATGGACGGAGTTGTCAACGCCAGGGACATTTCCTTAGATTATGTGCGAGAATGCATTGATATGTGTACTTAATTTTTCTTTCCTATTTTACCTGCTCAAGTATTGTGTATGTTTTGAAATGGTTATAGCCCTGATATGGCTCTACGCAGTCGGCTGGGTTTTTCTAAAACTAACAATAACGATAAGCCCTAAGGTGAGCAGAGTACATTCCCTTGTCCTCATCCAATTTCAGTTTCAGTTTCAATTTCTCAAGATGACGTCTCCTCGCTCGGAATGAATTCCATATGAAATATCCAGTAGAACTGGCCACGTTTAAACAGCATTCTAGAAAATGAAAAGCGTTCTTACCATAAAATGTCTGTCAATGGGCATCAGAAAAGCTGCTTTTCAGTGTTATTTAGAACCAGTAGTGTTGTATAGCTGCGAAGCGTGGACAACAAAAATGCAAAGTCAAAACAAGAGTGAGGCACCTAAAATGTGGTTTCTAAGAAGAATGTTCAAAATTCCATGGACAGCAAAACAAAAAACAAACAAAAAACCCCAACCAACCAAACAAACAAAAACAGACAAAACAAACAAACAAGCAGACGAGACAATCTTGAAAGAAGCAAACACCACATAAGCATTCATCAAGAAGAAAAGGAAAAGGCAAGCAACAGATATAGGACATTTTATGAGGCAAAAAAATAATTAGAGTACCTAATCACAACAGGAAAGCTAGAGGGGAAAAAGAGCACCAGGCAGACCAAGGGAGAAAATAGAGTTTTGCAAAGTGGATGGGGACAGGAAAGGGTGGGAGATAAACTCACAGCGACAAAAAGATAGATTCGTATGGAGGGCCATGATCAACCACACCATGCCGCAGGGCACATCATGATGATGATGGTGGTGGTGGTGGTGGTGGTGGTGGTGATGGTGGTGGTGATGATGATGGTGGTGGTGATGGTGGTGGTGGTGATGGTGGTGGTGGTGGTGGTGGTGGTGATGATGTGGTGGTGGTGTAGTGGTGATGATGATGATGATGATATGGTGGTGATGATGATGGTGGTGGTGTGGTGATGATGATGATGATGATGGTGGTGGTGGTGGTGGTGATGATGGTGGTGGTGGTGGTAGTGGATGATGATGATGATGATGATATAATGGTGGTGATGATGATGGTGGATGTGTGGTGATGATGATGATGATGAGGTGGGTGGTGGTGGTGATGAGGTGGTGGTGGTGGTAGTGGTGATGATGATGATGATGATATAATGGTGGTGATGATGATGATGATGATGATGATGATGACGACGACGACGACGATGACGACGACGACGATGATGATGATGATGATGATGATGATGATAAGATGATGATGATGATGATGATGGTGGTGTGGTGGTGTGGTGTGGTGGTGATGATGGTGATGGTGATGATGTGATGATGATGATGGTGATGATGACGACGATGATGATGATGATGATGACGATGGTGGTGGTGGTGGTGGTGGTGGTGATGGTGATGATGATGGTGATGATGATGACAATGACGATGACGATGATGATGATGATGACGACGACGACACCGTTTTGGGGGATGTCAAGAAGCCGCTGAACATAGACAAGGCTGGCAGGATCTTTAATGTGCGTAACAGATATTCTGTGTGCGTACACACACGAAGGGGAGTTGAGACACTGGCAAGTGGGCATATCTGTTGAGTCGGGGGGGGGGGGGGGGGTATGGGTAAAAATTTGGATTTTCTGTAATAATATCTGCAGCCGAGATGTGGTTTCTAAAAAGAATGTTGAGAGTCCCATGGACTGCAAAGAAAACAAACGAGATAGTCTTGATGGAGGCAGACCAAGAAGATCATTGATAAAGAAGATAAGGAAAAGACAGGCAACATTTACAGGCCATTTTATTAGGAAAGGGGAATTGGATCACCTGGTCACAACAGGAAAGGTGGAGGGAAAGAGAGCACCAGGTAGACTCAGGAGAAAAAATGGAGTTTCGCTATAGAAAAAAATATTGGACGGACTTGCAGAGTGGCTGAGAACAGAGAGGCTGGAAGATGCGCTTGCGGCAACAAGGGACAGATGCATATGGAGGGCCATGATCGCCAACGCCACGTGGCAGGGCACTTGATGATGATGATGAATGTCTGCATGAAGAAAAAAGAACAGTATTAAAATGGCTCTACCGTCTTCTCTTAGAATACAAGTTGTTTGACGTTTTTCTTTGGGTAGGTCTGTTGTTTTTCTTCCCAGGTTGGGGCTGCGTGTGAGGACGAACGGGTAGATCTCCGTTTGTTGACGCAAGGAAATCCTCATTGTTCCGGGATCTGTACTCCTAACAGGTCCGGACGTCGCCTTTCGTTAATTTAGGATTGCTGTCAGATCTTGTCTCGCTATCTTTGGTGATGTTGTTTATTTTTCTGCCTTTTCCTGTTCGGCTACCACTTTCCTTCCCCTTCCCTTACCCTTCTTACCTAACCCTAACCCTAACCCTTCCCCTTCCCCTTCCCTTACCCTTACCCTAACCCTAACCCTAACCCTTCCCTTCCCTTACCCTAACCCTTACCTTTCCCTTACCTTCCCTTACCCTACCCTTATACCCTAACCCTTACCCTAATCCTTAGCCTAACCCTAACCCTACTTACTTTACCCTAACCCTTACCCTTCCCTTACCCTAACCCTTACCCTTCCCTTACCCTAATCCTTAGCCTAACCCTAACCCTAACCCTTACCCTTACTTTACCCTAACCCTTACCCTTCCCTTACCCTTCCCTTACCCTAACCCTTACCCTAACCCTCACCCTAACCCTTACCCTAACTCTTACCTTTCCTTACCCTAACCCTTCCTTTACCCTTCCCTTACACTAACCCTTACCCTAACCCTAACCCTAACCCTAACCCTAACCCTTACCCTTACCCTTCCCTTACCTCCCTTACCCTAACCC
>JAPXFY010000035.1:2408076-2410576 GCA_030674185.1 Monoplex corrugatus
AGAACAAGAAGAAGAACAAGAAGAAGAACAAGAAGAAGAACAAGAAGAAGAACAAGAACAAGAAGAAGAACAAGAAGAAGAAGAACAAGAAGAACAAGAAGAAGAACAAGAAGAAGAACAAGAACAAGAAGAACAACAAGAAGAACAAGAAGAAGAAGAACAAGAAGAAGAAGAACAAGAAGAAGAACAACAACAAGAAGAACAACAAGAAGAACAACAAGAAGAACAAGAAGAAGAAGAACAACAAGAAGAACAACAAGAAGAACAAGAAGAAGAAGAAAAACAAGAAAAACAAGAAAAACAAGAAAAACAAGAAGAACAAGAAGAACAACAAGAAGAAGATGATGACGATGATGATGAAGAAGAAGAACAACAACAAGAAAAAGAAGAAGAAGAAAAAGAAGAAGGAGGAGGAGGAGGAAACAAGAAGAAAATAAAGAAGAAAAAAGAAGAAGATGATGATGATGATGATGATGATGATGATGATGATGAAGAAGAAGAAGAAGAAGAAGAAGAGAAGAAGAAGAAGAAGAAGTCTGACATTTTATCTGTGAACTGTGTTTACATTTTTGGCCTATTGTGTTGGCCCCAACACTACAGTTCCTAAACCTTAGTCGACTGTCGTTTGTGCATGAACAATTCTCCTGTTGCTTGTAAGTTTGCCGTATGCATAGACTGCACTGAATTTTCTTCTTGTCTCTCTGAATCAAGTGTATCGTGAACTGACCAACCCACACACCAACCTACAAATATCTTCCTTTTCCGACTGGCTTGCAACAATGGACGCGTCCCGCATTAGAAAAATTGGACTGTCACTTCTTAAACACAGCAAGTGCTATCTCGGTGGAGACGGTTACCTGCGCATACGCGAGTTGGGGCTGTGTTGTAAGCCCCGCACTGCGCGATCCTGTCGTGCTGGACGTCTCCACCGTCTCTGGCACAAACCTGCCTTCAGCTGAACCAGTCTCCACTCCACTGCCCCTGCCCTCGACCTTGCTGCTGCGGACTTCGCCTTCTCCTCTGTCATCTTCGGCTTGGACTTCGCCTTCTGTCCTGATGGTGCCGCCTTCATCTTCTGTCCTGATGGTGCCGCCTTCATCTTCTGTCCTGATGGTGCCGCCTTCATCTTCTGTCTCGTCGGTGCTGCCATCATCTTCTGTCTCGTCGATGCCGCTTTCGTCTCCACCTCTGCCGCCGCCTGACTCTGATAAATTGAAATTATGTCTGTTTAATGCTCAGTCAGTTTGCAAGGACGGCAAAGCCGATGTCATTGCTGACTTCATCACAGACGAGCATCTTGACATTGTATTTATCACCGAAACTTGGTTTAACCCCCTTGGTCACGAACCCATACATGCGAGTCTCACTCCGAGTGGATATAGGCTTGCTTCTTTCCATCGCCATCCTCTACAACGACTCACTCCATTCCCGCCTATCTTTCTCGCAGTCTCTGCCTTTCTCCCATCCTTCTTTTCAGCACGTTGAAGTATCCTTCCAATCCACCCCTCACCCCATCACCTTCTCCTGTCTATCGACCTCCACCTAGCTCTGCCAACAAGCTCACCACATCCACGTTTCTCTCTGACTTTGACCAACTACTCGACCACTATTGCCTCTTACCTGGAAATCTCATCATTCTAGGTGACATCAATGTCCACTATGACAACACTCACCGTTATGACACAAGACATATCATCAACTCTCTGTCCAATCACAATATGACTCAACACATTTCTGAACCAACCCATCAAAAAGGTCACACTCTTGACTGGATCATTTCTCGTAATCACCACAATTCAGCTACTGACAACTGCTTAGTTCTTTCTACCCGTCTAACTTCAGCCCTTCCATCTGACCACTCTGCAATTCTCTGTTCTCTTGACATTTCTCCTCCTTCCCGTACCACACGCACAGTGACTCGACGCAATCTCAAATCTATCGACCTCTCCACATTTTCATCTGATGCTTCCCGTCTCCTTTCCAAAAAGTCACATAACCTTGCCGATGAATTCTATACTACTCTCCACCATCTTCTGGACACTCATGCTCCAGCTACAACCCATCTTTTACCTGACCGCCCCCCTACACACTGGTTCACTCATGAGATTGCCTGTGCAAAACGTGCCCGCCGCAGAGCAGAGCGCCGCTGGTGCAAATCCAAACTCACTGTCCATAGGCAACTTTTCCAAGCCTCAAGAACAAAATTATCCACACTCATCGCATCTGCAAAAACAAGCTTTTTCTAAACCAAAATCCTGAATGCCTCTTCTTCAAAAGAACTCTTTACAACCATGAATCATCTCCTTGGCACACGAAAAGATTTACCTCTCCCAACAAAACACAATAATGAAAAACTCCCATCTGTATTCTCCAAGTACTTCATCACCAAAATACAAACTCTTCGTGACAAGCTTGATAGGACACCCTGTCAACCATGTCCCACCTGACCCTTCCTTCTCTGGCACACCTCTTACTACTTTTACCCCAGTCTCACAAGAAG
>JAPXFY010000035.1:2428076-2458076 GCA_030674185.1 Monoplex corrugatus
TACGAATCTATCCCTTGTCGCTGCAAGTACATCTCCCACCTTCTCCGTCCTCAGCCACCCTGCAAGTCCGTACAATATTTTCTCCCTGGATCTACCTGGTGCTCTATTTCGGTCCGGCTTTCCTGTTGTGACTAGGTGCTCTAATTTCCCTTGCCTATATAAAATGTCTTATAAATGTTGCTTGTCTTTTCCCAATCTTCTTTATTAATGTTCTTCTTGTGTCTGCTTCTGTCATGACTGTTTCGTTTGTTTTCTTTGCTGTCCATGGGACTCTCAACATTTTTCTTAGACAGTACATTTCAGTTGCACGAATTTTTTTTTCTGACTTTGCGTGTTGACTGTCCTCGCCTCTCAAACGTCAACAAGTATCGGTTCTATATAACACTCAAACAACTCTGGATATGTAGATAGTTTAAATATTTTTGACTGAACTAGCATTAATGAACATTTGTTTCTATCCTTCTGCCTTGCTGGTCCATTTACATGCATCATCATCATCATCATCAGGTGCCCTGCCGCATGGCGTTGGCGACCATGGACTTCCAACCATCTCTATCTCTCGTTGCCCCCAGCATCTCCCCCACCCTCCTCATCCCCAGCCACTCTGCAAGTCCGTCCAGCATTCTCTCCCTGGGTCTACCTGGTGCTCTCTTTCCCTCCAGCTTCCCCGTTCTGACCAGGTGCTCCAAAGCCCCCTTCCTCATAAAATGGCCTATAAATGTTGCTTGTCTTTTCCTAATCTTCCTTATGAGTGATCTACTTGTGTCTGCCTCCATCAAGACTGTCTCGTTTGTTTTCTTTGCTGTCCATGGAACTCTCAACATTCTTCTTAGAAACCACATCTGGGCTGCCTCGATCCTGCTCTGGCTTTGCTTGCTGACTGTCCACGCCTCGCATCCGTACAACAGTATTGGTTCTATATAGCATTCAAGGACTCTCTTTCTGATGTTAATTGATAAGCATTTGTTGGTAAGAATGCTTGTCATCTTCTTGAATGCTGTTTTGGCTTGGCCGATTCTGCCAGCTATTTCCGATGTGCATCTGCCGTCTGATGAAATGACTGTTCCCAGGTATTTGAACTTATTAACCTGTGTCAAGGTTGTGCCATTTGCTGTTATTTTGCATGAGGGGATTCCATGCTTTTTACTGATCACCATGACTTCAGTCTTCCTTTACATGCATATGCTCGATAAAATCTTATGTACATTGTCTTAGAATTGACAATTGGGTATATGTATTAAGTGCATTTTTGGCCCTAGGGAAATGAGATATGCGGACACTATTTCAGGTTTGATTGATTTGGTTCAGTTTTTACGTCGACACCCACCACAGGTGATATGGCCGACGGGGATAACCATCCCAGGGAAGTGGGGAAAGGGGGACTTATCTAATCCTATACTGACACCACCAGAACAACAATGACGTTAAGATGGGACAGTGAGATGGCCAGTTTTAATGTATCTAATCCTATACTGACACCACCAGAACAACAATGACGTTGAGATGGGACAGTGAGATGGCCAGTTTTAATATAGCGCACCCCGGGATTCGAACCCACAACCATTAGCATGTGAATCCGAAGCTCAAATCAACTGAGCTACTGGGGCCCGCAGCTATTTCAAGTAATTTAGGCCTGTTTTTACATATTGTTTGGTGTCCTTAGTTATGTTTCAATTTGTATTCAGGTGTGTTTTTTTAAATCCCCTGTGTGATAAATTGGACAGAGTGGTCAACACCAGGGGATCTCTTTAGATTATGTGCGCGAACGCGTTGATACGTGCATTTAATTTTCTTTTCTAATTTTACCTGTTGAATTATTGTGTATGTTTATGAAACATTTATAACGCTGATATGGCTCTACGCAGTCGGTTGGGCTTTAAACAAAAATAAGAATAACTTGTACTGTTACCATTTCTACAAATTACTACTACTACTACTACTACTACAATTACTACTACTACTACTACTACTACAATTACTACTACTACTACTACTACTACTACTACTTCAATTACTACTACTACTACTACTACTACAATTACTACTACTACTATTGCTGCTGCTGCTACTACTACTACTACTACAATTACTACTACTACTACTAATACTACCACTACTACTAATACTACTACTACTATATTATTATTATTACTGCTGCTGCTACTACTACTACTACTACAATTACTACTACACATACTACTACTACTACTGCTGCTGCTGCTGCTGCTGCTACTACTACTACTGCTACTACTTCTACAAAGTACTACTACTACTACTACCACCACCACCACCACCACTACTACTACTACCACCACCACCACCACCACTACCACTACTACAACTACTACTACTATACTAACACTACTACTACTACTACTACTGCTACCACTTCTAGAAAGTACTACTACTACTACTACCACCACCACCACCACTACCACTACTACAACTACTACTACTATGCTAACACTACTAGCTGGATGAGCTGGTGGCCTCTTCAAGAATGAGGTTCAAACCTAAGAAATCCCGAAGTCTCTCACTGCGAAAAGGAAAAGTGGCAGATTCAGTCAAATTCATGGTAGCCAACCAAGCCATCCCCACTGTCACAGAAGAGCCAGTAAAAAGTCTCGGAAGATGGTATGATGACTCCCTGAAAGACACACAAAGGGGATGTGAAACCAAGCAAACAGCAGAAGAAGGCCTGAAGAAAATAGATAACTGCGGACTGCCAGGCAAATACAAAGTCTGGTGTCTACAGTTCATGCTGATACCAAAGCTGCTGTGGCCACTGCTAATCTATGACATTTGCACCAGCACAGTGGAAGCAATGGAAGCCAAAATCAACAAATACACAAGAAAATGGCTCGGTGTCCCACCTGGTCTCACTGATGTTGCATTCTACTGTCGTCAAGCAATGCTGAAGCTACCTCTCAAATCCATAGTGGAGGAATACAAAGTTGGAAAAGCAAGACTGTTGAGCATGCTGGAGGAATCGGAAGACAATATCGTGAGATCAGTTCATCCAAAGCTGAGAACTGGCAGAAAGTGGAAAGTCCATGAGGCTGTAAACAATGCCAAGAGAAACCTCAGCATCAAAGAAATAATTGGACACACGCAAACCAACAGACAGGGACTGGGAGCAACAAAAATGCAGTGGTGGTCCAAAGCCAAAGGGAAGGAAAAAAGAGACATGATCATACAGGAGTTGAAGGAAGAAGAAGATGTCAAAAGAGTGCAGAAGGCAGTCCAGCAAGGTCAACAGGGGCAATGGACAACATGGGACAGTGCACTCCAAAGAAGTCTCAGCTGGAACGATATGTGGCACATGGCTCCTCTAAGGATAAGCTTCCTCCTCAGATCTGTATATGACCTGCTCCCCTCGAATGCAAACTTAGTGAAATGGGGGAAATCAGACGACCCAGTATGTCCGCTCTGTCAGAAGAAACAAACAGTGGAACATGTCCTAAGCTCTTGCAAAGTAGCGCTAGCCCAAGGAAGGTATACATGGAGGCACAACCAAGTTCTGAAAGTGATCACAGACGTGGTTAGCGAAAAAACCATGACCCCAAACGCACCAATTGCTATGACAACGTTCTACAAAGCAGGAGGGAAACAGGTCTGGCCCGAAAGTGCTATGACAACCAGCACATTGCCAAAGGGTCTTCTGGATGGAGCAGTCGACTGGGAGTGTACAGCAGACCTCCCAGACTGGAGAAATTACCCAGATGTCATCAGCAAGACAGGCATGAGACCAGACATCGCTCTCCACTCTGACTCCTCGAAACAAGTGATTCTGATAGAACTCACTGTGCCATACGAAAGCAGAATGGAAGAAGCACATATCTACAAGACCGAAAAATACGCCGGTCTTGCCAGCACCCTGAAGAAAGCAGGTCTGCGGGTCAAAATCTTCGCCATAGAGGTCGGGGCAAGAGGGTTTGTGGGCACCTCCGCTTATGATCTCATGAAACAACTCGCCATTTCTGGGAAGAAGAGGACTAGAGCCCTTAAAGCGATGGCAGAGGCAGCAGAAAGGAGCTCAAGCTGGATCTGGGCAAGGAGGAACCAAAAGTGAACTTCATAAGGATTAAATTCCCTACAGATGATGTGTGCCCCGTTAGCACATTGGTAAAACCGCGTACCGCAGTTCTGAAGCGCAGAATCGCCCAGGTTCGATCCCCGGCGTGGGGAAGAAAAAAAAAATAGACAACAGCAGAAGGGCATCCAGGAGTCATGACCTGGATGTGGCCCGGCCCCCCGAGAGTGTAAGGAATTCAGGGCCGAAACACTTGTCTAAAGGGGGTTACTTCTCTGAAGACCTTCTGTTGTCTAGCTCTCCCTAGAGTTTCTTTCTACCTGCACATGGTCAATCCATTGACTTCCGGGAATAGTTCGGAGGACATTCGGGAAAGACCGAAGGACACTGGGAAAGACTAGATCTGCGGGCTTTGTGGGTTGGCTTCCCACCTTGCCTTTGATAACATGCCACGAGTTCTTTAAATGAAAGATGCTCCCAGGATTCACCGAAAGGGGGAGAGAATGATGAATCCATCGGCACTGACTCCATCACGACTGGAAACGCACAACGGATCATGATTAATGACCAGATGGAATTTCCGTGTGTGTGTGGAAGGAGATTCACCACCAAACGCGGCATGAAGATCCACAGGACAAAAATGGGCTGTTTGAAGACACATACGAACCAGGAGCAGCGCACTGCGATAGCAGGTGAGACGTTGGATGACCAAGGCCAGGATTTAAACCATAGTGCCAAGGACATCCACGCTGACTGTTCTGATGCGGATTTTGCACAAGCTCTTAACGCCAAACGTGGAAAACTCAATTTGCCGCCTGCCGGTGCAAAAGAACAATGGGAGAAATTAGATGAGGAACTTGTCCTTAAGCTGGATGCGCTAATAGGGAACAGTACGCTGGAACACAAACTTGACACATACGGAGACACCATATACTCTATCTGCAGGGACACTTATGGAGTGAAGCAGCCAAAGACAAAAACGCCTCCCCAGAAATCCAGAAGACAGCAACAGATGGAGAGCATCCGGAGGGAGAAAAGGAAGCTTAAAAAGCGAATGAAAACTGCCTCAGAATTCGAGAAGCAAGGGCTCCTGGAACTCTGGAAAGATCTGAAGGCCAAACACAATGCTCTCAGCAAAGTGGAATCAGCAAGGCGAAGAAAGAGCAAAAAGAAGAAGACTCAAGATCGTTTCTTCAAAGATCCCTTTGACTTTGCAAGAAAGCTGTTTGAACAACCCAAATCAGGGACTCTCACAGTGGGCAAGGAAACCCTAGAGCAGCATCTCAGGGAAACATATTCCGATTCTCAGCGCGAGGCACCACTTGAAATCCAGAATCTGGTTTGGCCTGCAGCGTCAGAAGGAAAATTCAATAACAAACCACCAACACTGGATGAAGTGAAGAACGTAGTAAAGAAAGCCAGAGCCAAGTCAGCACCTGGACCAAACGGAATACCATACCTGCTCTACAAGAAATGCCCAAAAGTGCTCGAGTGGCTCCACAAGATGATTCGATCAGCATGGAGGAACCAGAAGATCAGCGACCAATGGATGAGAGCTGAAGGAGTGTACATTCCGAAGGAGCAGAACTCCAGCAGCATCAATCAGTTCAGGCCAATATCACTTCTGAACGTCGAGGGGAAAATCTTCTTCTCTGTTATGGCAGCAAGATTGACAAAATACCTGACTGAAAACAAGTATCTGGATATGTCAGTCCAAAAGGGAGGCATACCAGGAATGCCTGGATGCTTGGAACATGCCACGTTGATTTGGGATGCCATCCAAAAAGCAAGAACAGAGAAGAGAGACATTGACGTAGTTTGGCTTGATCTGGCGAATGCATATGGATCAGTTCCACACGATATGATCCAGCTGGCTCTTGAAATGTATCACATCCCAGAAAACATCCGAACAATGCTGAGGAAGTATTTCCAAGGGTTCTCAATGCGGTTCTCTACCAAAGAATACACCACGGACTGGATAGACCTAGAGGTGGGCATTGCAATGGGCTGTGCAATCTCTCCCATACTGTTCGTGTTGGCAATGGAAGTCATCTTGAAAGCTGCAATGAAGAGTTCAGGTCCAGTGAATCTGGGAGATGGATACCAGATGCCTCCTCTGAAAGCTTTCATGGATGACACAACAGTCTTGTCCACGGATGAGGAAGAGACACACCAAATCTTAAAGCAGCTGGATGAGCTGGTGGCCTCTTCAAGAATGAGGTTCAAACCTAAGAAATCCCGAAGTCTCTCACTGCGAAAAGGAAAAGTGGCAGATTCAGTCAAATTCATGGTAGCCAACCAAGCCATCCCCACTGTCACAGAAGAGCCAGAAAAAAGTCTCGGAAGATGGTATGATGACTCCCTGAAAGACACACAAAGGGGATGTGAAACCAAGCAAACAGCAGAAGAAGGCCTGAAGAAAATAGATAACTGCGGACTGCCAGGCAAATACAAAGTCTGGTGTCTACAGTTCATGCTGATACCAAAGCTGCTGTGGCCACTGCTAATCTATGACATTTGCACCAGCACAGTGGAAGCAATGGAAGCCAAAATCAACAAATACACAAGAAAATGGCTCGGTGTCCCACCTGGTCTCACTGATGTTGCATTCTACTGTCGTCAAGCAATGCTGAAGCTACCTCTGAAATCCATAGTGGAGGAATACAAAGTTGGAAAAGCAAGACTGTTGAGCATGCTGGAGGAATCGGAGGACAATATCGTGAGAGCAGTTCATCCAAAGCTGAGAACTGGCAGAAAGTGGAAAGTCCAAGAGGCTGTAAACAATGCCAAGAGAAACCTCAGCATCAAAGAAATAATTGGACACACGCAAACCAACAGACAGGGACTGGGAGCAACAAAAATGCAGTGGTGGTCCAAAGCCAAAGGGAAGGAAAAAAGAGACATGATCATACAGGAGTTGAAGGAAGAAGAAGATGTCAAAAGAGTGCAGAAGGCAGTCCAGCAAGGTCAACAGGGGCAATGGACAACATGGGACAGTGCACTCCAAAGAAGTCTCAGCTGGAACGATATGTGGCACATGGCTCCTCTAAGGATAAGCTTCCTCCTCAGATCTGTATATGACCTGCTCCCCTCGAATGCAAACTTAGTGAAATGGGGGAAATCAGACGACCCAGTATGTCCGCTCTGTCAGAAGAAACAAACAGTGGAACATGTCCTAAGCTCTTGCAAAGTAGCGCTAGCCCAAGGAAGGTATACATGGAGGCACAACCAAGTTCTGAAAGTGATCACAGACGTGGTTAGCGAAAAAACCATGACCCCAAACGCACCAATTGCTATGACAACGTTCTACAAAGCAGGAGGGAAACAGGTCTGGCCCGAAAGTGCTATGACAACCAGCACATTGCCAAAGGGTCTTCTGGATGGAGCAGTCGACTGGGAGTGTACAGCAGACCTCCCAGACTGGAGAAATTACCCAGATGTCATCAGCAAGACAGGCATGAGACCAGACATCGCTCTCCACTCTGACTCCTCGAAACAAGTGATTCTGATAGAACTCACTGTGCCATACGAAAGCAGAATGGAAGAAGCACATATCTACAAGACCGAAAAATACGCCGGTCTTGCCAGCACCCTGAAGAAAGCAGGTCTGCGGGTCAAAATCTTCGCCATAGAGGTCGGGGCAAGAGGGTTTGTGGGCACCTCCGCTTATGATCTCATGAAACAACTCGCCATTTCTGGGAAGAAGAGGACTAGAGCCCTTAAAGCGATGGCAGAGGCAGCAGAAAGGAGCTCAAGCTGGATCTGGGCAAGGAGGAACCAAAAGTGAACTTCATAAGGATTAAATTCCCTACAGATGATGTGTGCCCCGTTAGCACATTGGTAAAACCGCGTACCGCAGTTCTGAAGCGCAGAATCGCCCAGGTTCGATCCCCGGCGTGGGGAAGAAAAAAAAAAATAGACAACAGCAGAAGGGCATCCAGGAGTCATGACTTGGATGTGGCCCGGCCCCCCGAGAGTGTAAGGAATTCAGGGCCGAAACACTTGTCTAAAGGGGGTTACTTCTCTGAAGACCTTCTGTTGTCTAGCTCTCCCTAGAGTTTCTTTCTACCTTCTACCTACTACTACTACTGCTACCACTTCTACAAAGTACTACTACTACTACTACCACCACCACCACTACTACTACCACCACCACCACCACTACTACTACTACCACCACCACCATTACTTCTACCACCACCACTACTACTACCACTACTACCACCACCACCACCACTACTACTACTACTACTACTACCACCACCCGAGTACTAACCTGTTTACCACCACAGTAGAGCTGGTTGTCGTCGTAGTTTTTGTGGTAATGGGGGTACCCTTCCCGCCACATGGACTGGCGGGATGGAGGCTCCAGCATGTACCCGTGACCTTGAACCTGGCTGACCATCTTCACCATCAGCACCGCCATCACCACCATCATCCACCCTCTCTGCTGTCCTGCCATAGTGTCGGCTACGTTTCTGTCTCTAGTTTTCCTTTCTTTGGGTTTTTTTGGGTTTTTTTTGGTTTATTTCTTTCTCTCTTCCTGTCTCTTTGTTGTTTTTGTTTATCTGATTGATTGATTTATTTGTTTATTTATTTATTTTGTTTCGTTGATTTATTTATTTATTGTCTTTCGTTTATTTATTTGTTTATTTATTTATTTTTTTATTTATTTATTTATTTATTTATCTATCTATTTAGTGTTCGTTTTCCGTTGACAGTACAATTTAAATCAAAATTGATCGTTTTTCTGTTCTTTTCTGTGTCTATTGTTTTGTTTTGTTTTTGTTTGTTTTGTTTTGTTTTGTTTTTTGTTTTATTTTGTTCTGGGGTGGTTTCTTTTTTTTGTTGCTAAATTGTATGCCCTAGTTGGTACCAGAAAACAATTCCTCTTCTTTTTACTTTAGTGCTGGTTTCATAAAATACCCTGTTGTTTGTGTTATTCTTTGGAGATTCTCTTTTTTCAGTCTTTTACAAATTAAGCCTTGAGTTATATTATCCTTTTTTCAGTCTTTTACAAATTAAGCCTTGAGTTATATTATCCTTTTTTCAGTCTTTTACAAATTAAGCCTTGAGTTATATTATCCTTTTTTCAGTCTTTTACAAATTAAGCCTTGAGTTATATTATCCTTTTTTCAGTCTTTTACAAATTAAGCCTTGAGTTATATTATCCTTTTTTCAGTCTTTTACAAATTAAGCCTTGAGTTATATTATCCTTTGCTTTCGCTTTCTGGTCGTTTATACAAACAGTTCTTTGCTTGTTTCTGCTTTGATTTTGTTTTACTTTTTAGACATTGGTCTTTATTTCTGTGTCGTTTTCACTTTTTTGCCGTATTTTCACTTTTAAGACGTTTGTAGATACAGGTGTGGTTTCCGTTGTGTTTCGACTTCCCGTTTTAGCCCTCACAAATTTAAGCTGAGGTATATTTTTTTTCCGTTTGATTTGTCCTTTCTGTCTTTGGTATATAAAGTTCTGGTTTCAGGTCCCTTGAGATTTTGTTTATTTGTTTAGTAGATAAGCTTTCTTTCTGACTTGTTTTCTGTCTATATTGTCAATTTTTCTGTCTTTCACAACTATTCCTGTTTGGATACGACTTTCCTTATTTCTAATCAGCTAAGATTTTTGCGATACTTTCACGCTGAATCTTTGCAAACACAATGTTTTAAAGCCTTTCTCTTTCTTTACGTTCTTACTTGTCTTTTATTTTCTCTCCACAATTTACTTTTCCTCTTTCTACCCTCTCTGCTGATGACCTTACGAATGAATCAATTTGTCACGAAAATGTTGGATCTAATCAAATAATATTGGCGAGCGGTTTTGCGAATACAAGTTTAGAAATATCTTATGCCAGGAAAGTCTTTTTTTTCTCTCTCTCTCTCTCAGTAGAGACAGGCGAGCGTCAGTGACAGGTATGAGTCGTCGTGACGAGATCACCGCTTTCTGTCAAGCTGAAGAAGGTCTGTAAGATGACGCAGTAACATATCAGCCGAAGAAGATGTGTCGGTGCTTAGCAAGTGGAGGGGTATTTATGATCGTCATTTCAATAGATGTTCATGACATCGCTTATTATGCAAATCAGCAAATCTCTTCGACTTCTGAATCACACATGATTGGTCGGCACGCACTGTCAACAGAGCTAAAAAAAAAAAAAATTAAAAAATTAAGAAAACACCCCCCCCCCCCCCCCAAAAAAAATCAAACGTGTTTTTCAGTTCACAATCGTGATAAGGACTAGGAACTGCTGGTTGAGCGAGAATGTTATCTGTCGTATCATCAACAACGCGCTAAACTGTTCGCCAGGATGGCTATACCGGTTTTTGTTTGGTTACTGTATGAGTCATATCGCTTTTCATGATATCGATGAAAGGAAACTCGTAGCTGTGAAAATATCCCCAGAACCAGCCAGGGCGTTGGGAGTGAGTGGGGGGTGAGTGAAGACGTGAAGGATATGGGGTTAACCCATTATGTTCTGCAGTGCGTCACAAAACTGCTTAACGCCAGAAGGACCCCAGTGAGGTCTTGGCATTGCGGTTGCACATATATGACCTTCCATCACGGAATGAGTCGCTTGTCCACTGGCAGCGTTTTGCACGATGGGGCAAAATAAGTGAGAGGGGTGTCAGGGCTCGTTATGGAGTTGTTGATTTTAGCGGATGCCGGAACCCTTCCTACACATTCTACATTCAACAAATTACGCATATTGTGGTTCTTCCTTAGTGAAAAAAGCTATTTGCATTACCCTGCTGAACTCTCACTTTCGTTTTTGTTGATTTTTATCAAAACTGTGTTTCGGAAGAGTGCCATGTTTGGAAGGCTGTACCTCAGGTATTTATTGTCCGATTTTAAAATGGTTTTTCTTCATTAGAAAGAGCAGTAAATGTACATTTTAGAAACAATGAAAAAGTGAAAACTCCCTGAAGTGGACAAGTGACTCATTTCGTGGTGGAAAGTCACATGTTATGCCTTTTTCAATTCAATCTGTTTTTTAATTCTCCTTTCACAAGACAGGCTCAGCCGAGTCTGACTAAGTGTTTTTCCTCCGGGGACTCTGGTTTTCCCTTCAGCCCCTTGGCTGTTGGTTTAGGATGTTTTTTTCTTCCTATTCCAAGGTCAGACCGGATTCGTTGCTCTAGGCACGATCCATTGACGTCAGCCATACCTCTTGATTAAATATTTTCCCATTCAATTGATCGTATGCTTATATTTTCTCTTATGCATTATTGAATAGTGGGATCATTTACATTCCAAACACTACTCTTCGCTAGTGCATCATAGTTTTCAGTTTTAGCCTCTGGATCCTCTTCAGGATAAAACAATAGTAATCTGGCATGACCACTTTACAGAATTGCAGAATTCATCTCACTTCCGCTCTGACGTCATATTTACTCAAAAATACATTATGATGTCATTTTAGTCATTTTTTCACACTGGACACAGCAGCAGGAAAGTTTCAGTTTTTTTCTCCTAATTTTTGTATCTGGTGTTTGTTTGTTTGTGATCTTACGCTTGACAAAGGCCTGTTGGCCGAAAATTTGCGCCTGTGTTGTTTTGTATTAAATAAACGTTCTGAATCTTATTTCGTGATTTTTATTTTCTGGAACCTGTTTTGAACCAAACAGTATTGTTGACAATCCACGCTCGATCCTTATTACTACTTACAAACACATGGTTTCATTTAAGTCGTTTTCTCCTACAGAACCAAACAGTATTGTTGACAATCCACTGTCTCGCAATCCTCCTATCCAATATGTTGACAATCACTCGATCTATTACTACTTACAACACATGGTTTTCATTTAAGTCGTTTTCTCCTACAGGACCAAACAGGGGAGAAGAGTGGCTGAATGGTTCAGATGTTCACCTGCCAATAACTAAACTCCAGGTTCCAGGGTTCGCTCCCCGTAGAGACCTCGACTTTTCTCCTCAGTTTGACTAGAAAATCAGATTGACTGGAAAATTAAACTGAACGTTTAGTCCTTCGGAAGGGGACGAAAAACGGGTCGGACCCTTCTGGCTGCCACTCTTAAGATCCCACGGCAGTTGAAAATCGTGAAGAGCTGGGCATTGCCCCGGCTGCCCTGGTAAAAAAAACATTGGAGAGATAGTTTGATTTCCCAGGTCCCACCCCGTGAAGACCAGTTAACTTCCTTGCCTTTCTGAAGTCTTGGTTAAAAAAAAAAAAGTGAATATGAATATGAATTTGAAGCGAGGGAGAGGGGGTGGGTGCCGCCCCGGGAAAAGTTGAGGTCTCTGCCATCTCACTCCCTTACGATCCCAGAGTTAAAGAACTATCTAGGTAGGACCTCAGGACCTGAACAGCTCATGAGTTTATGTGAAGGCTTGTGCCGGGATCGTTCTGGATTTCTCCATCACATGGCACCTGTGACGTTAGTGCATATGGAATTCATCTCGAAGAGCGGAGATATCGTGAGAAATTGAAACTGAAACTGAAACAAGCAGCAGTGAGGTTTTGGTCTTGTTCTCCTGGTTTTTTTTTCTTTTTTGTATTTGTTGTTTGTTTGTTTGTTTGTTTGTTTGTGGTCTTATGTTTACGCTTCCTCTGAGGACCTTCTGCTGTCCGACTCTCCTCAATGTTTCTGACTACTTCCGTTTGACAAAAGCCAGCTGGCCCAAATTTTGCGCCTGTCTTGTCTGGTTGTATTGAATGCGCGCTCTGATTCTAGTTCGTGTTTTTCTGGTTCCTTTGAATTGAATTTTCTGCCCTCATACCACAAACACCTGTTTTTGAATCTCACACAAGAAAACACCTGTTTTTGAATTTCACACCACAAACACCTGTTTTGAATGTCACACCAGAAACACCTGTTTTTGAATGTCACACCAGAAAACACCTGTTTTGAATCTCACATCACAAACACCTGTTTTGAATCTCACACCAGAAACACCTGTTTTTGAATCTCACATCCACAAACCCCCTGTTTTTGAATCTCACACCAGAAACACCTGTTTTAATCTCACACCAGAAAACACCTGTTTTTGAATCTCACATCACAAACCACCTGTTTTTGAATCTCACACCAGAAAACACCTGTTTTGAATGTCACACAGGAAAACACCTGTTTTTGAATCTCACACCAGAAACACCTGTTTTGAATCTCACACCAGAAAACACCTGTTTTTGAATCTCACATCACAAACCACCTGTTTTGAATCTCACACCAGAAACACCTGTTTTGAATGTCACACCAGAAAACACCTGTTTTGAATCTCACACCAGAAACACCTGTTTTTGAATCTCACATCACAAACCACCTGTTTTGAATCTCACACCAGAAACACCTGTTTTGAATGTCACACCAGAAAACATCTGTTTTGGAATCTCACACAGAAAACATCTGTTTTTGAATCTCACACCACAAACCACCTGTTTTTGAATCTCACACCAGAAAACACCTGTTTTGAATCTCACACCACAAACCACCTGTTTTGAATCTCACAAGGAAAACATCTGTTTTTTGAATCTCACACCACAAACCACCTGTTTTTGAATCTCACACCACAAACCACCTGTTTTTGAATCTCACACCAGAAAACACCTGTTTTTGAATCTCACATCACAAACCACCTGTTTTATATCTCACACCAGAAAACACCTGTTTTTGAATCTCACACCACAAACCACCTGTTTTTGAATCTCACACCAGAAAACACCTGTTTTTGAATCTCACATCACAAACCACCTGTTTTATATCTCACACCAGAAAACACCTGTTTTTGAATCTCACACCACAAACCACCTGTTTTTGAATCTCACACCAGAAAACACCTGTTTTTGAATCTCACATCACAAACCACCTGTTTTATATCTCACACCAGAAAACACCTGTTTTTGAATCTCACACCACAAACCACCTGTTTTTGAATCTCACACCAGAAAACACCTGTTTTTGAATCTCACACCAGAAACGCCTGTTTTTGAATCTCACACCAGAAAACACCTGTTTATGAATCTCACACCAGAAACACCTGTTTTTGAATCTCACACCAGAAAAACACCTGTTTTTGAATCTCACACCAGAAACGCCTGTTTTTGAATCTCACACCAGAAAACACCTGTTTTGAATCAATCAGCTTTGTTGATTGTCTTTCTTTCTTTGTTTCTTTGTTTCTTCTCTTCTTCCTTTCTTCCTTTTCTTCTTCTTCTTCCTTTCTTTCTTTCTTCTTCTTTCTCTTTCTTCTTTCTTTCTTTCTTTCTTCTTTCTTCTTCTTCTTCCTTCTTTCTTTCTTCTTTCTTTTCTTCTTCTTTCTTCCTTTCTTTCCTTTCTTTCTTTCTTTTCTTTCTTCTTTCTTTTCCTTTCCTTTTCCTTTCTTTCTTCTTCTTCTTTCTTCTTTCTTTCTTCTTTCTTCTTTCTTTCTTTCTTCTTTCTTTCTTCTTTCTTTTGTCTTCCGTTCTTTCTTCTTTTTCTTTTCCCTTTCTTTCTTCTTCTTTCTTACTTTTTTCTTCCTTTCTTTCTTCTTTTCTTTCTTTCTTTCTTCCTTTCTTTCTTCTTCTTCTTCTTCTTTCTTTCTTTCTTTCTCTTTCTCTTCTTTCTTTCTTTCCTTTCTTCTCTCTTCTTTCTTCTTTCTTCTTTCTTTCTTCCCTTCTTCTTTCTTTCTTTCTTCTTTCTTTCTTTCTTTCTTTCTTCTCTTTTCCCTTCCTTTCTTTCTTTCTTTCTTTCTTCTTCCTTTCTTTCTTTCTCTTTCTTTCTTCCTTTCTTTCTTTCTTTCTTTCTTCTTCTTCTTCCTTTCTTCTTTCTTTCTTCCTTTCTTTCTTTCTCTTTCTTTCTTTCTTCTTCTTTCTTCTTTTCTTTCTTTCTTTCTTCCTTTCTTTCTTTCTTTCTTCTTCTCTTCCTTTCTTCTTTCTTCTCTTCTTTCTTTTCTTTCTTTCTTTCTTCTTTCTTTCTTTCTTTCTTTCTTTCTTTCTTTCTTTCTTTTCTTCTTCTTTCTTTCTTTCTTCTTTCTTTTCTTTCTTTCTCTTTCTTCTTCTTCCGTTCTTTCTTTCTTCTTTCTTTTTTTTCTTCCTTTCTTTCTTCTTCTTCCTTTCTTTCTTCCGTTCTTTTCTTTCTTTCTTTCTTCTTTCTTTTCTTTCTTCTTTCTTTCTTCTTTCTTTCTTTCTTCCTTTCTTTCTTTCTCTTTCTTTCTTTCTTTCTTTCTTTCTTCTTTCTTTCTTTCTTCCTTTCTTTTTCTTCTTTCTTTCTTCTTTCTTCCCTTTCTTTCTTTCTTCTCTTTCTTTCTTTCTTCTTTCTTTCTTTCTTCTTTTCTTTCTTTCTTTCCTTCTTTCTTCTTTCTTCTTTCTTTTTGTTCTTTCTTTCTTTCTTTTCTTCTTTCTTCCTTTTTCTTCTTCTCTTTCTTCCTTTCTTTCTTTCTTCTTTCTTTCTTTCTTTCTTTCTTCTTCTTTCTTTCTTCTTCTTTTTCTTTCTTTCTTTCTTTTCTTTCTTTCTTTCTTTCTTTCTTTCTTTCTTTCTTCTTCTTCTTTCTTTCTTCCGTTCTTTCTTTCTTTCTTTCTTTCTTTCTTCTCTTTCTTTCTTCTCTTTTCTTTCTTTCTTTCTTCCTTTCTTTCTTTCTTCTTTCTTTCTTTTCTTTCTTTCTTTCTTTCTTCTTTCTTTCTTCTTTCTTTCTTCTTCTTTCTTCCTTCTTCTTTCTTTCTTTCTTTTTCTTCGTTCTTTCTTTCTTCTTTCTTTCTTTCTTTCTTTCTTTCTTTCTTTCTTTCTTTTCTTTCTTTCTTCTTTCTTTCTTTCTTTCTTTCTTCTTCTTTCTTTCTTTCTTTCTTTCTTTTTCTTTCTTTCTTCTTTCTTTCTTTTCTTTCTTTCTTTCTTTTCTTTCTTTTTCTTTCTTTTCTTTCTTTCTTTCTTTCTTCTTTTCTTTCTTCTTCTTTCTTTTCTTTCTTTTTTCTTTCTTTCTTCTTTCTTTCTTCCTTTTCTTTCTTTCTTCTTCCTTTTTTCTTTCTTTCTTTCTTTCTTCTTCTTTCTTTTCTTTCTTTCTTTCTTCTTTCTCGTTCTTCTCTTTCTTTTTCTTTCTTTCTTTCTTTCTTTCTTTCTCTTCTTTCTTTCTTTCTTTCTTTTCTTCCTTTCTTTCTTCTTCTTTCTTTTTTCTTTCTTCCTTTCTTTCTTTCTTTCTTTCTTTCTTTCTTCTTTCTTTCTTTGTTTCTTTCTTTCTTTCTTTCTTTCTTTCCTTTCTTTCTTTCTTTGTTTCTTTCTTTCTTCTCTTCTTTCTTTGTTTCTTCTTTCTTTGTTTCTTTCTTTCTTTGTTTCTTTCTTTCTTTGTTTCTTCTCTTTCTTTCTTTTTTCTTCTTTCTTTTTTCTTCTTCTTTTCTTCTTTCTTTCCTTTTTCTTTTTTTCTTTCTTTGTTCTTCTTTCTTTCTTTGCTTTCTTCTTCTTTTTCTTCTCTCTTGTCTTTCTTTCTTTTTTTCTTTCTTGTTTCTTCTCTTCTTTGTTTCTTCTTTTCTTTCTTTCTTTTCTTCTTTCTTTGTTTCTTCCTTTCTTTCTTTCTTTCTTTCTTTCTTTCTTCTTCCTTTCTTTTTTCTTTCTTTTTGTTTCTTCTTTCTTTTTTCTTCTTTCTTTCTTTCTTTGTTCTTTCTGTTTCTTTCCTTTCTTTTTTTCTTTGTTTCTTCTTTCTTCTTTCTGTTTTTTTCTTTTTCTTCTTTTCTTTCTGTTTCTTCTTTCTTTGTTTCTTCTTTTTCTCTTTCTTCTTTCTTCTTCTTTCTTTCTTTCTTTGTTCTTTTCTTCTTTCTTTCTTTTTTCTTTCTTTCTTTTTTCTTTTTGTTTCTTCTTTCTTTTTCTTCTTTCATTGTTTCTTTCTTTCTTTCTTTGTTTCTTTGTTTCTTTCTTTTCTTTCTTTTCTTTCTTTGTTTCTTCCTTTCTTTGTTTCTTCCTTTCTTTCTTCTTGTTTCTTTCTTCTTTCTTTCTTTCTTTTTTTCTTTCTTTGTTTCTTCTTTCTTCTTTTCTTTCTGTCTTTCTTTCTTTCTTTCTTTCTTTCTTCCTTTCTTCTTTCTTTCTTTCTTTCTTTCTTTCTTCTTTCTTCTTTCTTCTTTTCTTTCTTTCTTCATTCCTTTTGTTCTTTCTTTCTTCATTCCTTCCTTCCTTTCTTTCTTCTTTTCTTTCTCTGTTTCTGTTTTCTGTGTTGCTCAACATTGATTCATTTGACTATAGCGCTAGTGCCAGTCTAAACAGTTTGTTTTACTGGAGATGTTTGTTTGTTTGTTTGTTTGTTTGTTTGTTTGTTTGTTTGTTTGTTCTTTGTTTGTTTGTTTTTGTTTGTTTGCTTGTTTGTTTTGTTTTTTGTTTGTTTGTTTATTTGTTATTTGTTTTTTGTTTGTTTGTTTGTTTTGTTTTTGTTTGTTTGTTTGTTTTTGTTTGTTTGTTTTTTGTTTGTTTGTTTGTTTGTTTGTTTGTTTGTTTGTTTGTTTGTTTGTTTTGTTTGTTTGTTTGTTTTGTTTGTTTGTTTGTTTGTTTGTTTGTTTGTTTGTTTGTTTTTGTTTTTTTGTTTGTTTGTTTTGTTGTTTTTTGTTTGTTTGTTCGTTTGTTTGTTTGTTTTGTTTATTTGTTGTTTGTTTGTTTGTTTGTTTGTTTGTTTGTTTGTTTGTTTTTGTTTGTTTTTTGTTTTTTTGTTTGTTTGTTTGTTTTTTGTTTGTTTGTTTGTTGTTGTTTGTTTGTTTTTTGTTTTTGTTTTTTGTTTGTTTGTTTGTTTTTTGTTTTGTTTTTTGTTTTTGCTTTGTTTCTTGTTGTTCTATTTTTGTGTGTTCGTATGTTTGCCTCTGTTTCGTTGTTTGGTTGTTTGTGGTGTTGTTGTTGTTGTGTTGTGTGTGTGTGTGTTGTTGTGTTGTGTGTGTGTTGTTTGTGTGTGTGTTGTGGTGTGTTGTGTGTTGTGTTTGTTTGTGTGTGTGTTTGTTGTGTTGTTTGTTGTTTTGTGTGGTGTGTGTGTTTGTGTGTGTGTGTGCTGTGTTTTGTGTGTGTGTGTGTTTGTGTGTGTTTGTTGTTTGTGTGTGTGTGTGTGTTTGTGTGTGTGTTGTGTGTGTGTGTGTGTGTGTGTGTGTCTGTGTGTGTTGTGTGTGTGTGTGTGTTGTGTCTGTGTGTGTGTGTGTTGTGTGTGTGTGTGTGTGGTGTGTGTGTGTGTGTGTGTTTGTGTGTGTGTGTGTGTGTGTGTGTGTGTTGTGTGTGTGTGTGTGTGTGTGGTGTGTGTGTGTGTGTGTGTGGTGGTCTTTCATTTAATGTCCATTCACTTAAGTGATTTTAGACAACAAAAAAACGAAAAAAACAACAACAAAAATTCATGAGGAGTGAAGAGTATACTTGGAAATGGTTAATCTTCAGGAAAATGAAATGAACCAGAAAACAACTGTGCCGAAGACGAGAAGGAACAAAATCACAAGACGTTATCATAATTAACGATTGAAACAATAAAATTGGTTAACCATAACATTGAACATGTGAAATAACGGCGTGTTAAAGATAATTTGCTATAGGACTTTTTGACAGGCAAACAAAAAATTCATATGTTAAGGATGGTGAGGCAAATACATCAGAAACTGTCTTACTCTTAGATAGTGCAGGAATATGTCTTTTCACCCGAACGCATGAAAGAATATGACTATGTGTTATCTTTTTTCCACACAGACATACTATATTCCTGGTGTATTTTGTTTTAAATGCATCAAGTTTCCACCTATACATAAGGGATTGTATACTTCTGCTGGCAGGAAACTGCTTAAGAGTTTTGCTAATTTCAAAGTTCATATAACAGTTTTCATACTTTTTCTGTTTATCTTGAAACTGCTTCCATACATAGGAGTCCACTAAGGTATAACACTCATGCAATGAGAGGATAAGTTGTACACTATTTGAATCTGGGGAGCTCTTTGCCCCCCGTTTGGCAGCCCTATCAACCATATCGTTATAATGAAAAGAACTATGAGATGGTATCCAGCAGAAAGTAATATCGATGCCTCTTAAGGATAAACTATTAATCAAGTGAGTAATTTCCAATATCATTTCAGATCTTGTTTGTAATTTTGATAATTCAAGAGCTTGAAGTACAGATTTTGAATCAACGCAAAAAAGTATCTTGGGAAGTGTCCTAGGAAAATTTATCATATAATTCAAAGCCATTAAGATTGCAAAGAGTTCAGCGGTAAAGACAGATTTATTAAGTCCTATATAGAAGGATTTCTCAATTTTGAGAGCAGGTATTAAAAACGCTGACCCTGCATGTCTTTCAATTATTGATCCATCAGTGTAAACTTTCAAGTGATCGGAATAAAAATCTTCTATATGACATTTAACTTGACTTGCCAGTAAGTTGATATTATCTTCTTTTTTTAAGTCAGTGTGACGTATGACAAAACGTGCTCTTTGAAGTTCCCAACTGGGTACAGGTGAAAAGGAAGGTCTTCAAGTGACAGGATCTGCTTCTAGATCTATTCCAGAGCCTTTCATAACATCAGTTGTATATGTTGCTAGTGTGACCTGTGAGGATATTGATTTAGCTCTTTTTGGAAAGTCGGAGTCTGATCTTATTTTTGTCTCTGTTTCAATGCTGTTTTCTATGGTGGTGTTTCTTAACAGAAATTTAGTGGAAGCGACTTTCCTTTGTTCATCAAGCGGCAATAATTTGATCGCGTTGTATGTGCGAAGACAAGAGGCATGCATTGGAAGACCCAGCGCAAGTTTGAAACCTTTACAATCTATGCTCTGCAGTTTTGTTAATAAGTGTTTCGGTGCACTGAAGAAGATTTCTTGGGCATAGGTTAATTTAGATCTAATAAGCGATTTACAGAGATGAACAAGTGTTGATATATCTTGTCCCCATGTCTGTTTGCGAACTATTTTCAAGAAATTTAAACTTTTTTGAGCTTTTGTTAATAAGTATTCAATATGCTGATTCCAAGATAATTTGGCTGTAAGGAAAACTCCTAAGAATTTAATCGACTCATTATACTGAAGAAGAGTATCTCCCAGTTTGAACGTGGGAACATTTGCTGGGTTAGCTCCACTGTTAAACAAAACTATCTTTGTTTTTTTCCACTGATAGATGCAGTCCATTTTCTACCATATATCGTGCTATTGTATCAAGCTCTAATTGATAACATTTACGCGTATAATTAAGACAGCGCAAAGGAGTTTTTCTTTTCATATTTACCTGCATCCACATGCATAAATCGTCAGCATATTGAACTAAAACTACATGTTTAGAAATTTTACTGGGTAAGTCATGCATTAATATCATGAAGAGAAGGGGAGCAATAACGGATCCCTGAGGGATATCCATTTGAAGAAGTCGTTTTGTGGAATACACATTTTCAATCCTCGTTTGAAATACTCGGTTTTCTAAGAAGCATTTGACATAATCAAAAATGTGACCTGTCAGCCCAATACTTTTCAATTTGAGTAATAATCTGGAGTACCATACTTGGTCATATGCTTTAGTGATATCAAAAAATGTTGCTAAAACACATTGACGTCTGGCAAATTGTTGTTTGATATTAGTGGTTAGTTTTGTAAGGAGTTCCACCGGTGACCTGCCTTTTCTAAATCCTGCCTGATTCACTGGTAATATTTTATTCTTTTCACAGTAGTGCATCAATCTCTTTAAAATTATTTTCTCCATTAGTTTACATACGTGCGATGTTATTGCAATCGGCCTGTAGTTTTTCAAGTCAGTATTACCTTTACCTGGTTTTAGTACAGGAACCACTATTGATTGTTTCCAATAGTTAGGCAGTTTGCCACTGTTCCAGCATTTTTTAAACATATTGTGTAGCAAGATTAAAAAATTTTCTGGTAAATTTTTCAACATCTCATTGGATATTGACATCAAATCCTACTGATGTCTTTTTATTTGGAATTGATTTAATGGCATCTTTTAATTCTTGGAACGTGATTGGTGCATTTACGTAATGCATATTATCTGGTGCAGGATCCTTGTATGCGTCGGTCTTTTCTTCTTGTGCCCTATAATTTCTACTAGAGGCAGGAAGTCCTTCTACTCGACAAACCTCAGCAAACATGTCTGCAAAAGCTTCTGCTTTCTCCTGTGAGCTAGGTAAAGGGTTGTTTCTAGCTTTACTGGAATTGATGGCAACTTGATCCCATTTTTCATTGTTTTCAGTTTTTCCCAAATCTTTTGCATATCTTTATGGTCACTTACTTCGTATGTACAAAAAGATGTCCAGTATTGTTCTTTAGCTTGTTCTATGACTCTTGTTACAGTTTATATTGGCACTTTTCATCGCTGTATGATTTTCATGTGACCTATTAGCTATATAGTGTTTGTATTTTTCTTTTTTTTTCGTTGACTGCCTTTTCAGTCTTTATTCCACCAGACGTTTCCATGATGTTTTCCTGTTTTTGACGCTTTAAGTTCTGGAACTGAAATTTTTGCGGCCCTTAAGAGTGAATTACAGAAATCTACGTACATATCGTTTAAGGTCATTGTTTCAGATAGATCTGTTCTTGTATTTTGTAGGACAGCTTTAAACATGGCCCAATCTGCGTATTTATAGTTAAACTTGGGTAAACTATCTTGTGGCATTGCATCTATTTCAGCGATAAGGTTAAGGGTAAGAAGTATGGGGATGTGATCTGATCCCAACAAGTCATCCTCTGTTTGCCATGTGGCATTTGGTGCTAGCGATGGTGAGATTAAGGTAAGGTCGATAGCTGTGGGTCTATGGGTTGGTATGTCAGGGACACGGGTAACGTGTCCGTTGTTTAGTAAGTATAAATTGGAATCTATAATATTTTCAATCAACCTGTTGCTAGTTATATTTTTACAATTCTTGTCCCAAAATGGGGCATGAGCATTAAAATCGCCACCAATGATCCATTTGTCACGTTGATCATGGAAATGTTTCAGCCACTCAGTATTCACAGAATCGGGACCTCTTGGTAGATACACAGAGGCCAAATTCAAAACTAATGATGAGAAAAGTTTATAATAATTGCACATGAAGAAATAGATGAGCACGATTTTGGTACTGGCGATGTTCTTTCACAGTAGATTAGATCCCTTTTCGAACATATATAGCTGTTTGTATTCGGCCACCGTCATTTTTAGAGTCATATATTGGTGGATAATAAAACCCGATATTTTAGGTATATTAGTCTTGGTGGTATTCAGCGATTGTAGAAGCAAGACTTGGATGTTTCTAGAAGATAGATAGTTACTCAAGTAGGAAATGTTTTTAACAAGAGAACGTGTGTTCCACTGAACAACGTTGATATCACGGACTTCACACTTCTTCATGATGAACAGTTTAATAAGCTTGGAGTACTATCGTATATTTAGATAATTAGATAATCAAACAACGTTCAAGTAAAATTTGCACATATCATAAGTAAACAAACAAGTATAGAAGTAAGTAAAACAATATAGTTGAGCACTGAACAGAGAGGAACTGAATCTGGGCTGAATCTAAAATGACCAGGGAGGGAAGAAAAACTGAGGGTGAAAGCCGGGTCTTGTTTGGCGGCGTTGATGGGTTGATTTCCGCTTCGGTTTTTCCCAAAAAAGCTGTTGGATATGCCTCCCTATGTTTCTGGCCAGAACGCTCGCCCCTCTGGTGGTGGGATGTACGTCGTCCTGGCTGACTTGGGTGTTGTTGCTTGTTTGTAGATTATTGTGGCTGATGTATTCGACATTCGCTGTGTTGAGGAGTCTCTCTTTGGTCAAGGCATTTAGGAGCTCCCTTTTCACATTTAGGTGCTTATTTCTCACGGGAGCGACCTGACTTAGCACTACCTTGGCTTTCGGAAATTGGGTGTTGATAGATTTTACGCAGAGATCTAGATTTGTGGAACATACATTTGGCTCCTTTGTTTTTAGATCTGTTATCCCCACGTGTAGAAGAACGCAGTCAGGTTCAGGTGTCAGCTCTTCTTTAGATTTTTCAATGCTTCTCTTACAGTCCTCGATGGTGCGGATCTTCCTCGTCGCCACCTGGAAACCGTAGGACGAACCTAATCTCTGTCCATCCACTTTATTCAAGACGGAGTCGTGAATGATGAGGACACGTGGCAAATTATTGGACTTAGATCTGGGATGTGTAGACACAGCAGTTTTGACGTCACGTTTGGTTGTGGTAAAGACGTCAGGTTTTTGCTTGATGACAGTTTTTGCCCCATCTTCTGCTTTGGGCGGTTGAGCTGCGCAGTCCGCATATGATGAGAATTTGTCCATCGGTGATGTGGTGGTATGATCACCGTGGACTGCGGAATCAGTCTGGCACGCTGTGGTGGTTGTGAGTATCGTGCACTTTTTGTCTTCGCGCAGCTCTTTTAACGTTTTGTTGTTTGCTTGTAGAAGTTTTCTGTCGGATCGAATCATGTCTGTGAGGCTGCTGATTTGTAGAGACATTTGGTGGATTGTATTTTTTAGACTGTCTATTTCGCTTACCGCCTCATGACAGTGACAGCCACATGATGTTACTGGCGGTTGTGGAACTGGTGGCTGACCCGTGGACGGCAAGCCTGTCGGAGCAGATCTCTTCTTTACAGAAATTTTGTCAGTATCTGGGGTGTTGGAACTTGATGGTATCTCAGATGTGATGCTGTTTGACCTGGAGGTGGTGTTCTTTCCTTTCTCTTTGGTGAGACAACGTTTCGAGCTAGTCATTTTCAGCTCAGTTGATTCCTCTCCGAATATGTTCAGTTAATAAGCGGCCATCTTGGCGTGTGTGTGTGTGTGCATGTGTGTGCGTGTGTTTGTGTGTATGCGCGTGTGTGTGTGTGTGTGCGCGTTTGTGTGTGTGTGTGTGCGTTTGTGTGTGTGTGTGTGTGTGTGCGTTTGTGTGTGTGTGTGTGTGTGTGCGTGTGTTTGTGTGTGTGTTTGTGTGCGTGTTTGTGTGGGTGTTTGTGTGTGTGTGTTTGTGTGCGTGTGTTTGTGTGTGTGTGTATGTGCGTGTATGTGTGTGTGTTTGTCTGTGTGTGTGTGTGTTTGTGTGGTGTGTGTTTGTGTGTGTGTGTTTGTGTGTGTGCGTGTTTTGTGTGTGTGTGTGTGTTTGTATGTGTTGGTGTGTGTGTGTGTGTTTGTGTGTGTGTGTTGTGTGTTTTGTGTATGTGTGTGTGGTTTTCGTGTGTTTGTGTGTGGTTATTGTGTGTTGTGCGTGTGTTGTTGTGTGTGTGTGTGCGTTTTGTGTGTGTGTGTGTTTGGTTTGTGTGTGTGTGTGTGTGTGTGTTGTGTGCGTGTTTGTGTGTGTTGTGTGTGTGTGTGTTTGTGTGTGTGTTTGTGTGTGTGTTGTGTGTGTGGGTGTTTGTGTGTGTGTGCGTGTTGTGTGTGTGTTTTGTTGTGTGTGTGTGGTGTGTGTTGTGTGTGTGTGGTGTTTGTGTGTGTGTGGTTTGTATGTGTGTGTGGTGTTGTGTGTTTGTTTGTGTGTGTGTGTTTTGATGTGTGGTTTGTGTGTTTTGTGTGTTTGTGTGGTGTGCTGGGTGTTTTTGTGTGTAGTTGTTGTGTGTTGATGTGTTAGTGATGTTGTGGAGTATGGAGCGATGTTAAGGATGAGTTAATAGCAGCAATAACAATATAATAACAGTAATAACAATAATGATAACAAAAACAATAACAACAACAATAATAATAATAATAATAATAATAACAATAATAATAACAATAATAATAACATAATAATAATAATAATAATAATAATAATAAAAAGAATAATAATATGAATGATGATGATGATGATGATGATGATGATGATGATGATGATGATGATGATGATGATGACGACGACGACGACGACGACGATGACGATGACGATGATGATGATGATGATGATGATGACGACGACGACGACGACGATGATGATGGTGATGATAACAATAATAATAATAACAATAATATGCACCCGTGGCTGGAGCATGACAGGGATGGAGGTACATGTATGTCCCCCATCTTAGCAGGTCAAAACTTGTGCAAACCTTTCAGCGGCTAAGACCTCTTTTTCTCTGTTTACCTACGCTCAAAAACACACACACGTCAAAACACCTGCCACATTATGTCCAGGGCTGCTGTAGAGAAATAGGTACAGGTACCCAGCTCCAGCCCCAGCATGAGGGTCCAAATCATAGTCAGAGAGTACACGACCCCCCCATCAGCGATATTTCTCTTCACCTCTTCACATAGCGTGGGGTGGGGGTGAGTGGGTGGGTGGGGGGGGGGGGGGGACGCACAGAACTCACGCAACCGAGAAAGACCCCGGTATGCTTAACCAACCCTTTGACTTCTACACCCTGTCCCCCCCCCCCCCCCCCACCCCAGCTTCCTGCATTGTCGACCACGCTAGCAAAGTAAAAACTTAACCCTTTGACTTCAGCACCGTATCTGCCAGTATCCTGTATTGTTAACCATGTTATCAAAGCAAAAACGTAACCCTTTGTCTCTCACACCCTGTCCATCAGCATTCTGTATTGTCGACCATGCTAGCGAAGTAAAAACTTAACCCTTTGACTTCAGCACCCTATCCGCCAGTATCCTGTATTGTTAACCATGCTAGCAAATTAAAAACTTAACCCTTTGATTCCCTTGCCCTGTCCACCAGCATCCTGCATTGTCGATCATGATAGCAAAGTAAAAACTTAACCCTTTGACTTCAGCACCGTATCCGCCAGTATCCTGTATTGTCGACCATGCTAACGAAGTAAAAACTTAACCCTTTGATTCCTACATTATGTCCAACAGCATCCTGCATTGTCGACCATGCTAAGAAAGCAGAAACTTAACCCTTTGACTCCCGTATCCTATCCACCAGCATCCTGCATTGTCGACCATGCTAAGAAAGCAGAAACTTAACCCTTTGACTCCCGTATCCTATCCACCAGCATCCTGCATTGTCGACCATGCTAAGAAAGCAGAAACTTAACCCTTTGACTCCCGTATCCTATCCACCAGCATCCTGCATTGTCGACCATGCTAAGAAAGCAGAAACTTAACCCTTTGACTCCCGTATCCTATCCACCAGCATCCTGCATTGTCGACCATGCTAAGAAAGCAGAAACTTAACCCTTTGACTCCCGTATCCTATCCACCAGCATCCTGCATTGTCGACCATGATGACAAAGTAAAAACTTAATCCTTTAACTCTCGCATCATGTCCACCAGCATCCTTCATTGTCGACCATGCTAGCAAAGCAGAAACTTAACCCTTTGACTCCCTCACCCTGTCCACCAGCATCCTGCATCGTCAACCACGCAAGCAAAGCAAATTTTAACACTATAACTCCCTTGCCCTATTCAGCAGCTTCTTGCAGGAAGCTGGTGGATAGAGTAATAGAATCAAAGGGTTAAGTTTTTGCAGTTGGTGTATAGGGTGCGGGAACCAAAGGGTTAAAATAGAACAAGTCGTGAGTGATCTCTCCCTGTGATGGGTGTCATGTAGGGGTTTTTGTGAGGACAGCTTAGTGTTGACATATGCTGGCCCTCTTTCAATCTGAAAAGAATCTTGAAGTATCACGGTCAGCACGAATTTCTTAAATTATAAAACTTGGTTCATGATTTGCTCCCACTGCCACCCTCACCTCACCTTCCAACTTTTCTCTTTCCCTTTCACCTTTCCCCATTTTTACACCATCTTAATGGTCATTGAAGCTGAGACAGTTTCCACATCGTTTAGCGGAAGCATGAAGTCTCTTCCGGTCAACAATCAGCGACAAGAAAACAGGTAATTGGACAAGAGACAAACTCACCACCAGAGATAAAACTCGGTGTGAATCTCTGAAAACAGTAGATAAGTTTGTTTACTTGGGATCCACCATAACATCGACCCTATCTTTGGATGAGGAATTGACAAGCAGAATAGGAAAGGCTACAGCTGCATTCAAGAAACTTATGAAAAAGCATGGGAAAATGATAAGCTTAGGATAAATACCAAGACTCCAATTTACCAAACATGCGTCCTTCAACACTCCTTTACGGGAGTGAGACGTGGACCTTGTATGCTGGTCAGGAGAGGAGGTTGAATAGTTTTCATATGAGGTGTTAACAAAAAATTTGAAAATTAAATGGCAAGATAGAAACCTGGATACAGAAGTGCTCAAAAGAGCTGGCATTCATTCACTATTATCCTATCCTGTGGTCTCGGCATCTCAGGTGGCTTGGTCACGTTGCGTGCATGGATAACTCCAGAATCCCCAAGCAGATACTGTATGGGGAACTGTCTGAGGGCATGCGTAACGTTGGACAACCCAAGCTTCGCTTCAAGGTCCATTGTAAAACGTCCATAATGGAATTTTTTTTATCAATGTTGCGAACTGGGATACGGTTGCCCAGGATCGAGTGGGGTGGAGAGCTGCTGTTTTCACGGGAGCAAAGAGCTGTGAAGAGGATAGAGTCGAGTGCACTATAGAGGCTAGACAAAGACACAATGCCCTACGGTGGATGACTCCACAGTATACTACTACTGTAGTCGTTGTCGGAAACCGTGCCGATCGCGCATCGGTTGCTTTAGCCATGAGCGTCGCTGTGTTTTAAGAGAACTAAAAATCCGGGCACAATGAATGTAACAGCCTACTTTATAAATTTAAATCATGCAATTAAAAAGAGACATACACATACGTAATATCACAAAAGATAACTAATAAGATAACTAACTTTCCGCTGCCAACCGTCGCCATCGACGGAAAAAAGACCACAGATGATGATGATGACGTTGACGTTGTCATGGAGTTCCATATAGGATTGCGACAGGGCTGTCATTCATCATCAGGTGCCCTGCCGCATGGCTTGGCGATTATGGACTTCCATCTGTCTCTATCGCTTGTTGCCCCGAGCATCTCCTCCACCCTCCTCGTCTTCAGCCACTCCGCAAGTCCGTCTAGCATTTTCTCCCTGGGTCTACCTGGTGCTCTCTTTCCCTCCAGCTTTCCCGTTGTGACCAGGTGCTCCAAATCCCCCTTCCTCATAAAATGGCCTATAAATGTTGCCTGTCTTTTCCTAATCTTCCTTATGAGTGATCTACTTGTGTCTGCCTCCATCAAGACTGTCTCGTTTGTTTTTTTTTGCTGTCCATGGAACTCTCAACATTTTTCTGAGAAACCACATCTCGGCGCCCATCATGACAGTACTATACGCTACACTACAATACATTACAATACAATGCAAAACATACAATACATACTAACTATATACTATACTATACATACTGATATACTTATACTATACTGTATTACTACTTACTATACTATCTATACTTCTACTACTACTTACTTACTTACTATACTGTACTGTACTGTACTATACTATCTATACTCTACTCTACTCTACTTACATACTACTATACTTACTGTACTGTACTACTATACTTCTATACTGTACTCTACTTACTACTATTACTATACTATACTATGTACTATACTACTATATTTACTTACTATACTATACTATATACACTACTACTATACTGTACTCTACTCTACTTACTCTACTATACTACTATACTTACTCTACTCTTACTCTACTATACTCTACTTACTATACTATACTCTACACTCTACTATATTTTACTCTACTCTACTCTACTTACTATACTATACTATACTCTACTATACTATACTCTACTCTACTCTACTCTACTCTACTCTACTCCACTCCACTCACTCACTCTACTCTACTATGCTATGCTATGCTACGCTACGCTACGCTATACTACTAGACTAGACTAGACTATACTACACTATACTATACTAATAACTATACTATATACTATACTATACTATACTAGACTAGACTAGACTAGATTAGACTAGACTAGACTAGACTAGACTAGACTAGACTATGACTTGTACTGTACTGTACTGAACTATGCTATGCTATGCTATACTATACTATACTAGACTAGATAAGACTAGACTAGATAAGACTAGACTAGACTATACTATACTATACAATGCAATGCAATATAGTGCAGTACAATAGAATATTATACAATAAAATTCAATGCAATACAATGCAATGCGTATACAACAAAAATACAATGCAATACAATGCAATGCATAGTATACAAACAATACAATGACAATACAATGCAACACAATACAATGCGTATACAATACAATACAACACAATACAATGCAAACACACAATACAATACAATACAATACAACACAATACAATGCGTTACAATACAACACAATACAATACAACACAATACAATACAACACAAACAATGCGTTTACAATACAATACAACACAATACAACACAATACAACACAATACAATACAACACAATACAATGCAATACAACACAATGCAATACAATGCAATACAACACAATACAACACAACACAATACAACACAATACAACACAATGCAATACAACACAATACAACAACACAATACAATGCAATACAACACAATACAATACAAACACAATACAACACAATACAATACAACACAATACAATGCAATACAATGCAATACAATGCAATACAATACAATACAAATGCAATACATTACAATACAACACAACACAATACAATGCAATACAATACAATACAACACAATACAATACAACACAACACAATACAACGCAACACAACACAATACAACACAACACAATACAATACACACAATGCAATGCAATACATTACAACATGCAATACATTACAATACAACACAATACAATACAAACAACACAATACTACACAACACAATGCAATACAATACAACACAATACAACACAATACAATGCAATACATTACAATACAATGCAATGCAATACATTACAATGCAATGCAATACATTACAATACAATACAATACAATCATACAATGCCAATGCAATGCAATACAATGCAATACATTACAATGCAATGCATTACAATGCAATACAATACAATGCAATACAATGCAATGCATATACAATACATTGCAATACAATACAATGCAATGCAATACAATGCAATACAATACATTACATTGCAATGCAATACAATGCAATACAATGCAATGCAATACAATACATTACAATGCAATGCAAT
>JAPXFY010000035.1:2470576-2473076 GCA_030674185.1 Monoplex corrugatus
CAGAACAAAGAGAGAAGACAGAGAGAGAGAAAAAGAGAGAGAGGGAGAGAAGACAACTTGTTGCCACTCTGCCTCGTCCAGTGGACGGAGATTCAGCGGGGAAATTTTAATTCATTTTTTTCCTTCTGTTTTTTTTGTTGTTTTTTTTCTTTTTTTTCTTTTCTTTTCTGTTTTTACTTTTTCTTTTCTTTTTATTTTTTCTTTTTTCTTCCTTTCTTTTTTTCTTTTCTTTGTGGGGATGGGGAAAGGGGGGTGTTCAGCTGAAGTTATTTGTCGTTAGGGCTTTAAGTCTTTTTTTTTTTTTTTGTCCTATTCGTCTGTGCACACGCTTCCCTTCTCCTGTGCTGGCCAATTTTCAAATCTTCACTAACAGGGGTGGGGGTGGGGGTGGGGGTGGAGAGGGGGCACAGGAACTATGAAAACCCAGCTGACGTCATCACAATGATTTTAACTTTAACTCTTTGACTCCCTTGCCGTATCTCATCATCATCATCATCATCATCATCATCATCATCATCAGGTGCCCTGCCGCATGGCGTTGGCGACCATGGACTTCCATCCATCTCTATCTCTCGTTGCCCCTAGCATCTCCCCCACCCTCCTCATCCCCAGCCACTCTGCAAGTCTGTCACTTCTCTCCCTGGGTCTACCCGGTGCTCTCTTTCCCTCCAGCTTTCCCGTTGTGATCAGGTGCTCCAAATCCCCCTTCTCATAAAATGGGCTATAAATGTTGCTTGTCTTTTCCTAATCTTCCTTATCAGTGATCTACTTGTGTCTGCCTCCATCAGGACTGTCTCGTTTGTTTTCTTTGCTGTCCATGGAACTCTCAACATTCTTCTGAGAAACCACATCTGGGCTGCCTCAATCTTGCTCTGGCTTTGCTTGCTGACTGTCCACGCCTCGCATCCGTACAACAGTATTGGTTCTATATAACATTCAAGAACTCTCTTTCTGATGTTAATTGATAGGCATTTGTTGGTAAGAATGCTTGTCATCTTCTTGAATGCTGTTTTGGCTTGGCCGATTCTGCCAGCTATTTCCGATGTGCATCTGCCGTCTGGTGAAATGATCGTTCCCAGGTATTTGAACTTATTAACCTGTGTCAAGGTTGTGCCATTTGCTGTTATTTTGCATGAGGGGATTTCATGTTTTTTACTGATCACCATGACTTCAGTCTTCCTGCTGTTTAGCTCCAGCCCCTTACCTTTGCTTTCTATTTCTAGTATATTCACAAGGTTTTGTAGGTCCCTTTCATTTTCTGCAATTAGCACGGTGTCATCTGCGTATCGAATGTTGCTTATCATTTCCCCTCCAACCTTTAATCCAGGGTCTTCTTCTAGGTTCCTCATGATGTTTTCGCTGTATAGTGAAAACAGATCTAGTGACAAAACTCAACCCTGTCTGACTCCTCTTTTTGATGTTTTGGAAAGAGCTTATATTGTTTTCTATTCTCATTGCAGCTGTTTGTTCCCAGTACATATTCCTGATTATTCGTAGATCTTTTCCATCAACATTGAGTCTGTCCAGTTGGTTGATCAATTCTTCATGTCGTACCCGATCGAAAGCCTTGGTATAGTCAACAAAGCATGAATACAAATCCTTATTCATCTCAATTGACCTCTCTATGATAGTTCTTAGGATGTATGTGGCATTAATAGTTTCAGTGATAACAAGACAAAACCTTAACCCTTACCGTGTCTACTGACGTCCTATAACGTCATCAATGATAACAAGGCAAAACTTTAACCCTTACCGTGTCTACTGACGTCCTATATCGTCATCAGTGATAAGGCAAAACTTTAACCCTTACCGTCTCTACTGACGTCCTATATCGTCATCAGTGATAACAAGGCAAAACTTTAACCCTTACCGTCTCTACTGACGTCCTATAAAGTCATCAGTGATAACAAGGCAAAACTTTAACCCTTACCGTGTCTACTGACGTCCTATAACGTCATCAGTATAACAAGGCAAAACTTTAACCCTTACCGTGTCTACTGACGTCCTATAACGTCATCAGTGTCATAACCCATAGAGCATAATCACGTGTTAACCCTTTCACCGTGTCTACTGACGTCCTATAACGTCATCAGTGATAACAAGAGAAAACGTTAACCCTTACCGTGTCTACTGACGTCCTATAACGTCATCATGATTACAAGAGAAAACGTTAACCCTTACCGTGTCTACTGACGTCCTATAACGTCATCAATGATTACAAGAGAAAACGTTAACCTTACCGTGTCTACTGACGTCCTATAACGTCATCATGATTACAAGAGAAAACGTTAACCTTACCGTGTCTACTGACGTCCTATAACGTCATCAGTGATAACAAGGCAAAACTTTAACCCTTTACCGTGTCTACTGACGTCCTATAACGTCATCAGTGATAACAAGGCAAAACTTTAACCTTACCGTGTCTACTGACGTCCTATTTCGTCATCAGGATAACAAGGCAAAACTTTAACCTTACCGTGTCTACTGACGTCCTATAACG
>JAPXFY010000035.1:2483076-2490576 GCA_030674185.1 Monoplex corrugatus
TGTGTGTGAGGGTACTTCTTACTACTGCTCATGACGACATGGGCAATCCATTTCTTACCCACTGGACGAGGCGGCAGGGAAGTTTTTAGTCCCGTTTTTAATATCCATTGTTTGGTGTTTGTGATCTGTTTGTGACCGTGCGTTCGCGCTTGACAAAGGCTAGTTGGCCGAAAATTTGCGCTTGTTTTGTTTTGTTTTGTTGGATACGCGCCTATATTGGTTTTCTTGTTCTTCTGGTTCCTACTTTAGTTAGGTTTAGAGGTATTTGTCTGTGTGTTCGTCAGTGTGTACCTCATGCAAAGATGCCTGGAAACGTTTTTTTTGGGGTGGTGGTGGTGGTGGTGGTGGTGGTGGTGTGGTTTCAGGCACCTGCAAGCATTCTAAGGGCATTTTTAGGATATCTTAAATAGGTTTAGAAGTATTTGTCGGTGCGTTCGTCAGTGTGTACCTGATGCATAAATGGCTGGACGGGTATTTGGGAGTGTTTTGGGGGGCATCTTTGAGTATTCCAGGGGTGTTTTTATGGTATCTCGGATGGGTTTAGAGGTATTTGTCACTGCGTTTGTCAGTGCGTACTTGATGCATAAATGCCTGGAGAGGTCATTTTTGGGGGTGTTTTAGCGTGTCTGGGAGTGTCTAGACTGACATACTTTTCAGTCTTGTAGATAGGGATTTTCTCCATTTTACATCTATAGTAAAGAACTTAGATTGACCTACGTTTCTCCATTTTACATCTGTACTAAAAAGAACTTAGATTGACCTACTTTTCTCCATTTTACATCTGTACTAAAAAGAACTTAGATTGACCTACTTTTCTCTATTCTACATCTGTACTAAAAAGAACTTAGATTGACCTACTTTTCTCTATTCTACATCGATACTAAATAGAACTTAGACTGACCTACTTTTCTCCATTTTACATCTGTACTAAAAAGAACTTAGATTGACCTCCTTTTCTCCATTTTACATCTGTACTAAAAAGAACTTAGATTGACCTACTTTTCTCCATTTTACATCTATACTAAAAAGAACTTAGATTGACCTACTTTTCTCTATTCTACATCTCTACTAAAAAGAACTTAGATTGACCTACTTTTCTCCATTTTATATCTGTACTAAAAAGAACTTAGATTGACCTACTTTTCTCTATTCTACATCTCTACTAAAAAGAACTTAGATTGACCTACTTTTCTCCATTCTACATCTATACTAAAAAGAACTTAGATTGACCTACTTTTCTCTATTCTACATCTGTACTAAAAAGAACTTAGATTGACCTACTTTTCTCCATTTTACATCTGTACTAAAAAGAACTTAGATTGACCTACTTTTCTCCATTTTACATCTGTACTAAAAAGAACTTAGACTGACCTACTTTTCTCCAATTTACATCAGTACTAAAAAGAACATAGACTGACCTACTTTCTCCATACTACATCTGTACTAAAAAGAACTTAGATTGACCTACTTTTCTCCATACTACATCTGTACTAAAAAGAACTTAGATTGACCTACTTTTCTCTATTCTACATCTGTACTAAAAAGAACTTAGACTGACCTACTTTTCTCCATACTACATCTATACTAAAAAGAACTTAGACTGACCTACGTTTCTCCATTTTACATCTGTACTAAAAAGAACTTAGACTGACCTACTTTTCTCTATTCTACATCTGTACTAAAAAGAACTTAGATTGACCTACTTTTCTTTATTCTACATCTGTACTAAAGAGAACTTAGATTGACCTACTTTTCTCCATACTACATCTGTACTAAAAAGAACTTAGACTGACCTACTTTTCTCTATTCTACATCTGTACTAAAAAGAACTTAGACTGACCTACTTTTCTCCATTTTACATCTGTATTAAAAAGAACTTAGACTGACCTACTTTTCTCCATTTTACATCTGTACTAAACAGAACTTAGATTGACCTACTTTTCTCCATTCTACATCTGTACTAAAAAGAACTTAGATTGACCTACTTTTCTCCATTTTACATCTGTACTAAAAAGAACTTAAATTGACCTACTTTTCTCCATACTACATCTGTACTTAAAGGAACTTAGATTGACCTACTTTTCTCCATTTTACATCTGTACTAAAAAGAACTTAGATTGACCTCCTTTTCTCCATTTTACATCTGTACTAAAAAGAACTTAGATTGACCTACTTTTCTCCATTTTTCATCTGTACTAAAAAGAACTTAGATTGACCTCCTTTTCTCCATTTTACATCTGTACTAAAAAGAACTTAGATTGACCTCCTTTTCTCCATTTTACATCTGTACTAAAAAGAACTTAGATTGACCTATTTTTCTCCATTTTTCATCTGTACTAAAAAGAACTTAGATTGACCTCCTTTTCTCCATTTTACATCTGTACTAAAAAGAACTTAGATTGACCTACTTTTCTCCATACTACATCTCTACTAAAAAGAACTTAGATTGACCTACTTTTCTCTATTCTACATCTATACTAAAAAGAACTTAGATTGACCTACTTTTCTCTATTTTACATCTGTACTAAAAAGAACTTAGATTGACCTACTTTTCTCTATTTTACATCTGTACTAAAAAGAACTTAGATTGACCTACTTTTCTCTATTCTACATCTATACTAAAAAGAACTTAGATTGACCTACTTTTCTCTATTATACATCTATACTAAAAAGACCTTAGATTGAATTACTTTTCTCTATTCTACATCTCTACTAAAAAGAACTTAGATTGACCTACTTTTCTCCATACTACATCTATACTAAAAAGAACTTAGATTGACCTACTTTTCTCTATTCTACATCGATACTAAATAGAACTTAGATTGACCTACTTTTCTCCATACTACATCTGTACTAAAAAGAACTTAGATTGACCTACTTTTCTATATTATACATCGATACTAAATAGAACTTAGATTGACCTACTTTTCTCTATTCTACATCTGTACTAAAAAGAACTTAGATTGACCTACTTTTCTCTATTCTACATCTGTACTAAAAAGAACTTAGATTGACCTACTTTTCTCTATTGTACATCGATACTAAATAGAACTTAGATTGACCTACTTTTCTCCATACTACATCTGTACTAAAAAGAACTTAGTTTGACCTACTTTTCTCTATTCTACATCTGTACTTAAAAGAACTTAGATTGACCTACTTTTCTCCATTTTCCATCTGTACTAAAAAAAACTTAGACTGACCTACTTTTCTCCATACATCTGTACTAAAAAGAACTTAGATTGACCTACTTTTCTTTATTCTACATCTGTACTAAAAAGAACTTAGACTGACCTACTTTTCTCCATTTTACATCTGTACTAAAAAGAAATTAGATTGACCTACTTTTCTCTATTCTACATCGATACTAAATAGAACTTAGATTGACCTACTTTTCTCCATACTACATCTGTACTAAAAAGAACTTAGATTGACCTACAATTCTCTATTATACATCGATACTAAATAGAACTTAGATTGACCTACTTTTCTCTATTCTACATCTGTACTAAAAAGAACTTAGATTGACCTACTTTTCTCTATTCTACATCTGTACTAAAAAGAACTTAGATTGACCTACTTTTCTCTATTGTACATCGATACTAAATAGAACTTAGACTGACCTACTTTTCTCTATTCTACATCTGTACTAAATAGAACTTAGATTGACCTACTTTTCTCCATACTACATCTGTACTAAAAAGAACTTAGTTTGACCTACTTTTCTCTATTCTACATCTGTACTAAAAAGAACTTAGATTGACCTACTTTTCTCTATTCTACATCTGTACTAAAAAGAACTTAGATTGACCTACTTTTCTCTATTCTACATCTGTACTAAAAAGAACTTAGATTGATCTACTTTTCTTTATTCTACATCTGTACTAAAAAGAACTTAGACTGACCTACTTTTCTCCATTTTACATCTGTACTAAAAAGAAATTAGATTGACCTACTTTTCTCTATTTTACATCTGTACTAAAAAGAACTTAGATTGATATACTTTTCTCCATTTTACATCATACTAAAAAGAACTTAGATTGACCTACTTTTCTCCATTTTACATCTGTACTAAAAAGAACTTAGATTGACCTACTTTTCTCTATTCTACATCTGTACTAAAAAGAACTTAGACTGACCTACTTTTCTCTATTATACATCTGTACTAAAAAGAACCTAGACTGACCTACTTTTCTCTATTCTACATCTGTACTAAAAAGAACTTAGATTGACCTACTTTTCTCCATTCTACATCTATACTAAAAAGAACTTAGATTGACCTACTTTTCTCTATTCTATATCTGTACTAAAAAGAACTTAGATTGACCTACTTTTCTCCATACTACATCTGTACTAAAAGAACTTAGTTTGACCTACTTTTCTCTATTCTACATCTATACTAAAAAGAACTTAGATTGATCTACTTTTCTCCATTTTACATCGTACTAAAAAGAACTTAGATTGACCTACTTTTCTCCATTTTACATCTATACTAAAAAGAACTTAGATTGACCTACTTTTCTCTATTCTACATCGATGCTAAATAGAACTTAGATTGACCTACTTTTCTCCATACTACATCTGTACTAAAAAGAACTTAGATTGACCTACTTTTCTCTATTATACATCGATACTAAATAGAACTTAGATTGACCTACTTTTCTCTATTCTACATCTGTACTAAAAAGAACTTAGATTGACCTACTTTTCTCCATTTTACATCTGTACTAAAAAAAACTTAGACTGACCTACTTTTCTCCATACATCTGTACTAAAAAGAACTTAGATTTACCTACTTTTCTTTATTCTACATCTGTACTAAAAAGAACTTAGACTGACCTACTTTTCTCCATTTTACATCTGTACTAAAAAGAACTTAGATTGACCTACTTTTCTCCATTTTACATCTGTACTAAAAAGAACTTAGATTGACCTACTTTTCTCCATTTTTCATCTGTACAAAAAAGAACTTAGATTGACCTCCTTTTCTGCATTTTACATCTGTACTAAAAGGAACTTAGATTGACCTACTTTTCTCCATTTTACATCTGTACTAAAAAGAACTTAGATTGACCTACTTTTCTCTATTCTACATCTGTACTAAAAAGAACTTAGACTGACCTACTTTTCTCTATTATACATCTGTACTAAAAAGAACTTAGACTGACCTACTTTTCTCTATTCTACATCTGTACTAAAAAGAACTTAGATTGACCTACTTTTCTTTATTCTACATCTATACTAAAAAGAACTTAGACTGACCTACTTTTCTCCATTTTACATCTGTATTAAAAAGAACTGAGACTGACCTACTTTTCTCCATTTTACATCTGTATTAAAAAGAACTGAGACTGACCTACTTTTCTCCATACTACATCTGTACTTAAAAGAACTTAGACTGACCTACTTTTCTCCATTTTACATCTGTACTAAAAAGAACTTAGATTGACCTACTTTTCTCCATTCTACATCCGTACTAAAAAGAACTTACACTGACCTACTTTTCTCCATACTACATCTGTACTAATAAGAACTTAGACTGACCTACTTTTCTCCATTTTACATCTGTACTAAAAAGAACTTAGATTGACCTCCTTTTCTCCATTTTACATCTGTACTTAAAGGAACTTAGACTGACCTACTTTCTCCATTTTACATCTGTGCTAAAAAGAACTTAGATTGACCTCTTTTTCTCCATTTTACATCTGTACTTAAAGGAACTTAGACTGACCTACTTTCTCCATTTTACATCTGTACTAAAAAGAACTTAGATTGACCTCCTTTTCTCCATTTTACATCTGTACTTAAAGGAACTTAGACTGACCTACTTTCTCCATTTTACATCTGTACTAAAAAGAACTTAGATTGACCTACTTTCTCCATTTTACATCTGTACTAAAAAAACTTAGATTGACCTACTTTTCTCTATTCTACATCTGTACTAAAAAGAACTTAGATTGACCTACTTTTCTTCATTTTCCATCTGTACTAAAAAGAACTTAGACTGACCTACTTTTCTCTATTCTTCATCTATACTAAAAAGAAATTAGACTGACCTACTTTTGTCCATTTTACATCTGTACTAAAAAGAACTTAGACTGACCTACTTTTCTCCATTCTACATCTATACTAAAAAGAACTTAGACTGTACTAAAGAACTTAGCTGTACTAAAGAACTTAGACTGTACTAAAGAACTTAGCTGTACTAAAGAACTTAGACTGTACTAAAGAACTTAGACTGTACTAAAGAACTTAGACTGTACTAAAGAACTTAGCTTTACTAAAGAACTTAGACTGTACTAAAGAACTTAGACTGTACTAAAGAACTTAGCTGTACTAAAGAACTTAGACTGTACTAAAGAACTTAGCTGTACTAAAGAACTTAGACTGTACTAAAAAGAACTTAGACTCTACTAAAGAACTTAGACTGTACTAAAGAACTTAGACTGTACTAAAGAACTTAGATTGTACTAAAGAACTTAGATTGTACTAAAGAACTTAGACTGTACTAAAGAACTTAGACTGTACTAAAGAACTTAGATTGTACTAAAGAACTTAGACTGTACTAAAGAACTTAGACTGTACTAAAGAACTTAGACTGTACTAAAAAAAACTTAGATTGTACTAAAGAACTTAGACTGTACTAAAGAACTTAGACTGTACTAAAAAAAACTTAGATTGTACTAAAGAACTTAGACTGTACTAAAGAACTTAGATTGTACTAAAGAACTTAGATTGTACTAAAGAACTTAGACTGTACTAAAGAACTTAGACTGTACTAAATAACTTAGATTGTACTAAAGAACTTAGATTGTACTATAGAACTTAGACTGTACTAAAGAACTTAGACTGTACTAAAGAACTTAGATTGTACTAAAGAACTTAGACTGTACTAAAGAACTTAGACTGTACTAAAGAACTTAGATTGTACTAAAGAACTTAGATTGTACTAAAGAACTTAGACTGTACTAAAGAACTTAGACTGTACTAAAGAACTTAGACTGTACTAAAGAACTTAGACTGTACTAAAGAACTTAGACTGACATACTTTCTTCATTCTACATCTATTCTAAAAAAACTTTCACGGCAAAGTAAATAGAAGGAAAAGAATTTGAAATGAAGAATATGCTGTGAATGTTAAAAAAGTGCTAAAATAAACACTGACCCTTTACGTGTTTCTGAATACATAGGAAAAGCAAACGAAGAACATGATCTGAAATACTGTACACACATGCATGCGCGCGCGCGTAGGCGCACACACACACACATGCACACACACACACACTGCATGCGCCCGCGCACATACACACACACATACATACACATATACACACATACACACACACATATATATATATACACACACACACATACTTGCACACACACACATATACACACACAGAAACACACACACACACCACACACACACACACACACACACACACACACACATACACACACATACAAGCATACATACATACACACGCACACGCAACACAC
>JAPXFY010000035.1:2495576-2510576 GCA_030674185.1 Monoplex corrugatus
CCTCATTCCAACACTGACAGAGAACTGCGTGCAAAGGGTGCAGAAGAGAAGTCTTGCAGTGCTTGATGAGGTCTGGGGAAATTCCGTCGTTGCCAGGTGCCTTGCCTGATGCCAGGCTATCAATGGCCTTGCTGAGTTCGTCCGCAGTTGGCTCTGCGTCAAGTTCTTCCATTACCGGCATGCACTTGATGGCATCGAGGGCTAAGGGGGACACCATGTTCTGTGTGGAGTAGAGGTCGGAGTAGTGTTCCGCCCATCTTTCCATCTGTTGGCTAGGATTGCTGATTACTTCCCCAGTGGAGGATTTGAGGGGGGCGATCTTGCTCTGTGTTGGTCCCAGTGCCTTCTTGATGCCATCATACATTCCTCGGATGTTGCCTCTTTCAGCAGCACTCTGTATCTCTTCGCTGAGCTCTGTCCAGTACTCGTTTGCGCACACGGCTATGCAAAACTGGCCAAATCGTTCTCTTTAGTTTATCTGCTGACGGCAGCTGTAGGCCTTCAAAGCCTGGCATTCCAGAGTGGGGGAAGGGGTGGGATGCGGGGTCGAGACCGGGTCACGGCAGTAGCTGCGGATGAATCCCTTCTTTGTCTGTATTAAAACTTGATCATTTTACCCGATCTTCTCCAGTCTGTAGACACGGAACCTAAGATTTCTGGATGTTGATTTTTTTGTGATTTACAAGTTTGTTCTAAGTGCCTGCGTTACAACTAAGAATCAGAATTTGTACCATTGACTGAAGTTTGTAATCTACAAATTTTTGCAGTGACTATGTGTTCAGCTGCTGTGCTTTTTTTGTTAAAACGTGTATTCTTCACGTGTTGAAACTTCTAGTTCCGCTGATACCGAGTTTTTGTCCCCCCCCCCCCCCCCCCCACTTTTTTTTTTTCTTTTCGTTTTCTCATCCTTTTGTTCTCGTTTTATTGTAGTTATTATTTTTTTTTTTTTTGCGTTGACTTGGAGACTGGTTTCCAAATATATATGTGATGCTGAAGTGTTGAGGTGTATGAAGTTAAGTGAAAGTTTAAGGATAAGTTACTCACTATAATCTACTTTGAACATCACATCATTCAGTCTTGTACTCAGAGCACTGTTGTGAGAGAACTGAACAGTTTTGTTGTTTCCTTACTTATTAGTGTTAAGTGTTGTGCGTAGAATTGAACAATGGCTGTTGTTTATGAACACACTGCGTTTTTGCACAATGAGAGACTTCAGTCTTTGTGTCGAGTATGTGGTGGGCGTTCCAGCAAAAAAACAAAGCCCAGGGCTCCCATTCTCTGTCAGTATGTGACATCAGAACTTCGTGAGTTCTTTGAAATAGATATTTCGTGCGACAGTCCACATATTCACTCTAGCACTCTGTGCTCAAAGTGCTATGCACGGCTGAGAAAATTGAAGATGTTGTCTGTTCCATCGAAAACGATATTGAAAACCAGTCTGTCTGATGTGGAGAAGGCGGCACCGATGTGGGTTAACTTTAATGCAGCCTTGTCTGTTCACCAGTGTTCCGTTTGTTCCGTGTTTGTCAGTCAAACAAAGGGAGGAAGGCCAGCCAAAAGAAAGAGAAGCTCACAACAGCCACAACAGAGCAGTTCCATTGATGGCCATGATATGGACATGGAATCCGACGACAACAACTCAACCTTTCTCCCCACTGACAGTTCCACTCCTAGGAAGAGCTCCTTCCATGGTCCAGTCGGTGCGACACAAGCATCTTTCAGTGACATGCAAACCTCTCCCATCGCACAAAAAAGCAACACAACAGACACTTGCATACAAACAACACCCCAAAAAGCCAAGTCAGTGGTGCAAACTGTTGACAGCACAACCTCTCCTATTGTCAAGTCTGTAGTTCGTCATGTCAGTGAACTGAGTGGTCCTCTCAGCAGAGATGAAGAACAATACCTAACAGCACTTACACGCATTAAAATAGCAGAGTCTGACGACAAATCAACCACCAGACTAAAAACAAAAGGCCAGCCTATCATCATGAGAAAAGTAGTAAAACCACGGAAGCCATCAGTTGTGGCCGGACTGGCACTTAAAAAGAAAAGAGCAAGACAGGTAGCCAGGTTTCGACTTGGTGTATCAGGATCCTCACCAGACGATACAGTGCAAACAGCAAGCAGCAGAACTGAAGAAGACAACAAAAACATACCAACAAAGAATTCTACAGGCTGCAGGATTTAACAGACCCTCAGTTACTGCGAAGCAAGGGCTGGCATGGAGAACAGGTCTTGGCCTCAGCTGGAGCAAGCAGAGAAAACAACGCCAGTTTGTCAGAAGTCTGGGCATTAAACTGGAAAGTGAAAAGGCCGAAAGGCGTCTTCAGAGAAAAATAATGTGCAGTGATATTAAAATCCAACACATGAGACTGGAGTCAGCAGATAGTCCAAGTCAAGACAGCATACCAGTTGGACTCTGTGGGAGTGATGATCTGCCAGCCTTTGTCAGAAATATTCTTGACCAGTGTGACCAAGAAAACCTGCTGACCTGGCATGATGATTCCATCCCAGAAAACGAGTTGTGGGTGAAGATCGGCGGAGACCATGGGGGTGGCAGCTTTAAGCTCATGCTACAGGTGGCCAACGTGAAGGAGCCAAACTCAAAGCAAAACACCATCTTGCTGGAGCTGGCCAACTGTAAGGACAACCACAACAACCTGAAAAAACTGCTTCGACCGTACAAACGCCAGATTGCAAATCTACAGCAGGCAGAATGGAAAGGGAAACAAATCCGAGTTTTTCTGTTCGGAGACTACGAATTTCTCACGAAAATCTACGGCCTGTCCGGTGCACAGTCACTCCACCCCTGTCTTTGGTGCACCACATCAAAGAGGTACCTTCAGAAAAGTCAGGCTGAGCAGCCCGTGGCTTCAAAGAGAAGCCTGAAGACCATCAAACGTGACAGACGGCGGTTCAGAATCCATGGCGGTAATGACAAGAAAAAAGCCAAGTCATTTAACAATGTAATACACACCCCACTGTTTGATGTTCCACTCAGCCAGGTTGCCCCACCCTATCTCCATATTCTTCTTGGTGTGGCGAAAAAGCACCATGATCTCCTGGAGGAGGACTGTCATCATCTTGACAAACATATAGCAGCGTGTTTGGCAGAGGATAGAGAGAAAATATATGAAAATATGTCACCTTTTGGGAAATATGTCAACAACATGCAAAAATTAAAAGCAGGAATCATCGATAAGGAGAGGGAGCTGGACAGGCTGGGGACAGAATTAGCTTTTTATACCTTTCTGCACAGACTGGCGAGGGTGATGCAGCTTTGTTTGATCGACGGCAGAAAGAGGAGTACAACGAACTCCTACAGGACATAGAAGAAGAAGAAGAAGAATGTAGAAGACAGCCACTGGCATTTCGCTTAGGGCCTGTAACATCTAATCTAGACATTGCACTGAGGGAAAACAAAATTACAGTGCAGGCCTACCATGGACGTAGTTTTGTTGGCAACCACTGCCACAAATATCTTCAGCCAAGCGTGACTGAGAACATATGCCAGTCAGTCGCCCACATCACAGACACACTGACGTCTGATACGACCATCAAGAAACAAGCTGTTGATATTGGGAAGAAATACTACAGGCTGAATTCTCTGTACCACCGCATTCACAGGAAAATTTCACACACAAAACCAGTAACAGAAGTGGACATCAAGGAAACTGAACAATATATTAGTGACTATATGGCTTATTTCAGACAACACTTCCCCAAAACTAAGATAATCCCCAAGCAACACATTCTGGAACACCACTGCCTGGAGTTCATGAAAACCTGGCACTTTGGCTTGGGACTGCACGGTGAACAGGGTGGAGAAGAGACACACGCCTTCGTCAACGAACTGAAAGTGAGAGTTCGAGGTGTCAACAGAGCAGAGGACAAGGTGCGCGTGCTGTTGAAGGAACACATGACAGTTGTGTCTCCTCTCCTCCGTGCAGCCATGCCCTTTAACGCACCGACAAAGGGCACCAAGAAATAGTATAATGCCAGTTGTAATCACACTTTTTTTTAAAATACCAATTTGTTCAAGGAATATTACAGTGTATAGCAGTGACGTTAGGTCCAGAGTCAGCTAGGATAAGAGCTGTGCGTGTGAGTGTCTGGTGAAAAAAAGAGTGTAATAAAGGAACAAATGTGAATGTAGACACGTTTTAGACCAGGCAACACTATGCCAGGAACAGTGAGTTTTGAATAAAAATGTGCAGAAGGTCCAGACTGTGACGGTTTTATGGTGGGTTTTTTTTTTTTTTCATTTTATGCATTTCTCCTGCGATTTAACAGGTGCTAACAGAATTTTCAAAATTTTGATTTCCATGGATTCTTTTTAACAACAATACAGCTGCAATGAAAGGATTTTCTTTTATGGAGGAAACACAAGGATTGACTCGACCGTTGAAACAGACAGGGAAAAATACACTGAAATTGTTTTGCAGTCTTTAGACAGCTTTTGTAGTTCTTGTAGCTTTATTTTTTCGTCAAAGTTGGCTAATGATAAATACAATAGTGAACAACAGTTCAGTGGCTGGATGTGTTGTCTGTTTATCCGAGAAATTGACCGACATGTGCAGTTGAGTGTACACTATTCCTTACTGTGTTAAAAACTTCAACCTGCATTCAACACGCACCCAGAAGTGTGTGATGACCAACCTCTTGACCCCAATTCAGTGGAGTAATTAAAACGCGCGCCTCTCCTCCCACGTTCAGGTCGAAAACTTTCAAGTAAGAGGAGGTGCACGCTAGCATGCTGTAGTTTGTGTGGCATGTTGTTCTGTGTGCATGGAAACTGTCAGGACTGCATTAACGGCGGTTTAAAACAGCAAAATGTTGTGAAATCGGAAATTAACCGTCTCCGTGCTTGTGATTGTGCATGTATTTGAACTAACACTGCAGTCTGCTTTGCCAGTCAAACACATTCGTGTTTGGTGTCATTTTAAAGCTCGTGGTTCTGGCCATCCAGCTATCTACAATACACTCTTGTTTGGCTAAAGCGCTTTAAAAAAATATGGCATTTAAAGTCATACCCATTTCCCCCAGTTAAACGCCAGATGTCAGCTATGGCTGCTGACAGGCCAGATATAAACAGTCTGCCCAGGGAAGGCAGGCATCATGGTCGGGTCACGCATAGGTCAGCGCACTCGGCTCAGCAACTAAAGGGAAGGGTTGGAACAGCAGTGCGCAGCGCCTGGCGTTAAGCTGAACCTTACTTCTGGCAGCCCTGAGGATTTGCAGGTTCTTCTCACTGGGTGACCGCTTATACTTGGTGAGTGCGGCACGCTTGGCCTCAACAGTGGGAGTCATCTCTGATGATTTGGCCTCAAACCAGTCGTGGGACTTCACAGTTTTCTTCCCAAAGGTGGCCATAGCAATGCGGTGCATGGTGTCTCGTAGCGTTTCCCATCTCTCAGTGGTAGAGTCTCTGGGCTGCAATGCATCGTATTCTCTCTGAAAGGCCTCTGCGAACTGTTCTACAAGATCTGGCTGAGACATCTTGCTGACGTCAATGCGAGGGTTCCCTTGTTTTTTTGAGCAGTGGAACTTCTTTGGTTGTAGCCTGATCTTGCAACATACCAGAGAGTGGTCTGTGTCGCAGTCTGCACTGTGATAAGAGCGAGTGTGGAGAACGTTTTTGATAGCGGCACGTCTTACTAGGATCAAATCCAGTTGGTGCCAATGTTTTGAGCGGGGATGCCTCCAGGAGACTTTGTGCTGAGGCTTCGTCTTGAAGAAGGAGTTGGCGATGCACAGTTCATGGCAGGCGCAAAACTCAAGCAGTCGCTGTCCATTCTCATTCATTTTCCCCACTCCAAAGGAACCGAGGCAGAAGGGCCATGAGTCATTGTCTGCACCCACTCTGGCGTTGAAGTCGCCCAGGAGAACAAGTTGTTCTGTCCTGGGGATGTTCCTTATGGTTGCTGCAAGATTTTCGTAGAACTCATCCTTGGTGTCTGGAGAGGCGGACAGAGTTGGGGCATAAACGCTGATGAGAGTGACATAGCCTTCAGTGGTGTTGAGGCGGAGAGTCAAGAGTCGTTCTGAACCGCCGCTGCCTGGTTCAATCATGTTCAGCAGGCTGTTCCTTACTGCAAAGCCTACTCCGTGCTCTCTTGGGGCATCAGAACTCTTTCCTTGCCAGAAGAAGGTGTAGTTCCTTTCCTTTAGTGTTCCTGAGTCAGCCAGCCGTGTTTCCTGCAGAGTGGCAATGTCCACATTGAGCCTCTTTAGTTCGCTGTTTATGACGGCGGTTTTTCTGGCGTCGCTGATGTCTTGCAGATCTTGGGAGAGCCCAGGCATCATTGTTCGGACATTCCAACAGCCCAGTTTCACTGCTGATCCTTTTCCTGGTCCGTTTCTTGAATTTGAATTTTTCTTTTTGTTTGGTGCGGTAATTAACGACCTGCTTGTCAGATTTTCTCCTAATCTTCATGCACCCAATGAAGAAGGCAGGTCGTGGCGGGACAGCACCTAACTGGCTGGGGGCTGCCCAGCTTAGGCGGGCGGTAGCTGTCCAGTAAGACACGAAGGTCTCTCCCACCGTCAAAAGCAACCCCTGGCGTCAGCTCTACGCCAGTTGAGCAATGACTTATCACCGGTATCTGTTGCTTCCCGTGTTGTGCCGACACTAGTGTTAGTAGCGAGTCTGGAGTGTCCTCTCCAGGTCGTAGGTGCAGAGTGTTTGTGGATGAATGGACGGATGTAAGCCTGGGCAGTGTAATATGGAAGACAGGCTGTTGCCCATGCAACTTGTCCCCCCTCTCCACCTCGCTGACAGATCCAAAGGAACAGCAGGGCTGTTACGTTTTGGTGCCAACGCGGCCGCAGGAGCTGCCGGAAAGTGACAAAGTTTGCCATCCAACCGCCTTAGGGGCCCCACACCGGATTTACTGTCAGGGTTTACTCCCTTAGCTAGATGGCCGCGGGTAGCTCTTCAGAGCTGGCGCCCTTTGATGGATCTAATTTATTTCCACCAGGGTTTCTAGCCACCCTCTTCACCATCCTCCTGAGAGGATTGGTGGGGTTGCTGGTTTAGTCGCCAGTAATTCGACCCTGTGACAGGTAGTACTGGTTTCCAGGTTACCAGTAGCGGATACATCTATCCGATACATACACACACGCGCACAGAAACGCACACGCACGCACACACACACGTACACACACACACACACACACACACGTACGCAAGCACACACACGCAGCAATATACAAACACAGTATGCCTCTTTATTCATATGAAAAATCTGTTAATCTTTCTTCATTACATAAGTCAGTGTTTAAATTGTAATATTCTGTGGTTTCTTATGTGTCTTCTTACTTGTATAGCTTTAATGTTTGTTGTTATCTTATTGTGTATGTAATTGTGAACATTTTTTTTATCATCTTTTGCCTTTCTTGCGAAATGTAAAGCGCTGGTGAGCATGTTTTTATATGGAATATGCGCTATACAAATAAACATTATTATTATTATTATTAAGAGGAATTCATCACATGAGGACAAAACCCACATGGGCTCTATGCATATCAGCCAAGAATTACGTGAAGACACCCTTAGGCCTAGACAACATCCTAGTTTATTTAAGAGGTATGTATTGCAATCGAGCAAACCCATATGCGCTTTATTCACATCTGCCAACGATTTACCCAGAAAAATCCTTAGACCTGCACTGAATCCTAGCGTGTTCCAGAAGGATTTATCGCAATCAGACAAACTCATATGCGCTTTATCCACATCTGCCAACAATTTTCTGAAGACTCTGTGAATCTGAACTAAATCTTAGTTTCTTCAAGAAACATTCCTCTCTCTCTCTCTCTCTCTCTCTCTCTCTCTCTCTCTCTCTCTCTCCTCTCTCTCTCTCTCTCTCTCTGTCTCTCTCTCTCTCTCTTTATTCTCTCTCTCTTTATTTCTCTCTCTCTCGACCTCACTCTCACTCTTGCTATCATACACACATACAGAGAGAGAGAGAGAGAAGAGAGAGAGGAGACAGAGAGACAGACAGACTGATAGATATAATAATTACAATATTTATATAGTGCAAAATCTTGATTATATACATACATACATACATACATACATACATACAACACACATACATACATACATACACACACATACATACATACATACATACATACACATACATACACACATACATACATACATCATACACACATACATACACACATACATACATACATACATACACACATACATACATACATACATACACACATACATACATACATACATCACATACATACATACATACATACATACATACACACACATACATACATACATACATACATACATACATACATACATACACACATCATACATACAATACATACATACATACATACATACATACACACATACATATACATACATACATACATACATACATACATACAACATACATACATACATACACTACATACATACATACATACATACAACATACATACATACATACATACATACACACACACATACATACATACATACACAACATACATACATACACATACATACATACACACATACATACATACATACATACATACAAACAACATACATACATACATACAACATACATACATACACACACATACATACACACATACATACATACATACAACATACATACATACATACATACATACATACATACATACATACATACATACAACACATACATACACATACATCATACTATAAACATACATACATACATACATCACATACATACAACTACATACACATACATACACACATACACTACATACAACATACACATACATACATACATACATACATACATACATACATACATACTACATACATACATACATACATACAATACATCATTCTTCCTATATTTTCTGCCTTCTGTCATTCACCTGTATGTTTCGTAAATTTACATACTTGTTTCTTTAGGATTGATAATTGGGTACATGTATTGAATACATTACTGGCTCTTGGGAAATGAGATGTGTAGAAGCAGTTTACAGGTAATTTAGGCCTGGGTGTTTTTTGTATATGTTTTGATGTCTGTAGTTTGTTTAAATTTGTATTCAGGTTTGTTTTGTTTTTTTAAGTCCTCTGTGCGATAAATTGGACGGAGTGGTCAACGCCAAGGGTATCTCCTTAGATTATGTGCACGAATGCATTGATATGAGTACTTACTTTTCTTTTCCTTTTCTTTTCTGTTGAAGTCGAGTGTATGCTTTGAAACGGTAATAGCCCTGATCCAAAACAAGTGCGACTGCCCGTGCCCAAGCAAACAGGAACCAGAAGAACAAGAAAACCAATGTAAGCGCGTATCTAACAAAACAAGACAAAACAAGCGCAAATTTTCGGCCAACCGGCCTTGGTCAAGCGCGAACGCACGGTCACTACTGCTCATGAAGACATGGGCATTCCATTTGGTCCCTTTTTATCGACTGGACGAGGCGGCAGGGAAGTTTTTTAGTCCTCTTCTTATTATCCGTTGTTTGGTGTTGTTTGTGGTCTGTTTGTGACCGTGCATTCGCGCTTGACAAAGGCCGGTTGGCCGAAAATTTGCGCTTGTCTTGTCTTGTTGTGTTGAATACGCGCTTACATTGGTTTTCTTGTTCTTCTGGTTCCGGTAATAGCCCTGATATGGTTCTATGCAGTTGGCTGGGCTTTAAACAAAAAACAAGAGTAATGATTCGGAAGTTGCCTGCAGGTCTGGTACCAGTCTGACGTCAGCACTTGTGACAGACATTACTCACATGTCCTCACTTAATATGTGACCCAGTGATGCTTGAGAGGGACACACACACACACACACACACACACACAACACACACACACACACAAAACACACACACACACACACACAACACACGTACAAACACACACACACACACGTACAAACACACACACACACACACACACACACACACACACACACACACACACACACACACACACACACACGTACAAACACACATGATCAATACCGTCACTACATTTCACGTGAGAAATGCATGTCACAAGGATTTTGCGTTGGTTTCTTTTGAAATGAGCTCAAGATATTTCTGTTCATCTATTTTGTTAGTTCAGCTCTAATTCACCGATCGTTCAGCGACCAATGCAGTTGGGTGTGTGTGGAGCCCAGTTTTTTTATTTTTTTTATTCCTTTTCTTGGTATAGAGAGGTCAGTTGTAGCTGATGTAGCTTATGTGTATATATCCCGTATTCCACAAATAGGGGTTTATTTTCTGTCACATTTATGCCTCTGAGATTTACAATAAAGAAACAGGGAACGAACCCAACAGGACTCAAATAGATTCTGTAAGAGTGTGGCCGTGTCACAAATACTCACTTTTTTATTCTTTCAAATTTCCTTTTTTGTAGATTGTCAAACAGTAATACAAAATGTGGTTATAATAATTGATAATAATTACAATATTTATGTAGCGCAAAATCTTGATAGAAATCAAATCTAAGCGCTGGACATACACACACGCACGCATGCACACACACGCACGCGCACACGCACACACACACACACACGCACAAGGCTATAAATGGGGGAAAAGAGGAAAAGCAATGGAAAATTATAGAGAGCATATTATACACAAATATATATTAGAATGTGATTCCACTCCGAGTGGAGACAGGCTGCAGAGCGGGTTGAGTGAGGTCAGGATTTTATGCGGAGGAGAAAAGGTGAGTTTTGAGAGCGGACTTGAAGGAGACAAAAGTAGGTTGCTGACGGACTGAGAGAGGAAGTTTGTTCCAGGAGAGTGGACCAGAAACAGAGAAGGCTCGTGGACCATAGGTATTGAGCTTAGTGCGTGGAAAGCGAAAAGTCAGAGGATCGGAGGCAGAGCGGAGGGTACGTGAGGGAACATAGATTATGGTTCTCTAGACGTCTCTTAAGGAGAAGCTGGAAAGACAAGACAAGTGACAAGAGCATACTCGATGAGCTGAAAATCTGCAGAAAAATAGTTTGTACAGGTCATCTATAAAAAGAAACTGACCTTCTTTGGACAAATAAGCAAAAACAAAAAATGCACTCTCATGAAAGAGGTCATCATCATCATCATCAGGTGCCCTGCCGCATGGCGTTGGCGACCATGGACTTCCATCTGTCTCTATCTCTCGTTGCCCCCAGCATCTCCCCCACCTTTCTCGTCCCCAGCCACTCTGCAAGTCCGTCCAGCATTTTCTCCCTGGGTCTACCCGGTGCTCTCTTTCCCTCCAGCTTTCCCGTTGTGACCAGGTGCTCCAAATCCCCCTTCCTCATAAAATGGCCTATAAATGTTGCCTGTCTTTTCCTAATCTTCCTTATGAGTGATCTACTTGTGTCTCCCTCCATCAAGACTGTCTCGTTTGTTTTTCTTTGCTGTCCATGAAACTCTCAACATTCTTCTTAGAAACCACATCTTGGCTGCCTCAGTCTTGTTCTGGCTTTGCTTGTTGACTGTCCACGCCTCACATCCATACAACAGTATTGGTTCTATAAAGATGCCAAGTCGTCAAGTCAAGTCAAGTCAAGTCAAGTCAAGTCAAGTCATCAAGTCAAGTCAAGTCAACTCAAGTCAATTCAAGTCAACTCAAGTCAAGTCAAGTCATCAAGTCAAGTCATCAAGTCAAGTCAAGTCATCAAATCAAGTCAAGTCAAATCATCAAGTCAACTCAAGTCAAGTCAGGTCAAGTCAGGTCAAGTCAAGTCAAGTCAAGTCATCAAGTCAAGTCAAGTCATCAAGTCAAGTCAAGTCATCAAGTCAAGTCAACCAAGTCAAGTCAAGTCAGGTCAAGTCAAGTCAAGTCATCAAGTCAAGTCATCAAGTCAAGTCAAGTCAAGTCATCAAGCCAAGTCAAGTCAAGTCATCAAGTCAAGTCAAGTCAAGTCAGATCAAGTCAGGTCATGTCATGTCAAGTCAAGTCAAGTCATCAAGTCAAGTCAAGTCAAGTCATCAAGTCATCAAGTCAAGTCAAGTCATCATGTCAAGTCAAGTCAAGTAAAGTCAAGTCATCAAGTCAAGTCAAGTCAAGTCATCAAGTCATCAAGTCAAGTCAAGTCAGGTCAAATCAGGTCAAGTCAGGTCATCAAGTCGTCAAGTCAAGTCAGGTCAAGTCAAGTCAAGTCAAGTCAAGTCATCAAGTCAAGTCAAGTCAAGTCAAGTCAAGTCAGGAGTCAAGTCAAGTCAAGTCAAGTCAAGTCAAGTCAAGTCAAGTCGTCAACTCAACTCAAGTTAACTCAAGCCAAGTCAAGCCAAGTCAAGTCAAGTCAAGTCATCAAGTCAAGTCATCAAGTCAAATCATCAAGTCAACTCAAGTTGTCAAGTCAAGTCAAGTCAAGTCAAGTCATGTCATCAAGTCAAGTCAAGTCAAGTCAAGTCAAGTCAAGTCAAGTCAAGTCAAGTCGTCAAGTCAAGTCAAGTCGTCAAGTCAAGTCAAGTCAAGTCGAGTCGAGTCGAGTCGAGTCGAGTCGAGTCGAGTCGTCGAGTCGAGTCGAGTCGAGTCGAGTCACGTCAAGTGAAGTCAAGTGAAGTCAGGTCAAGTCAAGTCAAGTCAAGTCAAGTCAAGTCAAGTCAAGTCAAGTCAAGTCGAGTCGAGTCGAGTCGAGTCGAGTTGAGTCGAGTCCAATACTGTATTGTACTGTACTGTATTGTACTGTACTGTACTGTATTGTACTGTACTGTATTGTACTGTACTGTACTGTGTACAATACAGTACAATACAGTAGAGTACAATACAGTACAATACAGTACAGTACAGTACAATACAGTACAATACAGTACAATACAGTGCAGTACAGTGCAATACAGTACAGTACAGTACAATACAGTACAGTACAATACAGTACAGTACAGTGCAATACAGTACAATACAGTACAGTACAGTACAATGCAGTACAGTGCAATACAGTACAATACAGTACAATACAGTACAGTACAATACAGTACAGTACAATACAGTACAGTACAGTACAATACAGTACAATACAGTGCAATGCAATACAATACAGTACAATACAGTACAGTACAATACAATACAGTACAGTACAATACAATACAGTGCAGTGCAATACAATACAGTACAATACAGTACAATACATTACAATACAGTACAGTACAATACAGTACAATACAATACAATACAGTACAGTACAGTACAATACAATACAGTACAATACAATGCAATACAATACAGTACAGTACAGTGCAGTGCAATACAATACAGTACAATACAGTACAATACAATACAGTACAGTACAATACAATACAGTACAATACAATACAGTACAATACAGTACAATACAGTGCAATACAGTACAATACAATACAATACAGTACAATACAATACAGTACAGTACAATACAATACCATATAATAATAATAATAATAATAATAATAATAATAATAATAATAATAATAATAATAATATATTTTATTTATATAGCGCAAAATCTTGATAAAATCAAATCTAAGCGCTGAGCGTATACATGCATACATACCTACATACATATGAGCGTATACATGCATACATACATGCATAAATATTTACATACATAAATCTAAGCTGAGCGTATACATGCATACATACATACATACATAAATCTAAGCGTATACATACATAATACATACATACATACATACATACATACATACATACATACATACATACATACGTACGCACATGCATACATAATAATTACAATATTTATATAGCGCAAAATCTCGACAAAATCAAATCCAAGCGCCGAAAAGACACACACGCACACACGCACGCACGCACACACACGCACCACACACACACACACACACAACACACACACACACACACACACACACACACATCCGTCTAATATCACTTATAGTGAAAAGACGTTAAATTAAAGAACGAACGAACACACACACACACACGCATGGCCACAAATGGGGAGAAAGAATAAAAGCAATAAAAGCAAGAATAAAACCAATGGATATAATACAATACAGTACAATGCACTACAGTACAGTAACGTACAATAAAGTAAATAAAGTGAAGTTATTGATATTGTTATTGTTGTTGTTATTGTTATTGTTATTCAAAGTCCACACTACTGCGTAGAGCCATATCAGAGCTATAACCATTTCAAAACATATACAGTATTTCAACAGGGGGGGAGGGGGGGGGAGGGAAGGAAAAGAAATTTAAGTACACATATCAATGCATTCACACACATCATCTACGGGGCTGCCCCTGTCGCTGATCATTCCTTCAAATTTGTCACACAGGAGATTTAGAATATATCCTTGAATACAAATTTAAACATAAATAACATTAAACATATATAAAAACGGGCCTAAATTACCTAAAATTACTTCTGCATATCACATTTCCCTAGAACCAAAAATGCATTAAATATATGTACCCAATTATCATCATCGGGTGCCCTGCCGCATGGCGTTGGCGATCATGGATTTCCATCTGTCTCTATCTCTCGTTGCCCCTAGCATCTCTTCCACCCTCCTTGTCTTCAGCCACCCTGCAAGTCCGTCTAGTATCTTCTCCCTGGGTCTACCCGGTGCTCTCCTTCCCTCTAGCTTTCCCGTTGTGACCAGGTGTTCCAATTCCCCTTTCCTCATAAAATGGCCTATGAACGTTGCCTGCCTTTTCCTAATCTTCCTTATGAATGATCTACTTGTGTCTGCCTCGATCAAGACTGTCTCGTTTTGTTTTCTTTGCTGTCCATGGAACTCTCAACATTCTTCTTAGAAACCACATCTCGGCTGCCTCAATCTTGTTCTGGCTTTGCTTGTTGCGTGCGTACGTGCATGTATTTGTTCCAACTCGCCGGAGAAGAAACAGAAATTTAATAGATTATTCAATAACTAAGGGAAACGCTCGTCATAGTTTGGTAAGGTTGCGGTATTGAGACAAACACGTTGCAAGGGACGCAAGCACTTGCCACCGCAGCAGACGTTTCCTTTCCCCATTAGAGCAGAAAGCGTCGCAGTACAAGAATT
>JAPXFY010000035.1:2515576-2525576 GCA_030674185.1 Monoplex corrugatus
ATTACAGTCCAGCTCTTATCCAGAGTTGAGTGGTCTGTGGGCTCATTAGGAAAACTGGGACCACACAGTTGAGTTTCATCTACTTCACAGATGTGGCATCATTAAGGTTGTTTCTCAACTCTCCTTGCCACCTCCAAGGGTCTCTGTATCTCTTGGTCCTGGTTGACATTAGGATATAGTATGCAGAGCACAGTCCTTTCATGCAATGAGTGACAGCCAGCAATCTCAATCCTAGATGGAACTCCGTAGCATCATGATTGTGACCCTCATCATCATCATCGTCATCGTCACATTGTTGAAAAAAAAAAAAAGAAAAAGAAAGAAAGAAAAAAAAACTGTCCCAGCCGCTTCTGTCCACCAGCTGCAAAAAATTTAACCCTTTGACTCCCTCATCCTATAGACTAAGAGTGAGGGAATCAAAGGGTTAATTTTTTGCTTCGCTAGCATGGTTGACAGTGTAGGATGTTGGTGGACAGGGTGTGGCAGTCAAAGGGTTAATTTTTTGCTTCGCTAGCATGGTTGACAGTGTAGGATGCTGGTGGACAGGGTGTGGGAGACAAAGGGTTAAGTTTTTGCTTTGCTAGCAGTAGCATGGCTGACAAGAGAGGAAGTTTGTTCCAGGAGAGTGGACCAGAAACAGAGAAGGCTCGTGGACCATAGGTATTGAGCTTAGTGCTCACCATGTGCTACAAAAGCCTCAATAATGCAGCCCCCGATTACCTGTCAAGCCTACTTGAGATCTATGTTCCCTCACGTACCCTCCGCTCTGCCTCTGATCCTCTGACTTTTCGCTTTCCACGCACTAAGCTCAATACCTATGGTCCACGAGCCTTCTCTGTTTCTGGTCCGCTCTCCTGGAACAAACTTCCTCTCTCAGTCCGTCAACAACCTACTTTTGTCTCCTTCAAGTCCGCTCTCAAAACTCACCTTTTCTCCTCCGCATAAAATCCTGACCTCACTCAACCCCCTCTGCAGCCTGTCTCCGCTCGGTGTGGAATCACATTGTAATATATATTTGTATATAATATGTTCTCTATAATTTTTCCCCATTTATAGCCGTGTGTGTGTTGTGTGTGTGTGTGTGTGTGTGTGTGTGTGTGTGTGTGTGTGTGTGTGTGTGTGTGTGTGCGTGTGTGTGTGCGTGCGTGTGTGTGCATGCGTGTGTATGTGTATGTTCAGCGCTTAGATTTGATTTCTGTCAAGATTTTGCGCTATACAAATACTGTAATTATTATTGTGTGTGTATCTGTGTGTGTGTGTGTGTGTGTGTGTGTGTGTGTGTGTGTGTGTGTCTGTGTCTGTGTCTGTGTGTCTGTCTGTGTATGTGTCTGTGTATGCTTGGGTGTGTGTGTGTGTGTGTGCATCTGTGTGTGTGTGTTTGTATGTGTGCGTGTGTGTGTGTGTGTGTGTGTATTCAGGAGCATTCTTTTTTCTTTTTTAATTTTTGTTTTGTTATAGTCTTAATGATACTTGATTGAATGTGATGTTGCAGAACATTATATATTGAAGCGGAGCACCAACCCTTAAGCAGATGGCAAACGCAACTGATACTGAGTGAAGGTTTGTGGATGCACTGTTGATATGGAGACCAAGGTCATCTGTGTGGACGTGGCCACCTTTGACCAGTGGCAGAGTATCGGACTGGTGGAGGGGCTGTCCAGCGACCTTGACATTGCCAGTTTTCTCATACGTATGTAAGTGGATTTTGCCATGCTCATAGCAAATCCGAAGAGAATTACCGTGACTGATGAATCAGTTTTCATATCATTACTGTCACAAACAACTGAATGTCTAATCCTTCAGAAGGGGACGATGAATGAGTCGGACCCATGGGCCTTCTGGCAATAGTGGCATGCGCGTGTTAAAAATCCCACGGCAGTTGAAACTCATGAAGAGTAGGGCACTTGCCCAACTATCTTGATATAAAATATTGAACGGACAGGATGATTTCCCAGATCCCTCTCCTTGAAGGTCAATTATCCACCTTGCCTTTCTGAAGTCTTGGTTAAAAAAAAAGATGTGGGTGGCGCTGTACATTGGGAATGTATTCTCAAAGGGGAGAGCACCCCTAGTTTCACATGGTAAACCCACTGTGACAAAACATGCGAATATGAAAATGGATATTATGAATATGACCAGGCGGGCGCGCCTGCAGAGGTGACGTTATGAATATGTATAAAAATGAATATGAATATCAATAGGCTGTTGCACCTGCTAAATGAAGTTTGTGAATATGAATATGACTAGGCTGGCTTGTCTCCTGAAGTGACTTTATGAATATGAAAATGAATATGAGTTATGACTAGGCAGTAGGGGATGAACCCAAGGAGAGGGATCTTGCTCCTCCCGGTCACCGTACACTCTCGTTCGCTCGCAAAACTGGTCTCGGCGGCGGCATCGCTTTTTTTTGTTGCCAAGTCCCTCCTGCCCCGAATTACTACCAAGACTGACTTTAAATTCAAACACTCTACTTTTGAAATTGTCCAGCTCTCCCTCACTCTACCCCACCAGACTTTCCATCTGCTGTTCCTCTACCGTCCACCACCCAGCCCAAAGAACCAGCTTAAAAACCATGTGTTTGTAGAAGAGTTTCCAGACCTCCTTGCCTACTGTAACACCTTGAAAGGCTGTTTCATCATTGCAGGAGACTTTAATTTTCATTATAATGAACCTAACCAGACCCACACTGCTAAACTGATAAGCTCTTTGAACTCCTTTGGCTTGACCCAATCTATCGACACTCCAACCCACGAAAAAGGCAACATCCTCGATTGGGTTGTTCATAGAACTGACCAGTCCTTCATCAAATCCATTGAAATTGATTATACTCTTCCTTCGGATCATGTCTGTATCCTCGGCCAACTTTCAATGACCAAGCCTCCACCCCAAACTACCTATGTCATGGTCAGAAAACTAGTTGATATCAACACCGTCGTCTTCAACGAAGATCTCCTGGCCGCTCTTCAGTCCTGTCCTCCAGCCTCTGCTGACGACCTCAATCGGACTATTGGTGATCTGCTGGACATGCACGCCCCCGCCACCAGACGTAGGGTATCCCAGAGACCACCATCGCCCTGGTTTTCTGCCGTTGGCCCTGATCTTCTTAAGGCCAAGCGTGAACGCCGTCGTGCTGAAAGACGGTGGCTGAAGAACAGCATTACTATCAATAAACAGATTTTTCAGGCTGCCAACAAAACTGTCAATGCTATAGTTGACTCTGCTAAGTCTGCCTTTTACAATGCGAAAATTATTGCATGCTCTACATCAAAACAGCTATATTCCGTTACTAATACCCTCCTTGGCAAATCAGATAAATCTCCTCTCCCATCATGCTTTCCCCCTGCCCGTCTAGCACAACATTTTTCAGATTTTTTCATTGATAAAATTAGGTCCATCCGTTCCAGTCTTGACTCCCAGCCCATCTCTCAACCTCCTATTCCCGATCCTCTGTTTCAAGGCACACCACTTATTTCTTTTCAGCCTGCTTCTGAAACTACTATCCGCAATGTAATCCGCCATTCTGACATCAAGACCTGTGAGCTTGATCCTCTTCCAGCATCTATCTTAACACACTGCCTAGATACTTTGCTCCCTCACTTCACAACTGTCATCAACAATTCCCTGTCATCTGGTATCTTTCCCTTTTCCTTCAAATCTGCCCTGGTCAGACCTCTTTTAAAGAAACCTAGTCTTGACCCCAATAACCTCAAAAACTATCGACCTGTTTCCAACCTACCTTTCTTATCCAAAGTCCTTGAAAAAATTGTTCTCGCACAGATCTCTGATCATATCACCGCCAACAACCTCTCTTACCCTTATCAGTCGGCTTATCGCACTGGACACAGCCCTGAAACTGCTCTTGTAAAAATTGCAAATGATATTCTGACTGCTCTTGATCAAAATCAAATCTCTCTTCTATCTCTCCTTGATCTCTCGGCTGCATTCGACACCATCGACCATTCTATCATGCTCACACGTCTCCATAAAGTGTTCGGTATCTCTGACATCGCTCTGTCTTGGTTCCAGTCCTACCTTTCCAATCGCACTCAAACAGTCTCTGTCTGTTGTTCATCCTCTGCACCCGCTACCCTCCAGTTTGGTGTGCCCAAGGCTCTGTTTTAGGTCCCATCCTATTTGTGCTGTACACACAACCCCTCTCTGAAATTATGCGACTTCACTCTATGTCCCATCATAGCTTTTCTGATGACAACCAACTCTATACTTCTGGTTCCCTCCCACAACTGCCCTCTATAATCAGACAAACCCAAGGCTGCATTTCTGATGTTCACTCCTGGATGACTGTAAACAAACTTCAACTCAACCCCATTAAAACTGAACTTAGCCTTATCTCTCCCACCACATTGGCTAAGTGTTCTTCCCTTCCTCTGTCTGTCTCTCTGCTTGGATCTGACATTCCACTATCTTCCACTGTCCGCAATCTTGGAGTCACTCTTGATAACACCCTGTCCTTTGAAAAACACGTCCAGAATGTTTGCAGATTATGCTATCTTGAGATACGCAGAATTTCTTCTATTCGCAATATCCTCTCTGTCGAAGCCACCAAAACTCTCCTCTGTGCCTTTGTTCTCTCTCGTCTCGATTACTGCAACTCCCTCCTCTCGGGCTGTCCTTTCTCTCTCATTCAAAAGCTTCAAAAAGTTCAAAACAATGCTGCTAGGCTCATCTTCAGAAAATCTCGTTCCTCTCATGTCACTCCTCTTCTAAAATCTCTTCACTGGTTACCTGTTGAAAAGAGAATTCGCTACAAGATTGCTTTGTTATGTTTTAAGTCTCTCAACGGTCTTGCACCCCCTTACATCTCTGACCTCCTCCATCTGTACACCCCCTCTCGTCAACTTCGTTCCTCGGCTGATACTCGTACCTTCCGCATACCATTCTGTCGCACTAAAACTTATGGTCAACGCTCCTTTTCCTATCAGGCCCCTGTAATCTGGAATCAGCTCCCTGTCTCTGTTCGCCACTCTGCAACTCTCACTTCTTTCAAGTCCTCTCTGAAAACCCATCTCTTCCAGTCCCTCTCATGATACTTATAAAGACTCTACCACCTAACTTCCCCAAATCCCCCCTTGTTGTCTTTTGAGCCTTGAATGTCGGCTGGTGTGTGTGTGCGTGTGTGTGTGTGTGTATGTGTGTGTGTGTGTGTGTGTGGGGTGTGTGTGTGTGTGTGTGTATGTGTGTGTGTGTTTGGTTGTGTCTGCGTGATACCTGTAAGCGCTTAGGGCTCTTGTTTTCATCAGATTAGGCGCTATATAAATGCTCTTTATTATTATTATTATTATTGCCTGTTGATAGGACTTTATGAATACAAATATGAATAAGAAAATGAATATGAATATAAGTAGGCAGGTGCACCTGCTGAAGGAACTTTGTGAATATGAATATGACTAGGCTTTTGCGCCTGCTGAAGTGACTTTATGAATATGAATATGAGTAGGCGGGCGCGCCTGCTGAATTGACTTTGTGAATATGAATGTGAGTATAAATATGAATAGGCGGGCGCGCCTGCTGAAGTGACTTTGTGAATATGAATGTGAATATGAATATGACTAGGCTGTCACACCTGCTGAATTGACTTTGTGAATATGAATGTGACTATGAATATGAGTAGGCGGGCGCGCCTGCTGAAGTGACTTTGTGAATATGAATATGAATGTGAGTATGAATATGAGTAGGCGGGCGCGCCTGCTGAAGTGACTTTGTGAATATGAATATGACTAGGCTGGCGCTCCTGCTGAAATGACTTTGTGAATATGAATGTGAATATGAATTATATTGAATATGAATATGACTAGGCTGGCGCTCCTGCTGAAGTGACTTTGTGAATATGAATGTGAATATGAATATGACTAGGCTGGTGTGCCTGCTGAAGTGAGTTTGTGAATGTGAATATGAATATGACTAGGCTGGCGCTCCTGCTGAAGTGACTTTATGAATATGAATGTAAATATCATGAATATGACTAGGCTGGTGCGCCTGCTGAAGTGACTTTATGAATACAAATACGAATATGAGTAGGCTTGGTGGGCGCGCCTGCTGAAGTGACTTTGTGAATATGAATGTGAATATGAATATGAGTAGGCGGGCGCGCCTGCTGAAGTGACTTTGTGAATATGAATATGAGTAGGCGGGCACGCCTGCTGAAGTGACTTTGTGAATATGAATGTGAATATGAATTATATTGAATATGAATATGACTAGGCTGGTGCTCCTGCTGAAGTGACTTTGTGAATATGAATATGCATGTGAATATGACTAGGCTGGTGCACCTGCTGAATTGACTTTATGAATATGAATGTGAATATGAATATGACTAGGCTGGCGCTCCTGCTGAAGTGACTTTGTGAATATGAATATGATATGAATATGACTAGGCTGGCACTTTGCTGCAGGAACTTTGTGAATATGAATATGACTAGGCTGGCTTGCCTGCTGAAGCGACTTTATGAATATGATATGAATATGAATATGACTAGGCTGGCACTTTGCTGAAGTGACTTTGTGAATATGAATATGACTAGGCTGGCTCGCTGCTGAAGGAACTTTGTGAATATGAATGTGAATATGAGTAGGCTGGCACACCTACTGAAGGAACTTTGTGAATATGAATATGATTAGGATTAGGAATATGAATCATTGAATGTGACTAGGCTGGCACATCTGCTGAAGGAACTTTGTGAATATGAATATGACTAGGATCAGGAATATAAATATGACTAGGCTGGCACATCTGCTGAAGGAATTTTGTGAATATGAATATGACTAGGATCAGGAATATGAATGTGACTAGGCTGGCACATCTGCTGAAGGAATTTTGTGAATATGAATATGACTAGGATCAGGAATTTGAATGTGACTAGGCTGGCACATCTGCTGAAGCGACTATGAGCACAGCACACTTACTCATTCTGGTCTCCTTGTTTCCCCTTTTCTGTCACTCTCTTTGTTTCTGCCATGTTCATTTGCTTTCTGTTATTCCTGTCATTTTCTGCCTTGCTGGTCCATTCCCCTGTATGTGTTCTATAAACTTGCTGGTCCATTCCCCTGTGTGTGTTCTATAAACTTGCTGGTCCATTCCCCTGTATGTGTTCTATAAACTTGCTGGTCCATTCCCCTGTATGTGTTCTATAAACTTGCTGGTCCATTCCCCTGTGTGTGTTCTATAAACTTGCTGGTCCATTCCCCTGTATGTGTTCTATAAACTTGCTGGTCCATTCCCCTGTGTGTGTTCTATAAACTTGCTGGTCCATTCCCCTGTGTGTGTTCTATAAACTTGCTGGTCCATTCCCCTGTATGTGTTCTATAAACTTGCTGGTCCATTCCCCTGTATGTGTTCTATAAACTTGCTGGTCCATTCCCCTGTGTGTGTTCTATAAACTTGCTGGTCCATTCCCCTGTATGTGTTCTATAAACTTGCTGGTCCATTCCCCTGTGTGTGTTCTATAAACTTGCTGGTCCATTCCCCTGTGTGTGTTCTATAAACTTGCTGGTCCATTCCCCTGTGTGTGTTCTATAAACTTGCTGGTCCATTCCCCTGTATGTGTTCTATAAACTAAGTCTCACATACTTTCTTTTAGGATTGATAATTGGGTACATGCATTTATTGCGTTTTCTAGGGAAATGAGATATGTTTAAGCAATTTTGGGTAATTTGGGCCCGTTTTTATATATGTTGTAGTTTTGAATTTGTATTCAGGTTTGACTTTTTTAAAATCCCGTGATGATAAACTGGATGAAGTGGTCAGCACCAGGGGCATCTATTTTAAATTACAATACATGCACGAATGCATTCATGTGTGTACTTAAATTTCATAATGGCTACCTGGCTAAACTTGTCTCTCAGTAAGAAGGCTACTTACTGCGTAGCTTTCATCGGCGATCCGGCCAACTTCTTCAGCGCAACTGCTGGGTTGAGGATTGGCTTCAGTGCGCACCGCCGTGAGCGAACTCACGACAGTGCGACTGAAATTTTTTTATTTCTTTTTTTTTTTTTTTTAACTGTTGAAAGTACTGTATATGCTTTGACACAGTTATAGCCCTAATGTGGCTGTGTGTGGTCGGTTGGATGCCATACTGATAATACAGGGCCCTGGGGTCGACATTTGGGCGGGATGTGTGTGTTGTACGTTGGTCGCTTGGTTCTTTTCATAGAGCGATGGACTCTAAGATCTGACATCTTGAGTTCAATCCTGGGCTGTAACATTAACTCGTTCAGTGCTTCCGACCGAATATTCGGTCGGCGACTTTTCCTATTTTTAGCCAGAAAACCCCAACGCTTTCAGTGACGTATGAGATATCAACGGAAACTTCATTATTCCCTCTACACATCGATGCTAATTATATATGTGTGACGTTTTATGGTCTTTTCTGCCCGTGCGGTTGAAAATGTGACCCCCTACAGCTGATTACTATTCAGCGAGTGTAAACAATGGCGGACGGACTCGCTTCGACACCGAGCGTCGTTCAGACCCGAAAAACAACTTCTGCAGCAAAAGAAGTTGCAGAAATCATTACTTGTGGAGCTGATTCTGATTTGCAGTCTGTCGATAAGAGCGAAAATGACGGTAATTTGGCGCATGTAGGCGATATTTCGGTGTTGATGTCCGAAGTCGGACTTGACCCAGATACGAGTCGAAGTGGCATTACTAGCACTGGCGATCGTAAAAACGAAAGTACTGCTGCTCCTTGTGTGTTGTAAAGTATACTGAACAAGAAATTTATAGTGTTGTGGGGTTTTCTGGGCTGGATGAAGAGATATGAATTTTTTAAATTTTAATTCAAGACGTTAAAAACTCCGTGACGCAGGCGATTCACCTTTTTATTTACACTTTGGCAGTGAAGGGGTTAAAAACAGGCCTGGTCGCTGCCCTTTTTAATGCTTCCATCATTCTGCTGGTGTCCGCTTAGTTTGGCAGTGAAGGGGTTAAAAACAGGCCTGGTCGCTGCCCTTTTTAATGCTTCCATCATTCTGCTGGTGTCCGCTTAGTTTGGCAGTGAAGGGGTTAAAAACAGGCCTGGTCGCTGCCCTTTTTAATGCTTCCATCATTCTGCTGGTGTCCGCTTAGTTTGGCAGTGAAGGGGTTAAAAACAGGCCTGGTCGCTGCCCTTTTTAATGCTTCCATCATTCTGCTGGTGTCCGCTTAGTTTGCAGTGAAGGGTTAAAAACAGGCCTGGTCGCTGCCCTTTTAATGCTTCCATCATTCTGCTGGTGTCCGCTTAGTTTTCCATAGGTCTCTTTCTTCTCCCGCCCTTTTTCCATTTCAAGACCTGGCCAGCACATAGGGTTTTGTGCAGGCTCAAGGTGTCTGCCAGAGAATTGCTGGCAGATTTGGGTGGAGCGCATATGGAATTGTCCGAGTGTTGAATTTTTGAACAAACTCCAAACTTCAAATGGCTTTGTTGTAAACACTACACTGTTTGTGTTACAGGTACGATATGAACAAGGAGGGTAGAACACAAACAGCCCACTGTCCTACCTGTCACTCACCTGTCAGCCCACTGTGTGACACCTGTAGGTCCTCACAGCCACCTGCCGACCAGCCTCAAGCAAAAATACGCATCATGACACCTGAAAATGACCAGTCACAGTCTTCACTCTGCCGTTTGCTTCCTGGAAACAACCAGTCACGATCAGGAAGTTGTTTGTCCCGTTTCAAAGGTAGCCAATCACAGTCTGGCACAAACTGTTCAAATTGTGGAAACAGCCAATCAGGAACCATTATGTCACATGATTATGATAACAGCCAACTAAGGACTAAGGTGACGTTTTATGAAAACAGTCGAGCACGGCTGGAAACCGGCCAGTCTTGCCCTGAAACCAGTCAGTTCCAACCACTGACCAGTATTTCACATACGAAAAACGGTCGTTTTCAGTCAGGAACCGTGCAGACACAAGCTGAAAATATCCAGTCACAACCAGGAACAAGTCGGCCATATTCAGCAAGCTTCCAATCAAATCCAAACATCTTGCAGTCACAGACAGT
>JAPXFY010000035.1:2530576-2568076 GCA_030674185.1 Monoplex corrugatus
TTGTGTGCGTGTGTTTGTGTGTGTGTGTCTGTGTGTGTGTGAACGTGTGCATATGCATAATGTGGATATGTGTGCTCTGTGTGTGCGTTTGTGTGTGTGTGTGAATGTGCACATTTGTATGTGGATATGTGTGTGAATGTGCATATGTGTGTGTGTGTGTGTGTGCTCTCATTTGTGTTTATGTGTCTGTGTGTGTGTGTCTGTGTGCACGTATGCATAATAGATGTATGTACATGTCTGTGTGTTTATGTGTCTGTGTGTGTGTGTGTGTCTGTGTACACATATGCATAATAGATGTATGTACATGTCTGTGTGTTTATGTGTCTGTGTGTGTGTGTGTGTGTCTGTGTACACATATGCATAATAGATGTATGTACATATCTGTGTGTTTATGTGTCTGTGTGTGTGTGTGTGTCTGTGTACACATATGCATAATAGATGTATGTACATGTCTGTGTGTTTATGTGTCTGGGGTGTGTGTGTGTGTCTGTGTGCACGTATGCATAATAGATGTATGTACATGTCTGTGTGTTTATGTGTCTGTGTGTGTGTGTCTGTGTGCACATATGCATAATAGATGTATGTACATGTCTGTGTGTTTATGTGTCTGTGTGTGGTGTGTGTGTCTGTGTACACATATGCATAATAGATGTATGTACATGTCTGTGTGTTTATGTGTCTGTGTGTGTGTGTGTGTCTGTGTACACATATGCATAATAGATGTATGTACATGTCTGTGTGTTTATGTGTCTGTGTGTGTGTGTGTGTGTCTGTGTGCACGTATGCATAATAGATGTATGTACATGTCTGTGTGTTTATGTGTCTGTGTGTGTGTGTCGTGTGCACATATGCATAAATAGATGTATGTAACAAAGTCCTGTGTGTTTATGTGTCCTGGTGTGTGTGTGTGTGTCGTGACACATATGCATAATAGATGTATGTACATGTCTGTTGTTATGTGTCTGTGTGTGTGTCTGTGTACACATATGCATAATAGATGTATGTACATGTCTGTGTGTTTATGTGTCTGTGTGTGTGTGTGTGTCTGTGTACACATATGCATAATAGATGTATGTACATGTCTGTGTGTTTATGTGTCTGTGTGTGTGTGTGTGTCTGTGTACACATATGCATAATAGATGTATGTACATGTCTGTGTGTTTATGTGTCTGTGTGTGTGTGTGTGTGTCTGTGTGCACGTATGCATAATAGATGTATGTATATGTCTGTGTGTTTATGTGTCGTTAGGTGAGGACTACAGAAAACTGGCCCAGCAGAAAAACCTGATAACACCCAAACCAACCAGAAGAACAAGATCCAGTGGCACTGTATCACTCCATATGGATCCTAAGGGATCCAAACAGACAATTTCTAACGGTCTTACGGAGCCAGAAAGACCCAGAAGAACCCAGTCTAATGGCATGACCGTCGGGTCAAAGCTGCAGGGACCCAGACAAACACGATCGAGTGTTGCCACGTCACTCAACTCAGAATCTGACAGACCCAGGAAGAAAAGATCCTGTGATACTTCTGCGTGTGACACGGAGACAGAGGCATCCAGAAGGACTACATCCAGTGGTGGTTTAGCATGTGACACAGAGCCTCAGGGTCCCAGAAAACCCAGACCTGGTGTGAGAAATTCCAAGAGTGTAACCTCTAATGAGAAGAAACCGCAGGGGTCGAGAAGAAAAGGGTTTTATGCACAAAAGGTGAGTATGGCATTCATTATTATATTATTGAAAATTGTTCTTGTGTGGTGGTGTTCGTATGTCGTCGTCGACAATGACCACGGCTTCATGAAGTTGATTTGAGTCAGTGTGTCCGGAGGTGACTGATCAATCCGATCCGGGCACGGAAGTAACGTCCACAGGTTGGACATCTGTGGTCGGTTACTGTGGTTGAAGGGTTTGCAGCCCTAGCTTTCCGTGCAGCTCGTTTTTCTTGTGCAGATTGGATACGAGACACTTCTGAAGTGGTACATCCGGTTTTGATTCTTCTACGCCAGACTGTACGGTCGAGGGCAAGGTTTTCCCAATTCTCTCAGTCTATGTTGAGGGACTTTAGCGATGCCTTCAAGCTGTCTTTAACCCTACTACTGCCAGTGTTAACAATGGTTTTGCCAGGGGAGAAAACTGCGAATTGGGTTACAATGTTTAAAGCAGAATTTTGACATTGATTTCACCCCAAACCCTGGCAACCCATATATTGTCATAAAGGATATAGACTACACTAACCAGAGAAAGAAGAAAAAAGAAGAAAATTATAATACTAAATGGGGTCACATCATCAATAAAATCCAATATGGCCAAAACTTATTACCTAATATATAATATAGATACCCCTCAACTCGGTCATACTTAGAAGAATAAACATTGTTTTTGCATAAATAAATTGTTTAGTTTGTCTACTTTCCAAAAATATATAGTTTGGGGTAGTTTTCAGTCAGTGTTTGTATGAAACGAAGGTTTGTAACCAACAGGTAGTAATCTTGCAGCTCTCGCCAAAACAGATGTACTGAGACAGTGTTTGTTTTTCCAACCAACTTGTTGAAAGCTTGTGAATAAATTCACCTGAAATCATTTGGCAAGTCTTTGTTACTTATTTTCAGTCACTTAGGGCTAAATTTAGTCAATAGAAGGTCTTTCATCAGAAATATTGGCACTAGTAGAGGCGATGGGGCCATCTCCACAGGCAGATGACCCAGTTTCACGCTGCTCATGGCGTTCGCTTTGTCGTCGATAACTGAGTCCTCAAAATGAATAAAATTGTCTTGATCAACATCACTATCGCTAGAACTGTCTCTATCTTGATCATCTTCCAACTGAAAATCATCCTCAGAGTCGCTTTCTGTGTTTTCAAAGGCTTCAAACAGGTGTCTATCACGAGGGAACTTTCGAGCAGCCAGCCATCTTGGATGCTATTCGAAACTCTAGTGTAAACTTTGCCAAAAAAGAGTCAACTAAAGCAACTTTCTAAACACAGAAGAGGTCACAATGATTAGATTGGGTTCCCGGTGGCTCACATACGAAACTGAGCTAGCAGAAAGTTTTGCTTCATATTTTAGTAACTGCCGATCTGCTCGGCAATAACAGTTAGACCACTGACGAACTGCCGATCTGATCGGCAGTTGGCAGTAATAGGATTAAACCGTTTTCTCTGGCCTCCAACAATATAGTGCTATGCTTCAAACTAATGTGGGTACAACACACATTACACATAATCAGACTTGTTAGTGGAGCACAGAGAACTCAAGCTGTTAGGTGAGCTGACCACACTGCACTATGTTGTTGTACAGTCTGTATCTGTTAGGTGAGCTGACCACACTGCACTATGTTGTTGTACAGTCTGTATCTGTTAGGTGAGCTGACCACACTGCACTATGTTGTTGTACAGTCTGTATCTGTTAGGTCAGCTGACCACACTGCACTATGTTGTTGTACAGTCTGTATCTGTTAGGTCAGCTGACCACACTGCACTATGTTGTTGTACAGTCTGTATCTGTTAGGTGAGCTGACCACACTGCACTATGTTGTTGTACAGTCTGTATCTGTTAGGTCAGCTGACCACACTGCACTATGTTGTTGTACAGTCTGTATCTGTTAGGTGAGCTGACCACACTGCACTATGTTGTTGTACAGTCTGTATCTGTTAGGTCAGCTGACCACACTGCACTATGTTGTTGTACAGTCTGTATCTGTTAGGTCAGCTGACCACACTGCACTATGTTGTTGTACAGTCTGTATCTGTTAGGTGAGCTGACCACACTGCACTATGTTGTTGTACAGTCTGTATCTGTTAGGTCAGCTGACCACACTGCACTATGTTGTTGTACAGTCTGTATCTGTTAGGTCAGCTGACCACACTGCACTATGTTGTTGTACAGTCTGTATCTGTTAGGTCAGCTGACCACACTGCACTATGTTGTTGTACAGTCTGTATCTGTTAGGTGAGCTGACCACACTGCACTATGTTGTTGTACAGTCTGTATCTGTTAGGTCAGCTGACCACACTGCACTATGTTGTTGTACAGTCTGTATCTGTTAGGTCAGCTGACCACACTGCACTATGTTGTTGTACAGTCTGTATCTGTTAGGTGAGCTGACCACACTGCACTATGTTGTTGTACAGTCTGTATCTGTTAGGTCAGCTGACCACACTGCACTATGTTGTTGTACAGTCTGTATCTGTTAGGTCAGCTGACCACACTGCACTATGTTGTTGTACAGTCTGTATCTGTTAGGTCAGCTGACCACACTGCACTATGTTGTTGTACAGTCTGTATCTGTTAGGTGAGCTGACCACACTGCACTATGTTGTTGTACAGTCTGTATCTGTTAGGTCAGGCTGACCACACTGCACTATGTTGTTGTACAGTCTGTATCTGTTAGGTCAGCTGACCACACTGCACTATGTTGTTGTACAGTCTGTATCTGTTAGGTGAGCTGACCACACTGCACTATGTTGTTGTACAGTCTGTATCTGTTAGGTCAGCTGACCACACTGCACTATGTTGTTGTACAGTCTGTATCTGTTAGGTCAGCTGACCACACTGCACTATGTTGTTGTACAGTCTGTATCTGTTAGGTCAGCTGACCACACTGCACTATGTTGTTGTACAGTCTGTATCTGTTAGGTGAGCTGACCACACTGCACTATGTTGTTGTACAGTCTGTATCTGTTAGGTCAGCTGACCACACTGCACTATGTTGTTGTACAGTCTTTTTTCCCCGTGTCTTATCGGTAGTTACAATTTTTTTTCTCTTATTCGATGATGAACCTATTCTTAAACAAATTTATAAGAACTATTTATTTTACTTTTGAACTCTAATCCTCAGTCTGCGTGCTCAAAGGAGGGCTTATGGAAATTCGGTGATAGTTTCTAGAAGGATTTTTATATGTCTTTTATCTGTTCGTGATCACTGTTAATTGATAAACTGTTTTAATTCCCCAGGCTTGGATTATAATTTCTTGCGTTAGAATGTATTCTTACTAAATATTTTGTTATGAATCAGAGCTTCTTCGCCTGTCTTTAGTTTTTTAGTCTTGTGCATGTGAGGAGGGGGAGCGAATGGAAGAGAATAATTTTTACCTCATGTTGTGTAAGTCCCGTGTGCATGTGTGGGTGTATGTGTGTGTGTGTGTGTGTGAGTGTATGTGTGTGTGCGTGAGTGGGTGTGTGGGTGTGGGTGCACGCGTGCGTCACGGCTGCATTTTCCCAGCCATTCTGACACCCTCCAGTTACTACCTTTCTGCCAGCCGGCATCGCCTGCGAGTACTATTCTTAGCCAGGCAGGTTTGACCAGAGTCCATCACTCTACAGCAGTGCTTTGTAACTGCTGCAATCTTTCGGGAGGGACTGAGTGTAGGAAGTGACTGATACTGGCACAGAGTAGACCTATCGAATCTAGGTCAATCTGTAAGCCTATGCTTCAATGTGTGCCTGTGGCTCGCCACAGGATGGGCGAGGGTGGTGTGGAGAGTGGAAGGAGAAGGACATATGCGCGTTGTTAATTTAATTAGCTGGCAGGGCAGAACCAACAATTAGTGGCCAGCTAAGGTGGCTTGGATATGGGCGCCTTGGCGTGAGAGTGTGTGTGTGTTGTGTGCGTGTGTTTCTTCGATACCGTGGATGATCGACGAGTATGTCTTTTATGATGTTGAATATTGTAATTGTTGTGAGGCGTGAGTGTGATTGTATGCATAGCCAAAACATTTTCCTTGTGTCTGTGCACTGGGCTGAAATAAAATCTTGTTATCTTGTTAGGAGAGCTGACCACACTGCACTATGTTGTTGTACAGTCTGTATCTGTTAGGTGAGCTGACCACACTGCACTATGTTGTTGTACAGTCTGTGTCTGTTAGGTGAGCTGACCACACTGCACTATGTTGTTGTACAGTCTGTATCTGTTAGGTGAGCTGACCACACTGCACAATGTTGTTGTACAGTCTGTATCTGTTAGGTGAGCTGACCACACTGCACTATGTGTTGTACAGTCTGTATCTGTTAGGTAGCTGACCACACTGCACTATGTTGTTGTACAGTCTGTATCTGTTAGGTGAGCTGACCACACTGCACTATGTTGTTGTACAGTCTGTATCTGTTAGGTGAGCTGACCACACTGCACTATGTTGTTGTACAGTCTGTATCTGTTTAGGTGAGCTGACCACACTGCACTATGTTGTTGTACAGTCTGTATCTGTTAGGTGCAGCTGACCACACTGCACTATGTTGTTGTACAGTCTGTATCTTGGTAGCTGACCACTGCACTGTTGTTGTACATCGTTGTTGTGCGTGCAGCTGGTGTTTTACTGTTTCCATAAGCCAGCCACTGACATGACTTACAGGATCTTTAACATGGTATTTGATATGCATAATCTGCATGTGTTTACACATGAAGGGGGTTTAGGTACTGGTAGCCTCCCCCCCCCCCCCCAGAGGGCTGTTTCAGTATAAATAGTATCCCCACCTTCTGGAAATTTTGTGCCTGAAATTTCCTCTTTTTCTGTCACTCTCTTTGTTTCTGTCTTACTCCTTTGCTTTCTGTCATTTCTTCCTATCATTTTCTGCCTTGCTGGCCCATTCTCCTGTATGTGTTCCATGTAGTCTTACCTACTTTTTCTTAGGATTGTTAATTGGTTACATGTATTAAGTGCATTTTGGGCTCAAGGGAAATGAGATATGCGGAAACAATTTCAGGTAATTTCAGGCCTCTTTTTATGTATGTGTTAGAGTCCTTAATTATGTTTCAATTTTATTGAGGTATGTTTTTTTTATTCCCCGTGTGGTAAATTGGATGGAGTGGTCAACACCAGGGGCATGTCTGTAGATTATGTGTGCGAATGCATTGATATGTGTACTTGATTTCTTTTCCAGTTTTTGTCCTGTTGAAGTTTTGTATGTTTTGAAACCGTTATAGCCCTGATATACAGTAGAAGTGGAATCATTATAGCCTGTGTTGTGTGTGTGACACAGGTGGCCAACATTATAGCTGTGTTGTGTGTTGACACAGGTGGCCAACATTATAGCTGTGTGTGTGTGTTGTACACACAGGTGGCCAACATGAATGACAGTGAGAACACATCACAAGAATATCAGTAGGTGGTTCATTTATAGTCTTGTGTTGTGTGTTCACACAGGTGGCCAACATGAAGACAGTGAGAACATCACAAAGACCAGGCCTGCGGTCGTCAGCACAATCGGCACTGATGCAGGTTGTCCCTGACCCCGATGACCCAGACAATGCGACCTTCACCCACCCAGCCCCGCTCAGTGACGATGAAGAAGAAAAGAAGGAAGACGTCGACATCACGACAGACAAGAAAGATGACGTCGCTGTGACGCTGGAAAAGAGAGAATCCGTTGCCATGACGCTCTGCGACCCCTTGCCGATGAAACAGGAAGTTGAGGATGGAACACTGCCAACGACCGAGGGTAGAGTTGACGCTCAACAGGTGGCACCAGTATGTGACACGAGGGAGCCAGACACGTTGTTGTCATCTCAGATTCATGTTGAGGTGTCGGGCGACTCGCATCTCCCCAAAACGTCCACAGGGAGCAGGCTGTCTTGGCATTACCTGGGTGTGGCCGACGTCGACCTGCCGGATGTCGGTCAGAAGCGAAAGTCGTTCAAACACTCCCCCAACGACCGCTATCAGTGCAAAGAGTGCAGCTCCTCGTTCACGCATCGCGGTATTCTGGTCAAACACATCCGTCTGGCTCACCTCAAATGGCGCCCCTACCGCTGCGATTTCTGTTCCGCCGCTTACGCCACCAAGACAAAGTTGCAGCGCCACGTCAATGTGGCTCACACCAAAGTCCGACCGTTTTGCTGTGAGACGTGCGGCGCTTCGTTCGTGGACCACTACACCTTGCTGTGTCACAAAGACACCCACAAGGAAGACAGGCAGTACCGGTTTTTCTGCGAGCTTTGCGGCAAAGGGTATTACGGGATGCGGGAGTTGAAACGCCACATGGAGACCCACTCCAGTCGACCGACCAAAAGTCTGCTATGCTGGGTGTGCGGGAAGGCGGTGCGCACCACTCAGTATTTGCGCATCCACTTGAGGACTCACTCTCCAGAAAAGGCTTTTACCTGCACCGACTGTGGCCACATCTTCACCAGCAAGTGCGCCTTGGCCAAACACAAGACCTCCCTGGCCTGCAGAAAGCGTCTGGACAGAAAGAAGTCGCTGTGTGAAGGTCGCGAGGAAGAAATGAAAAAGAAACACGCGGTGACTTTGGCGCATAAAAGACGGGAAAGAAAACCGGGCAGTTTCCAGTGCGACATCTGCCACAAGTACTTCTCCGCGAAGAAGAACATCTACAAACACAAACGCAGCGTTCACGGCATCGAAGTGAAACGAGAAACGGACGACAGGATAGTGCTGACCGACCCGGCAGAAATCGCGCGCTACTTCACTCCCAAGAAGAGGGACTCATCCTTGTTGAAGCACGCCTGCGACGTCTGCTCCAAGCGCTACTCCTCCCAGGAGAGCCTACGCAAGCACAAAAACATTGTGCACTTCGGTCGGAGGGATTACACGTGCGATTTGTGCGACAAGACCTTTACTCGCCACACGTCCGTCATCGAACACAAGCACAACGTCCACAACCCGGCCGGTAAATCGGGGCGCCAGACCGCCCAGTGCGACATCTGTCAGAAAACGTTCGCCGCCAAGAACAGTCTGCGAAAGCATCTCAAGACGGTGCACTTCGGTTTGCTACCCTACGGTTGTGTTGATTGCGGTAAAAAGTTTGCCAGTAAGTACCATCTCCGAGAACACCATAAAACGTCCGGCCACGGTCGGGTGACGCAGGAGGAAGATAACGGCAGTGAACCGTCGTCAAAAGGCGTCGATGATTTTCACCATGCTGTGTCGACACCTGCCCCTGCCGGTCAGTTGACGGACACGTGCGGTAGTGTAGCCTCCATGACGGGGCTCGTGACCTCCTGTTTGTCTTCGCTCCATCCCATCAACCCCTGGGCCAGCTTGGCCCCGTCGTCAGGAACTGTAACTGCCATAGAGCGGGTGGCAGGCGTCAACGGACGGCAGCAAGAGTTGTCTGCCGATGGCAGTGTGGTGATGAGGACTTTGCCATCTGTTACTTTATGGAATATGGGATGACTGCTTCTGTCTTTTTTTTTTTCAATTAACCATTTGACTCCAGCACCCTGTCCACCAGCATCCTGCTTTGTCAGCCATGCTAGAAAAGCAAAAACTTAACCCTTTGACTCCCTCACCATATCTACCAGCTTTCTGCAGGAAGTTGGTGGATAGTGTGGGGAGTCAAAGGGTTAAGATTTTGCAGCTGGTGGATAGTGTGGGAGTCAAAGGGTTAATGAACCTATTGATTGAATGATTAATTTATTTGTTTGTTCATTTATTTATGTTTAAAAATGGTGTTTTTTTTTCGTCTATTTATTCATTCTTCTATGGACAACAAAGAAAACTAACAAGACAGCTTTGAAGGGGGCAGACAGAGAAAAAAATTAATGAAGAAGATTAGGAAAGGACAAGCAACAATTATAGGACATTTTATATAAATTAAGAGAAATTGGAGCACCTAGTCACAACAGGAAAGCTGGAGGGGAAAAGAACACCAGGTAGACCCAGGGAGAAAATATTGGATGGATTCGCAGAGTGGATGAAGACAGAGAGGGTGGGAGATGTACTTGCAGCGACATAGGATAGATTCATATGGAGGGCCACGATCACCAACGCTGTGTAGCAGGGTACATGATAATGATGATGATTTATTTATATATTATTCTTAGAATAATTGCATATAGTCTGTCTCAATTTTGCTTGTTTTTTTTTCTGTCTCATGTTGTGTGCCACCTTCTCATTGGCCACGCGGCTAAATGGACGCACTATTTTTAGCAGTTTTACAAAAATTCTGAGCCCCTTCTATTTGCAATAAAAACATAAAGTTATACATTTTTAGAAAGCTCATTATGTCTACTTTTTAGAAATGAAACCAACTTGTATGAGTAATTCAGGTAAACTTTCCAAAATGTCAGGTCAAAATGCTATGTAAATGCAAAAAATAAAAAAGTTCTGGTCAAATTTACACACATGCAACATTATGAAATCAGTTCATTGTCAAATATTTTCCTACCTTTAGTGTCTTTCAGGGTCAAATGATGGCAGGAGAAGCTTTGAACAGCAAAATTTCAGTCAGTTTGATCCTTTTCATAGTCACTTATGCCACAAAATAGAAAAAGATTATCAGTCACAGTCACTTGGGGTACGGCAAAAACAAGCCCAATTCAGACAAAGAAAAGTGTTGGCAGACAGTCTAAGGGAAGGAACTGTGTAGTGGAAGGTTACAACTTGATGACTGGTTGATTTCCCTTGAATAGCAAGGCTGCTTCACACCGTGAAAAATTAATTACGTCCGCCGCTTCCCTGGAAGCGGCGTGTCGTTTATGATGTCACAGACGGCCGCTTCACATGAAGCGGGTCATCGTCAATGAGTTAATGGCCACAGAAGCGTTGACAATTTTTACAGTGCTGTGATGGTAATGATGACTGTGAAGACGATTAGATTTGATTTCTATCAAGATTTTGCGCTATATAAATATTGTAATTATTATTATTATTATAGACGATCATCATTATGCTGTGAAATTACATCTAGGATTGAGACTTCGTGATAGGGCTGTACTCTACTCTTACTACCGTAATAATACTCTTTTTGTGTCAGTCTGGTCCAAGAGACGCGGACACCTGCAGTGTTGGTCAGAAGATTTAAGCAGCGTTCTCAATGATGCGTCCCTGAAATGGACAAAAGTTGACCATGTGGTCGCGGTCTTTCCAATGAGCCCATAGCAAACTCGCAGGAAAGTAATCTTAAAGAATTGGTGGGTGAAAATCTGTTGTTTTTTTCTAACTTGATTTTTTTGGGGTAAGCTTTGCCTTAAAAAAAAAACGGAAAAAACTGATGCAAATTGATATAGTGGTGCAATTTCTTGGTAAAATAGAAGAATTAGGCCTACAATAACTCTGACTTTTCCATTTTGTCTCCTGAACACGTCACATTGTACAGATTTGGATCTGTGATTTCAACATTTTTCAAGGGAGCATGCCTCCCCCCCCCCCCCCCCCCCCCTCCTAACCAACTTAGACAATACTCTTTTTTTTTTTACTTTACTGTTATTTTTGTTTAAGCCGACTACGTAGAGCCATATCATGGCTATCATCATCATCATCATCATTATCATCATCAGGTGCCCTGCAGCATGGCATTGGCGACCATGGACTTCCATCCATCTCTATCTCTCGTTGCCCCTAGCATCTCCCCCACCCTCCTCGTCCCCAGCCACTCTGCAAGTCCGTCCAGCATTCTCTCCCTGTGTCTACCTGGTGCTCTCTTTCCCTCCAGCTTTCCCGTTGTGACCAGGTGCTCCAAATCCCCCTTCCTCATGAAATGGCCTATAAATGTTGCCCGTCTTTTCCTAATCTTCCTTATGAGTGATCTACTTGTGTCTGCCTCCATCAAGACTGTCTCATTTGTTTTCTTTGCTGTCCATGGAACTCTCAACATTCTTCTTAGAAACCACATCTCGGCTGCCTCAATCTTGCTCTGGCTTTGCTTGCTGACTGCCCACGCCTCGCATCCGTACAACAGTATTGGTTCTATATAACATTCAAGGACTCTCTTCCTGATGTTAATTGATAGACATTTGTTGGTAAGAATGCTTGTCATCTTCTTGAATGCTGTTTTGGCTTGGCCGATCATGGCTATACCTGTTTCAAAACGTACACAATACACAAACAGAAAAAAGAAGGAAGAGAAAATTAAGTACACGTATCAGTGCATTCAGGCACGTGATCTAAGGAGCTGCCCCAAAGTTTTGACTGCTCCATCTAGTTTATCGCTCAGGGGATCTTAAAAAAACAAACCTGAATACAAATTTAAACATAACTAAGGACACTAAAACATTTATTAAAAAAAATGGGGGCCCAAACGGCCAAGTATGTAAAATTGCTTCCGCTTATCTTTTTCCCTAGAGCCAGAAATGAACTTAATACATATACCCAATCATCAAGCCTGATCAGGAAGTATCTCTCTGTCGAAACAACTGCAAAACTCGTTCTCTCCTTCATAATGTCTCGCATTGACTATTGCAATTCACTCCTGTCTGGTCTTCTGCCTCCACCATTCATATCGTACAGCGCATTCAAAACAATGCTGTACGCCTTGTACTCAAAAAGAAAAAAGCTGACCACATATCTCCTCTCCTGGCACAACTTCACTCTCCCTGTATCAAAGCGCATACAGTACAAACTAGACACCATTTGCTACAAAAGCCTCAATAATGGAGCCCCCGATTACCTGTCAAGCCTACTTGAGATCTATGTTCCCTCATGTACCCTCTGCTCTGCCTCCGATCCTCTGACTTTTCGCTTTCCACACACTAAGCTCAATACCTATGGTCCATGAGCCTTCTCTGTTTCTGGTCCACTTTCCTGGAACAAACTTCCTCTCTCAGTCCGTCAGCAACCTACTTTTGTCTCCTTTAAGTCCGCTCGGAGTGGAATCACATTGTTAATAATAATATATATTTGTATGTAATATGCTCTCTATAATTTTCCGTTGCTTTTCTTCTTTTTCCCCATTTATAGCCATGTGTGTGTGTGTGTGTGTCTGTTCAGGCCTAGATTTGATTTCTATCAAGATTTTGCGCTATATAAATATTGTAATTATTATTATTATTATAATCTAAGAGAAAGCATGTAAGACTTCATTGAACACATACAGATGAATGGACCAGCAGGGCAGAAAATAACAGGAAGAAATGACAGAAAACAAAGGAGGAAGAAAGAAACAAAGAGTGTGACAGAAACCAGGAAATTTCTATCACAGAATTTGTGGGGATGTCATTTATACTGAAAGAGCCCCTGGCATCTCCGCGGGGGGTTGCTGCTGCTCAACTAGTACTGAAGTTATAATGTTTTTCCTGTATATGAATTAGAATTTTTCTGTGTTTTTATCTTCATTCAAAATATTGATTATAATTTTATGTATAACTATTGCATGCACAAACACACACACACACGCATGTACAAACACACACACACACACGCATGCAAACATAGCACAACACACACACACACACACACACACACACACACACACACACACACACACACACACACATTCTTACATACACACACGCACACAGCAACGCACATGCACACACACACACACGTACACACACACACACGTATGCACGCACACACACGCAGCAATATATAAACACAGTATGCCTCTTTATTCATATGAAAAATCTGTTAATCTTTTTTCATTACATAAGTCAGTGTTTAAATTTCAATGTTCTGTGGTTTCTTATGTGTCTTCTTACTTGTATAGCTTTAATGTTTGTTGTTATCTTATTGTGTATGTAATTGTGAACATTTTTATCACCATTTGCCTTTTTTGCAAAATGTAAAGCGCTGGTGAGCATGTTTTTATATAGAATATGCGCTATACAAGTAAACATTATTATTATTATTATTATTATTATTATTATTATTATTTATTATTATTAACTTCTACTGAATGTTTTGTGTCATTGGAGGGTAGGGCTTTCCTCTTAACTCTTTTGAGTCTGCACCTTGTCCATCCACATTCTGCATTGTCAACTGTGCCAGCAAAGCAAAAACTTAACCCTTTGACTCCCTCACCCTCTCCTCCAGCTTCCTGCAGCTGGTAGATAGGGTGAGGGAGTCAAAGGGTTATGTTTTTGCAGTTGGTGGATAGGGTGAGGGAGTCAAAGGGTTAAGTTTTTTGCAGCTGGTGGATAGGGTGAGGGAGTCAAAGGGTTAATTTTTTTGCAGCTGGTGGATAGGGTGAGGGAGTCAAAGGGTTAATTTTTTTGCAGCTGGTGGATAGGATGCGGTAGTCAAAAGGTTAAAGAGTGCAGTGTGTGACTTGTGTCTTGTTTGCTGAGTCACGATGCAGTGTGTGACTTTGTGTCTTGTGTCCTTTGTTTGCTGGTCACATGCAGTGTGTGACTTTGTGTCTTGTGTCCTTTGTTTGCTGAGTCACGATGCAGTGTGTGACTTTGTGTCTTGTGTCCTTTGTTTGCTGGTCACAATGCAGTGTGTGACTTTGTGTCTTGTGTCCTTTGTTTGCTGTGTCACAATGCAGTGTGTGACTTTGTGTCTTGTGTCCTTTGTTTGCTGTGTCACAATGCAGTGTGTGACTTTGTGTCTTGTTCCTTTGTTTGCTGTGTCACAATGCAGTGTGTGACTTTGTGTCTTGTGTCCTTTGTTTGCTGGTCACATGCAGTGTGTGACTTTGTGTCTTGTGTCCTTTGTTTGCTGTGTCACAATGCAGTGTGTGACTTTGTGTCTTGTGTCCTTTGTTTGCTGTGTCACAATGCAGTGTGTGACTTTGTGTCTTGTTTCCTTTGTTTGCTGTGTCACAATGCAGTGTGTGACTTTGTGTCTTGTGTCCTTTGTTTGCTGAGTCACGATGCAGTGTGTGACTTTGTGTCTTGTTGTCCTTTGTTTGCTGTGTCACAATGCAGTGTGTGACTTTGTGTCTTGTGTCCTTTGTTTGCTGTGTCACGATGCAGTGTGTGACTTTGTGTCTTGTGTCCTTTGTTTGCTGGTCACGAATGCAGTGTGTGACTTTGTGTCTTGTGTCCTTTGTTTGCTGGTCACAATGCAGTGTGTGACTTTGTGTCTTGTGTCCTTTGTTTGCTGGTCACAATGCAGTGTGTGACTTTGTGTCTTGTTTCCTTTGTTTGCTGTGTCACAATGCAGTGTGTGACTTTGTGTCTTGTGTCCTTTGTTTGCTGAGTCACAATGCAGTGTGTGACTTTGTGTCTTGTTCCTTTGTTTGCTGAGTCACAATGCAGTGTGTGACTTTGTGTCTTGTTCCTTTGTTTGCTGTGTCACAATGCAGTGTGTGACTTGTGCTGTCCTTTTTTTGCTGGTCACAATGCAGTGTGTGACTTTTCTGTTGCTGATCACATCGTGTGTACTTGTGTCTTTTTGCTGAGTCACAATGCAGTGTTCAAGAGCATGAATTATCCTCAAACCCACAGATTTCCACAGCAGAAAGAAACATACATTTTCACATTACGTGGGCCCTTTCCTCAGAAAATCGAAATCCAGCTACTTTTTTTTTTTTTTTTTTTTTCATTTTTCAAAGTGCAGATAATGAGGATTTTCCTTTTTTCAGAAAATCCAAATCCAGCTTTTTTTTCTTTTCTTTTTTTCCACAGTAGACTATAGATAATGAGGATTTCCCTTTCTTCAGAAAATCTGTTTCCAGCTTTTTTGTGTGTGTGCGCATAGAGTGATAGATAATGAGGATTTCCCTTTCTTCAGAAAATCTGTTTCCAGCTTTTTTGTGTGTGTGCGCATAGAGTGATAGATAATGAGGATTTCCCTTCAGAAAATCTGTTTCCAGCTTTTTTGTGTGTGTGCGCATAGAGTGATATATAATGAGGATTTCCCTTCAGAAAATCTGTTTCCAGCTTTTTTTGTGTGTGTGCGCATAGAGTGATAGATAATGAGGATTTCCCTTCAGAAAATCTGTTTCCAGCTTTTTTGTGTGTGTGCGCATAGAGTGATAGATAATGAGGATTTCCCTTCAGAAAATCTGTTTCCAGCTTTTTTTTGTGTGTGTGCGCATAGAGTGATAGATAATGAGGATTTCCCTTCAGAAAATCTGTTTCCAGCTTTTTTGTGTGTGTGTGCGCATAGAGTGATAGATAATGAGGATTTCCCTTTCTTCAGAAAATCTGTTTCCAGCTTTTTTTGTGTGTGTGCGCATAGAGTGATAGATAATGAGGATTTCCCTTTCTTCAGAAAATCTGTTTCCAGCTTTTTTGTGTGTGTGCGCATAGAGTGATAGATAATGAGGATTTCCCTTTCTTCAGAAAATCTGTTTCCAGCTTTTTTGTGTGTGTGCGCATAGAGTGATATATAATGAGGATTTCCCTTCAGAAAATCTGTTTCCAGCTTTTTTGTGTGTGTGCGCATAGAGTGATAGATAATGAGGATTTCCCTTTCTTCAGAAAATCTGTTTCCAGCTTTTTTGTGTGTGTGCGCATAGAGTGATAGATAATGAGGATTTCCCTTTCTTCAGAAAATCTGTTTCCAGCTTTTTTGTGTGTGTGCGCATAGAGTGATAGATAATGAGGATTTCCCTTCAGAAAATCTGTTTCCAGCTTTTTTGTGTGTGTGCGCATAGAGTGATAGATAATGAGGATTTCCCTTTCTTCAGAAAATCTGTTTCCAGCTTTTTTGTGTGTGTGTGCGCATAGAGTGATAGATAATGAGGATTTCCCTTTCTTCAGAAAATCTGTTTCCAGCTTTTTTGTGTGTGTGTGCGCATAGAGTGATAGATAATGAGGATTTCCCTTTCTTCAGAAAATCTGTTTCCAGCTTTTTTGTGTGTGTGTGCGCATAGAGTGATAGATAATGAGATTTCCCTTTCTTCAGAAAATCTGTTTCCAGCTTTTTTGTGTGTGTGTGCGCATAGAGTGATAGATAATGAGGATTTCCCTTTCTTCAGAAAATCTGTTTCCAGCTTTTTTGTGTGTGTGTGCGCATAGAGTGATAGATAATGAGGATTTCCCTTTCTTCAGAAAATCTGTTTCCAGCTTTTTTGTGTGTGTGCGCATAGAGTGATAGATAATGAGGATTTCCCTTCAGAAAATCTGTTTCCAGCTTTTTTGTGTGTGTGCGCATAGAGTGATATATAATGAGGATTTCCCTTCAGAAAATCTGTTTCCAGCTTTTTTTGTGTGTGTGCGCATAGAGTGATAGATAATGAGGATTTCCCTTCAGAAAATCTGTTTCCAGCTTTTTTGTGTGTGTGCGCATAGAGTGATAGATAATGAGGATTTCCCTTCAGAAAATCTGTTTCCAGCTTTTTTTTGTGTGTGTGCGCATAGAGTGATAGATAATGAGGATTTCCCTTTCTTCAGAAAATCTGTTTCCAGCTTTTTTTGTGTGTGTGCGCATAGAGTGATAGATAATGAGGATTTCCCTTTCTTCAGAAAATCTGTTTCCAGCTTTTTTGTGTGTGTGCGCATAGAGTGATAGATAATGAGGATTTCCCTTCAGAAAATCTGTTCCAGCTTTTTTTGTGTGTGTGCGCATAGAGTGATATATATGAGGATTTCCCTTCAGAAAATCTGTTTCCAGCTTTTTGTGTGTGTGTGCGCATAGAGTGATAGATAATGAGGATTTCCCTTTCTTCAGAAAATCTGTTTTCCAGCTTTTTTGTGTGTGTGCGCATAGAGTGATAGATAATGAGGATTTCCCTTTCTTCAGAAAATCTGTTTCCAGCTTTTTTGTGTGTGTGCGCATAGAGTGATAGATAATGAGGATTTCCCTTCAGAAAATCTGTTTCCAGCTTTTTTGTGTGTGTGCGCATAGAGTGATAGATAATGAGGATTTCCCTTTCTTCAGAAAATCTGTTTCCAGCTTTTTTGTGTGTGTGTGCGCATAGGTGATAGATAATGAGGATTTCCCTTTTCTTCAGAAAATCTGTTTCCAGCTTTTTTGTGTGTGTGTGCGCATAGAGTGATAGATAATGAGGATTTCCCTTTCTTCAGAAAATCTGTTTCCAGCTTTTTTGTGTGTGTGTGCGCATAGAGTGATAGATAATGAGGATTTCCCTTTCTTCAGAAAATCTGTTTCCAGCTTTTTTGTGTGTGTGTGCGCATAGAGTGATAGATAATGAGGATTTCCCTTTCTTCAGAAAATCTGTTTCCAGCTTTTTTGTGTGTGTGTGCGCATAGAGTGATAGATAATGAGGATTTCCCTTTCTTCAGAAAATCTGTTTCCAGCTTTTTTTTTTTTTTCTTGCTTTTTTTTCTTTTTATATCATAGTAAAGTATAGATAATGAGGATTTTCCTTTTTTGTGGAAAATCCGTATCCAGCAATTTCTTCTTTTTTTTTTTACCCCAAAGTAAAGTATATCAGATAATGAGGGTTTCCCTTTCCTCGCAGAAACACACATTCAGCTTCCCTGTTTGTTTTTCTCCAAAGTAAAAAGTAGAGATAATGAGATAATGAGATAATGAGGATTTTTTGTGTGTGATTTAATGTATGGATGTATAGAAACTGAACAATACAGAAAATACCTTTTATAAACACTCTGAATGCATGCAGGTACAGAAATTGAACAGTGCAGAAAATACCTTTTATAAACACTCTGAATGTATGCAGGTATAGAAATTGAACAATACAGAAAATACCTTTTATAAGCACTTTGAATGTGTGCAGGTATAGAAATATAGAAATTGAACAATACAGAAAATACCTTTTATAAGCATCTGAATGTGTGCAGGTATAGAAATATAGAAATTGAACTGTACAGAAAATACCTTTTATAAGCACTCTGAATGTGTGCAGGTATAGAAATATAGAAATTGAACAGTGCAGAAAATACCTTTTATAAGCACTTTGAATGTGTGCAGGTATAGAAATATAGAAATTGAACAATACAGAAAATACCTTTTATAAGCACTTTGAATGTGTGCAGGTATAGAAATATAGAAATTGAACAATGCAGAAAATACCTTTTATAAGCACTCTGAATGTGTGCAGGTATAGAAATATAGAAATTGAACAGTGCAGAAAATACCTTTTATAAGCACTTTGAATGTGTGCAGGTATAGAAATATAGAAATTGAACAGTGCAGAATATACCTTTTATAAGCACTCTGAATGTATGCAGGTATAGAAATATAGAAATTGAACTGTACAGAAAATACCTTTTATAAGCACTCTGAATGTGTGCAGGTATAGAAATATAGAAATTGAACTGTACAGAAAATACCTTTTATAAGCACTCTGAATGTGTGCAGGTATAGAAATATAGAAATTGAACAATACAGAAAAATACCTTTTATAAGCACTCTGAATGTGTGCAGGTATAGAAATTGAACAGTGCAGAAAATACCTTTTATAAGCACTTTGAATGTGTGCAGGTATAGAAAGTGAACAGTGCAGAAAATACCTTTTATAAGCACTTTGAATGTGTGTGGTTTATACTTGAAAAGGTGCCAGGTAGCACAGATTATAATCCTTTTTTTTAATTTTATTTTTATTTTATCTTATATATTTTTTTTTTTTTTTTTTATGCTATTTTATGTTATTTTATTTTGTTTTGTTTTATTTTTTTCCCCCAAGGGAGCAGACCTCCTGACTCCCCTAGATTTCCTTTTCTTTTTCTGTTCTTTTCAACAGTCCCACCCCTTAAATGCTTGGTTAGATTGTATGCAATACGGAGAGCTCTGTTTGAATGGCATAATGTTAATAGTCATAATACTGATAAAGATAATGGCAGTGATTTAATTTGACAGTACAAATATGTCCTTGTCAAATCTTTGCTTGTTGAAATTTTACATTGCAAGAAGAAAAAGAAATCTTGCTTGCTGGCAGTTGTACGTAGCAAGAATTAAAAGGGATCTTGTTATAATATTAATCAAAGGACATAACTCTTGAGAATTGTCTCCCATGTCCTTCTCAAATCTAACACAGTTTGCGCTAACACAGTTTGCCCTACCCATTCAGCTAGCATAGAAGCAGATACAAAGTACAAAAACAGTAAGCTCAGAACACTCCTCAAAAAAGGAGCGCCCAAGCCTACCTTTAAGTACAACATGGGAGATAATTCCCAAGAGTTATGTCCTTTGATTTAATATTATGAAAATTCTCCCTGCTTCCCTCTTATTTCTTTGGAATCTTGTTATGTACATTGTGATCTCCCACCACGAAATCAGTCTTAACTCGCAGTCAGTCGAACAGCACTAGGAGCTGAAAAGGTGACTGAGGGTCTGTCCAGGGTGTTTTGACTTTTTCTCAAAATTGATTTCTGTAGACTACAATCTATCCCCCAAGAAATGTTTTTCTTGAAAAAAATATTATTGATCAATTTAAAATGGTATTTTAATGCACTGATCGCAGCAGAAAGAACGCAATTTCCTACCAAAAGTACCTATTTTTGTCTCTTATTATGAACCGTAACCTGTACAGTACCTGCGCATATAATAATACTGATGGAAAGCTCTTTGGTGCACTTTTCAGATAATGACAGTGAAAATTAGAAACAAACTGGTCAAATCCACCAAATAAAGAAATTTAAGGAAAATGCATCTCGGCGGAATTCCGCGATTTCGGTTTGTCAAAAAAAAACAAAAAAACACACACACGCAAAAAAAAACGAACGAAAGGAGCAAGTGTTCATAGCAGTGGTGCGCAAGTTATGGCCCCTGATTTGCCCCCGGACCCCCCTAGTTTCAGTGGTTTTTTCCTCCTCCTGTTTTAAGACTTGATCTTATATACTTTCTTCTAGGGTTGATGATTGGGTACATCATACTTCTACATGTGTTAAGTGCATTTTTGGCTCTAGGGAGGTGAGATATGTGGAAGCAGTTTTAGGTAATTTAGGCCCGTTTTTATGTGTTCAGGTATGGGGATGCCGGGGGCTCTTTCATTATAAATAGTATCCCCACCTTCTGGAAATTCTGTGCTAGAAATTCCTCTTTTCTGTCACTCTCTGGCATTTTGTTCTATCATTTTCTGCCTTGCTGGTCCATTCACCTGTATGTGTTTGATAAAGTCTTATGTACTTTCTCTTAGGATTGATAATTGGGTACATGTGTTAAATGCATTTTTGGCTCTAGGGAGGCGAGATATGCAGAAGTAATTTTAGGTAATTAGGCCCGTTTTTGTATATGTTTTGGTGTCCTTACGTATGCATACATTTGTATTCAGGTGTGTTTTTTGAATCCCCTGTGCAGTAAATTGGACGGAGCGGTCAGTGCCAGGGGGGTGTCCTTGGTTTGTGTGCGCGTGTGCATTGATGTGTGTGCTTAATTTTTATTCCTAATTTTTCCCCTGTTGAAGTTTTGTATGTTTTGAAGCAGTTATAGCCCTGATATGGCTCTGCGCAGTCGGCTGGGCTTTAATTTAAACAACAGTAACAATAACAGGCATGTTTTTTAAATCCCCTGTGCGATAAATTGGACGGAATGATCAATGCCGGGCGCACGTCCTTAGATTATGTGCGCGAATGCATTGATATGTGTACTTAATTTTCTTTTCCTTTTTTTTTCCTGTTGAAGTTTTGTGTGTTTTGAAGCGGCCATAGCCCTGATATGGCTCTACCAGTCGGTTGGGCTTTAAACAACAATAGCAATGCTGCAAGCACTGTCCCTCAAGAAGATCCTAGACATTAGATGGAATGAGTTTAAAAAAACAAACGGTCAAGAAGTAAGAGAAATCGCTTAACAGCCGTATGCATATCTGTGCTATGTGTGTATCTTGCCAAATACCATTATGAATTTTGTCTGAAATCTCCACAACTTGGATGATATATGTATATATATATGTGACCTCCCACCACCAAATCAGTTTTAACTCACAATCAGTCGAACAGCACTAGGAGCTGAAAAAGGTGACTGAGGTCCTATCTGGGGTGTTTTGGCTTTTTCTCAAAATTGATTTTTGTGGATTATTATCTATCCACCACAGAAATTTTTTTCTTGAAAAAAATATTATTGATCAATTTAAAATGGTATTTCAATGCACTGATCACAGCAGAAAGAACGCAATTTCCTACAAAAGTACCTCTTTTTCTCTCTTATTATGAACCGTAACCTGTACAGTACCCCCACATGCTCTTTGGTACATCTTTCAGATAATGACAGCGATAATTAGAAAGAAATCGTGTCAAACTCAAGCCACCAAATAAAGAAAGTTAAGGAAAATGTGTAGGATAGTACATAAAAACTTCAGAAGCCGTTTTCTCAAAATGGCCATCATACAACTTAATGACTTTAAACATACATAACTTCTACATTTTTTTTGAGTACAAGTTTTATTCAAGTACCAAAATATACAGAAGAATGTAGACTTTTCAGTGATATGTAATCTCAAAATACCCAAAATGCTAATAAAGACTGATTTCGTGGTGGGAGGTCACATTTCATTTTTGTGATGCAGAGGTTGTTTACAGTACATTTCTGTTTTTGATCCAGAGGTTGTTTACAGTACATTTCTGTTTGTGATCCAGAGGTTGTTTACAGTACATTTCTGTTTGTGATCCAGAGGTTGTTTACAGTACATTTCTGTTTGTGATCCAGAAGTTGTTTACAGTACATTTCTGTTTGTGATCCAGAGGTTGTTTACAGTACATTTCTGTTTGTGATCCAGAGGTTGTTTAGAGTACATTTCTGTTTGTGATCCAGAGGTTGTTTACAGTACATTTCTGTTTGTGATCCAGAGGTTGTTTACAGTACTTTTCTGTTTGTGATCCAGAGTTGTTTACAGTACATTTCTTTTTGTGATCCAGAGTTGTTTAGAGTACATTTCTGTTTGTGATCCAGAGGTTTTTACAGTACATTTCTGTTTGTGATCCAGAAGTTGTTTACAGTACATTTCTTTTGTGATCCAGAGGTTGTTTAGAGTACATTTCTGTTTGTGATCCAGAAGTTGTTTAGAGTACATTTCTGTTTGTGATCCAGAGGTTGTTTACAGTACATTTCTTTTTGTGATCCAGAAGTTGTTTACAGTACATTTCTGTTTGTGATCCAGAGGTTGTTTACAGTACATTTCTTTTTGTGATCCAGAGGTTGTTTACAGTACATTTCTGTTTGTGATCCAGAAGTTGTTTAGAGTACATTTCTGTTTGTGATCCAGAGTTGTTTAGAGTACATTTCTGTTTGTGATGCAGAGGTTGTTTACAGTACATTTCTTTTTGTGATCCAGAAGTTGTTTACAGTACATTTCTGTTTGTGATCCAGAGGTTGTTTACAGTACATTTCTTTTGTGATCCAGAGTTGTTTACAGTACATTTCTGTTTGTGATCCAGAAGTTGTTTAGAGTACATTTCTGTTTGTGATCCAGAGGTTGTTACAGATGAAATCCCTCGACTTGGATTATAAATACATATGTGTGTGTGTTTGTGTGTGTATGTGTACACGTACACGACCACGAATGTGTGTCAGTGTGTGTGTGTATGTTTGTGTGTGTGTGTGTTGTGTGTGTGTATGTGTGTGTGTGTGTGTTGTGTGTGTGTAAATGTATATGTATGTGTAAATTGTGTGTGTGTGTGTGTGTGTGATGTAGAGATCTAATGTTCAGGTGAAATGCTCACAACTTGATGTTCTGTGTGAGTGTGATGCAGACAGCGTTAAAGTCCTCTCTGTCTCTCTATCTATCTCTCTCTCCTCTCTACTCCTCTCTCTCTCTCTCTCTCTCTCTCTCTCTCTCCCTCCCTCCTCTCCTTCTCTCTCTCCTCCCTCTCCTCTCTCTCCTTCTCCCCTCTTCTCTCTCTCTCCTCCCTCTTCTCCCCTCCCTCTCTCCTCTCCTTCTCCCTTCCCCCTCCCTCTCTCTCTCTCTCCCTCTCTCTCCCCTCCCTCCCTCCTCTCCTCCCTTCTCTCTCCCCTCTCTTTTTCTCTTTCTCCCTCTTTCCCCTCTCTCCCCTCCCTGTCTCTCTGTCGTTCTCTCCTTTCTCTCTCCCTCTCTCTCTCTCTCTCCCTCCCTCTCCTCCCTTCTCTCTCTCCCTCTCTTTTCTCTTTCTCCCTCTCTCCCCTCTTTCTCCTCCCTCTCTCTCTCTCTCCCCCTCTCTCCTCTCTCTCCCTCTCTTCTCCTCTCTCCCTCTCTTCTCCTCTCCTCTCTTCTTTCTCTCCCCTCTCTTTTTCTCTTTCTCCCTCTCTCCACTCTCTCCCTCACCCTCTCTGTTTCCCCTCTCTCCCACCCCCCCTGTCCTCTCTCTTTCTCTCCTCTCTCTCTTTCCCTCTCTCTCCCCTCTCTCTCCCCTCTCTCTCCCCTCTGTGTCCTGTATCTCTCTCTGTCTCTTTTTTCCTCTGTCTCTCTCACCCTCTCTTTTGTCTCTCTCTTTCTTCCCCCCCCCTCTCTCTCTCCCCCCTCTCTCTCCCCCCCCCCCCCGTCTCTCTCTCTCTTTATGTTGTGGGCTGGGATTGAACTTGAGATACCACATGTTGAGTGTATGGTTCTGTCAAAAGAACCACCAGAAAATACTGTACTCCCCCCACCCACCAAATTCTGTAGAAATCCGTGTTTGTTCCAAAGAAAGGTGATGTTGATATGTTTTCAGTGTACAAAACATTGTAAAAACAGCATATTATTTATTGGTATCTATAAGGTGTTTCAAATAAATAATAAATTGCATTTCGATGTGATCACCTTGTCTATGAATGTGTGGTTTTGTTGTTTTGTCCTGGTATGGTGGATCGTGTGTAAGTCTGAACTCTGTCTGTCTGTCTGTCTTTCTCGTCTGTCTGTCTGTCTGTCTCTCTCTCTCTCTCTCTCTCTCTCTCTCTCTCTCCTCTCTCTCTTTCTCTCGCTCTCACTGGCTGCTCTCTCTGTCTCTCCCTCTGTCTCTCTCTCTGTGTCTGTCTCTCTCTCTGTCTCTGTCTCTCTGCCTCTCTGTCTCTCTTTCTGCCTCAGTCTGTCTCTTTCTCTCTCTCTCTCTCTCTCTCTCTCTCCTCTCTCTGTCTGCCTCTCTCTCTCTCTCTCTCTCGCTCTGTGTGACTTTGCCGTCTCTTTGTGTCTCTCTTTGTCTCTCCCTCTCTCCCCCCCCCTCACTCTCTCTCTTCTCTCTTCTCTCTCTCTCTCTCTCTCTCTCTTCTCTCTCTCTCTCTCTTTCTCTCTCTCTCTCTCTCTTTCTTTGTCATCTCTTTGTGTCTCTCTTTGTCTCTCCCTCTCTCCCTCCCCCCTCTCTCTCCCCTCCCCTCTCTCTCTCTCTCTCTCTCACTGTCTGTCTCTCTCTGTCTCTCCCTCTTTGTCTGCCTCTCTCTCTCTCTCTCTGCCTCAGTCTGTATCTGTCCTCTCTCTCTCTCTCTCTCTCTCTCTCTCTGCCTCTCTCTCCTCTCTCCTGTGTCTGTCTCTCCCTCTGTCTGTCTGTCTCTGTCTCTCTCACTTCTCTCTTTCTCTCTTTCTCTCTTGCTCTGTGTGTCTTTGTTGTCTCTCTTTGTCTCTCCCTCTCTCCCTCCCTCCCCCATCTCTCTCTCTCTCTCTCTTTCTCTATCTCCTCCTGCGTGTTATTTGTTGAAGGGGTTGAACCCTGAGGCCTCGGCTGACACACAGAAGTAGGAGGACTTCAAAATGACCCTCCACAAGTTTGCACGGGTGTGAATCATGCGCATGGAATTCTACATGTACACATGCACACGCGGCCCCCCAAGTGTACCCAGCTGTCAGTGGGTATACCTGACTGTGTCTTCACAGTTGGGGGACGGTCAGACAGCGACAGAGCGCAGATGGGGCACCACCCATCATAATGCTGTCACTACCACCTCACTCCCCTACGACCTAGCTAGTTCGCCCCCATCTGGAGTACGCGTCTTCCGTCTGGGACCCCCATACAGAGAAAAACATAACTAAAATAGAAGAGGTTCAAAGACGAGCTGCACGCTTCGTCCTCAACAGATATAGGAACACTTCTAGTGTTAGCAGCATGCTGGTCACACCGGGCTGGCCCTCATTGGAGAAACGACGGCAAGTAGCAAGACTCTCTATGCTGTTCAAAGTGCACCAAGGCCTTGTTCACTGTCCCAGCCTACAAGCAAAACTAGTCCCTCTACCTGACCGTAAGCGACGTGGCCACGACAGACAGTTCCATTTGATCACATCAAGGACCTAGTATAGAGCTGCTTCATTTCTGCCTAGAACTGTCAAGAACTGGAACAGTCTCCAACAAGGAACAGTTGAGGCCACAACACTTGACACATTCGTGTCAAGGGCCTCCAAAATCCCAGACTAGACCGACCCCCCTTCCCTCCCCCCCCCCCCCACTTTCACTCAGAGCCCCTGCCCCACCCACCTTGATGCCCTCTTCACCTCTACAGAGTTCCTTCTCTCTTCTGTGACCCTTCCTGCCCCCTACAGTGTTCCCTCCTTCTTCTGTGACCCTCCTGCCCTCTACAGAGTTCCCTCCCTCTTCTGTGACGCTCCTGCCCTCTACAGTGTTCCCTCTCTCTTCTGTGACCCTCCTGCCCTCTACAGTGTTCCCTCCTTCTTCTGTGACCCTCCTGCCCTCTACAGTGTTCCCTCCCTCTTCTGTGACCCTCCTGCCCTCTACAGTGTTCCCTCCTTCTTCTGTGACCCTCCTGCCCCCTACAGAGTTCCCTCCTGTGACCCTCCTGCCCTCTAAGTGTTCCCTCCTTCTTCTGTGACCCTCCTGCCCTCTACAGTGTTCCCTCCTTCTTCTGTGACCCTCCTGCCCCCTACAGAGTTCCCTCCTGTGACCCTCCTGCCCTCTACAGTGTTCCCTCCTTCTTCTGTGACCCTCCTGCCCCCTACAGTGTTCCCTCCTCTTCTGTGACCCTCCTCTACCCCCACCCCCCAAGAGTTCGCTCCCCCTTCCGGGACCTTCCTGCTCCCCCGAGTTCCCTCCCCCTTTTGTGACGCGCTTGCTCTCCCCCCCCCCCCCCCGAGTTCCTCCCCACTACTGTGACCCTCCTGCCTTCCTCCCCTCGAGTTCTCTCCCTTTCTGTGACCCTCCCACTCCCCCACTCACCGAGTTCCGTCCCCTTCTGTGACCCACTTGTTCCCCCCAGAGTTCCCTCCCCCTCCTATCACCCTCCTGCTCCCCCCACAGAGTTCCCTCCCCCTTCTGTGATCCTCCCCCCACAATTCCCTCCCCCTTTTGTCACCCTCCCCTCCCACCCCCACACTTTCTGTTCCCACCCCCACACTTTCTGTTCCCACCCCCACAGTTTCTGTTCCCACCCCCACACTTTCTGTTCCCACCCCCACACTTTCTGTTCCACCCCACAGCCCACCCCCACAGAGTTCCCTTCCCTTCTGTCACCCTCCTGATTCGCCCACAGAGTTTCCCCCCCCCCCCCCCCACAGAGTTCCTTCCCTCTCCCAGAGTTCCCCCCCTTTCTGGGACCCTCCTGCCTCCCAGAGTTCCCTCCCCTTTCTGTGATCCTCCTGTTCCCCCCCCCCCCACACACATAGTTCCCTCCCCACAGAGTTCCCTCCCCCTTCTGTGACCCTCCTGCTCCCTCCCCCCGAGTTTTCTCCCCCTTCTGTGACACTCTTGTCCCCCCATGCCCCCCAGTTCCCTACCCCTTCTGAAATCTTCCCGACCCCCCCCCCCCCCCCACAAAAAATATATTTCTCTCCCCCTTCTGTGACTCTCCTGCTCCGTTCCGCCACAATGTTCCCTCCCCCTTGTATGACACTCCCGACCCCCCCCCCCCCCCCCGAGTTCCTTTCCCCTTCTGTGACCGTCCAGATCCCCCACCCAGAGTTCCTTCCCTGATATTGTCCACTATGTTGTTGTACAGTCTGTACCTTTGGTGGGTGTGCATGCTGGGTGTTTTACTGTTTCCATAAGTCAGCCACTGACATGACTTACAGGATCTTTAACGTCATCATCATCATCATCAGGTGCCCTGCCGCATGGCGTTGGCGATCATGGACTTCCATCTGCCTCTATCTCTCGTTGCCCCCAGCATCTCCCCCACCCTCCTCATCCCCAGCCACTCTGCAAGTCCGTCCAGCATTTTCTCCCTGGGTCTACCCGGTGCTCTCTTTCCCTCCAGCTTTCCCGTTGTGACCAGGTGCTCCAAATCCCCCTTCCTCATGAAATGGCCTATAAATGTTGCCTGTCTTTTCCTATTCTTCCTTATGAGTGGTCAACTTGTGTCTGCCTCCATCAAGACTGTCTCGTTTGTTTTCTTTGCTGTCCATGGAACCCTCAACATTCTTCTTAGAAACTACATCTCAGCTGCCTCAATCTTGTTCTGACTTTGTTTGTTGACTGTCCACGCCTCGCATCCTACAACAGTACTGGTTCTGTATAACATTCAAGAACTCTCTTCCTGATGTTAATTGATAGGCATTTGATAGGCATCTTTAACGTGCCTATTTGATGTTCTGCATGGATACACACATAAAAGGGGTTTAGGCACTGGCAGGTCCACACACATGTTGACCTGAGAGATGGGAAAACATCTCCACCACAAGCTGGAGGTGTTTAGGCGGGTCGAACCTAGGACCTTGTGACTGGTAGTGTGATGCTTACCCACACGACTACCACGCACATCATCATCATCATCATCATCATCATCACCACCACCATCATCATCACCATCATCGTTATCATCGTCGTCGTCGTCGTTATCACCATCATTACCATCATCGTCATCATCATCGTCGTCGTCGTCATCACCATCATCGTCATCATCGTCGTCGTCGTCATCATCATCGTCGTCGTCGTCGTCGTAGACGTCGTCATCATCACCATCATCAACATCACCATCATCATCCCCACCACCACCATCCCCACCACCATCATCATCATCATCATCATCATCATCACCATCATCATCATCATCATCACCACCATCACCATCATCATTATCATCATCATGCGCCTTGCCTCATGGCGATGGCGATCACGGCCCTCCACACGAATCTACCCCTTGTCGCTGCAAGCACATCTCCCACCCTCTCTGTCCTCAGCCACTCTGCAAGTCCGTCCAATATCTTCTCCCTGGGTCTACCTGGTGCTCTCTTTCCCTCCAGCTTTCCTGTTGTGACCAGGTGCTTTAATTCCCCTCTGGCCTGTAAATGTTGCCTGTCTTTTCCTAATCTTTTTTTTATCAGTTATCTTCTTGTGTCTGCCTCCATCAAGACTGTCTCGTTTGTTTTCTTTGCTGTCCATGGAACTCTCAACATTCTTCTTAGAAACCACATCTCTGCTGCCTCAATCTTGTTCCGGCTTGGCTTGTTGACTGTCCATGCCTCAAAACCGTATAACATTATCAATTCTATGTACCATTCAAGAACTCTCTTCCTGATGTTAATTGATAGGCATTTGTTGGTAAGAATGCTTTTCATCTTCTTGAATGCTGTTGTGGCTTGGCCGATTCTGCTGGCTATTTCTGATGTGCATCTGCCGTCTGGTGAAATGATCGTTCCCAGGTATTTAAACTTATCAACCTGTGTCAAGGTTGTGCCGTTTGCTGTTATTTTGCATGAGGGGATTTCATGTTTTTTACTGATCACCATGACTTCAGTCTTCCTGTTGTTTAGTTCCAACCCCTTACCCTTGCTGTCTATTTCTAGTGTATTCATGCAATTTCCACGGTGTCATCTGCATAACGAATGGTGTTTATCATTAAAAAAAAAAACTTTCCTCCAAACTTTAATCCAGGGTCTTTGTCTAGGTTTCTCATGATGTTTTCGCTGTAAAGTGAAAACAGATCTGGTGACAAAACTCAACCTAGGTTACACCTCATGCCTAGATTACACTGAATGTAGAACACAGTCTAACAGCCTGATAACACTCGGTGTGAAGTGATTTGCACCATGTACCAACTTGACAATCGAACATTTTCCTCACGCATAATTATTACTTTATCAGTTGCCGGCGATAAAATACCTGTGTTGTAAGGTTGGCATACAAAAGAGAAGACACTATCATAAACAGTGATATCAAAGGGTAAAATAGACAGACAGACAGACAGACAGACAGACAGAGAGAGACAGAGACAGAGACAGAGAGAGACAGGGAGACAGAGAGAGACAGGGAGACAGAGAGACACAGAGAGACAGAGACAGAGAGGCGGAGGCAGAGAGAGAGAGAGGCAGAGACAGAGAGAGACAGAGAAAGAGAGAGAGAGAGAGACAGAAAGAGAGTGGCAGAGAGACAGAGAGAAGAGAGACAGAGAGACAGAGAAAGATAGAGAGAGACAGAGAAAGATAGAGAGAGAGACAGAAAGGGAGAGAGACAGGGAGAGAGAGGCTGACAGAAAGAGAAAGATACAGAGAGAGAGACAGAGAGACACAGACTGAGAGAGACAGAAAGAGAGAGAGAGATAGACAGAGACAGAGAGAGAGAGGCAGAGACAGAGAGGCAGAGACAGAGAGAGACAGAGAAAGAGAAAGAGACAGAAAGAGAGAGAGACAGAGACAAAAAGAGAGTGGCAGAGAGAGAAAGAGACAGAGAGAGAGAGACAGAGAAAGATAGAGAGAGACAGAGAAAGATAGAGAGAGAGAGACAGACAGAGAGAGAGAGAGACATGGAGAGAGAGAACCAACAGAAAGAGAAAGACAGAGACAGAAAGAGAGAGAGACAGGGCGAGAGAGAGACCGACAGAAAGAGAAAGACAGAGAGAGAGAGAGACAGAGAGACACAGACTGAGAGAGACAGAAAGAGAGACAGACAGACAGACAGACAGACAGAGGAACAATGTATGCACTACCTCTGTCCATCTAATTTCACCATCATCGAAATATATAACCGATAAATAGCAAGATTCCTTGTACTGTCCCACAAAGCTTTGTGACAAAACACAACCTAGGTTACACCTCATGCCTAGATTATACACTGAATGTAGAACACAGTCTAACAGCCTGATAACACTCGGTGTGAAGTGATTTGCACCATGTACCAACTTGACAATCGAACATTTTCCTCACGCATAATTATTACTTTATCAGTTGCCGGCGATAAAATACCTGTGTTGTAAGGTTGGCATACAAAAGAGAAAACACCATCATAAACAGTGATATCAAAGGGCAAAACAAAGAGAGAGAGACAGAGACAGAGAGAGACAGACAGACAGACAGAGAGAGAGACAGAGACAGAGAGACACAGAGAGAGAGACAGAGAGAGACAGAGAGAGACAGAGAAAGACAGAGAGAGAGAGAGACAGAGAGAGAGAGACCGACAGAAGGAGAAAGACAGAGAGAGAGAGACAGAGGGAGAGAGAGAGAAACAAAGAGAGAGAGACAGAGAGAGAGAGAGAGACAGAGAAAACAGCTTCCCCCGCCAGCAATGCCCCACCCTCACCGGGGCATACCCTCCCCCCTCCTCCTCCTTCCCCGCTCCTTCCTTCCCACTCTCCTGTCCCTCCATCTTCCTCCTCAACAAGGCCTCCCCCTCCACCCCCTTCTCCCTCCTCTGTCCCCTCCTCCCTTCCCTACCTCCACAAGGCCTCCACCCTCTCCCTCTCCATCCCCATTCCGACCTCTTGTGGTTAGCCAACACACAGTCAGATCCTTCTTCAAAAAACAAAACATGAGGAAAGCATCGGGCCCAGACAACGTCTCCCCTTCAGTGATCAAGACCTGCGCTGACCAACTAGCACCTGTTTTCTGCGACATCTTCAACAGGTCGCTAGAGCTCTGTCATGTTCCCTCTTGCTTCAAAGCGGCCAACATCATCCCAGTCCCCAAAAAGCCAAAAGTGTCGACACTCAATGACTTTAGGCCTGTTGTGCTGACCTCCATCGTGATGAAGGTCTTCGAAAGAATTGTCCTGCAACACCTTAAATCAGCAACTGACCATCTTGTTGATCCCCTTCAGTTCGCATACAGGGCAAACAGATCAGTGGACGATGCGTCTCTCTTCTCATGCACTACCTCCTACAACACCTTGACTCTCCCAAAACATACGCACGCATTCTTTTTGTCGATTTTAGCTCAGCTTTCAACACAATCATCCCAGCTAAACTACACACAAAACTCTCAGACCTCAACATTAGCCCCCAAATGTGCATGTGGATCCCAGACATTCTGTCCAACAGGAAACAGGTCGTGAAAGTGAACGGCATCCATTCCTCCCCCCTCACTCTGAACACTGGTGCTTCACAGGGCTATGTCTTGTCGCCCCTTTTGTTCACTCTGTACACGAACGATTGCCGCTCATCAAGTGACACGGTCAAGTACTTTTAAGTTCTCTGATGATACTATGGCATGAGGGAAGAGTTTGTGAATTGGGGGATGATTACTAAGAAGTGGGGATGATGTTGAAGAGATGTTCCTCTACTTAGGAGTCACGCACACAACAAGGAAGGCGAGTGACGAGAAGTAATGCACTAACTACGCTGGACATGATTCTCAAAGCAGTCCACGCATAGATTGATAACTACAAATCTTAATTCAATTAAGCAAAAGCGTAATTCACCATTCGTGAGTGCCATGGATCCTAACATTCCTAAAATCCTGAGATGCACTACAAATCTTCACTAACTTACATATCACTGGAATACTGAACACTTTCATATGTCCTACTCTATTCCCTTTCTATTTGCTTCATGGAAAATCAAAATACTACCTATTCCTATCCCTACCCTAATAAAAGTATGAGATGAAACGTGGGTCACATACCTCTAAGATAGGTTGGAAGCTGAGACGTCCCTCGCTCACTGACTCAATGGCTGACTCAGTGCCGACTCAATGCTGACTGACTCTCAAGACCAACTGTCTGGCCTTTATACAGTGCGATTCTAATTACTACCGATCTTTGTGTAAACCACCAACAGCTGTCCAACCTGACAATGAAGATCGAGTATTGTAGCATCTTGGCTTAGCGGCCATGGTTGTTATTCAACTTTCTGGCAGTTTCCTTGGACACTGGTCATTGCTAACGGATATTGGTCTCCTAGCTAATCTATATCTGTCCAGGATTCTAATTACCGAGCTTTGTCTCTGCCACCGACATCTGTCCTACGAAGTTTTAGACGACAAAATTTGAGCATCGTAGCCACCATGGCCTAGAGGCCATGATCGTTAATTCAACATTCTGGTAATTTGCTTGGACATTGACATTTGCTGCGACATGTTGGTGTTCACGGAGACATATGGTATTCTAGATAATCTGCCCTCTGTGCCCGCTATAGTTGGACAAGAACAATGTGAGCATTAGATCCCGTTTGAGTGGAAAATGTGGAGTAACTAGTATGGCATGATCTCCATTACTAAAACCTTATTTACCCGTCTATCAATTCAGTCTGAGTACTTCTTCCCCTAGAGGGGCCCTGTGATGATACCACGGTAGAGGCCTAATCAACAACCGGCCGTGAGTCCGTATACTTCAACGAAGTACAGAAACTTGTCAGATGGTGTGACAGTAACAATCTGGAACTCAATGCTGTGAAAACAGGAAATGATTGTGGACACCAGAAGATCCAAGACCCCTGTCACTCCCCTTGTGATTAAGGGAGAGATCCGTAGAAGTTGTAGAAACATTCAAGATTCTAGGTACGACAATATCAAGCTCGTTGAAGTGGGAGGAAACACCAGCAACATTGTTATTAAATCCCAACAAAAACTGTTCTTCCTCCGCCAACTCAAAAAGTTCGGTGTTAGTCAAAATATACTCGTGCAGTTCTACCCGGCAGTGACCGAGAGCGTTCTGACCTTTTTGATCACACCTGGTACGGCGCCCTCCCCGCAGCCAAGAGGGAGAGGCTCAATAGAGTTGTCCGGACCGCCTCGAAAATTATGGGACCACTTTGGAGCCCCTTGAGTCCATCTATGTTAGAAGAATGAAAAAGAAGGTCAAATCCATTGATGGCCGACGAGGGCCATCCGGCAAATATTTTCTTCTCCCCCCTCCCTTCCAGTAAACGATTCAGGTCCTTTAAGACCAGGACAAGCCGGTTAAGCAACAGCTTCTATGTGAAGGCGGCCCGTGACACTGTCCCTACTTAGACTTGTTCACGTGAGATGTGCCGGGGCTTTGGAGTTCAGGATGAGAAGAGGAGAAAGCATGCGGATGTGTACAATGAACAATTGGCTTATGTTGGAGCAAACATTGTGTGCGTAGTATTGTGGGGTTGTATGTGAGAGAGGGTATGCGAGGGTAGAGAGAGGGTGTGTGGGTGCGTGCGTGTGCATGTTTATGTGTATGTGTATGTGTATGTGTATGTGTGTGTGTGTGTTGACTCTGCGCACATGCGTGTGTGTGTGTGTGTGTGTGTGTGTGTGTGGTGTGTGTGGTGAGTGTGTGTGTGTATGTGTGTGTGTGTGTGCGTGTGTGTGTGTGTGTGTGTGTGTGTGTGTGTGTGTGAGTGTGTGTGTGTGGGGGTGGGAGGTGGGGGGGGGGTCGGCTGCGTGCGTGCGAGTGCGTTTGTGCCAACTTCCATCATGACACTGTGATCTTTCTTACCCGAGAATGTGATATTTTTTAATCGGTTGCTGGTATATATGTTTCTGTCGGCTGACTTAAAAAGTTTAACTTTGTCCTCTTAGTCTACATACTCATTTTATTGTATTCAACTCATTTTGATTTTAATGTGTTTATCGCGTTGCATCTTTAATCCATTTTTTCTATACCTACCAATGTTGTTTTTCAATGAGTATTGCCCTTTTTGTCCATTGTTAATTATTAATTTTTTTTAACCTTAGCTATTCACCAAAGACAGTAACCACCCTGCGAAAGAATGTGCCGATCCGTTCGTAGTGGTCGAGATCACCCGACCTTTTTCGGCACATGTGTGGGGAATTTCCATCACTACTGGCCTTGCTGTCTTATCGCGCGTGTGGTTAGAATCTTGGTCAGTCTCGCGTTGAATGTTCTAAAAATAGTACGACAGAGAATGGCGTTCCATTCACTACTGAAAGACTTTGTACTGACGCTGTGCTACATTCGAATGCGAATACTAGGAGCTAGCTTTATATCTAGCATTGCAAATGCGAAAGGGTTTTAAAGTCCCAACCAAGGCATCTGACTCTTGAGCAAGACGCTTTGAAGACGCCGACTGAGACTGATCGGGCACAGCCTTCGAATGCAGACAAGGTGTCCCGCTCCCCTGGGTGACATATTGTCTGCCAACCTCAGCGACCGTGTCAACCTTCGACGTGGACAAGGCAGAACCCTGACTCTGAAGGCTGATGTTACAAATGATCTTGACCTCCTCGGCGTTTCCCCAGCAATTGTCATGAACATGAACAGCATCCAGTTTTCAGAATTGATTGGTTCGCTCTAATTTGCTGAGCGTTAAATATACAGGGGGGTGCAAAAGTAGGTATACAGTAAGTATCACATCATTATTATAATGGTTAATTCCGCTCTCGATTAGAGGAGTGTGTGAATACCGACGGCAAGCAGTTTGAGTATCTGAGGGATTAAGGCTGTGCTTGTTATTACATGTATATGCAATATTCATTTGTTTGTATAATAAATGCAATGAGTATTGTACGTGTTTTCTTTTTTCATAACTGTATACCTACTTTTGCACCCCCCCCCCCCCCCCCTGTATATATCTGACTCTTATGACGTGCTTTTTTAACGGTACATTTTTAGAATTAGTCATTATCTTTGATATTGTGTTCGACAAAGAGGGAGGGTGAGAGAGATGAGAGGGAGGGAGAGGGTGAGAGAGGGGTGAGAGAGAGAGTGAGAGAGAGTAAAGAGCATGTGTGTACATTTGTTTGTGCGTTCTTGTTCCTGTATGTATTTTAATGTGAATGCCAAAACAATTTCCCATTGTGATGTTCTGGGCTAAATAAAATTCTTGTATCTTGTATGGCTGACAATACGGAATGCTGGTGGATAGGGTGAGGGAATCAAAGAGTTAAGTTTTTTGCTTTGCTGCCCTGGCTGACAATGCGGGAAGCTGGTGGATAGGGTGAGGGAGTCAAAGGGTTAAGTTTTTTGCTTTTGCTGTGCTGGCTGACAATGCAGAATGCTGGTGGATAGGGTAAGGAAGTCAAAGGGTTAAAGCACTACAAATTTAACCCTTTGGCTCCCACACCCTGTAACACCAGTCTCCTGCATTGTCAAACATACTAGCAAAAGCAAAAAAACTTAACCCTTTGATTCTCTCACCCTGTCCAACAGCTTCCTGCAGGAAGCTGGTGGATGTGGTGAGGGAATCAAAGAGCTTTTTTTTTCTTCCTTTTTTTATTTAAAAAAAAATTGGGGGGGGGGATCAGTTTTTCCCCACAAAGCTTTGTGGGAGGGTTCAGGGAATCCTGCTATTTATCTTTTATACTATTCTAAGGAAGATTAGGAAAAGACAAGCAACATTTATAGGCCATTTTATGAGGAAGGGGGATTTGGAGCACCTGGTCACAACGGGAAAGCTGGAGGAAAAGAGAGCACCAGATAGACCCAGGGAGAGAATGCTGGACGGACTTGCAGAGTGGCTGGGGATGAGGAGGGTGGGGGAGATGCTGGGGGCAACGAGAGATAGAGATGGTTGGAAGTCATGGTCGCCAACGCCATGCGGCAGGGCACCTGATGATGATGATGATGACTATTCTAAGATGATGAAATTAGATGGACAGAGGTAGTGCATGCATTCTCTCTCTCGCTCTCTCTCTCTCTCTCTCTCTCTATCTCTCTCTCTCTCTCTCTCTCTCTCTCTCTCTCTCTCTCTCTCTCCCCCTTTTGATATCGCTGTTTATGATGGTGTCTTCTCCTTGTTCCTTGGTCGTCCCTCTTCTCTAGTGGACTGTTTTAGGAGTTTGCTTTGGTAACTGTCATATGTTGGTTTTGTGTGGATAGAGTAGCTCTGGCATCAGTTGTTTGTTGCTGTTTTCTTGGGTTCTCCTCTCTTGTTCCTTGTCTTCATGGTTTGTTGCAGGAATCTCTAGATGCATCATTCAAGACTATCACACATTCATTCATTCAGTTAACATTCAGCAAAGAGTTAATTTTTTTTTGCAGTTAGCGGACAAGTGCGAGGTTATGAGGGTGTCTCGTAGAAAAGAACCAATGAGACAGTTCTACACCATCAAAGGGCAAGATTCTTCAAGAGGTCCAGAAGGCCAAATACCTTGGCATTAACATCACAAGTGATTCCCCCACCCTCTTCATCCCCAGCCACTCTGCAAGTCCGTCCAGCATTCTCTCCCTGGGTCTACCTGGTGCTCTCTTTCCCTCCAGATTTCCTGTTGTGACCAGGTGCTCCAAATCCCCCTTCCTCATAAAATGGCCTATAAATGTTGCCTGTCTTTTCCTAATCTTCCTTATGAGTGATCTACTTATGTCTGCCTCCATCAAGACTGTCTCGTTTGTTTTCTTTGCTGTCCATGGAACCCTCAACATTCTTCTGAGAAACCACATCTGGGCTGCCTCGATCCTGCTCTGGCTTTGCTTGCTGACTGTCCACGCCTCGCATCCGTACAACAGTATTGGTTCTATATAACATTCAAGGACTCTGTTTCTGATGTTAATTGATAGGCATTTGTTGGTAAGAATGCTTGTCATCTTCTTGAATGCTGTTTTGGCTTGGCCGATTCTGCCAGCTTATTATCCACCGTAATCTGAAAGATGCCCGGCCAAGCTGCGTGAACAGGCCTATCTCAGTCTAGTCAGATCGATCGTCGAGTACAGCTGTACGGTCTGGGACCCGCACCTTCGTATAGATATCGACTCTCTGGAGATGGTGCAGCGTCGTGGTGCGCGGATGGTGTTTGTTCCGCGACTACAGTTACAAACGGCAGTGTCACAGAAATGTTGAAAATGCTAAACTTGGACAGCCTTGCAGACCGTAGGAGGGACGCCAAATTCATCTTATTGTACAAGATTATTAACCAACCTGGCAGAAGTCCCCCCCCCCCCCCCCACCGACAAACATCCTAATCCCAGCAGACCCCCGAACCCGAGCCAAAAACCTTTATAAATAGAAGTCGATCCAAAGCAAAAAACCACGACATATCGCCACTCCTTCTTCGTCAGCATCATTGGACCCTGGAACGACCTTCCTGCAGAAGTAGTGGAGAGCCCGACAGTTACA
>JAPXFY010000035.1:2573076-2575576 GCA_030674185.1 Monoplex corrugatus
ACAAATTGTATTGTGTGGGTCGTGTGTGTGTTGTGTGTGTGTGTGTGTGTGTGTGTGTGTGTGTGTGTGTGTGTGTGTGTGTGTGTGTGTGTGTGTGTGTTCGGACACGCTGGGTTCGACAAAGAGACAGCTTACTCTGGACTAGTGTAGAGAAGTCTTCGTGCTTGTTGTTATGTCGGGTATATATGTGATGTATATATATACGTGTTCATGTTCACATCGCCTGTTATGTGACCAACAGTGAAATCTGCTAAATACCCTGGGTGGACTGCATACAGGACACCGTAAGTACTGTTGTGTGTGTGTGTGTGTGTGTTGTGTGTGTGTGTGTGTGTGTGTGTGTGTGTGTGTGTGTGTGTGTGTGTGTGTGTGTAATGATTGTACGACTGTGCATACTATTGTTCAGGGAAAGTATGCTGTAACAAGGGTGTAGTCGATTATTATGGCGGGCGATAAAGTCCTGTAATGGGTTTGATCAGTCGCTGCGTGTTAAACTTTTGCCTCTTGTGGAAAATTCGTGTTCTGACTCAGTTTGCAAAGTCCTGTAGGTTGTTTCTTCTTCTTCTTCTTCTTTTTCTTGTTCTTCTTCTTGCTCTTGTTCTTCTTCTTGTTCTTGTTCTTCTTCTTGTTTCTTTTTCTTCTTCTTTTCTTGTTCTTGTTCTTGTTCTTCTTCTTCTTCTGTTCTTCTTCTTGTTCTTTTCTTCTTCTTCTCTTGTTCTTCTTCTTGTTCTTGTTCTTCTTCTTGTTCTTTTGTTCTTCTTCTCTTCTTCTTCTTTCTTGTTCTTGTTCTTCTTCTTGTTCTTCTTTTTTCTTTTCTTCTTCTTTTCTTCTCTCTTTCTCCTTCTTCTTCTTCTTTTTCTTCTTCTTTTCCTCTCTTCTTCTTCTTCTTCTTCTCTTCTTCTTCTTCTTTTCTTCTTCTTCTTTCTTCTTGTTCTTCTTCTTGTTCTTTTCTTCTTCTTGTTCTTTTCTTGTTCTTCTTCTTGTTCTTCTTGTTCTTGTTCTTCTTCTTGTTCTTCTTCTTGTTCTTCTTCTTGTTCTTTTCTTCTTTTTCTTTTCTTCTTCTTCTTCTTCTTCTTCTTCTTTCTTGTTCTTCTTCTTGTTCTTCTTCTTGTTCTTGTTCTTCTTCTTGTTCTTCTTCTTGTTCTTTCTTGTTCTCTTGTTCTTCTTCTTTTCTTCTTCTTTTCTTCTTCCTTCTTCTTCTTCTTGTTCTTGTCTCTCTTCTTGTTCTTCTTCTCTCTTCTTCTTCTTCTTCTTCTTCTCTTCTTCTTCTTGTCTTGTTCTTGTTCTTCTTCTTTTCTTGTCTTCTTCTTCTTGTTCTTCTTCTTCTTCTTCTTCTTCTTCTTCTTCTTCTTCTTCTTGTTCTTGTTCTTGTTCTTGTTGTTCTTGTTCTTGTTCTGTTGTTCTTGTTCTTGTTCTTGTTCTTGTTGTCTTGTTCTTGTTCTTGTTGTTCTTGTTCTTGTTCTTCTTGTTCTTCTTCTTGTTGTTCTTGTTCTTGTTCTTCTTGTTCTTGTTGTTCTTGTTCTTGTTCTTGTTGTTCTTGTTCTTGTTCTTCTTGTTCTTCTTCTTGTTGTTCTTGTTCTTGTTCTTGTTGTTCTTGTTCTTGTTGTTCTTGTTTTCTCTTGTTGTTCTTGTTCTTGTTGTTCTTGTTCTTGTTGTTCTTGTTCTTGTTGTTTTTGTTCTTGTTGTTCTTGTTCTTGTTGTTCTTGTTCTTGTTCTTGTTGTTCTTGTTCTTGTTGTTCTTGTTCTTGTTTGTTGTTCTTCTTGTTGTTCTTGTTCTTGTTGTTCTTGTTCTTGTTGTTCTTGTTCTTGTTGTTCTTGTTCTTGTTGTTCTTGTTCTTGTTCTTGTTGTTCTTGTTCTTGTTCTTCTTGTTTCTTTTCTTCTTCTTGTTGTTCTTGTTCTTGTTCTTGTTGTTCTTGTTCTTGTTCTTCTTGTTCTTGTTCTTGTTGTTCTTCTTTCTTGTTGTTGTTGTTCTCTTCTTGTTCTTGTTGTTGTTGTTCTTCTTCTTCTTCTTGTTCTTTCTTCTTGTTGTTGTTGTTCTTCTTCTTGTTCTTCTTCTTGTTGTTGTTGTTGTTTTGTTCTTCTTCTTCTTCTTCTTCTTGTTCTTCTTGTTCTTGTTCTTCTTGTTCTTGTTCTTGTTGTTGTTGTTCTTCTTGTTCTTCTTGTTCTTGTTCTTGTTGTTCTTGTTGTTGTTCTTCTTCTGTTCTTCGTCTTCTTGTTCTTGTTGTTGTTGTTCTTGTTGTTGTTGTTCTTCTTGTTCTTCTTCTTTTGTTCTTGTTGTTGTTGTTGTTCTTGTTGTTGTTCTTCTTGTTGTTCTTTCTTCTTTTGTTCTTGTTGTTGTTTGTTCTTGTTGTTGTTGTTCTTCTTGTTGTTGTTGTTGTTTTTTGTTGTTGTTGTTGTTCTTGTTGTTGTTGTTTTCTTGTTGTTGTTGTTGTTGTTGTTGTTCTTGTTGTTGTTTGTTGTTGTTCTTGTTGTTGTTGTCTTCTTGTTGTTGTTCTTGTT
>JAPXFY010000035.1:2580576-2590576 GCA_030674185.1 Monoplex corrugatus
ACAAACACACACACACACACACACATATATGTAGGAACGATGATCAGGGCTGAGAGAGAAGAGAAAGAGAAGATCAATGAAAGTATTGAGTGAAAAGATAGGTCTTCAGACTAGACTTGAAAGAAGGAAGACATTGCTTATGGCGAATATGATAGGGAAGGGAGTTCCAGGTCATGGCAGCAGAGGGGAGAAAGCTCTCTGACCATGCAGTTTCCGGTTGAAACGGGGAACACAGAAAGTTCTTGTGTCGGTAGAGGATCGGAGAGTTCTGGATGGTACATACACTTTAAGAAGTTCAGACAGATAAGAGGGAGCGGAGCAAGTAAGAATTTTGTAACAGAGACAGCAACATTTGTATTTGATTCTTTGTTCAACTGGAAGCCAATGCAACTTTTTCAGAAGAGGAGAACATGACTGGGATCTAGGGGCTTTACAAACAAGCCTAGCTGCTGAATTCTGAACACGTTGGAGAGGTTGAATGACAACTGAAGGGCAGCCGATTAGAATAGAATTACAGTAGTCCAAGCGTGAAAGAATATAAGAGGAAATAAGAGTTTTAGTGGCTTCCTCAGTAAGAAAGGGGCGGATAGAAGCAATACGTCTTAGTTCCATATAAGAAAGCTGGCATATCTTAGTGACATGTTTTTGCATAGAAAGATCATGATCTAAAAGAACTCCTAAATCCCGGACACAGTCAGAAAATTCAATGGAACTAGAACCTATAGGGAGAGAAGAAGAAAGTGTGTTGATATCATGATGTGAGAAACGTATAGCCTCCGTCTTGTCACAGTTAAGTTTCAGTTTATTTGATGACATCCAGAGATCAATGTCAGAGGTACAGTTTTGGAGAGAAGAAATTGCATCAGGATAGTCATCAACAGAAGCTGAATGAAGGAGCTGAGTGTCATCCGCAAACATTTCATGCGAAATGGAATGGCTGCGGATGACATCAGAAAGAGGGGTAGTATACAGAATGAATAAAACAGGACCGAGCACGGAGCCCTGAGGCACACCAAAATCGAGGGAGGTTTCATTTGAACGGTGACTATCCACTAGCACAAACTGTTTCCTGTCTGAAAGATAAGAGTGAAACCAATTAAGAGCTAAGTCTCTAATACCAAATGTATGTTCCAAACGGGAGAGAAGAATTTCATGGTCTATGGTGTCGAAAGCAGCTGAAAGATCTAACAAGAGGAGGACAGAAATTTTATTTTTATCTAACGAATTGAGAATATCATTAAGGATACGAAGGATGGCAGTCTCTGTGCTGTGCTCTGGACGATATGCTGACTGATGGGGAGATAGAAGGTTGTTGGCAGTCAAATGAGCTGAAAGCTGGTGGAGGACAATTTTCTCGAGAATTTTGGACAGAAAGGGGAGGTTGGAAATGGGGCGGTAATTTTTCAACACGTTGGGGTCAAGGGAAGACTTTTTCAGGAGAAGCTTAACAAGAGCAGTCTTAAAATCAGAGGGAACAGAAGCTGAAGATAGTGATTCATTAAGAATGCGAGTGATAGTGGGGAGAAGGGTGTCGAGGTGGTCATAGAGAAGAGGGGTGGGGATGGGGTCGAGAATACAAGAGACTTTGGGGGACTCAGTAATCAGCTTCCGTACAAATGATTCAGAAACAGGAGTAAACTGACAGAGTGGTGTACCTTTATAAATAACGGACTGGTCAGATACAGATAGATAGATAGATACAGATAGATAGATAGATAGATCCAGATAGATAGATAGATAGATAGATACAGAGAGATAGATAGATAGATATAGATAGATAGATAGATACAGATAGATAGATAGATACAGATAGATAGATAGATAGATACAGATAGATAGATAGATACAGATAGATAGATAGATGGATAGATACAGATAGATAGATACAGATAGATAGATAGATACAGATAGATAGATAGATGGATAGATACAGTAGATAGATAGATAGATACAGATAGATAGATAGATACAGATAGATAGAATAGATGATAGATAAGATAGATAGATACAGATAGATAGATACAGATAGATAGATAGATAGATAGATACAGATAGATAGATACGAGATAGATAGATACAGATAGATAGATAGATACAGATAGATAGATACAGATAGATAGATACAGATAGATAGATAGATACAGATAGATAGATAGATAGATACAGATAGATAGATACAGATAGATAGATACAGATGGATAGATACAGATAGATAGATAGATACAGATAGATAGATAGATACAGATAGATAGATAGATACAGATAGATAGATACAGATAGATAGATAGATAGATAGATACAGATAGATAGATAGATAGATACAGATAGTTAGATACAGATAGATAGATAGATACAGATAGATAGATAGATAGATACAGATAGATAGATACAGATAGATAGATACAGATAGATAGATACAGATAGATAGATACAGATAGATACAGATAGATAGACAGATAGATAGATAGATACAGATAGATAGATAGATACAGATAGATAGATACAGATAGATAGATACAGATAGATAGATAGATAGATACAGATATATAGATAGATAGATAGATAGATACAGATAGATAGATAGATAGATAGATAGATACAGATAGATAGATAGATAGATACAGATAGATAGATAGATAGATAGATACAGATATATAGATAGATAGATACAGATAGATAGATAGATAGATACAGATATATAGATAGATAGATACAGATAGATAGATAGATAGATAGATAGATAGATACAGATATATAGATAGATAGATACAGATAGATAGGTAGATAGATAGATAGATAGATACAGATAGATAGATAGATAGATAGATACAGATAGATAGATAGATAGATACAGATAGATAGATAGATAGATAGGTACAGATAGATAGATACAGATAGATAGATAGATAGATAGATAGATAGATACAGATAGATAGATAGGTACAGAAAGATAGATAGATACAGATAGATAGATACAGATAGATAGATAGATAGATACAGATAGATAGATAGATAGATAGATACAGATAGATAGATAGATAGATACCCAGACAGGTAGACGGACAGATCGACAGACAGACATGAAGATAGATAGATCGAGAGACACAGACAGATGTATAGACAGGAAGTTGGTGCTCAGGGTCTCATCCGCACCCTCTTGCTGTTTCTTGTTAACATTCAGACGTTCGCCTGCCAATAACTAAGCTCGAGGTTCCAGGGTTCGCTCCCTGTAGAGGCCTTGACCTTTCTCCTCAGTCTGACCGAAAAATCGAACTGAACGTCTAGTCCTTCGGAAGGGGACAAAAAAACCGAGTCGAACCCGTATGTCTTCTGGCTGTGCACGCTTAAGATCCCACGGCAGTTGAAAATTGTGTGAAGAGCAGGGAATTGTACTGCTGCCTTGGTATAAAACATTGGAGAGATAGGTTGATTTCCCAGGTCTCACACCTTGAAGACCAATTAGCCTTCTTGCCTTTCTGAAGTCTTGGTTAAAAAAAATTGTGACTTTGAATTGAATTTGAATCTAGGGAGAGGGGACGGGCGTGGCCCTCGTTGTGCTGGCCCCGGGAAAAGTTGAGGTCTCTGCCACCTCGCTCCCCTAGGACCCCAGGGTTATGGAACTATCTAGGTAGGACCTCAGGACCTGGCCAGTTCGTGGGTTTATATGCAGGCTTGTCATCATTCTGGATCTTCTCCATCACATGGCACCTGTGACGTTAGTGCATATATATGGAATTCGTTCCGAGCGCGGAGACGTCATCTTGAGAAACTGAAACTGAAACTGAAACTTGTGAACCACTGTCTTTTTTGTTTGTTTGTTTGTTTTTGTGATTTGTTTGTTTTTGTGATTTGTTTGTTTTTGTGATTTGTTTGTTTTTGTGATTTGTTTGTTTTTGCTTTTGTTTTGTTTCTTTGATTGCTTGTTCTGTTTTTGTGTTTTATGAGCCGTTTACACGAGATCCCACATCCCCAGTTTAATCCAGGCTTTCAGCATTTTAAAACTGGCCTATTGGCTGTCCATCTTAACCCTTTGACTACCTCACCCTGTCCACCAGCATCCTGTATCGTCAACTATACAAGCAAAGCAGAAACTTAACCCTTTGACTCCTGCACCCTGTCTATCAGCATCCTGCATTGTCAATTATGCAAGCAAAGCAAAAACTTAACCCTTTGACTACCGCACCCTGTCCACCAGCATCCTCCATTGTCAACCATGCTAGCAAATCAGAAAGTTAACCCTTTGACTCCCTCACCCTGTCTATCAGCATCCTGCATTGTCAACCATGCTAGCAAAGCAGAAACTTAACCCTTTGACTCCTGCACCCTGTCTATCAGCATCCTGCATTGTCAACCATGCTAGCAAAGCAGAAACTTAACCCTTTGACTCCTGCACCCTGTCAATCAACATCCTGCATTGTCAACCATGCTACAAAAGCAGAAACTTAACCCTTTGACTCCTGCACCCTGTCTATCAGCATCCTGCATTGTCAATTATGCAAGCAAAGCAAAAACTTAACCCTTTGACTCCCGCACCCTGTCCATCAGCATTCTGCATTGTCAACCATGCTAGCAAAGCAAAAACTTAACTCTTTGATTCACTCACCCTGTCCACCAGCATTCTGCATTGTCAACCATGCTAGCAAAGCAGAAACTTAACCCTTTGACTCCTTCACCCTGTCCACCAGCATTCTGCATTGTCAACCATGCTAGCAAAGCAAAAACTTAACCCTTTGACTCCCGCACCCTGTCCACCAGCATCCTGCATTGTCAACCATGCTAGCAAAGCAAAAACTTAACCCTTTGACTCCCTCACCCTGTCTACCAGCATCCTGCATTGTCGACCATGACAGAAAAACAGAAACTTAACCATTTAACTCCCGCACCCTGTCCACCAGCATCCTGCACTGTGAGCCATGCTAGCAAAGCGAAAACTTAACCCTTTGATTCCCTCACACTGTCCACCAGCATTCTGCATTGTCAGCCATGCTAGCAAAGCAAAAACTTAACCCTTTGACTCCCTCACCCTGTCCACCAACATCCTGCATTGTCAACCATGACAGCAAAGCAGAAACTTAACCCTTTGACTCCTGCACCCTGTCCACCAGCATCCTTCATTGTCAACCATGCTAGCAAAGCAGAAACTTAACCCTTTGACTCCCTCACCCTGTCCACCAGCATCCTTCATTGTCAACCATGCTAGCAAAGCAGAAACTTAACCCTTTGACTTCCTCACCCTGTCCACCTGCATCCTTCATTGTCAACCATGCTAGCAAAGCAAAAACTTAAACCTTTGACTCCTGCACCCTGTCGACCAACGTCCTGCATTGTCAACTATGCTAGCAAAGCAGGAAATTAAAATTCGTGTTACTCTCTAAGTATGTGAGGACTAGCCATAAGAATGTTGCTCAAAGAAGTCTTAAAACATCGTGTCACGCCAGAACGGCCAGTGTCAGAGGATTTGCAGACGCCGGTGGTACCGGTACCCAGGGCTTAAATCCCACCGCTAATTGTCGGGTGTGGGATCAGAGGGTGGGGGTGATCAAACACACACACACACACACACACACACACACACACACACACACACACACACAACACACACACACACACACACACACACACACACACACACACACACACACACACACACACCACACCACACACAACACACACACACACACACACACTACCACACACACACACACACCCACACACTACACCACACACACCCCCCACCCACACCACACACACACACACACACACACACAACACACACACACACACACACACCACACACACACACACACACACACACACACAACACACACACACACACACACACACACACACAACAACACACACACACACACACACCACACACAACACACACACACCACACACACACCACACACCACAACACTCACATACACATACACACACCACCACACACACACACACACACACACACAACACACACACACACACACACACACACACACACACACACACACGCACACACACACACACACACACAACACACACACACACACACACACACACACAACACACACACACACACACACACACACACACACACACCACACACACACACACACACACACACACACACACCACACACACACACACACACACCACACCACACACACACACACACAACACAACACACACACACACACTACACACACACACTCTCTCTCTCTCACACACACACACACACAAACACACTCACACACACACACAAACACACTCACACACACACACAAACACACTCACACATACACACACACACACAAACACACTCACACACCACACACACACACACGCCACACACACACACACACACACACACACACACACACACACACACCACACACACACACACACACACACACAACACACACACACACACAACACACACACATCACACAACACAATCACACAACACACACACACTCTCTCCACCCTCACACACACACACACACACACACACACACACACACACAACACACACACACACACACACACACACACACACACACACACACACACACACACACCACACACACACACCACACACACACACACACACACAAACATACACACACACACACACACAACAACACACCACACACACACACACACACACAACACACACTCACACACACACACACACACACACACTCCACACACACTCACACACACACACACACACACACACCACACACACTCCACACACACACACACAACACACTCACACACACACACACACACACAAACAACCCCCACACACACACACACCACACACACATCAACACACACACACTAACACACTCACACAACACACACACACTCACAACACACTCACACACATACCACACAACACACACACCACACACACATACACACACACAACACCACAAACCTCACACACCACACACAATACACACACACACACAACACTCAACACACACACACACACATACACAACACACTCACACACACACACAACACAACAACTCACACAACACACACTAACACACCAACACACACACACACAACACACACAAACCCACACACATAACACACAACACACACACAAACACACACTAACACACACACACACACACACACATAAACACACATAACAATAAACACACACACACAAAACACAATAAACACACACACAAACACACACATAAACACACACATAACACACCACATAAACACACACACACATAACACACACACATAAACAACACAAAAACACACATAACACACACATAAACACACAAATAAACACACACATAAACACACACACATAAACACACACACACATAAACACACATAAACACACACTAAACACACATAAACACACACATACACACACAAAAAACACACACATAAACACACAAAAACACACATAAACACACAATAAACACACATAAACACACACACATAAAACACAAACACACAAACACCACAAAACACACAAAACACAATAACACAATAAACACACACACATAACACACACACACAAAACACACATAAACACACACAACACACATAAACAACACAACACACACATAAACACACACAAAACATAACACAACACACACAACCAAAACCCAATAAACAAAACAACACACAACACATAAACACACACACACACATAAACACACACACAAACACACAACCATAAACACACACATAAACACAACACTAAACACACACACATAAACACACACACACATAAACACAACACAAAACACACACACAAACACACACACACATAAACACACAAACACCCAAACACACATAAACACAAACACACATAACACACAACACACATAACCACATAAACACACACACACATAAACAACAACACAACACATAAACACACACACAACACAAACACACACAAACACACACACATAAACACACAACACAACACATAAACACACACACACACACAAACACATAAACAACACACACAACACACCACAATAAACACACACACAAACACATACACACACACACACACACACACACCACACACACACACACAACACACACACACACACACATCTCCAATCCTTTTCTTTCTTTTTTTTTTAGGATCATTGCACTCAGGGAGGTTACCTTAGTTCTCACCTTTTTTTTTTTTTTTCCTTTTCGTCTCATTCTCTACGCCCCTTTAATGGCTTCAGAGGCTGAAACAGTTTTTTTCATTATACGATGATGATGATATCGCTGATTTCTTGTCCTCTTTTCTACGATAGTAAGATTATGGGGGTGGGGGGTATGAGGGAAGGTGTGTGTGTGTGTGTGTTTGTGTGTGTGTGTTAATGTGTGTGTGTGTGTGTTTGTGTGTTTATGTGTGGTTTGGGGTGTGTGTGTGTGTGTGTGTGTGTGTGTGTGTGTGTGTGTGTGTGTGTGTGTGTGTGTGTGTGTGTGTGTGTGGTGTGCGTGTGGTGTAGTGTGTGTGTGTGTGTGTGTGTGTGTGTGTGTGTGTGTGTGTGTGTGTGTGTGGTGTGGTGTGTGTGTGTGCTAGCATGGTTGACAGTGCAGGATGCTGGTGGACAGTGTGCAGGAGTCAAAGGGTTAAATTTTTGCTTTGCTAGCATGGTTGACAATGCAGAACGCTGGTGGACAGGAGTCAAAGGGTTAAGTTTTTGCTTTGCTAGCATGGTTGACAATGCAGAACGCTGGTGGACAGGAGTCAAAGGGTTAATAATATTAACCAGAAACTCCACAATGGTGCAGATGGGACTGGGAGCACCAATTACCCCGTCCTACCCCGGGCAAGCACCTCTCAAGGGTCCAGCCAACAGCTATCCCATGAGGTGAAGGGGGTCCATAATATACCCTGCAATCAATCAGCTCAGGCCCGAGATTGTCACAAGTAAATATATGTAGGTGACTGGCAGTGTCTTGCAGTTTATGCAGGTTCGTGAAGATCTAGCAGTCGATCCTTCTTCTCAGAGACAAGATACACCAGTCCAGGTTAAACGAAAATGATCCTTTTATTTGAAGAACGAAGAAAACACAACAGGAACTGTGTAAAAACTTCACACATCCAATGCACCACTCCTAGTTTGCAGAATTCTTCTTCTTCAGCCCTCAAATCTACACACAGCAACTCCACAAATCTACAGCAACTTTTCTATCTCTGACAGCAGGCTTACACTTCAACTCTTTCGATCGCTCTCTGTCTCTACCCACAGTCACGCTTTATTTATAACATCATGGAAAGTTCCACAATATTCTCGGCTTTTCCCTAGATTTTCAGCCAGTCATAGCCACCACATTCTCGAACCTTCCCTTTCTAGAATATTCTGTAGTTCTAGCCAATCATCGTACAGATTAAACTTCTAGTCAATCATTGTACAGATTAATTAAATTTGTTTACGATTTCCGGAACATTCTAGAAAGATCAAAGGTATTCAAAGTTTTTAATTGTCATTTCTAGATTGTTCCAAAGGATTCTACATATTTCCATATTGTTCCAAAGGATTCTACATATTTCCATATTGTTCCAAAGGATTCTACATATTTCCATATTGTTCCAAAGGATTCTACATATTTCCATATTGTTCCAAAGGATTCTACATATTCTCCATACAACAAAATCAAACTTAAACATATATTTTCAGCGTTAGTACAACGCAAAACAAATATTCTCGATTCATTATCGAGTGAATCACAAACTAATCTTCAAGAGCGAAAAGCGGACACATAGCTGACTTGACACACACATTTTGACGTCACATTTCTCTTATCAACATTCACACTTTCACACTGAGTTTCTGTTTTCTCTCTCTTTTTTAAAAAATGTAACAGAGAGATAGGCCTACAAACACTATCAGGAAAGTGAAGTGCCAGTTCACGTCAGTCAGGGCAGCCTGAAGGTCAAGGTCACACAGCACATACATGTACACCATGTGAATTTCCCCGACGTGACTGATATCCTTGCAAATTG
>JAPXFY010000035.1:2595576-2598076 GCA_030674185.1 Monoplex corrugatus
TTGGTACCATCATGTTCCACCGGAGCCACAAGCGGCAATCTGCAGCAAAACGACGAGGACAGCGCCGCATCATCAGGAGAAGAAAACTCACAAAAGAGTCCGCTCTCTGTCCATTCAGATGAGAGTTCTCTTCCTACCCCGAGTCTTCCAGCACGTATCAAGAAATCTCCTCGCTGTTCGAAAAAAAAAGAACAGTTGTCTGCCATCGACAGGGAAGTTCTCCAGGCCCTAAAGGAACCAGAAAAGGAAGTTGACGAAAACGAACTCTTTTTCAAAAGTCTGTTGCCAGCCATGAAAACCTTAAATCTAGTGCAGACTTTAGAATTGCGTTCAGAGATCCAACGCCTTGTTCTGTCATCAGTGAAGTTAGCCCAATCAGGTACAGCAGCTGTGGAAGCATCTCATGCGAGGCTTGCTACTTCCCCACCAGCAAGTACATCTGCTACAAGTGCAATGTACCAAGACTCACAGAATGACAGCTTTTACAGGCAGGAGCAATACTTCAGTCAGCACTCATATACACACTGATATGACTGTGTGGCTGTTTGTACATTGACAATTATTGTGTGTCAGTGTGTTTGAATACGTACATGATTATGCAATGTCATTTAATTTTAGAATGTTGAACAGTTTTTTTTCTCACGTAAAATTAGTGCTAGTTATATAGTGTATGTAAAAAGAAAACAGCACAGTTGTTACATTTGATTTGTTCTTTTCTTGATAATTTTGTGTGTGTGTGTGCTGTGTGTGTGTGTGTGTGCGTGTGTGTGTGTGTGTGTGTGTGTGTGTGTGTGTGTGTGTGTGTGTGTGTGTGTGTGTGTGTGTGTTGTGTGTTTGTGTGGATTATTTTACAATGGCAAGAGAGTGATTGACACAAATTAATCTCTTTTCAGTTCAGTAATTTTTGATAACATGGTCATTTTAATTGTTTCATTTTATCACATTTGTGTGACAAATGTATGTTTTGATATGTCTGTCCAAAATCAATCTACAAGGGCAGTGCATAATATTTCGGGCAAAATACCATGAAAGAACTAATGGTATAAAATTGTATTTGTTTTCTTACATTATGAGTTGGCTGTCCAAGATAAACGAAAAATGCAGTTAATATAACAATAATACTTTTCTTTTGTCACGTTTGTTATTTACAACTATTTCACTGTCAGATCCAAGGTTATGACAAATGTGTATTAAAATTGCCTCGATATTATTACAATTAATGATGTTTACTCTGTTTGTGCATGTGTGCGAACTCATGCATGTATGTTTGTTGTATGCATGTGTATGCATGCATGTATGTATGTATGTATGTATACATGTGTGTATGTATGTGTAATTTCATACACAATGTGAGAATATGTGTATGTGCTTGCATATGAGTGTGTGTGTGTGGTGTGGTGGTGGTGTGGTGGTGTGTGTGTGTGTGTGTGTTTGTGTGTGTGTGTGTATCCATTAATTTTTCAATAATGTCGCCTTTATGAACGATTATAACTGGGTCACAATTGAACAGTTGCATGTTCAAAAGTTTAACACATAGTACAATACGATGCATTGCACTGTCAATTAATTCAATCTTTTGATGCCTACAATCGAAAATTGAAATGAAACTGTTCGTAAAAATAATGTTTGAAAATTACATGGATAAAGAAAATTACAAAGCATTTTCGATATGACATACATTCACATATATACACATATCATACATACATACATACATTACATACATACATACATACATACATACATACACATACATATATGCATACACACATCCATGTATACATGTATACATACTGTACATACATGTACACACACACTGTGTTACAAACACACACAAACACTGCCACATATACACAATTTTCTTTGTTTTTCAAACCATTACCTCAGTGTCACAACAAGGCGTTCTTCAGGTGAAACTGCTCGGCAGAAATTCGTAGATTTTTCCTTCAGATCAGCAGCACAGTGTTCAAGAAGATCATAGAACGTGTGAGGCTTCATCCTGAAGTACTGGGCAAATCTCTCTGGATCATTCAGCAGTTGAGGCATCAGATGGTGATATTCTCCGTGAATGTGTCGCAATCTGTTGATTGGGTGCACAGCAAAACGGCGTGTTGTGTGTAAAATGTTTCTTTTCCTCCACCACCACCATAATATTAACTTTTGTCGCCTTGTGCGCGCCATTTTGACCTCGTGTGTCGACGGGAAAATGTGTGTGGGCAGCCGGCTCCGGCCCGGCTCCGTCCGGGTCTACTATGCACGCTTTCATGGACCCGGGCAACCGGGCGAGGCACGGCCGTGTTGCGTACGGCCGGTCCGGGTCCACTATGCACGTAGCCTTACAGTGACCGCTGACCTAACCGTGGCCTGCCCCACCCCTCTCTCCCCCCTCTCTCTCTCCCTCTCTATCTCTCTCTATCTCCTCTCCCCTCTCTCTCCCCCTCTCTCCCCCTCTTCCTTTCTCTGTGTCTCTCTCTGGCTCTGTCTCTATCTCTGTCTTTCT
>JAPXFY010000035.1:2605576-2610576 GCA_030674185.1 Monoplex corrugatus
AAGGGGGCCTCCCTGGGGCTTCTGACCCCAGTCCGTTTGGAGTTTGCCCACACTTGGGCACTCCACAGTCCATCGCCTCCTCTGTAGGCGGGCCGGGGGTACACTGACTCCACAGCCCCAGCCTCCCCTTTCCTAAAAGAGTCAGGCTTGGTGGCTGACTCGGTGAGGAGGGCCCAAAGCAAGGTGAGGGGCACTGAGGCACAGGACATCCTTCCAGGCTCTGTGCCCGACTTCCTTGGAGCTCTGGCTTACGGGAAATTCCTGAGGCCAGAGAAACTCCCTTTCCACAGAGTGGTCCTCATGGTCCATGAGGCCATTCCAGAGTCGCCACTCTCCCTCACACAGGATAACCTCCTCTTAGCGCAAGAGAGGTCTCAGGCCCAGCAGCGGCATATCTCCCTCTCGCAGCGCTGCCTGGCAAACTGGGAGGAGACTGCCAGGAGGGGTCTGGAAGTGGATCCAGTGGTGGATTCCTTCTTGGGTGTGGTCTGGTGTCCGCTCTTCAGGACCCAGACTACGAGCCTGCTTCTCTCCGTCAGTCACCTGTCTCTCCCACAATGGTTGCTTCCATTCACTCCATGATGGAAAGACCTCAAGCACTCAACCAATGCCCTTCGCCAGATTGTACCTCAATTCAGTCCTGTCAAGGCCAAATGCAGTACTCTTACATCTTTGGTCACCTGCTCTTCATCTGCCAGAGCTTCCTCGAGAGCTGTGCCACTTAGGTCTGGTTCCCTCTTCGGGACCCACGTGCAGGCCACTATCAAGAGTCACGGTGAAATCAGGAGGGACCTCGCCCTTCACTCTGGTCCCGCTTGCCCCGCGGCAAAGCGCCCTGCTCCGGCGGCTCCCCCACCTTCCAGGGGCCTCCACAAGAGACGTTTTGCGCCTCCTTCAGCCCCAAAGGGGCTGGGCAAGCACCCACCCCCCCCCCCACACGCGATCCTGTGGGCAGTCTGTCCCGACACATAGACACTTTCAGATGGAAACCCCTAGGTCCATCTGTGATGCCTTGCTCCCGGACGACTGGGGGATTTCCATTGATCTCAAGAGATGCGTATTCCCATCTCTTTATTCACCCAAGGGACAGGACGTACCTCCAATTCGTTTCGAGGAACCGATTCTTCCAGTTCAGGGCTTTTCCCCAGGGTTGCTTGGGTCCAATCATCAGTGAGCAAATGGCACTCCCGTCCCGGTTAGCCCAGGGAGTCCATATCACACCCCCCCCCCCTCCTCAGCGGACTTGTTCACGGATGCGTCCTAATCCGGGTGGGGGGCCTACGTGGGCCTGCTAACAGCAGCAGGTCAATGGTCACAAGACCTCCTTTCCTGTCACATCAACATTCTGGAACTGGAGGCAGTTTTTCCAAGCCCCCAGAGACTTTCTCCCCTTTCTTAAGGGAAAACATGTTCGCATCGACACGGACAACACTACTATGGCTTGTTACATCAACAAGCAAAGGGGCGCCACTCCAACTCCTTGTCTCGGAGAGCGGAACAGCTTCCACTCTGGTGTGTAGAACAACCCTTTCAGATCTCAGCGATGCATGTCCCGGGAAAGATGAACATACTTGCGGCCTGCGTCCGCAGCTCCCACACGATTCTTCCCTTAGAACAGGCACTGGTCTGTGCAGTTCTGCAGCCAGTGTGGGCAGCATGGTCCAATTCACAAGTGGACCTGTTTGCCACCAGATTCCACCGCCGCCTTCATCTGTAGGTCTTTCCAGTCCCAGATCCTTTGGCTTGGCCCGTGGATGCTCTGTCCATCCCACGGTCAGTCCTGTCGGGCTACACCTTCCCTCCGTTCCCCTAACTGGGAAAGTTCTGCGGAAGGTGCGGGCAGACTCTGCCACGATGGTTCTCGTGGCGCCTCGATGGCCTGCCCAAACATGGTTTCCGGAACTGCTGCACCTGTTCCATGTGCCTCCAATAAAACACACTGTCACAGGCCGGTCCTTGCTTCAACCAAGGTCACGCATTCTGCACAGCAACCCGGAGGCTCTAAACCTTCCTGCTTGACTGCTGTGCAGGCCTCAATGTCTCCATTAGGCTTGTCCCCGGCAGTGATCGGCCCTGTGGTGCAAGCACACAGACCGGACACTCAGCGAATGTATAAATACCATCAGCCAGTCGGGTAGTCCTTCATTCACGGACAACCCTGTCCTGCTGGATATTGTCGTAGGGCTTCCCTTCAGGAAGCCTGACCGCCCGCGGCACCCGGCCGGGGATCTCCTTCTCGTCCTCTTCTCCCTGGGACTTTCGCCTTAACGAGCCCATCAGGGAGTGTTCTCACAACTTCCTCTCATTTCGGACGGCCTTTCTACTCAGCGTAGCGTCGGGGAGGCACTGTAGCGAAGTGCACACTCTTGGCGGACTCCCCGGGGATGTTGCTTTTGAACTGGAGGGCTCAATGTCTCTCCGCCTACTCCTGGACTTCTTGGCCAAGAACCAGTCACCAGGTTCTCCTACTCTGTCTGTCTCCATTCATCCCCTGACGTCTATCCTTGCTCCGGCTGACGAAATCTTCTCGCCAGAAGCAGCACCACCTGTTTCTCTCTTACAACGAAAGTTATAAGAAGGCCATTAGCCACGCATCCCCCTCTCGATGGCTGTGCCAGGCCGGGCTCAGATTCGGCTGTCTTCTCCCTGAGGCCCCATGAGATTAGAGCATGGGTCTTGTCACTGGCGTTCACTCAGGGCCAGCCCCCTGAGTGTCCTGGACGCCGCGCATTGGCGTTCTCCGGGCACGTTCATTCCATCCTACCGCGCGATGTCTACCGTCTGCGCGACGATGGATCTAGGGGTATCGCTTCCACTGTGGTGGCTCAACACCCCATCTCTGCTGCACGCCCTGACTTGTCTCATTCCTCCAGGCGTTAACCAGGTAAGCCCTCCTTCCGGGTAGTGCTATTCTGCATCAGTGAGCCACGGTACAGTATGTGTAATTAAAAGGAAATTTTCCTTCTAAAATTACGTTTAATCTAACATACTTACCGTGGCTCATGCAGAGTCCCTCCCGTCCTCCCCGCCTTCCTGGATCCTTCCGTTCACAGTCAGGGTCTTGGTTTCCTCGAAAAGAGGAAGAGCACATGCACATGTGCAAGACATGGATACTCTCAGAGTTATGGTCCCTTCGGACTTTATTGTTTATGAGGCAGGAATGGCAAATCGCTGCCGCTTATTGCATCAGTGAGCCACGGTAAGTATGTTAGATTAAACGTAATTTTAGAAGGAAAATTTCCTGTCTTATGGATTGTACTGTAAAGACACAGAGAGATAAAGACACAGAGAAAGGGAGAGAGAAACAAAGAGAGACAGAGAGAGAGAGAGGAAGAGAGAGACAGAGAAAGAGAGGGAAGGAGAGAGAGAGGAAGAGAGAGAGAGAGACAGAGGAAAAGAGAGAGTAAGAAAGAGAGGAAGAGAGAGGGAGAAAGACATTCACATCCTACAGCGCATTCAAAACAATGCTGTACGCCTTGTACTCAAAAAGAAAAAAGCTAACCACATATCTCCTCTCCTGGCACAACTTCACTGGCTCCCTGTATCAAAGCGCATACAGTACAAACTAGACACCATGTGCTACAAAAGCCTCAATAACGCAGCCCCCGAATACCTGTCAAGCCTACTTGAGATCTATGTTCCCTCACGTATCCTCCACTCTGCCTCCGATCCTCTGACTTTTCGCTTTCCACGCACTAAGCTCAATACCTATGGTCCACGAGCCTTTCTCTGTTTCTGGTCCGCTCTCCTGGAACAAACTTCCTCTCTCAGTCCGTCAGCAACCTACTTTTGTCTCCTTCAAGTCCGCTCTCAAAACTCACCTTTTCTCCTCTGCATAAAATCCTCTGCATAAATCCCCTCTGCAGCCTGTCTCCACTCGGAGGGGAATCACATTGTAATATATAATTGTATATAATATGCTCTCTATAATTTTCCATTGTTTTTATTCTTTCTCCCCATTTATAGCCGTGTGTGTGTGTGTGTGTGTGTGTGTGTGTGTGTGTGTGTGTGTGTGTGTGTGTGTGTGTGTGTGTGTGTGTGTGTGTGCGCGTGGGTGCGTGTGCGTGCGTGCGTGCGTGTGTGTGCGTGCGTGCGTGTGTGTGTGTTTCAGCGCTTAAGATTTGATTTTATCAAGATTTTGCGCTATATATATATTGTAATTATTATTAATTATTAAACAGAGGGTCTTATGGACTGTACTATAAACAGAGGGTCTTATGGATTGTACTGTAAACAGAGGGTCTTATGGATTGTACTGTAAACAGAGGGTCTTATGGATTGTACTGTAAACAGAGGGTCTTATGGATTGTACCTGTAAACAGAGGATCTTATGGATTGTACGTAAACAGAGGGTCTTATGGATTGTACTGTAATTAGAGGGTCTTATGGATTGTACCGTAAACAGAGGGTCTTATGGACTGTACTGTCAAGCAGAGGGCCATTGGTTGACGCTGGTCTTCTTCGATTGTATTAATTTAACCCTTTGACTCCCGCATCTGTCCGCCAGCATCCTGCATTATCAGCTATGCTGGTAAAGGAAAAAGAAAACTTAACCCTTTGACTTCCTCACCAAATCCGCCAGCTTCCAGGAAGCTGGTGGATAGGGTGAGGAAGTCAAAGGATCCTGCTGGAAGCTGGTAGATAGGCTGAAGCAGTCAAAGGGTTACTTTTTTTTTTTTTTGCAGTTGATGGATAGCTTGTGGGAGCCCAAGGGTTAATGTCCCAGCTTGATAACGATTAAGGACCGTGGCAAGATTGACACTGGTGATATGATACGATATCTGCTTTTGTTGGCCCACTTAGTAAGGCGGTTTGTTTGCTTTGGAGGGCAAAAGGTCTGATAACGTCTTTGTGCGCTATTGCATGTTTTTTCCTTCTTGCTTATTCCTGTTGTGTATCTTTGTCTGTCTTCTGTCGTCTGTCTTTTCACGTTCTCTTCTCTGTCTCTTACTCTCTCTGTCCTTGTCTGTCTGTCTGTCTGTCTGTCTTCTCTGTCTGTC
>JAPXFY010000035.1:2620576-2630576 GCA_030674185.1 Monoplex corrugatus
AGAAACAAACTGGGTCAAAGCCACCAAATAAAGAAATTTAAGGAAAATGTGTAGGAGAGCACACAAAAACCTTAGAGGCCGTTTTCTCAAAATGGCCGTCATACAACTTAATGACTTTAAACATGCATAACTTCTACATTTTTTTTTTGAGTACAAGCTTTATTCAAGTACCAAAATAATCAGCAGAATGTACACTTTCTAGTGATATGTATATCTCAAAATGCCCAAAATGCTAGTTAGACAGATTTGGTGGTGGGAGGTCACATTTGATAGAAAAAGAATTAACAATAATAATAACTCTTCTACATACATATCAATCTATTAGCTACTAACCATTATACTTTCGTCAGGCAATAAATTGTATTCAATCAAACAATAGATAAATTCAAATCAACATGAGGTCTCCTATCGGAACATTCTCCGTGATAGTGTGATTATTGTTGAACAAGAAAAACACGAAAATAGAATCAGAACGCGTATTTAATACGACAAGACAAGACAAGAGAGGCGTTCAGGGTCTATTTTCGTGTTCCTGTCTTGTCTTGTATTGAATACGTGTTCAGGGTCTATTTTCGTGTTCCTGTCTAGTCTTGTATTAAATACGTGTTCAGGGTCTATTTTCGTGTTCCTGTCTAGTCTTGTATTAAATACGTGTTCAGGGTCTATTTTCGTGTTTGCGTCTGTCTTGCATTAAGTACGCGTTCAGGGTCTATTTTCGTGTTCCTGTCTAGCTTTGTATCAAATACGCGTTCAGGGTCTATTTTTGTGTTCCTGTCTAGCTTTGTATCAAATACGCGTTCAGGGTCTATTTTCCTGTTTGCGTTTGTCTTGTATTAAATATGCGTTCAGGGTCTATTTTAGTGTTCCTGTCTAGTCTTGTATCAAATATGCGTTCAGGGTCTATTTTAGTGTTCCTGTCTAGTCTTGTATCAAATACGCGTTCAGGGTCTATTTTCGTGTTCCTGTCTACTTTTGTATCAAATACGCGTTCAGGGTCTATTTTAGTGTTCCTGTCTTGTCTTGTATCAAATACGCGTTCAGGGTCTATTTTCACGTTTGCGTCTGTCTTGTATTAAATACGCGTTCAGGGTCTATTTTCACGTTTGCGTCTGTCTTGTATTAAATACGCGTTCAGGGTCTATTTTCGTGTTTGCGTCTGTCTTGTATCAAATACGCGTTCAGGGTCTATTTTCGCGTTCCTGTCTTGTCTTGTATTAAATACGCGTTCAGGGTCTATTTTCGCGTTCCTGTCTTGTCTTGTATTAAATACGCGTTCAGGGTCTATTTTCGTGTTCCTGTCTTGTCTTGTATTAAATCTATTTTCGCGTTTGCGTCTGTCTTGTATTAAATACACGTTCAGGGTCTATTTTTGTGTTAATAATAATGATAATAATAATTACAATATTTATATAGCGCAAAATCTTGATAAAATCAAATCTAAGCGCTGAACACACACACACGCACGCACGCACACCCACGCACGCACGTACACACACGCACACACACACACACACATCTAAAATCACTTTAGTGAATAGACATTAAATCAAAGACCACCACCACACACACACATACACACACACACACACACACACACACACACACACACACACACACACACACACACACACACACACGCATGGCTATAAATGGGGAGAAAGAATAAAAGCAATGGAAAATTATAGAGAGCATATCATATACAAATATATATTACAATGTGATTCCCCTCCGAGTGGAGACAGGCTGCAGAGGGGGTTGAGTGAGGTCAGGATTTTATGCGGAGGAGAAAAGGTGAGTTTTGACAGCGGACTTGAAGGAGACAGAAGTAGGTTGCTGACGGACTGAGAGAGGAAGTTTGTTCCAGGAGAGTGGACCAGAAACAGAGAAGGCTCGTGGACCATAGGTATTGAGCTTATTGAGCTTAGTGGTCCTGTCTAGTCTTGTATTAAATACGCGTTATAGTTCTATTTCGTGCTTTTTTTCTTTTTTTTTGGGGGGGGGGGGGGTGGGGGGTGGGGGGAGGGCTCCCATTTGCTTGAACGCGGGCAGTTGCACTTGTTTTGGATTTCGTGGTCATTGTTGTTCCTGGTCATAGCTTCGCCTTGTGTCCTTTGATCTGACCGCTGAGTTGTCACAGGGTGCCTCGCCACATTCAACTTGTGTACAAGGCATTGTCTGGGTATTTCTTACATACGGGCCATTGTTTGACCATGTGCTGTGGTCTGTGTAGAACAAAGACAGAACAAAGACGGCCTGTTCTAGGTTCAGTACACCTATACAATGCAGTACTATGTTTCACATCAGTTTGAAGATTGGGACCTGCGGGCCTCAGTAGTTTAAATAAGTTTAAAAACCTGGGAACAATCATTTCATCAGACGGCAGACGCACATCAGAAATAGCCAGCAGAAGCGGCCAAGCCAAAACAGCATTCAAGAAGATGACAAGCATTCTTATCAACAAATGCCTATCAATTAACATCAGGAAGAGAGTTCTTGAATGTCATATAGAACCAATACTGTTGTACGGATGTGAGGCATGGACAGTCAGCAAGCAAAGCCAGAACAAGATTGAGGCAGCTGAGATGTGGTTTCTAAGTGAGAGTTCCATGGACAGCAAAGAAAACAAACGAGACAGTCTTGATGGAGACAGACACAAGCAGATCACTCATAAGGAAGATAAGGAAAAGACAGGTAACATTTATAGGCCATTTTATGAGGAAGGGGGATTTGGAGCACCTGGTCACAACAGGAAAGCTGGAGGGAAAGAGAGCACCAGGTAGACCCAGGGAGAAAATGCTGGATGGACTTGCAGAGTAGCTCAAGACGAGGTGGGTGGAAGAGATGCTAGGGGCAACAAGAGATAGAGACAAATGGAAGTCCATGATCGCCAACGCCATGCAGCAGGGTACCTGATGATGATGATGATGAGTATGTGTGACATCAGTTTGAAGATTGGGACCTGCGGGCCTCAGTAGCTCAGATGGTTTGAGTGTCGGATTCACATGCTAATATGGTTGTGGGTTTGAATCCTGGGGTCATCATCATCATCATCATCATCATCATCATCATCATCATCATCATCATCATCAAGTGCCTTGCTGCATGGCGTTGGCGATCATGGACTTCCATCTGTATCTATCTCTTGTTGCCTCAAGCATCTCTTCCACCATCCTTGTCTTCAGCCACTCTGCAAGTCTGTCTAGTATCTTCTCCCTGGGTCTCCTGGTACTCTCCTTCCCTACAGTTTTCCCGTTGTGACCAGGTGCTCCAAATCCCCTTTCCTCATAAAATGGCCTGTGAATGTTGCCTGTCTTTTCCTAATCTTCTTTATGAACGATCTTCTTGTGTCTGCCTCCATCAAGACTGTCTCGTTTGTTTTCTTTGCTGTCCCAGGGTGCGCTTTATTAAAACTGGCCATCTCACAGTCCCATCTTGACATCATTGTTGTTCTGGTGGTGTCGGTATAAGATTAGATAAGTCCCCTTCCCCCACTTCCCTGGGATGGTTATCCCCGTCGGCCATATCATCTGAGGTGGGTGTCGACGTAAAAACTGAACCAAACCAACTAAGTAACATAACTCTTGAGAGTCACTTTATGCTTTGTGGCTGCGTCTATGCTAGTGAATGGGTAGGGCAAACTGTGTTGGGTTTGAGAAATTCTACATGGGAGATAACTCCGTGACTCTCAAGAGTTATGTTACTTAGTTGATATTTAAACTTCTCCCTGCTTCCCTCTTATTTCCTTTGAACCAAACTAAGATTGAGACCATAATGACGACAAAGTTCGTGGACTCAGCTTCGGAACACATGTACTCACTGTAGATCTGCTCATTGTCTAAATACGTGTAGATATGACAACATTGGCTGAAATGTAAAATGTATTAATCAGGTTTTTCGAATGCTCAACACATAGCTATGAATGAATACAGGCTGTAAAATAATAGTACTATTTGAACCAGTCGCTGTGGTGTAGTGGTTAACGCAACGGACTACTGACTGAAAGTTTGTGGGTTCGAATCCCCATCAGTCCTTCAAAAATATATCATTGTGGGATTTTTCGGCTCTAGCCGGTTCCTACCCAGAGTTGGGCGTGCTATGGACTCACTGGGAAGACTGGGACCACACAGTCGAGCCTCATCCACTTCACGGATGCGTCATTGAGGGTGTCGCTCAAATCTTCTGACCAGCACCGCAGGTGTCTGTTTCTCTCAGGTCTGTTTGACGCCAGGATAATATTATGATAGTATCGCAGGAATGACTCATGTACAAACAGGCCCATACATGTACTTCAGTCTGAGCCAAGATGTTGACAATGTCTGACAAGGCAGACGAACTAGCCTGTAGTGAAAGCTTAGGATTAATCAACGTACAACCCCTCAAGTAGAAACAGGCCCTTTACGGGTACTTCAGTGTGAAACTGATGGCTTAGGATCAAACAACGTCAAGGCAGCACAGCCGGTCTCAACACTTATGTTAGACTGTAAACGACACAGTTAAACAATAGAGCCAGCTGTACATACAGCACTGCTGGGGAGGTGTTCGAGAACCACCCCCCCTCCCCCAGTGGAAGAGAGTGGTCCATTGTTTCAGTGGACAGGTTCGGGCCTGTGCTTGTCCACGTCAACCACTCCTTCATGCATTCACTGGTAGAAGAACTTTCTTGAAAAGTCGTCTTAAGATAGGTGGGATCAGAACCCCAGCGTGTTCTCATCACGCTCTACAAATGAAAAGGGAAAATAACAGAAGACAGAATACAGACCACAGAGAATACAGACCCACAGAGAATACAGACCCACAGAGAAGACAGACCCACAGAGAAGACAGACACAGAGAGACAGAACGGTCAGTCAGTCACGGCTGTGTTAGGAGATGGGCCACTCAACTTGGCAGAGGTGCTGAGCCTTTGCCAGAACATGTAGTAAATGTACGTTGATATTTTATTTCAATGTAGGGTTTAGGGCTGATAGGCAAAGAAGTAGGATTGCTTTAGGATGTAGGCAAATATGAATAAGAGGATGAATGATTTTGCTTTCAGTTGAATATGTTTAATTAAAGAAACTATATTGAGTTGTAATGCTATGTGTGGACTGCTTTTGAAAGTTATTGCTAGTATGCGTTGTGCGTTTCTGCTTGTCTGTCTCCTTGCTCCTTGTTGTGCGTGTGACTTCTAAGTAGAGAAACAACTCCTCTATAAACATCCCCAATTCATCTACCTGTTATAGATGACAACACACAAACCCCTTCTTGCCATACATGGTGGAGATTGCAATGACCCCCCTCACCTACTCGTTAGCATAAATAAGATTTTTAAATTTTGAGACATATGTGGATAGATGTTGACAAAAATAATGAAAAAGAAACACATAACGAGAAAAGTGAGAGCTTTACAGAAATAGACAACGCTTTGTACGAAGAAAAAATGTTCTATTCTTTGCTAACTCCACGTATATGAAGACTGTATTTCTAGCTTGTGTATTTGTGACCTGCCAGCACGAAATCAGTCTTAACTAGCATTTTGGGTATTTTGAGATATCCATATCATTGGAAAGTGTACATTCTGCTGATCATTTTGGTACTTGAATAAAGCTTGTACTCAAAAAAATGTAGAAATTATGTATGTTTATAGTCATGAAGTTGTATGACGGCCATTTTGAGAAAACGGCCTCTAAAGTTTTTGTGTGCTCTCCCACACATTTTCCTGAAATTTCTTTATTTGGTGGCTTTGACCCAGTTTGTTTCTAATTTTCGCTGTCATTATCTGAAAGGTGCACCAAAGAGCTTTCCATCAGTATATTACATGTACGGGTACTGTACAGGTTACGGTTGATAATAAGAGACAAAAATAGGTACTTTGGTAGGAAATCGCGTTCTTTCTGCTGCGATCAGTGCTTTAATTAAAATACCATTTTTTAAATTGATGAATAATATTTTTTTCAAGAAAAAAAATTCTGTGGGGGATAGATTATAGTCTACAGAAATCAATTTTGAGAAAAAGTCAAAACACCCCAGATTGACCCTCAGTCAGCTTTTCAGCTCCTAGTGCTGTTCGACTGACTGCGAGTTAAGACTGATTTCATGGTGGGAGGTCACATTTGCTTGTAAAGTGTTGTAAAGTGTAAGGTATTCAAAGTCAGCTTCAAGTATTGATAGAGCCACTATCAGCTGCTCACACAGTCATCCAGTCATGAAGAACCTTGGTTAAAACATTCAGCAGAGTGTAGTCAGGTAAATGTTTCCGTTCATCACGCTTCACTGAAGGTGCTGTCTTCAGGCTAGTTTTTTTATTACTGACCAAGTTAGTACTAGTCTCGTTCTTTGTTCAGTTGCGCGTTTATGAGTGTCGTTTCTTCAATCGGAATAGTTCGTAAGCTGGTTGCTTGACGTCATATGAGTTCTCAATGACAAAGACAGTCCTGGAGATAGTAGATTGCATATTCCCTTTAACTGTGTCAATTCATGTGGAACACATGGAACACACTTGAGATCTATGTTCCCTCACGTACCCTCCGCTCTGCTTCCGATCCTCTGACTTTTCGCTTTCCATGCACTAAGCTCAATACCTATGGTCCACGAGCCTTCTCTGTTTCTGGTCCACTTTCCTGGAACAAACTTCCTCTCTCAGTCCGTCAGCAACCTACTTTTGTCTCCTTCAAGTCCGCTCTCAAAACTCACCTTTTCTCCTCTGCATAAAATCCTGACCTCACCCAACCCCCCCTCTGCAGCCTGTCTCCACTCGGAGGGGAATCACATTGTAATGTATAATTCTATATATTATGCTCTCTGTAATTTTCCATTGCTTTTATTCTTTCTCCCCATTTATAGCCATGCGTGTGTGTGTGGTGTGTGTGTGTGTGTGTGTGTGTGTGTGTGTGTGTGTGTGTATGTGTGTGTGTGTGTGTGTGTGTGTGTAAGTGTGTGCGCGCGTGCGTGCGTGCGTGTGTGTCTGTTTCAACGCTTAGATTTGATTTTATCAAGATTTTGCGCTATATAAATATTGTAATTATTATTTATTATTATTATTTAACACACGGTGGTAAAGAAACTTTGCCCATCTTCCCACCCATGTCACCGTAACTGTAGTGGAGGTTAACACACAGGAAATGATCTGACCTACAGGCAATGTGTATAACTGTAGTGGAGGTTAACACACAGGAAATGATCTGACCTAATGGGCAATGTGTATAACTGTAGTGGAGGTTAACACACAGGAAATGATCTGACCTAACGGGCAATGTGTATAACTGTAGTGGAGGTTAACACACAGGAAATGATCTGACCTAACAGGCAATGTGTATACGTAGTGAGTTACCACAGGAATGATCTGCTAAGGCATGTAAACGTAGTGGAGTTACACACAGGAAATGATCTGACCTAACGGCAATGTGTATAACTGTAGTGGAGGTTAACACACAGGAAATGATCTGACCTAAGGCAATGTGTATAACTGTAGTGGAGGTTAACACACAGGAAATGATCTGACCTAACGGGCAATGGTATAACTGTAGTGGAGGTTAACACACAGGAAATGATCTGACCTAACAGGCAATGTGTATAACTGTGAGTGGAGGTTAACACACAGGAAATGATCTGACCTAAGGGCATGTGTATAACTGTAGTGGAGGTTAACACACAGGAAATGATCTGACCTAACTGGCAATGTTATAACTGTAGTGGAGGTTAACACACAGGAAATGATCTGACCTAACGGCAATGTGTATAACGTAGTGGAGGTTAACACACAGGAAATGATCTGACCTAACGGCAATGTGTATAACTGTAGTGGAGGTTAACACACAGGAAATGATGACTAAGCAATGTGTAACGTGAGTACACACAGAATGATTGACCTAACGGGCAATGTGTATAACTGTAGTGGAGGTTAACACACAGGAAATGATCTGACCTAACGGGCAATGTGTATAACTGTAGTGGAGGTTAACACACAGGAAATGATCTGACCTAACGGGCAATGTGTATAACTGTAGTGGAGGTTAACACACAGGAAATGATCTACCTACGGGCAATGTGTAAACGTAGTGAGGTTAACACACAGGAAATGATCTGACCTAACGGGCAATGTGTATAACTGTAGTGGAGGTTAACACACAGGAAATGATCTGACCTAACGGCAATGTGTATAACTGTAGTGGAGGTTGAATCACACCAGGAAATAGGATTCCAGAAAGATCTGACCTAAGGCAATGTGTATAACTGTAGTGGAGGTTAACACACAGGAAATGATCTGACCTAATGGGCAATGTGTATAACTGTAGTGGAGGTTAACACACAGGAAATGCTCTGACCTAACGGGCAATGTGTATAACTGTAGTGGAGGTTAACACCCACGCAATGCTCTGACCTAACGGGCAATGTGTATAAACATAGTGGAGGTTAACACCCACGCAATGCTCTGACCTAACGGGCAATGTGTATAAACATAGTGGAGGTTAACACCCACGCAATGCTCTGACCTAACGGGCAATGTGTATAAACATAGTGGAGGTTAACACCCACGCAATGCTCTGACCTAACGGGCAATGTGTATAACTGTAGTGGAGATTAACACCCACGCAATGCTCTGACCTAATGGGCAATGTGTATAACTGTAGTGGAGGTTAACACCCACGCAATGCTCTGACCTAACGGGCAATGTGTATAAACATAGTGGAGGTTAACACCCACGCAATGCTCTGACCTAACGGGCAATGTGTATAAACATGGTGGAAGTTAACACCCACGCAATGCTCTGACCTAACGGGCAATGTGTATAAACATAGTGGAGGTTAACACCCACGCAATGCTCTGACCTAACAGGCAATGTGTATAAACATAGTGGAAGTTAACATCCACGCAATGCTCTGACCTAACAGGCAATGTGTATAACTGTAGTGGAGGTTAACACCCACGCAATGCTCTGACCTAACGGGCAATGTGTATAAACGTAGTGGAAGTTAACACCCACGCAATGCTCTGACCTAACAGGCAATGCGTATAACTGTAATGGAGGTTAACACCCACGCAATGCTCTGACCTAACGGGCAATGTGTATAAACATAGTGGAAGTTAACACCCACGCAATGCTCTGACCTAACGGGCAATGCGTATAACTGTAATGGAGGTTAACACCCACGCAATGCTCTGACCTAACGGGCAATGTGTATAACTGTAGTGGAGGTTAACACCCACGCAATGCTCTGACCTAACGGGCAATGTGTATAAACATAGTGGAAGTTAACACCCACGCAATGCTCTGACCTAACGGGCAATGCGTATAACTGTAATGGAGGTTAACACCCACGCAATGCTCTGACCTAACGGGCAATGTGTATAACTGTAGTGGAGGTTAACACCCACGCAATGCTCTGACCTAACGGGCAATGTGTATAAACATAGTGGAGGTTAACACCCACGCAATGCTCTGACCTAACGGGCAATGTGTATAAACATAGTGGAGGTTAACACCCACGCAATGCTCTGACCTAACGGGCAATGTGTATAAACATGGTGGAAGTTAACACCCACGCAATGCTCTGACCTAACGGGCAATGTGTATAAACATAGTGGAGGTTAACACCCACGCAATGCTCTGACCTAACGGGCAATGTGTATAAACGTAGTGGAAGTTAACACCCACGCAATGCTCTGACCTAACGGGCAATGTGTATAATTGTAGTGGAGGTTAACACCCACGCAATGCTCTGACCTAACGGGCAATGTGTATAAACATAGTGGAGATTAACACCCACGCAATGCTCTGATCTAACGGGCAATGTGTATAACTGTAGTGGAGGTTAACACCCACGCAATGCTCTGACCTAACTTGCAATGTGTATAACTGTAGTGGAGGTTAACACCCACGCAATGCTCTGACCTAACGGGCAATGTGTATAATTGTAGTGGAGGTTAACACCCACGCAATGCTCTGACCTAACGGGCAATGTGTATAAACATAGTGGAGGTTAACACCCACGCAATGCTCTGACCTAACAGGCAATGTGTA
>JAPXFY010000035.1:2643076-2663076 GCA_030674185.1 Monoplex corrugatus
ACACAACAGACAACAACAACAACACACAACAACAACAACAGCAACGACAACAACAACAACAACGACAACAACAACAACGACAACAATGACGACACACAAAAACAACAACAACAGCAACGACAACAACAACAACAACGACAACAATGACAACAACAACAAAACAACGACAAACAACAACAACAACAACAACAGCAACGACAACAAACAACAACAACGACAACAATGACAACAACAACAACATAACAACGACAACAACAACAACAACAACGACGACAACAACAACAACAGCAACGACAACAACAACAACAACCACAAAACATTAAAAAAAACCAGCAGCAGTATACAAATATAACCTTATGTATAATATTTAACCAGCAGTCAGTATTATCACATCTTAACTGTGTAGGCCTACCTCCACCCTTCCCCCCTCCCCTCCACCGTCCCCCCCCCCCCCCAAAAAAAAATTTAAAAATCAGCAGTAAAACGTTATGCATAACGTGGAATCAGCAGTTTAATTATATTACACCTTCTTTCTGGAAAAAAAACAACGAATAAAAACAAAAACGCCACATACTACCCTGAAAAGAACAACCCCCCAGTATGCTACTGTAATTCTATACATAACATACAATCAAAAATCAATTATTTATTACATCTTGTTCCTGGGGGGAAAAAGAGAGGGACAGAGACACAGCAGAGAGAGAGAGGGGGGGGGAGGGGAGAGAAAGAGAGAGACAGAGACAGAGAGAGAGAGGAAAAAGAGACACAGAGACACAGAGAGAGACAGAGACAGAGACAGAGAGAGAGAGAGGAAAAGAGAAAGACAGAGACAAAGAGAGAGGAGAGAGAGACAAAGAGAGAGAGACAGAGAGGAAAGAGAGAGAGACAGAGACACAGAGAGAGACAGAGAGGAAAGAGAGAGAGACAGAGACACAGAGAGAAACAGAGAGGAAAGAGAGAGAGACAGAGACACAGAGAGAGACAGAGAGGAAAGAGAGAGAGACAGAGACACAGAGAGAGACAGAGAGGAAAGAGAGAGAGACAGAGACACAGAGAGAGACAGAGAGGAAAGAGAGAGAGACAGAGACACAGAGAGAGACAGAGAGAAGAAAAGAGAAAGAGAGACAAAGACAGAGGAGAGAGAGACAAAGAGAGAGAGAGAGAGAGGAGAAAGAGACAGAGAGAAGACAGAGACACAGAGAGAGACAGAGAGAAGAAAAGAGAAGAGAGACAAAGACAGAGGAGAGAGAGGACAAAGGAAGAGAGAGAGAGAGAGGAGAAAGAGACAGAGAAGACAGAGACACAGAGAGAGAGAGAGAGAAGAAAAGAGAAAGAGAGACAAGAGAGAGAGATGAGACAGAGAGAGAGAGAGGAGAAAGAGAGAGAGAAGACAGAGACACAGAGAGAGAGAGAGAGAAGACAGAAACACAGAGAGAGAGAGAGAGAGAAGAAAAGAGAGAGAGAGAGAGAAAGAGAGAGAGAAGACAGAGACACAGAGAGAGAGAGAGAGAGAAGACAGAGACACAGAGAGAGAGAGAGAGAGAAGACAGAGAACAGAGAGAAGAGAAGAGAGAGAGAGAGAAGAGACAGAGACAAGAGAGAAAAAGAGAGAGAGAAGACAGAAAAGAGAGAGAGAGAGAGAGAGAGAGAGAGAGAAGAAAGAGAGAGAGAGAGAGAGAAGAGAGAGAGAAGACAGAGACAGAGAGAGAAGACAGACAGAAGAAGAACAGACAAAAGACACAGACAGAGAGACAAAGACACAGACAGGAGACAAAGAGAGAAAAACAAAAACAAAAAGGAAAAAGAAAGAAAAAAAACCCCTCTCCCATTCCCAGATCAATATGAACTACAATAAGCTAGAAACCTACTAACATAATTTTAACATAATTTCCAACAGCAGTCAACAATTTTATCACGTCTTGTCTCCAGCCAAAACAAAACAAAACAAAAAACAAAAACAATAACAAAGAAACAAAAACGAAGTAAAACCGAAAATAGTGGACTGTTTGGTAAATCTGCTGTTTACTTCTTTGTCAATTTACAATTGTATTCACTTGATGTACCTACATAACCGACACAGAAAACCTAAAAACATTTTCCATCTACAGCGTCATAGCATTTTACATACTAAGCTTTGTGCTCTGATCATTTTTATTTTTCATCAATTCAACGTTTTGTACATATATAACGAGGTAATACTTCACTGGGGGAATATGTATCAGGAAGGGACAGAACTGTCGGAAAAGGCACACACCTGCAAACTAGCAGGTAGATACAGAGGGAAAACTGGAATGTAAAATAAATGGAATGCCCTTCAGTGTCACACTCCTCCATCCCACACCCACCCCTATGTGCCTCTGGCATTCAGAATTACAAATGTGACCTCTCACCACGAAATCAGTCTTAACTAGCATTTTGGGCATTTTGAGATATACATATCACTGGAAAGTGTACATTCTGCTGATTATTTTGGTACTTGAATAAATGTTGTACTCAAAACAAAAAAAATGTAGAAGTTATGTATGTTTAAAGTCATTAAGTTGTATGACGGTCATTTTGAGAAAACGGCCTCTAAAGTTTTTGTGTGCTCTCCTACACATTTTCCTGAAATTTCTTTATTTGGTGGCTTTGACCCAGTTTGTTTCTAATTTTCGCTGTCATTATCTGAAAGGTGCACCAAAGAGCTTTCCGTCAGTATATTACTATGCGCGGATACTGTACAGGTTACGGTTCATAATAAGAGACAAAAATAGGTACTTTTGGTAGGAAACTGCGTTCTTTCTGCTGCGATCAGTGCATTAAAATACCAATTTAAATTGATTAATAATATTTTTTTCAAGAAAAAAATTTCTATGAGGGATAGATTATAGTCTACAGAAGTCAATTTTGAGAAAAAGTCAAAACACCCCAGATAGACCCTCAGTCACCTTTTCAGCTCCTAGCGCTGTTCGACTGACTGCGAGTTAAGACTGATTTCGTGGTGGGAGGTCACAAATAATAAAAAACAAAAAACAAGAGAAACAGAATGCCCCCCCCCCCTGCTCCAAGTAATCCCAAAACAAAGTTACCTCCCTTTCCCCAACACACACACACACACACACACACACACACACAATCTTTGAAATCAAAATTACATCGACACATCGATACCCAATCCACAATTAAAAAACTTTACAAAATTGAATATATATCACAAGAGTTGTAGGAGACCGGTCACCGTTGGTAAATCAATAATTCAACAAACACGAGTCGTATCAAAATTCAAAATGATATCAAAAATGCTTTGGACGGTTTCTTAAATCTGTTAAAACGCAAGGCATTGTTAAAACGCAAGGCATATTTTTCTGATGAAAGATTCAGAACAATGGTAGGCTACTCAATGAAATATGTAAAACAATGCAGGAAATCCAGGCTTAGGTAGCCTACAAAATCTTCACTTTTCAGTTTTTAATTCATTTTCAAAATTTCAAAGTTCATAAAATTAAAGCTTTTAAAGAAGTTCTCATTTCACAGTTCATAAATCAAAGTTAAAAAAAAAGTTAACTTGTGGTAATATTTCAAACTTCATAAATTAACACGCAAAAGCAGAATGACTTTGTCTACTGTAGTTTTCCTTTCATGCACACTCAAACTTGTAATAGTTCCTTTTAACAAGGGAAATAATAAGCATATACCGGTGATTCAGAAAAATTAAAAAACAATTTCTAAAATTTTGGGTGCTTTTAGCCATAAAACTTTGCAAAATCTGAAGATTGCATGTCGAAAACTTGTAATAATATGAAAGATCTCTGATGTTCTCCAATGAATGGCCCAGAATAATGAAATTAGGAAAATAAGTTCTTTTACAACTGATTCAGAGAAAATGGTGAAAAAAATGGACGGAATACTATACGTGTACATACATGTACAATCACCTTTACATTACAACCATGGAGAGAAACACGAAACACAGTAATAAACTGTATAACCAGGCACACATTACCCAGCAATAACACAGGACACATAATTCTTATCTCATCTAAAAGATGGTTTGTAATCCATGTTTCTGTCCCCACAAATGTAGGCCTATGTAATACTATGCCCCCAAATACTGGGTGGAAAACACAAACGACAATCACTAAAAAAAATACACATAAATCTACTTCACTTCCCCATCCTTGGGAAGAAAATACAAGAGGGAACATTACAGAAAAATACATACAATATCCCCTCCCCCTTAAAAGTTAGGAATAAAATACAAGCAAAAATGTTACTAAAAATGTACATAATACTCCCCCTCCCCCTCCCCCCCAAAACAATTTAGGAATAAATACAACAAAGAATATAACTGAAACATGTGTACAATACTACACATCCTCTCCTTACGACTTAGGAGGAAAATATAGGCAGAAATATTACTGAAAGATTCCACAGTAATCATCTCCTCCACTATACTTGGGAACAAAGAATACCATGAGTTACTGAAAAATATGCGAAATACTCTGACCCCAACTTGGGAAGAAAATAGAAGCAAAAACATTACAGCAAAAATGTAAGTGGTGGGGGGGGGGGGGGGGCTGCTACATAATAACCTTGCCACCCCCACCCCCCCCCAAAAAAAGACAAAAATACAAACAAAAAATTTCTGAAAAATGTAGGACTACATCAATACTGCCCCTAAACTTGGGCGGAATATGGAAGCAAAAATATTACAGAAAAAAAATATATACATAATAACCCTGCCATCCCCCATCCCTAGAAAACCGACGAAAATATAAACAAAAATATTACACCCGCAAAAAAAAATGTACATAAAAAAAAAACTGCCCATAAACGTTGGGCGTAAAATATAACAAGACTGAATATTCACCAGATCTGAACATAGAACAGAACCATTCCCGTCACAAATATTTCATAAAAAAAAACTCAGAAAAATCCAGGTAAGGTAACAATATCTTTCACTTTTTCAGTTTTTTAATTCATTTCAAATTTCAAAGTTATTAAAATTTAAACTTTGAAGAAGTTCTCATTTTTCCGTTTCATAATCAAAGTTAAAAAAAAGTTACCTTGTGGCAATATTTAAACTTCATGAATTTAACTAGACTATTCTTTGCTCCTCGTTTTTTTGTCTTGTTGTTTTTGTTTTGTCTTGTTTTTGTTTTTTTTTTTTTGTCTTTGTTTGTTTGTCTTGTTTTGTTTGTGTTTGTTTTGTCTTGTTTTTGTTTTGTCTGTTTTTTTTTGTTTTGTCTTTGCTTTTTGTTTTGTCTTGTTTTTTGTCTTTGTTTGTTTTTTTTGTCGTTTGTCTTGTTTTGTTTTGTTCTTGTCGTTTTGTCGTTTTGTTTTGTCTGTTTTGTCTTGTCTTGTTTTGTCATTTTGTTTTGCTTGTTTTGTTTTGTTTTGTCTTGTTTTGTTTTTGTTTTGTTGTTTTGTTTTGTTTGATTTGTCTTGTTTTGTTTTGTGCTTGCCTTTGTTTTTGTCTTTTCTCTCCCCCACAAAATGGTGACACCAACACTCGTGAAACAACGCCAAACCTTTAACAGACATCAAATCATTTTGACAAAAGCAAAACCACTGCCAGCAATGACAGAAGGCAGTCCGAGCTATTAAAAGCAAAACTGTCAACACTGATCAGAAAGTCTCAACTCGGAGCAGACCAAAAATAAATGCTCGAATGCTCAAACAAGTGAGCGGCACTATTTCTCTTATTGAAGTAAATCTACTATTTATTTTATATGGAAAGAAAAAAAAATGAGGCAAAACAAATCTGAATATGATTGCTTGAGAAAGATAATCAAAAAAGACAAATTTTTTAAAGGGAGATTTTTGCTTGTAACAATTTTTCTCAAAAAGAAAACAGAAAGGAAAAATTTTGATTGAGAAAAAAAATTGTTAAAGCAAAAAAAACATACAGGAAAATTTTAGTTGGAGAAAAAATAATAAAAGAAATTCTTACTTAAGAAAAAAACATTTCCAAAAAAAAGTAACATGAACGAAAAGTTTTGCTTGAAAAAAAAATTGAAATAAAAAACCTACAAAAATTTTCTAGCTTGACAAAGCTAACCAGAAGAAAACATACGATACATTTTTACTTGAGAAAAACAATTCTCTGGGAAACACACAAAAAACAACAAAGCAACGAAAAGAAATTGAAAAAAAGGAAAAAAAAAAACATCACTCCAAATCCTTGAAAACCACCAAACCAAGAAACAAACAGAAAGCATCGTGGTCACCTGCAACACCCAGAAAGCAATAAAAAAAATATTAAATACCAAAATCCTGTGGTCATACTGTCCTGATACAGAAAGCATCCTTCACTGGTGCTTGTGATGGAAGGAAAAAAAAATTCTTATCAACCTTTTGACTCCCGTACCCTGTCCACCAGCGTCCTGCATTGCCAAGCATGCTAGCAGAGCAAAAACTTAACCCTTTGATTCACTCAGCTTCCTGCAGGAAGCTGGTGGATAGGGTGAGGGAGTTGAAGGGTTAAGTTTTTGCAGTTGGTGGATAGTGTGCGAGAGTCTAAGGGTTAATTAATGTGCTGGAAGATTAGTCCATACCATGATGTGCTCACTTGCAGTGCTGTGTTTTAAGTTAAAACCACCATCACCAAGCTCTGTTACTTCTAAAATTTATTTTCTCCATTTATTGGTTTCATTTCTTTATTTATTTTCTTTTTGCTGCTTATTTTTTCTTAACATATCGACTATTTTTCTCTGTGATTCAATTTCTTAATAGCTATTGTCTGTTTATTTATTCACTTTTTATTATTCAATTCCCTTATCTTATTCATATTTTAATGAATCTACTTTTTGCTGTTCGATTTCCTTACTTTATTTATCAAATTATTCATTTTTTTATTTTTGCTGTTGTTTTTCAATTTTCTTAATTTTTCCATCCATTTGTTTCTTTATTTACTCCTTGTACAATTTTCTGGTGTCTGAATCATTTAAACTTTTTACTTTTATTTCTATTTTTGCTGTTATTCAATTTTCTCATTTCATTCATGTCTTTTTCTTGCTGTTAAAATCAGTTTTCTCAATTTATCTATTCGTTTGTCTACTTATTTACTTTTTTGTTATTCAAATTTCAATTGGTGTTTTCGCTTCTTTCTTTCATTCCTAAAGCCCTGATATGGCTCTAGTAGTCAGCTGGGCTATAAGTACTATGAACCTGAATCTGTCATTAATTTGTTCTTTGTTCTTTTTCTTTTTCTTTTTTGGCAAATTACAGATTTCATTCTTTATCACTTCCTTATCCTTCCTTGTCTTTCATTGTTTTCTGGTTACATAAAAACACACACACACAGAACACACACACAGAACACACACACAGAACACACACACAGAACACACACACAACAAGTGATGCATTCAAACACGATTTTTGCCATAAATGTCAAGCTCTGAACTTGTTCAAATCACAGCACAGAATGGGGGGGGAAAGACTGGGGGAAAAAATTGTTGTAAGAAGAAGGGGGGAACAATTTGCCAATATCTGAGCGATTCAACGCTGAAGAATAATCAAATGATCCCCCAATTCATTTTTGTGTAACACTGTCAAAATGGTACTTTAAATGTTGTTGTTTCAACATTGTCAATGTGTACATATAAATTTATGATTCCTCTTCTTCTCCTTCTTCTTTATAAGCTTGTGTTCAGCATCTGTTATATTTCAGACACAAGTCTGCAGTGTTCAAGCTCCTCTAGCATTTCTCACATCATCACAGTTATTTCAAAAATCTGTTTTGTTTAGCACTGGTCTCCAAACTCATATAGACTCAGTACACATTACTCATTATCAGACTTGTTAGTGGAGCACGGAGAACTCAAGCTGTTAGTTGAGCTGTCCACACTGCACTATGTTGTTGTACAGTCTGTATCTGTTAGGTGAGCTGACCACACTGCACTATGTTGTTGTACAGTCTGTATCTGTTAGGTGAGCTGACCACACTGCACTATGTTGTTGTACAGTCTGTATCTGTTAGGTGAGCTGACCACACTGCACTATGTTGTTGTACAGTCTGTATCTGTTAGGTCAGCTGACCACACTGTACTGTGTTGTTGTATAGTCTGTATCTGTTAGGTGAGCTGACCACACTGCATTATGTTGTTGTACAGTCTGTATCTGTTAGGTGAGCTGACCACACTGCACTATGTTGTTGTACAGTCTGTATCTGTTAGGTGAGCTGACCACACTGCATTATGTTGTTGTACAGTCTGTATCTGTTAGGTGAGCTGACCACACTGCATTATGTTGTTGTACAGTCTGTATCTGTTAGGTGAGCTGACCACACTGCACTATGTTGTTGTACAGTCTGTATCTGTTAGGTGAGCTGACCACACTGTACTGTTTGTTGTATAGTCTGTATCTGTTAGGTGAGCTGACCACACTGCATTATGTTGTTGTACAGTCTGTATCTGTTAGGTGAGCTGACCACACTGCACTATGTTGTTGTACAGTCTGTATCTGTTAGGTCAGCTGACCACACTGCACTATGTTGTTGTACAGTCTGTATCTGTTAGGTGAGCTGACCACACTCCACTATGTTGTTGTACAGTCTGTACCTGTTAGGTGAGCTGACCACACTGCACTATGTTGTTGTACAGTCTGTATCTGTTAGGTCAGCTGACCACACTGCACTATGTTGTTGTACAGTCTGTATCTGTTAGGTCAGCTGACCACACTGCACTGTGTTGTTGTACAGTCTGTATCTTTGGTGGGTGTGCATGCTGGGTGTTTTACTGTTTCCATAAGCCAGCCACTGACATGACTTACAGGATCTTTAACGTGCGTATTTGATAATGTCCACTATGTTGTTGTACAGTCTGTATCTTTGGTGGGCGTGCATGCTGGGTGTTTTACTGTTTCCATAAGCCAATAGTGTGAAAATAGTGCAATACAAACGTGATTCCTAATAATCATAATACATGTAATAACAATAATAATATACATGGTCAAAAATATTCTGTGATTTCTAATAACAAGAATGATAATGATAATGTTTGTAACCTACAATATTTTACGATTTCTAACAATAATAATGATATTAATAACAAAAATTATGATAATAATAATAATAATAATAATAATAATAATAATTATGATAATGATAATAATGATGATAATAATAATAACACTAAAATAATAACACTAAAATAATAATGATAATAACAACAACAATAACAATAATAATGATAATAATAATAATAATAATAATAATAATAATAATAATAATGTACACAGTCTCCAATATTTTATTTCTAATAATATTGACAATAATAATTAGGCCTACACAGTCTACAACATTATCCTGAAGTGTCCTCGTCTCAACAAGGTTGATATATTCAAATTCTACTGTTCACCAATGATGCCGGTTACCAGACACAGATCTCTATCATTCAAACATAGCTCTCCTACAGTTATTGCCAAAGCAGGGCAGGGGGATCATGTTCACATCTACTGCTGTTCTGTGTCGGAGACGGAGAGCTGGGACAGCGTAGAGGAGGCGCGTGTGGCGTCCTTGTGTGTGGTGCCGTCATCCACGTCGTGCGTTGTCGACTGGTACATGGACGACCCGGGTGGGCTTCTGGGTGGTTCTGTGAAAATAAAGTCACTATAATCAGGAAATGTGATACCATAGTAATGGTTGTGCGTTCGAATCCCGGGGTGCACTACATTAAAACTGGCCTTCTCACTGTTCCATCTTAACATCATTGTTGTTCTGGTGGTGTCAGTATAGGAAAAGATACATTAACTCTGGCCTTCTCACTGTCCCATCTTAACATCATTGTTGTTCTGGTGGTTTCGATATAGGATCAGATAAGTCCCCCCATTAAAACTGGCCTTCTCACTGTCCCATCTTAACATCATTGTTGTTCTGGTGGTGTCGGTATAGGATTAGATAAGTCTCCCCATTAACACTGGCCTTCTCACTATCCCATCTTAACATCATTGTTGCTCTGGTGGTGTCAGTATAGGATTAGATAAGTCCCCCCCCCCCCCCCCCAATAAAACTGGCCTTCTCACTGTCCCATCTTAACATCATCGTTGTTCTGGTGGTGTCAGTATAGGATTAGATAAGTCCCTCCATTAAAACTGGCCATCTCACTGTCCCATCTTAACATCATTGCTGTTTTGGTGGTGTCAGTATAGGATTAGATAAGTCCCCCCATTAAAACTGGCCATCTCACTGTCCCATCTTAACATCATTGTTGTTCTGGTGGTGTCAGTATAGGATTAGATACATTAAAATTGGCCTTCTCACTGTCCCATCTTAACATCATTGTTGTTCTGGTGGTGTCAGTATAGGATTAGATACATTAAAACTGGCCATCTCACTGTCCCATCTTAACATCATTGTTGTTCTGGTGGTGTCAGTATAGGATTAGATACATTAAATCTGGCCATCTCACTGTCCCATCTTAACATCAGTGTTGTTCTGGTGGTGTCAGTATAGGATTAGATAAGTCCCCCCATTAAAACTGGCCATCTCACTGTCCCATCTTAACATCATTGTTGTTCTGGTGGTGTCAGTATAGGATTAGATACATTAAAACTGGCCTTCTCACTGTCCCATCTTAACATCATTGTTGTTCTGGTGGTGTCAGTATAGGATTAGATACATTAAAACTGGCCTTCTCACTGTCCCATCTTAATATCATTGTTGTTCTGGTGGTGTCAGTATAGGCTTAGATAAGTCCTCCCATGAAAACTGGCTATCTCACTGTCCTATCTTAACATCATTGTTGTTCTGGTGGTGTCAGTATAGGATTAGATAAGTCCGCCTTCTCCCCCCCCCCCCCACACACACACACACTCACCAGGATCATCTTCATGGTGCGAGGACAGGATGGAGGGGGGCCTGTCCCCGATGGGGGGTAGAGGTGGTGGTGAGGTCATGCTCTGAGGAAGGTCACGGTCAGCAGGGGACACGCCCATGTGGGGACGGGGGGAGGGGGAGCAGGGCGGGGCTCCGGTGTCTCGTCCACCTGTGGGGTACACAGACATCACACCTGTGTTATTGTTCATATCGGTCACAACAGCCACATAAGATGAAAAAGCAGTAAGACACAATGTCATGAAATACAGTCAGCACAACACAAAATATGATGAGAAGAAGAAGAAGAAAAAGAAGAATAAAGAAGAAGGAAAAGAGAAGGAAGAGAGAAGAAGAGAGGAGGAGGAGGAGAGAGGAAGAAGAAGAAGAAGAAGAAGAAGAAGAAGAAGAAGAAGAAGAAAGAAGAAGAAGAAGAAGAAAGAAGAAGAAGAAAGAAGAAGAAGAAGAAGAAGAAGAAGAAGAAGAAGAAGAAGAAGAAGAAGAAGAAGAAGAAGAAGAAGAAGAAGAAGAAGAAGAAGAAGAAGAAGAAGAGAAGAAAAGAAGAACAACACAAAACACAGCAACACAACACAACAAAAACAAACAAACAACACAACACAACACAACACAACACAACACAACACAACACAACACCACACAACCCCACCACAAACCACAACCCCACCACAAAACACCACAACACAAAACATATCACAAAACACATCAGACGTATTCAAATGTTAATATTCTGTGGTTTTCTTATAAGTCTTCTTACTTGTATAGCTTTAATGTTTGTTGTTATCTTAATGTGTATGTAATTGTGGAGGCAGACACAAGTAGATCACTCATAAGGAAGATTAGGAAAAGACAAGCAACATTTATAGGCCATTTTATGAGGAAGGGGGATTTGGAGCACCTAGTCAAAACGGGAAAGCTGGAGGGAAAGAGAGCACCAGGTAGACCCAGGGAGAGAACGCTGGACGGACTTGCAGAGTGGCTGGGGATGAGGAGGGTGGGGGTGATGCTGGGGGCAACGAGAGATAGAGATGGTTGGAAGTCCATGGTCGCCAACGCCATGCAGCAGGGCACCTGATATGATGATTTGTGAACATTTTTTATCACCATTTGCCTTTTTATCGAAATGTAAAGCGCTGGTGAGTATGTTTTTATATGGAATATGCGCTATACAAATAAACATTATTATTATTATTATCATTATTATTATTACTATTATTATTATTATTATTATTATTATTACCAGTAGCAGAGGGGGGCCTGTCAGAGGTGAGGGCAGCGGCCGGCCTTTGCACAGTGACGTAAGATCTCAGACTGTTGTTGGAGGCGTTCACCAGACGATCGTCTGTAGGTGGGTGTGGCAACTTGGTGCTGAAGACACATTGAACACTCCTGTGTGAAAACCTTTCCCCAACACCACAGCTTCCACATTTATCGTCCTGTGACATTCTCTTCAATATCCAAATGATCAGACTAATGAGAAACACTTTTCTATAATAATCATAATAATAATTAATAATTATAATATTTATATAGCGCAAAATCTTGATAAAAATCAAATCTAAGCGCTGAACAGACACATACGCACGCACGCACACACACGCACACACACAGACACACACACACATGGCTATACATGTAAATGGGGAAAAAGAAGAAAAGCAATGGAAAATTATAGAGAGCATATTATATACAATTATATATTACAATGTGATTCCCCTCCGAGCGGAGACAGGCTGCAGAGGGGATTGAGTGAGGTCAGGATTTTATGCAGAGGAGAAAAGGTGAGTTTTGAGAGCGGACTTGAAGGAGACAAAAGTAGGTTGCTGACGGACTGAGAGAGGAAGTTTGCTCCAGGAGAGTGGACCAGAAACACAGAAGGTTCATGGACCATAGGTATTGAGCTTAGTGTGTGAAGAGCGAAAAGTCAGAGGATCGGAGGCAGAGCGGAAGGTACGTGAGGGAACATAGATCTCAAGTAGGCTTGACAGGTAATTAGGGGCTGCGTTATTGAGGCTTTTGTAGCACATGGTGTCTAGTTTATACTGTATGCGCTTTGATACAGGGAGCCAGTGAAGTTGTGCCAGGAGAGGAGATATGTGGTCAGCTTTTTTCTTTTTGAGTACAAGGCGTGCAGCATTGTTCTGAATGCGCTGTAGGATGTGAATGGTGGAGGCAGGAAGACCAGACAGGAGTGAATTCTCACAATGGAAGGAGCAGCAGGGAAGTTTCAGTCTTTTTCTCCTAAATTTTGTAAATGTGACCTCCCACCACGAAATCAGTCTTAACTTGCAGTCAGTCGAACAGCACTAGGAGCTGAAAAGGTGACTGAGGGTCTATCTACCTAGGGTGTTTTGACTTTTTCTCAAAATTGACTTTTGTAGACTATAATCTATCCCCCACAGAAATTTTTTTCTTGAAAAAATATTATTAATCAATTTAAAATGGTAAATTTAATGCACTGATCGCAGCAGAAAGAACGCAATTTCCCACCAAAAGTACCTATTTTTGTCTCTTATTATGAACCGTAACCTGTGCAGTACCCGCACATGTAATACACTGATGGAAAGCTCTTTGGTCCACCTTTCAGATAATGACAGCGAAAATGAGAAACAAACTGGATCAAAGCTACCAAATAAAGATTCAAGGAAAATGTGTAGGAGAGCACACAAAAACTTTAAGAGGCCATTTTCTCAAAATGGCCGTCATACAACTTAATGACTTTAAACATACATAACTTCTATATATTTTTCAATACAAGCTTTATTCAAGTACCAAAATAATCAGCAGAATGTACACTTTCCAGTGACATGTATATCTCAAAATGCCCAAAATGCTAGTTAAGACAGATTCCGTGGTGGGAGGTCACAAATGGTGTTTGTTTGTTTGTGATCTTACGCTTGACAAAGGCCAGTTGGCCTGTCTTGTCTTGTTGTATTAGATGCGTGTTCTTGTTCCTTTTTCCGTTTTTTTTTCTGGTTTCTGTTTGCTTGAAGCGGGCAGTCACACTTGTTTTGGATAACAAGAAACACCGTGAGTGTGTTGGATGGCACCCAGAAGCCCAATGGCTCACCACTCTCTAGACAATCATCTCCCACGTCCAGATATTAACAAGAAACACCTGAATGTGTGGACAGTCAACAAACAAAGCCAGAGCAAGACTGAGGCAGCTGAGATGTGGTTTCTCAGAAGAATGTTGAGAGTTCCATGGACAGCAAAGAAAACAAACGAGACAGTCTTGATGGAGGCAGACACAATAGATCACTCATAAGGAAGATTAGGAAAAGACGGGCAACATTTATAGGCCATTTTATGAGGAAGGGGGATTTGGAGCACCTGGTCAAAACGGGAAAGCTGGAAGGAAAGAGAGCACCAGGTAGACCCAGGGAGAGAATGCTGGACGAACTTGCAGAGTGGCTGGGGATGAAGAGGGTGGGGGAGATGCTAGGGGGCAACGAGAGATAGAGATGGTTGGAAGTCCATGGTCGCCAACGCCAGGCGGCAGGGCACCTGATGATGATGATGATGACCCAAAGGTGCCGGTGGGACCCACAACACCAATGCATCACCACTCTCTGGACAATCATCTCCCAAGTCCAGATATTAACAAGAAACACCTGAAGGTGCCAGTGGACAATCATCTCCCAAGTCAGATATTAACAAGAAACACCTGAAGGTGCCAGTGGACAATCATCTCCCAAGTCCAATATAACAAGAAACACCTGAAGGTGCAGTGGACAATCATCTCCAAACTCCACAAGCTACTCGTAGTTATTTCATCAAGCAATGGGGGGGGGGGGGATGTCCATACGTTGCATGACTCATTCAGACCCAGTCATCTGGAAGTCAGAACTAAAACAGTTTTGTGACGAAAGATAGCATGGAAGGAGATGAACTGAAAAACGTACAGGTGAATGCCAAAGAAATAAGAGGGAAGCAGGGAGAATTTTTTTATAATATTAATCAAAGAACATAACTCTTGAGAGTCACAGAGGAATTATCTCCCATGTTGTAGAACTTCTCAAATCTAACACAGTTTGCGCTACCCATTCAGCTAGCATAGAAGCAGATACAAAGCACAAAAACCGTAAGCTCAGAACTGAGGAGTGTAAACTGTGTTAGATTTGAGAAGTTCTACAACATGGGAGATAATTCCTACGTGACTCTCAAGAGTTATGTTCTTTGATTAATAGTACAGGTGAATGATCTGGAAGTCAGAACTAAAACATGATTCTGTGAGGAAAAGACAGTAGGCCAGGAAAAACTCCTAACTACTTTAAAAGCTCCCGTGGTTTCAAAACAAAAAATTCGGGAAACTTTAGTTGGTGGCTCTGCCCTGCCGGCTATTAATAGCACGCATCTTTCCCCTTCCCTTCCACTCCCCACCCCCTTTTCACCCATCCCGCTGCCGTGTATAGCGCACTCAGCTTCCTTCTTTATCACTAAGGCTTGAGCACAAAGGCACGCTACAGAGATAAGACTTTGGTCAACCCTGCCTGGCTAAAAATAGCACTCGCACTCGCAGGCGATGCCGGCTCGCAACTAGAGGGTGTCAGAATCGCTGGGAAAATGCAGCCGTGGAAAAGGGACCTTAATGTTTGCATCCACGGAACTCCACTGCGGTCAAGGTCTCCCTGTTTCTGATTTGAGTGACTAACCTGCGGTGTGTACCTGTGCTATCTCACACCATTCTGACCAATCACAATATGGATAGTAATCATCCAACTAATCAGTAATCATTTTACATGTGTGTCAACCCGAATTCATCTGACCAATCAGAATATGGTTTGTAATCATCCAACCAACCATCAATCATTTTACATGTGTGTCAACCTGAATTCATCTGACCAATCAGAATATGGTTTGTAATCATCCAACTAATCAGCAATCATTTTACATGTGTGTCAACCCGAATTCATCTGACCAATCAGAATACAGTTTGTAATTATCCAACCAACCATCAATCATTTTATAAGTGTGCCTACCTCACATTAATCCGACCAATCAGAATATGATCTACTGTTGCTTCAACCAAACAGCAATCATTTTGTATGTATGCCTATCTGATCTTAGTTTGACCAATCATATTATGTTTCATAATTAACCAACCAATCAGAAATCATTTTATGTATGATGTTACTCCGATCAACCAGAAAATGGTTACATAATTACCCTATCAATCATTTTATATATAAACTTACTTGACATTATTCTGACCAATCAGAAGGGATCTATAATCACCCGACCAATCATCAATCATTTTACATGTGCGCTACCTGACATTATTTTGACCAATCAGCATGCGGTTGATGTCCAGCTCCAACATGCGTGGTGTGTTCAGGGAATGCTGCACATTGTCCAGTGGCGATCTAGCCTGAGACACCGACATCTGTTCACACATGCACAGACACACACACACACACATACATACACACACACACACACACACACACACACATACACACATACACACACATACACATACACACATACAAACACACACACATACACACACACACATACATACATATACACAGACACACACACACACACACACACACATACATACACACACACACACACACACACACACACACACACACACACACAGACACACACTGATATGAATACTGACACACAAATATACGATATCATATACTTATCTCTGTTTCTCTGTCTGTCTGTCTGTCTGTCTGTCTGTCTGTCTGTCTGTCAGTCTGTCTCTTCATCACAGTCTTAGTCAACATGTCACATTTCACATGGAAAAATGCTGACAATTATTAAATAAAAAAATAATAAATCAATAACAAATAGACAAATAAATAAAGAAATAACAAATAAATAAATAAATACTGAAACACACATATACTACACGTCATTATTGAAGGGCCAGGAACGTTTTTGAGTCAATTTTTGAAAGGAGAAATAACCTATTTTCTCTTACTCTTTTCTCCAATTCGTTGCCGTAACTGAATGGATAAGAGCTCAGACAACATTGCAGTTTCCTTTTGGCACGTGTTTGGGGATTTGCCGATTTGCAATGGGCGGCCCAAGGAAGACAATTTCCACACGAAATTGTCGAATCTTCAGCAGGGTCTCTCTGACGACGCAGGCAAGGTAGCGACAAAATTCACTTTGCACGTGCAAGGCAAGCCCTTTTTGAACACTACTCCAGCCAAAGTTGCCCGCAGACGAGGATAAAAAGGACCCGTTCTTGGTTCGTTTTAACCATGCTTGCAAGACGACGGATGACGGATGAGCAGCGGGGGAGAGCCCTCGCTCTGCTTGATGAAGGCCTAGCGCAGCGGGAAGTTGCTAGATGACTTGAAGTGTCGCATTCCACAATCCAGAGACTGCTGGAGCGCTTCAATGAGACTGGAGCAGTCCAGGAAAGGCGTCACACGGGTCGACCCAGAGTAACGACAAGACAGCAAGACCGCTACCTTGCCCTCTCCGTCCTGAGGGAAAGGGCATCCACTGCGGTGACCTTGAGGGGTCAGCTGAGGGACGCAACAGGTGCTAACATCAGCTGCAGCACGGTGAGAAGACGGCTACATGAGGCAAACTTGAGGTCACGGAGACCGGCCGTCCGACCCGTGCTGTCACCGGTCAACAGAGTGCGCCGCATGACCTGGGCCAGGGAGCACGTGACCTGGACAAGGCAACAGTGGGCCCGGGTCTTGTTTTTGGATGAGTCCAGGTTCACCCTGACCTTTAACGATGGCCGGGCTCGGGTGTGGCGACGTCAAGGGGAGAGGTTCGCTGACGCCACTGTCCAAGAGCATAACCGGTACGGCGGCGGGTCGGTGATGGTGTGGGGTGGCATGAGCCGTGGTACCCGGACCCCCCTGCTCCCCATTGACGGCATCCTGAACGGGGTCCGGTACCGGGACGAGGTTCTGGCGGCCGTGGCACTGCCTGCGCTTGTGGACCTTGGTCAAGGCGCCATCTTCCAGGACGACAATGCACCTGCGCATCGAGCACGCCTTGTGACCGACTTCCTGGAGCAGCATGAAGTCGTCCGTATGGCCTGGCCAGCGTGCTCACCTGACCTGAACCCAATTGAACACCTCTGGGATGTGCTCGGGAGGCGCATCAGGGACAACCACCCCCCACCGGGCACCCTGGCCAGGCTGGTCGACATCCTGCAGATCGAGTGGGCGGCCATCCCTCAGGACACACTCCGTACCCTTGTGGGGTCGATGCATCGGCGCTGTGAAGCATGCATCCAGGCTCGGGGCGGACACACGCGATATTGAAAACAGATTGGCCAAATCTGACACTTTCTGTTTTTTGAAAAGGGGGGGATGTTCCTTTAAATGCATGTGCTGTTCACTAATGGGTCATTGTGCTAATTTCTTTTTCCAAAACAGGTGTGGAAATGATGAAATAAAACATAGAATCAATTCTAAACATTGTCAATTATTTCAACTTAAAATTAGAGAGGAAGGAAGAAGTGGCCCTTAAATTATGATTAGGAGTATATAAGACATCATATATTTGTCTCTATTTTTCTCTGTCTGTCTGTCTGTCTATCTTTTTCTGTCTCTGTCTGTCTGTCTCTCTTCATCATGATCTTAATCAATATGTCGCATTTTACATGGACAAATTCTGACAATACATAAATGAAGAAATAAATGAAGAAATAATGAATGAATCAATAAACAATCAAACAAATAACTAACAAACAAAATAAATAATAAATAAATAGAAAAGTCCAGACCCCTCTAATATACTCGTCCAAAACTCATCCAAGCATTTGCTCCTGCAAGGTCAAGGATGACTGAACAGTTGCTGTCAGTAGGAGGAAGCTTAGTGTTAGTGTTCCCCAGTTGGTGTGGCGCAGCGGACAGCCCAATAGACTACCGACTGGAAGGTTGTGGGTTCAAAACCTCGTCTAACTTGGAGTTAACCTTTTGACACCCGCACCTCATCCACCAACTGCAAAAACTTAACCCTTTGATTTCGTCACCCTATCCACCAGCATCTGCATTGTCAACCATGCTAGCAAAGCAAAAACGTAACCGTTTGAGTCCCTTACCCTGTCCACCAGCATCCTGCATTGTCACTCATGCTAGAAAGCAAAAACGTAACCCTTTGAGTCCCTTACCCGATCCATCAGCTTCCTGCAGGTAGCTGGTGGATAGGGTGAGGGAATCAAAGGGTTAAGTTTTTACTGTAGGTGGATAGGGTGAGGGAATCAAAGAGTTAAGTTTTTGCTGTTGGTGGATAGGGTGAGGGAATCAAAGGGTTAAGTTTTTGCTGTTGGTGGATAGGGTGAGGCAGTCAAAGGGTTAAGTTTTGCTTTTGGCGGGTAAAAAGAGGGAGTCAAAGGTTAAGTTTTTGCTGTTGGCAGATTGGGTGATGGAGTCAAAGGGTTGTTTTGCTTTTGGCAGGTAAAAAGAGGGAATCAAAGGGTTACGTTTTGCTGTTGGTTGATAGTGTGAGGGAATCAAAGGGTTAAGTTTTGCTTTTGGCGGATAAAGTGAGGGCAGTCAAAGGGTTAAGTTTTTGCGGTTGGCGGATAGAGTGAAGGAATCAAAGGGTTAAGTTTTTGCTGTTGGTGGATAGGGCAAGGAAATCAAAGGGTTAAGTTTTTGCTGTTGGCGGATAGAGTGAGGCAGTCAAAGGGTTAAGTTTTTGCTCTTGGCGGATAGGGTGAGGGAGCCAAGGGGTTAAGTTTTTGCTGTTGGCGGATAGTGTGAGGGAGCCAAAGGGTTAAGTTTTTGCTGTTGGCGGATAGTGTGAGGGAGCCAAAGGGTTAAGGCAATATCCCCATTTTTTTTCCACAAGTGGAGACTAAAGACAAAACCACTCACATTCCAGGTCTGGTAGGGTTGTACCAGGGGGGCCGACTGCGCCGTGATGGTGTTACGAATAGCTCCAGCACCCACCACGCCGTCTTCGGGGCGACTGGGAGGGGGTGGGGGTATGGACGACAGGTCTACCGTCATCTGCGACACACAGCAATCCACGTAGGACATAATAAATATAACGATATCCAACATATAATAAAATAATAAATAATAATAATAATAATTACAATATTTATATAGCGCAAAATCTTGATAAAATCAAATCTAAGCGCTGAAACAGACACACACACACGCACGCACGCACACACACACACGCACTCACGCGCACACACACACACACACACACACACACACACACACACACGCACACACAC
>JAPXFY010000035.1:2668076-2675576 GCA_030674185.1 Monoplex corrugatus
AACGCCATGTGGCAAGGCACTTGATGATGATGATGATGATGAGTAAACGGAACCAAAAAAACCCCCAGGTGAACAGGAAATCTGCCGAAGTGCAATGATCCTAACAAAGCAAAACAAAGAAGACAGGCCAGCACACTTACCGGCCACGATAGGAGTATATAGGTTTGATCAGGAAAAGGCCAGACTCCTGTTCAATGTTGTCCAGGGAATCCATCAACATGGCGGCCAGGCGTAGTCGTTCCATGCCCATCACGTCCATCTTGTCTGCCCAATGGCGCGCCCTCTGGTGACACAAATACACATTACATCATCATCATCATGATCAGGTGCCCTGCCGCATGGCGTTGGCGACCATGGACTTCCAACCATCTCTATCTCTCGTTGCCCTCAGCATGTCCCCCACCCTCCTCATCCCCAGCCACTCTGCAAGTCCGTCCAGCATTCTCTCCCTGGGTCTACCTGGTGCTCTCTTTCCCTCCAGCTTTCCCGTTGTGACCAGGTGCTCCAAATCCCCCTTCCTCATAAAATGGCCTATAAATGTTGCCTGTCTTTTCCTAATCTTCCTTATGATGATCTACTTGTGTCTGCCTCCATCAAGACTGTCTCGTTTGTTTTCTTTGCTGTCCATGGAACTCTCAACATTCTTCTGAGAAACCACACTCAGGCTGCCTCGATCCTGCTTCTGGCTTTGTTTGCTGACTGTCCACGCCTCGCATCCGTACAACAGTATTGGTTCTATATAACATTCAAGGACTCTCTTTCTGATGTTAATTGATAGGCATTTGTTGGTAAGAATGCTTGTCATCTTCTTGAATGCTGTTTTGGCTTGGCCGATTCTGCCAGCTATTTCCGATGTGCATCTGCCGTCTGCACTGACCAAATAAAATGTGCTGACACAAAAAAAACACATTACCATGCACTGACCAAATAAAATGTGCTGACACAAAAACACATTACATGCACTGACCAAATAAAATGTGCTGACACAAAAACACATTACATGCACTGACCAAATAAAATGTGCTGACACAAAAACACATTACATGCACTGACCAAAAAAAATCTGACACAAAAATCTGTTCGGTGATCCGCCCTCTGGTGACACAAACACACATTACATATACTGACCAAAAGAAAACACGATATGCCCTCTGATGACATCATCATCATCATCATCATCATCATCATCATCATCATCATCATCATCATCATCATCATCATGATGTACTCTGCTGCATAGCGTTGGTGACCACAGCCCTCCACACGAATCTATCTTTCGTTGCTGCAAGTACATCTCTCACCCTCTCTTGTCTTCATCCACTCTGCAAGTCCGTCCAATATTTTCTCCCTGGGTCTACCTGGTGCTCTTTTTCCCTCCAGCTTTCCAGTTACGACCAGGTGCTCTAAATTTCTCTTGCTTCATAAAATTTCCTATAAATGTTTGTCTTTTCCTAATCTTTTTAAATTAATGTACTGCTTCCTTCAATACTGTCTCGCTTGTTTTATTTGCTGTCCGTGGAACTCTTAAATTCTTTATAGAAACCACATTTCAGCCGCCTCAATCTTTTTCTTTTCTGATTTAGTGTACTGACTGCCCACGCTTCACATCCGTAAAACAGTATCGGTTCTACACTACGCACAAAAAGTTAAGGATCACTATGAGAAAACAGGTGCGTAATAAACTCAGTTCGCTACTGTTACTTATTTCTGAGTCCAGCCAAATTGTTATGAATTCTTGTTCAGCTGTAAGTGGGCGATGTTGTGTTAGTGCGAAAATTGCACGGGATTCTCTACTACTGAGCTTGGCCGCAAACGGAAAAGCGGAAACTTGCGAAAAAGGACCTTGTTTTGGACCGTTCTGCCTGAACACATTGCACAAGCCAGATGGAAAAACCATTATGCACAGCCATGGCGGTTACACGCATTACTGCACTTTTGGGAGCATCAGAATGCCCTGTCTTGTGATTTCAATGACTTTGAGAAATCAAATTTCGATACCTACCCACTTTGATCAAATGTACACACCAAACGATTGCTCGAAATTGAAGGCAATTGTGTATCGTTATCACTAAAGCATGGAATTAAATGTTTGCCAAACTTCAACGCATTGGCTTTCTTATTTTGAAAGTTATGAATTTTTCTGCAAGTGATCCTTAACTTTTTGTGCGTAGCTTATATCACGCCCAGCCGAAAGAAAGGCGACACATACATATTACATACTTTGACAAAATAGAAATCTTTTTTTTCTTGATGAGCCCTCTGGTGGCACAAATATGCATTATATATATTGTCCCCTCCCCCCGAAAGTCTTGTCCGCTGAGTAATGCACCTTTTCGTGTAATTTATATGCACTACTCATGTTGGAACAAAGAGAACGAAAGGAATATAAACCAAACAAGAATTCCAGTCAAATTTCTATTCCATTCCTTTTACTGCTCAAACCATCGCTGCCTTGATTGTTTTTATATAACAAACAATATCTGTTGTGTGGTCTTGTTATCTCACAAGCATGAACACACACCCACACACACACATACACACACACATGTGCGCACATGCACACATACCCCCCCCCCCCCCACACACACACACACCCACACCCACATACACACCTCCCTTCCACACACACACACACACACACACACACATGTGCGTACATGCACACATACCACACACACACACACACACACACACACACACACACACACCCTCCTTTCCACACACACACAGAGAAATAAAAACACACACTCATCACACACACACACACACACACACACACACACAGAAATACAAACACACACACACACTCATCACACACACACACACACACACACACACACACACACCACACACACAACCTCCCTTCCACACACACACACACATACATGTGCGTACATGCACACATGCTACACACACACACACACAAACACACCCCTCCCTTCCACACACACACACACACACACACACACACCACACACACAGAGAAATACAAACACACACACAGAAATACACACACATATACAAACATCTCGTACACACACACACACAACACCGCATCCCCCTTATCCCCTCACACACACAAAACACCGCATCCCCCTTATCCCCTCCACACACACACACACATACCACACACACCTCACCTACACACACACACACACACACACCACCACACACATACACATACGCACACACACACACACACACACACCTCCCTTACATACACACACACACACCCCTCCCTTCCACACACAACACCACACACACACACACTCACACACACACACTCACACACACCCCTCCCTTCCACACACACACGCACACACACACACCTCCCTTCCACACACATACACACACAACACTCCACACACACACACACACACAAACACACACCCCTCCCTTCCACACACCACACACCACACACACACACACACACACACAGAAAACACACACATACAAACACCAAATATACACACCGCATCCCCCATCCACCACCCCATCCACACACACACTGACCAAGAAAAAAAACAACCAACACCATCACACACCTGATTCTGCAAGGCCCATTTGTCCAAGGTGTCAAGACACGCTCATCCAGACTCTCGCTGTTCTTGACGTTCTCTGAAAACACACACACACACAGCACACACCACACACACCACACACACACACACACACACAACACACACAACCACACACACACACACACAAACACAACACATTTCATGTACAACCCATAAACACACAAAATACAAACAAATATACAAGACACAAGAAAAAATCTCACTCATAAGGAAGATTAGGAAAAGACAGCAACATTTATAGGCCATTTTATGAGGAAGGGGGATTTGGAGCACCTGATCACAACGGGAAAGCTGGAGGGAAAGAGAGCACCGGGTAGACCCAGGGAGAGAATGCTGGACGGACTTGCAGAGTGGCTGGGGATGAGGAGGGTGGGGGAGATGCTGGGGGCAACGAGAGATAGAGATGGTTGGAAGTCCATGGTCGCCAATGCCATGCTGCAGGGCACCTGATGATGATGAAGCAAAGAATCATACCACGTATTTGATATAACAAAACAAGACAGGTGCACATTTTCTGCCAACTGACTTCTATTTTTGCAATTTAGAGTCGGACCCCTGAGCCTTCTGGCTGCGCAAACGCTAAAGATCCCACAGCAGTTGAAAATCGTGAAGAACAGGGCATTGCCAGGCTGCATTATTATTATAAAACAACGGAGAGATAGGTTGATCTCCCAGGTCCCACCCTTTGAAACACAGTTAGCCTTCTTGCCTTTCTGAAGTCTTGGTAAAAAAAAAAAAGTGAATATGAATCTGAATTTGAAGCGAGGGTGAGGAAACTGGCCGGCCCCGGAAAAGTTCAGGTCTCTGTCATCTCATGGTTGACAATGCAGGATGCTGGTGGACAGGGTGAGGGAGTCAAAGGGTTAAGTTTTTGGTTTGCCAGCATGGTTGACGATGCAGAATGCTGGTGGACAGGGTGAGGGAGTCAAAGGGTTAAGTTTTTGCTTTGCTAGCATGGTTGACAATGCAGGTACTGGTGGACAGGGTGAGGGTGACAAAGGGTTAAGTTTTTGCTTTGCCAGCATGGTTGACGATGCAGGAAGCTGGTGAACAGGGTGAGGGAGTCAAAGGGCTAAAAGACAACGATGAGGATGAAAATGAAGATGATATAAACATAATGACGAAGATAATATAAACATAATGACGAAGATAATATAAATATAATGACCAAGATGATATAAACATAATGACCAAGATAATATAAACATGACCAAGATAATATAAACATAATGACCAAGATAATATAAACACAATGACCAAGATAATATAAACATAATGACCAAGATAATATAAACATAATGACCAAGATAATATAAACATAATGACCAAGATAATATAAACACAATGACCAAGATAATATAAACATAATGACTAAGATAATATAAACACAATGACCAAGATAATATAAACATAATGACCAAGATAATATAAACATAATGACCAAGATAATATAAACATAATGACCAAGATAATATAAACACAATGACCAAGATAATATAAACATAATGACCAAGATAATATAAACATAATGACCAAGATAATATAAACATAATGACCAAGATAATATAAACATAATGACCAAGATAATATAAACATAATGACCAAGATAATATAAACATAATGACCAAGATAATATAAACATGACCAAGATAATATAAACATAATGACCAAGATAATATAAACATAATGACCAAGATAATATAAACATAATGACCAAGATAATATAAACATAATGACCAAGATAATATAAACACAATGACCAAGATAATATAAACATAATGACCAAGATAATATAAACATAATGACCAAGATAATATAAACATGACCAAGATAATATAAACATAATGACCAAGATAATATAAACATAATGACCAAGATAATATAAACATAATGACCAAGATAATATAAACATAATGACGGAGATAACACTTCAGTTTTACTGTTGGTCCTTCAGAAGGAGGTAGGTGGACGACAATAGACTACCAACTGGAAGAAAATCAACTAAGTAACATAACTCTTGAGAGTCATGGAGTTATCTCACATGTAGAATTTCTCAAACCCAACGCAGTTTGTGAAGGAATGTTCTGAGCTTACCACTTTATGCTTTGTGGCTGCGTCTATGCTAGCTGAATGGGTAGCCGCAAACTGTGTTGGGTTTGAGAAATTCTACATGGGAGATAACTCCGTGACTCTCAAGAGTTATGTTACTTAATGGATATTTCAAATTCTCCCTGCTTCCCTCTTATTTCCTTTGGTATACCAACTGGAAGGTTGTGGGTTCGAATCCCCATCAGCTCTGTCAAAATTACTGTAGGATTCTTCGCCCCCCCCCCCCCCCCCAACAGCCCCTAATCAGAGACTTAGCATGCAAAAGACTCGCAGGGAATACAAGGTTAACGTAGACAAGTCTCTCCCCCTCTTCATCAAAGACAGTGTTGTTCAAATGTGACCTCCCACCACGAAATCAGTCTTAACTAGCATTTTGGGCATTTTGAGATATACACATCACTGGAAAGTCTACATTCTGCTGATTATTTTGGTACTTGAATAAAGCTTGTACTCAAAAAAAAAAAATGTAGAAGTTATGTATGTTTAAAGTCATTCAGTTGTATGACGGTCATTTTGAGAAAACGGCCTCTTAAAGTTTTTGTGTACTCTCCTACACATTTTCCTTAAATTTCTTTATTTGGTGGCTTTGACCCAGTTTGTTTCTAATCTTCGCTGTCATTATCTGAAAGGTGCACCAAAGAGTTTTCTGTAGAATATTACATATGCGGGGTACTGTACAGGTTACGGTTCATAATAAGAGACAAAAATAGGTACTTTTGGTAGGAAATTGAGTTCTTTCTGCTTCGATCAGTGCATCAAAATACCATTTTAGATTGATTAATAATTTTTTTTTTTCAAGAAAAAAAATGTCAGTGGGGGATAGGTTATAGTCTACAGAAATCAATTTTGAGAAAAAGTCAAAACACCCCAGATCGACCCTCAGTCACTTTTTCAGCTCCTAGTGCTGTTTGACTGACTGCGAGTTAAGACTGATTTCGTGGTGGGGGGAGGGGGTCACAAATGTGCTGACCAACACCGCAGGTGTCTGTATCTCTCAGGCCTGATTGATGCCACGGTACGGTATGACAATGAGTGTAGAGCACAACCCTGTCATGCAGTCTCAATCCAGAAGGGAAATCCATAGCATCATGATCATTATCCCCATTATCATGCATCATTATCGTCATCAAAATGTAAACAAATAGTCCTAGCCTCCACATCCATAGAGATTTACTGCTATTACTGTTTAAAGCCCAGCCGACTGCGTAGAACCATATCAGGACTATAAACGTTTCAAAACGTACACAATAATTCAACAGGGAAAAAAAAAAGGAAAAGAAAATGAAGTAGGCCTACATATATCAATGCATTTGCACACATAATCTAAGGAGACGCCCCTGGCGTTGACCACTCCGTCCAATTTATCACACAGGGGATTTAAAAAAAAACATACCTGAATATAAATTGAAACATAACTAAGGAATGTTCTGAGCTTACCACTTTATGCTTTGTGGCTGCGTCTATGCTAGCTGAATGGGTAGCGCAAACTGTGTTGGGTTTGAGAAATTCTACATGGGAGATAACTCCGTGACTCTCAAGAGTTATGTTACTTAGTTGATATTTCAAATTCTCCCTGCTTCCCTCTTATTTCCTTTGGTATAACTAAAGACACCAAAACACATAAAAACGAACCTAAAGTAACTAAAATTGCTTCCGTATCATCTCATTTCCCTAGAGCCAAAAATGCACTGAATATATGTACCCAATTATCAATCCTAAGAGACAGTACGTAAGACTTTATCGAACACAAACAGGTGAATGGACCAGCAAGGCAGAAAATGACAGGAAGAAATGACAGAAAGCAAAAGGA
>JAPXFY010000035.1:2683076-2690576 GCA_030674185.1 Monoplex corrugatus
GTGGCAGAAAACCAGGTCCTACAACAACAACAACAACAACAGACATCAAGTGGCAGAAAACCAGGTCCTACAACAACAACACAACAAACAGACATCAAGTGGCAGAAAACCAGGTCCTACAACAACAACAACAACAGACATCAAGTGGCAGAAAACCAGGTCCTACAACAACAACAACAACAGACATCAAGTGGCAGAAAACCAGGTCCTACAACAACAACAACAACAACAACGACATCAAGTGGCAGAAAACCAGGTCCTACAACAACAACAAACAACAACAGACATCAAGTGGCAGAAAACCAGGTCCTACAACAACAACAACAACAACAACAGACATCAAGTGGCAGAAAACCAGGTCCTACAAAAAACAACAACAACAGACATCAAGTGGCAGAAAACCAGGTCCTACAACAACAACAACAACAGACATCAAGTGGCAGAAAACCAGGTCCTACAACAACAACAACAGACATCAAGTGGCAGAAAACCAGGTCCTACAACACACAACAACAACAGACATCAAGTGGCAGAAAACCAGGTCCTACAACAACAACAACAGACATCAAGTGGCAGAAAACCAGGTCCTACAACAACAACAACAACAACAGACATCAAGTGGCAGAAAACCAGGTCCTACAACAACAACAACAAAGACATCAAGTGGCAGAAAACCAGGTCCTACAACAACAACAACAACAACAGACATCAAGTGGCAGAAAACCAGGTCCTACAACAACAACAAACAGACATCAAGTGGCAGAAAAACCAGGTCCTAACAACAACAACAACACACAACAACAGACACAAACAAGTGGCAGAAAACCAGGTCCTACAACAACAACAACAACAACAGACATCATAGTGGCAGAAAACCAGGTCCTACAACAACAACAACAACAACAGACATCAAGTGGCAGAAAACCAGGTCCTACAACAACAACAACAACAACAGACATCAAGTGGCAGAAAACCAGGTCCTACAACAACAACAACAAAACAGACATCAAGTGGCAGAAAACCAGGTCCTACAACAACAACAACAAACAGACATCAAGTGGCAGAAAACCAGGTCCTACAAACAACAACAATCAACAAACAAAACAGACATCAAGTGGCAGAAAACCAGGTCCTACAACAACAACAACAACAGACATCAAGTGGCAGAAAACCAGGTCCTACAACAAAACGAACAACAAACAAACAACAACAACAGACATCAAGTGGCAGAAAACCAGGTCCTACAACAACAACAACAACAACAACAAACAAAAAAACACACAACATCAAGTGGCAGAACAGTCTACAACAACAACAAAACAAACAACAACAACAACAACAACAACAACAGACATCAAGTGGCAGAAAACCAGGTCTTACCTCAGCTGGTCCTCGTGTTTCTTGCTGTCTTCCTCAAGTTGTACTTGTCTGTGGACACAGTCACACACGTATGTTATGTAAGCACATGTGTATACACACACACATACACACACACACACAACACACGCACACATACACACACATACATACACACATACACATACATACACAGACACACCAAATACACACCATACATACATACACACATACCCATATATACACACACACACCACACACACACTATACACATATACACACACACCACACACACACCATACACACATACACACACCATACACACATACACACATACCCATACATACACAAACACACCACACAGACACACACAGACACACACATAGACATACATATACACACACACCATACACACACCATACACACATACATACACACACATACATACACACACACACCACATGCACACATACATACACACACACACCACTCACACATACACACATACCCATACATACACACACACCACACACACACCATATACACCATACACACATACCCATACAAACACACACACCACACACACACCATATACACCATACACACATACCCATACATACCACACACACACCACTCACACATACACACATACCCATACATACACACACACCATACACACCATACACACATACCCATACATACACACACACCACACACACCATACACACACCATACACACATACACACATGCACACACACACATACACATACATACACACACACCATACATACATACGCACATATACACGTACACATACAAGCACACACCTACATGTACATGTATACAAGCAAACACATAAACACGTGTATACGCACACCACACATCCACGCACACACGCTAATAGTCACAAAAGAGAACAGCACACACACACACACACACACGCACATACACACACACATACACACACAAAACGCACACACACACACACACACACACACACATTACAAACCCAAACACACACACATACATACACACACACACACATATACACCTCCCCCATCCACAACCTCACAAAAGAGAACAGCACAAAAACACACACACACACACACACACACACACATACACACACACACACACACACAGACACACATACATACATACATACACATACACCAAACACACACGCACACACACACACAATATATATATATATATATATATATATATATATATATATATATAAACACACACCAACCCCCCTACCCACCCACCCCCACACACACATCCACACACACACACCCACACACACACACACCCCACATACACACACCCACACACACACCCCACACACACACACATACACAGACTCACAAAAGAGAACACTGCGCCTGCAGGTCCGACAAATGCTGCTTCGTGGACGACCCTGACACCGAGCTCTTCCTCGACCCTTGCAACGACCCGGGCTGGGACCCGACCCTCTCAACCACATCCCGTCCTTCCATCACACGCTCCGACACCTCTCCCACCCCGGTGTCAGCAGGAGGAACCCCTGCAGGTTCCACGGCGGCGAAGGCCGCGCTGGCGGTGACATCCTCGATGTCGTCGACGGTGTCGCTGACGAAGGTGTGCTGCTGGGGCTGGATGGTGGAGATAGGGGTGACGTGTTTGGGGTGGGTGGTGGTGGAGTACATGTCGGCAGACGTCTGACGGGTGGGCGGCAGGCGACTGCGTGTGTCGTCCCTGGAGAAAGGCAGGAGCGAGGAGACTGGCGGTTCCTGGGTGGACAGAGGGAAGCGTGACTTTAGTCAGTCTGTCGATTTATCATTTATAGAGGATTTCGATCGGGTAAGACATGAAGAATTGATCAACCCACTAGAAAGACTCAATATTGATGGAAAAGATCTACGAATAATCAGAAATATGTATTGGGAACAAACAGCTGCAATGAGAATAGAAAACGATATATGTTCTTTCCAAAACATCAAAACAGGAGACAGACAGGGTTGTGTTTTGTCACCAGATCTGTTTTCACTTTACAGCGAAAACGTCATGAGAAACTTAGAGGAAGACCCTGGATTAAAGGTTGGAGGAAAAATGATAAACAACATTCGATACGCAGATGACACCGTGCTAATTGCAGAAAATGTATGGGACCTACAAAACCTTGTGAATATACTAGAAATAGAAAGCAAAGGTAAGGGGTTGGAACTAAACAACAAGAAGATTGAAGTCATAGTGATCAGTAAAAAACATGAAATCCCCTCATGCAAAATAACAGCAAACGGCACAACCTTGAGACAGGTTGATAATTTTAAATATCTGGGAACGATCATTTCACCAGACGGCAGATGCACATCAGAAATAGCCAGCAGAATCGGCCAAGCCAAAACAGCATTCAAGAAGATGACAAGCATTCTTACCAACAAATGCCTGTCAATTAACATCAGGAAGAGAGTTCTTGAATGTAATATAGAACCAATACTGTTGTACGGTTGTGAGGCGTGGACAATCAACAAACAAAGCCAGAACAAGATTGAGGCAGCCGAGATGTGGTTTCTAAGAAGGATGTTGAGAGTTCCATGGACAGCAAAGAAAACAAACGAGACAGTCTTGATGGAGGCAGACACAAGTAGATCATTCATAAGGAAGATCAGGAAAAGGCAGGCAACGTTCATAGGCCATTTTATGAGGAAAGGAAAACTGGAACACCTGGTCACAACAGGAAAGCTGGAGGGAAAGACGGCACCAGGTAGACCCAGGGAGAAGATATTAGACGGACTTGCAGGGTGGCTGAAGACAAGGAGGGTGGAAAAGATGCTTGAGGCAACAAGAGATAGAGACAGATGGAAGTCCATAATCGCCAACGCCATGCGGCAAGGCACCTGATCGTGATGATGATGATTCACAAAATTGAAGTTACTGTTATTTCGTTGCTGTTGTTTAAAGCCCAGCTGACTGCTTACAGCCATATCAGGGCTATAGCCATTTCAAAACATACACAATACTTCAACAGGAAAAAAAAAAAGGAAAAGAAAATTAAATACACATATCAATGCATTCGCGCACATAATCTAAAGAGATGACCCTAGCGTTGACCAGTCCGTCCACTTTACCACACAGGGAATTAAAATAAACAAACCTGAATACAAATTTAAACTTAACTGAGGACACTAAAAACATACATAGAAAAACGGACCTAAATTACCTAAAATTGCTTCCGCACATCTCACGTCCCTAGAGCCAAACATGCACTTTATACATGTACCCAACTATCAATCCTAAGAAAAAGTACGTAAGACTTTATGGAACACATACAGGTAAATGGACCAGCAAGGCAGAAAGTGATAGGAAGAGGTGACAGAAAGCAAAGGAACAAGGCAGAAACAAAGAGAGTGACAGAAAAGAGGACATGTCTAGCACAGAATCTTCAGTGGGCAGGGGATACTATTTATACTGAAAGAGCCCCCGGCATCCCCACGGGGGTATTCCCACAGAGAACTGTAACCCTGGTCAGTCTGTCAATCATCATTAACATTCATATCCACATTCATATTCATATCTACATTCATATTCATATCCACATTCATATTCATATCCACATTCATATTCATATCCACATTCATATTCATATCCACATTCATATTCATATCCAAAGTCATATTCATATCCACAGTCATATCCACATTCATATTCATATCCACATTCATATTCATATCCACATTCATATCCACATTCATATCCATATCCACATTCACATTCATATCCACATTCATATTCATATCCACATTCATATCCATATCCACATTGATATTCATATCTTTTATATTCATATCCACATTCATATCCATATCCACATTCATATTCATATCCACAGTCATATTCATATCCACATTCATATTCATATCTTTTATATTCATATCCACATTCATATCCATATCCACATTCATATTCATATCCACATTCATATTCATATCCACATTCATATCCATATCCACATTCATATTCATATCCACATTCATATTCATATCTTTTATATTCATATCCACATTCATATTCATATCCACATTCATATTCATATCCACATTCATATTCATATCCACATTCATATTCATATCCACATTCAGTCATATCCACATTCATATTCATATCCACATTCATATTCATATCTTTTATATTCATATCCACATTCATATTCATATCTTTTATATCTATATCCACATTCATATTCATATCCACATTCATATTCATATCCACATTCATATTCATATCTTTTATATTCATATCCACATTCATATTCATATCCACACATCATATCCATATCCACATTATTCATATCCACATTCATATCAACATTCATATCCATATCCACATTCATATTCATATCCACATTCATATTCATATCCACATTCATATCCATATCCACATTCATATCCACATTCACATCCATATCCACATTCATATTCATATCCACATTCATATCCATATCCACATTCATATTCATATCTATTCATATTCATATCCACATTCATATTCATATCCACATTCATATTCATATCCACATTCATATTCATATCCACATTCATATCATATCACACATATCTATCACATTCATATCATATCCACATTCATATTCATATCCACATTCATATTCATATCCACATTCTCATATCATTCATATTATCCACATTCATAGTTCATATTCACATTCCATATCATATCCACATTCATATTCATATCCACATCATTCATCCATCACATATATTCATATCCAATCATATCATATCCACATTCATATTCATATCCACATTTATCATCAATTCAGTATATCCACATTCATATTCATATCCACAGTCATAGTCATATCCACATTCATATTCATATCCACATTCATATTCATATCCACATTCAGTCATATCCACATTCATATTCATATCCACAGTCATAGTCATATCCACATTCATATTCATATCCACATTCATTTCATACATTCATATCCACATTCATATTCATATCCACATCAGTCATATCCACATTCATATTCATATCCACATTCATATCATATCCACATTCTATCATTCATTCATATCCACATTCATATCTATCCATCATATTCATATCCACATTCATATTCATATCCACCAATTCATAGTCATATCCACATTCATATTCATATCCACATTCATATTCATATCCACATTCATATTCATATCCACATTCATATTCATATCCACATTCATATCATATCCACATTCATATTCATATCCACATTCATATTCATATCCACATTCATATCATATCACATTCATATTCATATCCAATTCAGTCATATCCACATTCATATTCATATCCATTCATTAGTCATATCCACATTCATATTCATATCCACATTCATATTCATATCCACATTCATATTCATATCCACATTCATATTCATATCCACATTCAGATCATATCCACATTCATATTCATATCCACATTCAGTCATATCCACATTCATATTCATATCCACATTCAGTCATATCCACATTCATATTCATATCCACATTCAGTCATATCCACATTCATAGTCATATCCACATTCAGTCATATCCCCACATTCACATTCATTCATATCCACATTCATCATATCCACATTCAGTCATATCCACATTCATATTCATATCCACATTCAGTCATATCCACATTCATATTCATATCCACATTCAGTCATATCCACATTCATAGTCATATCCACATTCATATTCATATCCACATTGAGTCATATCCACATTCATATTCATATCCACATTCATAGTCATATCCACATTCACATTCATATCCACATTCAGTCATATCCACATTCATATTCATATCCACATTCATATTCATATCCACAGTCATAGTCATATCCACATTCATATCCACATTTATATTCATATCTACATTCAGTCATATCCACATTCATAGTCATATCCACATTCAGTCATATCCACATTCATAGTCATATCCACATTCATAGTCATATCCACATTATATTCATATCCACAGTCATATTCATATCCACAGTCATATTCATATCCACAGTCATATTCATATTCCACAGTCATAGTTCATATTCACAGTCAAGTCATTCCACTCATATTCATATCCATATTCATATTCAT
>JAPXFY010000035.1:2695576-2708640 GCA_030674185.1 Monoplex corrugatus
ATTCTGTCACATAACACCCATTTCCCCTGATCAAGTCAGTTTACACTTTGTTCAACAGAACAACATTCTGTCACATAACACCCATTTCCCCTGATCAAGTCAGTTTATACTTTGTTCAACAGAACATCACATCTGCCTCGTAACAATCGTTTCCGCTGATCAGGTCGGTTTATAGTCTGTTCAACAGAACATCACGTCTGCCACAAAACACCCATTTCTCCTGATCAGGTCAGTTTATAGTTTGTTGTGCTACATAACACCCATTTCTCCTGATCAGGTCAGTTTATAGTTTGTTGTGCTACATAACACCCATTTCCCCTGATCAGGTCAGTTTATAGTTTGTTGTGCTACACAATACCCATTTCCCCTGATCAGGTCAGTTTATAGTTTGTTGTGCTACATAACACCCATTTCCCCTGATCAGGTCAGTTTATAGTTTGTTGTGCTACATAACACCCATTTCCCCTGACCATGTCACTTTATAGTTTGTTGTGCTACATAACACCCATTTCCCCTGACCATGTCACTTTATAGTTTGTTGTGCTACATAACACCCATTTCCCCTGATCAGGTCAGTTTATAGTTTGTTGTGCTACATAACACCCATTTCCCCTGATCAGGTCAGTTTATAGTTTGTTGTGCTACATAACACCCATTTCCCCTGACCATGTCACTTTATAGTTTGTTGTGCTACATAACACCCATTTCCCCTGACCATGTCACTTTATAGTTTGTTGTGCTACATAACACCCATTTCCCCTGACCATGTCACTTTATAGTTTGTTGTGCTACATAACACCCATTTCCCCTGACCATGTCACTTTATAGTTTGTTGTGCTACATAACACCCATTTCCCCTGACCATGTCACTTTATAGTTTGTTGTGCTACATAACACCCATTTCCCCTGATCAGGTCAGTTTATAGTTTGTTGTGCTACATAACACCCATTTCCCCTGACCATGTCACTTTATAGTTTGTTGTGCTACATAACACCCATTTCCCCTGACCATGTCACTTTATAGTTTGTTGTGCTACATAACACCCATTTCCCCTGACCATGTCACTTTATAGTTTGTTGTGCTACATAACACCCATTTCCCTGACCATGTCACTTTATAGTTTGTTGTGCTACATAACACCCATTTCCCCTGACCATGTCACTTTATAGTTTGTTGTGCTACATAACACCCATTTCCCCTGACCATGTCACTTTATAGTTTGTTGTGCTACATAACACCCATTTCCCCTGACCATGTCACTTTATAGTTTGTTGTGCTACATAACACCCATTTCCCCTGACCATGTCACTTTATAGTTTGTTGTGCTACACAACACCCATTTCCCCTGACCATGTCACTTTATAGTTTGTTGTGCTACATAACACCCATTTCCCCTGACCATGTCACTTTATAGTTTGTTGTGCTACATAACACCCATTTCCCCTGACCATGTCACTTTATAGTTTGTTGTGCTACATAACACCCATTTCCCCTGACCATGTCACTTTATAGTTTGTTGTGCTACATAACACCCATTTCCCCTGACCATGTCACTTTAGTTTGTTGTGCTACATAACACCCATTTCCCCTGACCATGTCACTTTATAGTTTGTTGTGCTACATAACACCCATTTCCCCTGACCATGTCACTTTATAGTTTGTTGTGCTACATAACACCCATTTCCCCTGACCATGTCACTTTATAGTTTGTTGTGCTACATAACACCCATTTCCCTGACCATGTCACTTTATAGTTGCTGTTACTATTATTTTTGTGTTTAGAGCCCAGTCCACTGCAAGTAGAGCCCTATCAGGGCTAAAACTGCCTCAAGAAATAATAAATGTTATATACAATACTTGGTCTTTCTGAGTCTTGATAAAAGAAGGAATGGGTGGCGATTTAGGGACCTTTGAAAGAGAGCAGCCTGAGTTTACATGGAAGACATTGCGACAAAAAAATGAATATGAATATGAATGCAAACGGTTACAACTGAGAAGTTTAGATAAGTTTAAATACCTGAACGATCATTTCACAGTTACAGATTGCCTCAGAAATAACCAGCGAATCGACCAGCCGAAAACAACATTCACGAGATAAATCATTCTAACCAACACATGCCTATCATTAACATCAGGAATCAGAGTTTTGAATTTATTAGACACTATGTTTACGATTGAGGCCATGACATCAACAAGCAAGGCCACAGATGAGGGCAGCCGGATGGTTCTTTACTAAGATGTTGAGTTCCATGGAGCAAGAAAACAACGAGCAAGTTTTGATGAGGCGACACAAGAAATTTCATAGAAGATTAGAAAAGACAGGCAACATTACAGGCCAATTATAGGAAATCGGAATTGAGCACCTGGTCAACAGGAAAGCTGGGAAGAGTCAGCACCGTAACACTGGAGAATATTGACGCAGTTCAGGTGGGGGTGCTGACAAGAGGTAAGATGTCTTACGCAACAAGGCTGTGCATAGGTGGCATCGCAATGCCATGTGGCAAGCACTGACGATAATGATAATGAATGTGAATATGCATGAATATGATCTCTAGTCACTATTCCATCAGCATGTTCCTCACACTTTCAGTTTCAGTTCTCAGATGAGGTCCTCACGCTCGAACGAATTCCATTGCACTACGTCCAGGTGCCTGTGTTGGTGATCATGACACATACCTATAGTCTGCCATAACAGGCTGGCCAGGTGCTGAGGTCCTACCTAACTATATTCATTCCGTGAGCTGGCCAGGTCCTGAGGTCCTACCTACACTATGTTTCCATCAGCTGGCCAGGTCCTGAAGGTCCTACCTACACTATGTTTCCATCAGCTGGCCAGGTCCTGAGGTCCTACCTACACTATGTTTCCATCAGCTGGCCAGGTCCTGTGGTCCTACCTACACTATGTTTCCATCAGCTGGCCAGGTCCTAAGGTCCTACCTAACTATGTTTCCATCAGCTGGCCAGGTCCTGAGGTCCTACCTACACTATGTTTCCATCAGCTGGCCAGGTCCTGAGGTCCTACCTACACTATGTTTCCATCAGCTGGCCAGGGCCTGAGGTCCTACCTACACTATGTTTCCATCAGCTGGTCAGGTCCTGAGGTCCTACCTACACTATGTTTCCATCAGCTGGTCAGGTCCTGTAGGTCCTACCTACACTATGTTTCCATCAGCTGGTCAGGTCCTGAGGTCCTACCTACACTATGTTTCCATCAGTGCCTGAGTCCTACCTACACTATGTTTCCATCAGCTGGCCAGGTCCTAAGGTCCTACCTACACTATGTTTCCATCAGCTGGCCAGGTCCTGAAGTCCTACCTACACTATGTTTCCATCAGCTGGCCAGGTCCTAAGGTCCTACCTACATTATGTTTCCATCAGCTGGCCAGGTCCTGAGGTCCTACCTACACTATGTTTCTATCAGGTCCTGAGGTCCTACCTACACTATGTTTCCATCACTGCCAGGTCCTAGGTCCTACCTACACTATGTTTCCATCAGCTGGCCAGGTCCTGAGGTCCTACCTACACTATGTTTCTATCAGGTCCTAAGGTCCTACCTACACTATGTTTCCATCAGGTCCTGAGGTCCTACCTACACTATGTTTCCATCAGCTGGCCAGGTCCTATAGGTCCTACCTACACTATGTTTCCATCAGCTGGCCAGGTCCTGAGTCCTACCTACACTATGTTTCCATCAGCTGGCCAGGTCCTGAGGTCCTACCTACACTATGTTTCCATCATGGCAGGTCCTGAGGTCCTACCTACACTATGTTTCCATCAGCTGGCCAGGTCCTTGGTCCTACCTACATATGTTTCCATCAGCTGGCCAGGTCCTGAGGTCCTACCTACACTATGTTTCCATCAGCTGGCCAGGTCCTAAGGTCCTACCTACACTATGTTTCCATCAGCTGGCCAGGTCCTGAGGTCCTACCTAACATGTTTCCATCAGCTGGCCAGGTCCTCAAGTCCTACCTACACTATGTTTCCATCATGCAGGTCCTGAGGTCCTACCTACACTATGTTTCCATCAGCTGGCCAGGTCCTGAGGTCCTACCTAACTATGTTTCCATCAGCTGGCCAGGTCCTGAGGTCCTACCTACACTATGTTTTACCTTGTCTTCACAACACTCACCTTTGTCCAGGAAAAACTTGCTGATATCGTCCTTGAAGGAGGTGACACAGTGATACACCTTGAGGTACTCTTGTAACACTGGGTGGTCCAGCAACTTCGTCCACTTCCTGGTCACACAACGCATCGTCAATATCATCATCATAATCATCACCATCATCATCATTGCCATAATTGTTATCATCACCATCGTCGTCATATTGTCGTCTCATCATCATCATCATCGTTATAATTGTTATCATCACCATCGTCGTCAATATAACCGCAACATCATCATCATCATCACTGTCATCGTCATCAGTACTGTCATCATCAACATAATCATCATCATTGCTGTCGTCATCATCATCACCACCATCACCATCAAAATTAACGTCAACATTATCGTCGTCGTTGCCAATCATCATCATCATCATCAATCACTCTTCATCGCGTTCATCATCATCACATCATCTTCATCACGTTTCATCGCGTTGTCATCATCATCAACATCATCATCATCATCATCACATCACCATCTTCATCGTCGTTGTCATCATATCAACACATCACACATCACATCACCATCTTCATCTCGTGTCTCATCAACACACACTTCCATCTCATATTTCAGACTGTCAACCATCGTCATCATCACTGTTATATTCATCACCTGAACTTGAAGGAGGTGACACAGTGTTATACCTTCAAGTAGTCCTGAAGCAATGGGACAAACACACAGGCGGACAGACAGAGGGAGAGAGAGAGAGAGAGAGAGAGAGAGACAGACAGACAGACAGACAGACAGAGACAGAGAGAAACAGATACAGACAGGGACAGACAGACAGCGAGAGACAGAGAGAGAGAGACAGAGACAGAGAGACAGACACTGAGAGAGACGGGAACATAGAGCGAAAGAGACAGATACAGACAGGGACAGACAGACAGCGAGAGAGACAGAGACAGAGACAGACAGACAGACGGACGGACGAACAGGCAGACAGACAGAAAGCCAGAGAGAGAGACAGACAGACAGACAGACCAACACAGAGACACAGACAGACAGAGAGACAGACAGACAGAGAGAGAAAGAAAGAAAAAAGAGAGAAAGATAGAGACAGATAGACAGACAGACAGACAGACAGGGACAGACAGACAGACAGACGGACAGGCAGACAGAGAGAAAGCGAGAGAGAGAGGCAGAGAGAGAGAGACAGACAGACAGATAGACAGAGAGAGAGAGAGAGAAAGAGAGACAGAGAGAGATATAGAGACAGACAGAGACAGAGAAAGAAAGAAAAAGAAAGAAAGAAAGAAAGAGAGAGAGAGAGAGGGACAAAGACAGAGAGAGAGGGACAAAGACAGAGAGACAAAGACAGAGAGAGAGGGACAAAGACAGAGAGAGAGGGACAGAGACAGAGAGAGTGACAAAGACAGACAGACAGACAGACAGACAGACAGACAGGATCACAGACTTACCCAGTAGACAGGACCATGCTCAGTTTGGCCAGGTCATTACCAGGGGGAGGGGAGGTACCTGTGTCATCTCTCCACATCTGTTTCTCCTTTCTCTCCTCTGTCACCAACAACAACAACAACATCCATAACAACAACAACAACAACATCCATAACAACAACAACCGTAACAACATCCATAACAACAACAACCATAACAACAACAACAACCATAACAACAACATCCATAACAACAACCGTACCAACATCCATAACAACAACTATAACAACAACAACATCCATAACAACAACAACCATAACAACAACAACAACCGTAACAACAACAGCAAACGGCACAACCTTGAGACAGGCTGGTAAGTTTAAACAGCAGGGAACGATCATTTCACCAGACGGCAGATGCACATCAGAAATAGCCAGCAGAATCGGCCAAGCCAAAACAGCATTCAAGAAGATGAAAAGCATTCTTACCAACAAATGTCTACCAATTAACATCAGGAAGAGAGTTCTTGAATGTTATATGGAACCGATAATGTTATACGGTTGTGAGGCGTGGACAGTCAACAAGCAAAGCCAGAACAAGATCGAGGCAGCCGAGATAATAATAATAATAAAGAGCATTTATATAGCGCCTAATCTGATGAAAACAAGAGCCCTAAGCGCTTACAGGTATCACGCAGACACAACCAAACACACACACACACACACACACACACACACACACACACACACACACACACACACACACACACGCACACACACACCAGCCGACATTCAAGGCTCAAAAGACAACAAGGGGGGATTTGGGGAAGTTAGGTGGTAGAGTCTTTATAAGTATCATGAGAGGGACTGGAAGAGATGGGTTTTCAGAGAGGACTTGAAAGAAGTGAGAGTTGCAGAGTGGCGAACAGAGACAGGGAGCTGATTCCAGATTACAGGGCCTGATAGGAAAAGGAGCGTTGACCATAAGTTTTAGTGCGACAGAATGGTATGCGGAAGGTACGAGTATCAGCCGAGGAACGAAGTTGACGAGAGGGGGTGTACAGATGGAGGAGGTCAGAGATGTAAGGGGGTGCAAGACCGTTGAGAGACTTAAAACATAACAAAGCAATCTTGTAGCGAATTCTCTTTTCAACAGGTAACCAGTGAAGAGATTTGAGAAGAGGAGTGACATGAGAGGAACGAGATTTTCTGAAGATGAGCCTAGCAGCATTGTTTTGAACTTTTTGAAGCTTTTGAATGAGAGAGAAAGGACAGCCCGAGAGGAGGGAGTTGCAGTAGTCGAGACGAGAGAGAACAAAGGCACAGAGGAGAGTTTTGGTGGCTTCGACAGAGAGGATATTGCGAATAGAAGAAATTCTGCGTATCTCAAGATAGCATAATCTGCAAACATTCTGGACGTGTTTTTCAAAGGACAGGGTGTTATCAAGAGTGACTCCAAGATTGCGGACAGTGGAAGATAGTGGAATGTCAGATCCAAGCAGAGAGACAGACAGAGGAAGGGAAGAACACTTAGCCAATGTGGTGGGAGAGATAAGGCTAAGTTCAGTTTTAATGGGGTTGAGTTGAAGTTTGTTTACAGTCATCCAGGAGTGAACATCAGAAATGCAGCCTTGGGTTTGTCTGATTATAGAGGGCAGTTGTGGGAGGGAACCAGAAGTATAGAGTTGGTTGTCATCAGAAAAGCTATGATGGGACATAGAGTGAAGTCGCATAATTTCAGAGAGGGGTTGTGTGTACAGCACAAATAGGATGGGACCTAAAACAGAGCCTTGGGGCACACCAAACTGGAGGGTAGCGGGTGCAGAGGATGAACAACAGACAGAGACTGTTTGAGTGCGATTGGAAAGGTAGGACTGGAACCAAGACAGAGCGATGTCAGAGATACCGAACACTTTATGGAGACGTGTGAGCATGATAGAATGGTCGATGGTGTCGAATGCAGCCGAGAGATCAAGGAGAGATAGAAGAGAGATTTGATTTTGATCAAGAGCAGTCAGAATATCATTTGCAATTTTTACAAGAGCAGTTTCAGGGCTGTGTCCAGTGCGATAAGCCGACTGATAAGGGTAAGAGAGGTTGTTGGCGGTGATATGATCAGAGATCTGTGCGAGAACAATTTTTTCAAGGACTTTGGATAAGAAAGGTAGGTTGGAAACAGGTCGATAGTTTTTGAGGTTATTGGGGTCAAGACTAGGTTTCTTTAAAAGAGGTCTGACCAGGGCAGATTTGAAGGAAAAGGGAAAGGTACCAGATGACAGGGAATTGTTGATGACAGTTGTGAAGTGAGGGAGCAAAGTATCTAGGCAGTGTGTTAAGATAGATGCTGGAAGAGGATCAAGCTCACAGGTCTTGATGTCAGAATGGCGGATTACATTGCGGATAGTAGTTTCAGAAGCAGGCTGAAAAGAAATAAGTGGTGTGCCTTGAAACAGAGGGTCGGGAATAGGAGGTTGAGAGATGGGCTGGGAGTCAAGACTGGAACGGATGGACCTAATTTTATCAATGAAAAAATCTGAAAAATGTTGTGCTAGACGGGCAGGGGGAAAGCATGATGGGAGAGGAGATTTATCTGATTTGCCAAGGAGGGTATTAGTAACGGAATATAGCTGTTTTGATGTAGAGCATGCAATAATTTTCGCATTGTAAAAGGCAGACTTAGCAGAGTCAACTATAGCATTGACAGTTTTGTTGGCAGCCTGAAAAATCTGTTTATTGATAGTAATGCTGTTCTTCAGCCACCGTCTTTCAGCACGACGGCGTTCACGCTTGGCCTTAAGAAGATCAGGGCCAACGGCAGAAAACCAGGGCGATGGTGGTCTCTGGGATACCCTACGTCTGGTGGCGGGGGCGTGCATGTCCAGCAGATCACCAATAGTCCGATTGAGGTCGTCAGCAGAGGCTGGAGGACAGGACTGAAGAGCGGCCAGGAGATCTTCGTTGATGTGGTTTCTAAGAAGACTGTTGAGAGTTCCATGGACAGCAAAGAAAACAAACAAACGAGACAGTCTTGATGGAGGCAGACACAAGTAGATCATTGATAAGGAAGATTAGGAAAAGACAGGCAACATCTATAGGCCATTTCATGAGGAAAGGGGAATTGGAGTACCTGGTCACAACGGGAAAGCTGGAGGGAAAGACAGCACCACGTAGACCCAGGGAGAAAATATTGGATGGACTTGCAGAGTGGCTGAAGACAGACAGGGTGGAAGATGTGCTTGAGGCAACAAGGGATAGAAATAGATGGAATGCCATGATCGCCAACGCCATGCGGCAGGGCACATGATGATGATGACGATGATGATGATGACGACGACAATGACGATGATGATGATGACGACGACAATGATGATGATGATGATAACAAACAACACATAGACAGCCTTTCTGGTCTTGCCCCAACAGCATGGAACTCTCTTCCACTGTCTTCAGGTCACAGAAAATGTCTGCTACATTTCGTCGTGGTGTAGTGGTTAAGCACAAGGGACTACCGACTGGAAGGCTGTTGGTTCGAATCCACATCAGTCCTTTCAAGAATCATTGTGGGATTTTTACACCTCCAACAGGCCCCTGTCCGGAGCTGAGCGTTCCGGTTCCTATTTCTTTGAATACTTCCTGTCATTATGATTTGAAAACAAACATAAAAAGAAAGCACATAAACACACACATACACACATATATAAACATACTCACACACACAGACACACACACACATGCACACACACCAAACACATATGCACACAACAGTCATACATACACATATAGTTCCACACACATTCACAACACACACGAACGAACACACACACACACACACACACACACACACACTACTCGCACAAGCACACACACACAAACACACATACTCACACAAGCACACACACACACATACACACACGCACACACCCAACACACACGCAACACACATATATATATCTACACCGCCCGCCCCCCCCCCCCCCACACACACACAAACACACACATTACCAACACCACCACATACACAACCAACACACATACATATACCTACACCCCCCCCCCCCCACAAACACACACAAACACACACCACCACCATCACCAACCACAACACAAACACACCACCACCACCATCACCACCAACAACACAAACACACCACTACCAACACCACCAACAACACAAACACACCACCACCATCACCACCAACACAAACACACCACCACCATCACCACCACCAACACAAACACACCACTACCAACACCACCAACAACACAAACACACCACCACCAACACCACCAACAACACAAAACACACCACTACCAACACCACCAACACACCACTACCAACACCACCAACAACACAAACACACCACTACCAACACCACCAACAACAACACAAACACACCACTACCAACATCACCAACAACAACACAAACACACCACTACCAACACCAACAACACAAACACACCACTACCAACACCACCAACAACACAAACACACCACTAACAACCAACACCACCAAACAACAACACAAACAACACCACAACACACACTACCACACCACAACAAACACAAACACACCACTACCAACACCACCAACAACAACACAAACACACCACAACCAACACCACCACAACAACACAAACACACCACTACCAACACCACCAACAACAACACAAACACACCACTACCAACACCACCAACAACAACACAAACACACCCCCACTACAAACCCAAAAAAACCCACCCACCCCCCCAAAAAAAACCCCAAACCCCAAAAAACCCCCCCCAAACCCAAAAACCCAAAAAAAAAAACAACAAACACCCAAAAACACAAAAACCACCCACCCACCAAAACCCAAAAAACCCCCCCACCAAAAACCCCACCCCCCCCACCAAAACCCCAAAACCCCACCCAAAAAACAAAAACAAAAAAACCCCCCCAACACCCCAACCAAAAACCCCCCCCACCCAAAACCCCCAAAAACCCCCACAAACCACCCCCCCCCCCAAAACCAAAAAACCCCCCCCCAAACCCCAACACAAAAACACCCTCCCCAAAAACCCCACCCCAAAACCAAAAAAACCCCCCACCCCCACACCCACCCAAAACCCAAAAAACCCAAAAACCCCCATACCCAAACCCCAAAAAAACAAAAAAAACACCCAAAACCAAAAAAACCCAAAAACCCCACCCACCCAAAACCAAAAAAAAAAACCAAAAACCCCCACCCAACCCAACAAAAACCCCCCAAAACACCCCTAAAACAACAAAAACCCAAAACCCCAACCCAAAACCAAAAACCCCAAAAAAAACAAAAAACCCAAAACCCAAAAACCCCAAAAAACAACCAAACCCCAAACCCCCTCCAACCCAAAAACCCACAAAAACCCCCAACCCCCAAAAACCAAAAACCAAACACCAAACCAAAAAAAAAAAAAACCCAAACTACCAACAAAAACAAAAACACAAAAAATTTAACCAAAAACCAAAAAAAACACAAAAAACCCCTCCCAACCAAACCCCCCAAAAAAAACCAAAAACCCCCCCCCCCCAAACAAAACCAAAAACCCCCACCCCCCAAAAACCCCCAACCCACCCCCCCCCAAAAACCCAAAACACCCCTCCCCCCCAACAACCCCACCCACACCAAAAACCCAAAACCAAAAAAAAACCCCCCAAAACCAAAACCAAAAAAACAAAACAAAAACACCCCACCCAAAACCAAAAAAAAAACAAAACACACCAAAACCAAAACAAAAACAAAACACAAAAACACCCCACCAAAAAAAAAAACAAAACCCAAAAAACCCCTCCAAAAACAACCCAAAAAAACAAAAAAACTCCAAAAAAAAAAAAAAAAAAATAAACCAAAAAAAAAAAAAACACCCCAACCCAAAACCAAAAACAACAAAACAAACACACCCCAAAAAACCCAAAAAAAACAACACCAAAAAAAAACCCCACCCCCCCCAACCCCCACCCCAAAAAAAACCCCCCCCCCCCCAAAACCCCCCCCCCCCAAAACCCCCCAAAAAAAAACCCCCCACCCCCCCCCCCCAACCCCAAAAACCCCCACCAAACCCCAAACCCAACAACCAAAAACCCCCCCCCACCCCCACCCCCCAAACACCCCCCAAAACCCCCCCCAAAAAAACACACCCCCAAAACCTCAACCCCCCCCAAAAAACAAAAACACCCAAAACCCAAACCAACCCAAAAAAACACAAAAACACCCCCCCAACAAAAAACCAAAACCCAAAAACAAACCCCACCCAAAAACCAAAAACCCCAAAAAAAAAAACCCCATAAAAACAATAAAACAAAAAACAACAAAAACCCCAAAAAAACAAAATAAAAAACCCAAAAAACCATAAAAAAACAATAAAACAAAAAAACAAACCCCCAAAATAAACACAAAAAAAAACAACAAATACAAAACAAAAACAATAAAAACCAAAAATTTAAAAACCCCATAAACCACAAATAAACACCCACATAAAAACATAAAAACCCCAAATGAACCACCAAAACAAAAAACAAAACAAACACAAAACACACTTTCTTGGGTTCCCCCTTTTTATTTTCTTTTTCTCTCTTCCCCTTTGGGTTCCCCTTTTATTTTTTTCTTTTCTCCCCCTCTCTCTTTGGAGTTCCCCAAATTTTTTTTTCCTCTCTCTCTCTCTTGGGAGTTCCCCTATTATTTTTTCTTCTCTCTTCTCTCTGGGGTTCCCGATTATTTTTTTCTCTCTTCTCTCTCTCTGGAGTTCCCCTATTATTTTCTTCTTCTCTCTCTTCTCTTTGGAGTTTCCCCTATTTTTTTTTCCTCTCTCCCCTTTTTCTTTGGAGTTCCCCTATTATTTTTTCTTTTCTTCCCCTTTGGAGTTCCCGTATTATTTTCCCTTTTCTTTTTTTGGAGTTCCCGTTTTTATTTTTTCTTCTCTCTCTCTTCTTTGGGTTCCCCTAAATTTTTTTCTTTTTCTCTCTCTTCTCTCTGGAGTTCCCCTTTATTTTTTTTCTTCTCTCTCTCTCTTGGGGGTTTTCCCCTATTTAAAATTTTTTTTTTCTCTCTTTCCTTTGGAGTTCCCGGGATTATTTTCTTCTCTCTCCTCTTTTCTCTTTGGGGGCCCCGTTTTTTATTTTTTTTTCTCTCTCTCTCTCTTCTGGGTTTTCCCCTATTATTTTTTTTTCTCTCTCTCCTTTCTTTTCTCTCTTTCTTTGAGTTCCTTTTTTTTTTTCTCTCTCTTCTCTCCCCTTTTTTCTCTTTGGGGTTCCCGTATTTTTTTCTTTTCTCTTTTCTCTCTTCTCTCTCTGGAGTTCCCCTATTATTTTCCCCTCTCTCTCTCTCTCCTCTTGGAGTTCCCGTTTATTTTCCTCTCTCTCTCTTTCTCTCTTCTCTCTTTGGAGTTTCCCCATTTTTTTTTTCTCTCTTCCTCTTTTCGATTCCCTTTTTATTTTTTTTCTCTCCCCCTTTTTGAATTTTTCCCCTATTATTTTTTCTTCTCCCCTC
>JAPXFY010000035.1:2708740-2711240 GCA_030674185.1 Monoplex corrugatus
ACCACCAACAACAACACAAACACACCACTACCAACACCATCACCAACAACACAAACACACCACTACCAACACCAACAACAACAACACAAACACACCACTACCAACACCACCAACAACAACACAAACACACCACTACCAACACCATCAACAACAACACAAACACACCACCACCACCAACAACAACAACACAAACACACCACCACCACCACCAACAACAACACAAACACACCACTATCAACACCATCACCAACAACACAAACACACCACTACCAACAACAACAACAACAACACAAACACACCACTACCAACACCACCACAAACACACCACTACCACCATCACCACCAACAACACAAACACACCACTACCAACACCACCAACAACAACACAAACACACCACTACCAACACCAACAACACAAACACACCACTACCAACACCACCAACAACAACACAAACACACCACTACCAACACCAACAACACAAACACACCACTACCAACACCACCAACAAAAACACCACAAAAACACCACCAACAACAACACAAACACACCACTACCAACAACAACACACACACACCACCACCAACACCATCCCCAACACCACCCCACACACCCACACAACCACCAAACCAAACCAAACCAAAACACAACCCAACAGACCTTTCTCATCATCAGCCAGAGCCAGGTCGTCGTCAAAGTCCTCATCGAAGTCCTCATCATCATCCAGGATCAGCTCGTCGTCCACGGACAGACTTGAGGGCAGGGTGAAGTGCGGGGATTTGGCGCGACGATCTTCTGCAGCCTGTCTCGATTCTTCCAGACGATTCTTGTACTGACTTCGCAGGGAGGCACGGCTGCGAGCGGACGCCTCGCGAAGTTCGTCTTCCGTGCTGCCTTCGATCTTGATCACCGGATCTGGTGTCTGAGGGATTTGTTTATGAAATGTTTGTTTATGTGTATGTTGAGGTTGTATGTTTATACGCAGACACACACACATGCAGACACTAACATAGACACACACACACACACACACACACACACACACACACACACACACACACACACACACACACTAACATACACACACACACACACACACACACACACACACACACACACACACACACACACATAGACAAACACACACACGAGACAGAAACCAACATATGCATAAATGCACAGCAAAACACATACAAACACACACACACACACACACACACACACTCAACACACACACACACACACAAAACACAGAGACACACCGCACACTAACGCATGCACGCACGCATGGGCGCGCGCACAAAGACACACACGTACACACAGACAGACAGACAGACACACACACACACACACCACATACACTCACACACACATAAAAAGAACAGAGGAAACGTTTCACTAACAACCGATGTTGCTGAAATAATGATAATAATAATAATAATATCAATAATGAAAACAATAATAATATAACAATAATAATAATATTAATAATAACAGACGACGGTATTGAACATTTCTTTGGAACTATTATTGTTTCTGTATCTTTCAGAAATTAAACAAAAATTTCATCAACAAAAACTCCAAAAATATCATAAGATCAAAATCACACGAAACCTTGTATTCTTCAGTGCTGATCAAAATGTAAAAAAATAAAATAAAAAAAAATTTAAAAAAATAAAAAACCCAGAATATTTCATCTCATCATAATGCTTGCAAAATCATTTACCTACGAATGCAAGATTGACACATGTGTTTCAAATGTACAAACTTTCCAAATGTTACTGAATTTGCGAATTGATTCTGAACAGTATATTGCCAACATAAACTTTCACTTGTCCGTTTTTAATGCTCAGTGGAACGCCTGTACACCAACGTTTTTTCTGAACGACTGAGAGATTGGAGTTCATGACATGAATTTCATCTTCATGTTCAACTTCTAATGCCAACAATTTTCTTGTCTGTTTCTGTATAGAAAGCAAAAGGTAAGGGGTTGGAACTAAACAGCAGGAAGACTGAAGTCATGGTGATCAGTAAAAAACATGAAATCCCCTCCTGCAAAATAACAGCAAATGGCACAACCTTGACACAGGTTAATAAGTTCAAATACCTGGGAACGGTCATTTCATCAGACGCAGATGCACATGGGAAATAGCTGGCAGAATCGGCCAAAACAGCATTCAAGAAGATGACAAGCATTCTTACCAACAAATGCTTATCAATTAACATCAGAAAGAGAGTCCTTGAATGTTATATAGAACCAATACTGTTGTACGGATGCGAGGCGTGGACAGTCAGCAAGCAAAGCCAGAACAAGATTGAGGCAGCCGAAATGTGATTTCTAAGAAGAATGTTGAGAGTTCCGTGGACAGCAAAGAAAACAAACGAGACAGTCTTGATGGAGGCAGACACAAGTAGATCACTCATAAGGAAGATTAGGAAAAGACAGGCAACATTTATAGGCCATTTTATGAGGAAGAGGGATTTGGAGCACCTGGTCACAAC
>JAPXFY010000035.1:2718740-2721240 GCA_030674185.1 Monoplex corrugatus
AAATACCAGGGTCAGAATAACTGATTTGCCAGCCCTCCCCCCCCCCCCACACACAAACACACACAACACACACAAACACACACAAACACACACACACACACACACACACAAACACACCACACCCACACGCACACACACCACACACACATACACAAACACACACAAACACACACACACACACACAAAACACACACACACACACAAACACGGACTCCCACACACACAAACGTCACACACACACACACATTCCACACAAACATATACACTGTATATATAGTATACACACAAATACACACCACATACACCCACGCACATCACACACACACACACACACACCCACAACACCACACCACACTCTACCACACACCACACAACACACCACACGCCCACATGCTACACAACACACAACTCCACAACACACACCCACATACAACAGCATCTATAAACACACACACCCTCCTTCACTATGCGTGCAACACACACACACCACACACACCCACATCACACACACACACACACCACTACACCACACACACATCTACCCCCACACACACACACCCACACACCACACATCTACACCCCCAACACCACCACAACACACACAACACACCCTCACCCCACAACCCCACACACACACACACACGCATACACACACACCACATCTACCCCACACCACACACACCCACATCCACCCACCCACCCACACACACACACAACACACGCATACCACACATACACCCACCCCACATCTACCCACACACCACCCCACACACCCCACCCCCATCCCCCACACACACACACAACACACCCCCACATACACACCCCCACATCTACCACCCCACACACCCCACATCTCCCACCCCACACTACACACACAACACCCACACACATACACCCACCCACACACACCCACACACAACACCCACACACACCCACCACCACACACACACACACACACACACACCACCCACACACACACACACACACACACACAACAACACACACACACTCCAACATTGACACTTTAAAAGGAAACATCAAACAACGATCAGTCATCAAGATCAACACACACGTGAAGTTAACCACTTCAACTCAACTCATCACGAGAAATGACGTGAAGCTGACGACAACCAAAACAATCATCATTAATTTTAACCCTTTGACTCCTGCACACTGTCCACCAGCATCCTGCATTGTCAGTAATGACAGCAAAGCAAAAACTTAACCCTTTGACTCCCTCACCCTATCCACCAGAAAAGGGTTGTTTTTGCAGCTGGTGGATAGGGTGCAGAAGTCAAAGGGTTAAGTTTTTGCAGTTGGTGGATAGGGTGCGGGAATCAAAGGGTTACCACAAACGTGTAGTTAACCACTTCAACTCAATTAACACGAGAAATGGCGTGCAGCTGACGACAAGTAAAATAATCAGTATCAACACAAGTGGTGATCAACTGTAGCAAGTTAATCAATTTAACACAATAGGCATGAAAGATCTCGATGCAGATTTGGAAGAAAGCGCATATGGAATTCTCCGAGTATGATAAATCCTTTAAGGAGAAGTTTCAGTTCTCATTCAGACAGTGCAGCATGGCTCAAAACTCTTCCTTACATAAATCATCATCAATCATCATCATTCATCATCATCATCATCATCATTATCATCATCATCATTATCATCATTATCATCATCGTCTCATTATCTATCTATCATCATTATCATCATCATTATCATCATTATCATCATCATCACCATTATCATCATCATTATCATCATCATTATCATCATTATTATTTCATTATCATCATCATTATCATCATCATCATCATTATCATCATCATCATATTATTATTATCATCATCATCATTATCTCATTTTATCATCATCATCATCATCATCATCATCATCATCATCATCATCATCATGTGCCCTGCCGCATGGCGTTGGCGATCATGGCCCTCCGCACGAATCTATCCTTTGTCGCTGAAAGTACATTTCCCACACTCTCTGTCCTCAGCCACCCTGCAAGTCCGCCCAATATTTTCTCCATGGGTCTACTTGGTGTTCTCTTTCCCTCCAGTTTTCCTGTTGTGACTAGGTGCTCTAATTCCTCTTGCCTCATAGAATGTTCTATAAATGTTCCCGTTGTGACTAGGTGCTCTAATTTCTCTTGCCTCATGAAATGTTCTGTAAATGTTCCCGTTATGACTAGGTGCTCTAATTTCTCTTGCTTCATAAAATTTTCTGTAAATGTTCTTGTTGTAACTAGGTGCTGTAATTTCTCTGGCCTCATAAAATTTTCTGTAAATGTTCCCGTTGTGACTAGGTGCTCTAATTTCTCTTGCCTCATAAAATGTTCTGTAAATGTTCTTGTTGTAACTAGGTGCTCTAATTTCTCTGGCCTCATAAAATGTTCTAGAAATGTTCTTGTTGTGGCTAGGTGCTCTAATGTCTCTTGCCTCATAAAATGTTCTGTAAATGTTCCTGTTATGACTAGGTGCTCTA
>JAPXFY010000035.1:2736240-2746240 GCA_030674185.1 Monoplex corrugatus
TCTATCTGTCTGTCTGTCTGTCTGTCTGTCTGTCTATCTATCTATCTATCTATCAATCAATCTATCTATTTATCTATCTGTCTATCTATTTATCTGTCTATCTATCTATCTACCTATCTACACGTTCATTAATCAATTCATTTTCTGTTGGCTAACTCACAGTGACTGCCAATTTTGACTTTGTTCAGGAAGGAATCATCATGCTTGTACAATTCCATACACACTCCACCCAAATGTGCCAGCAATTATCTGGCAGACTCCCTCAGTCTGCAGAAAACCCTATGTGCTGGCAAGGTCTTGAAATGGGGAAAGGGGGGACAGAAACCTATGTGCTGGCAAGGTCTTGAAATGGGGAAAGGGGGCACAGAAACCTGTGTACTGGCAAGGTCTTGAAATGGGGAAAGGGGGGACAGAAACCTATGTACTGGCAAGGTCTTGAAATGGGGAAAGGGGGACAGAAACCTGTGTGCTGGCAAGGTCTTGAAATGGGGAAAGGGGGGACAGAAACCTGTGTGCTGGCAAGGTCTTGAAATGGGGAAAGGGGGGACAGAAACCTGTGTGCTGGCAAGGTCTTGAAATGGGGAAAGGGGGCACAGAAACCTGTGTACTGGCAAGGTCTTGAAATGGGGAAAGGGGGCACAGAAACCTGTGTGCTGGCAAGGTCTTGAAATGGGGAAAGGGGGGACAGAAACCTATGTGCTGGCAAGGTCTTGAAATGGGGAAAGGGGGCACAGAAACCTATGTGCTGGCAAGGTCTTGAAATGGGGAAAGGGGGCACAGAAACCTGTGTACTGGCAAGGTCTTGAAATGGGGAAAGGGGGCACAGAAACCTATGTGCTGGCAAGGTCTTGAAATGGGGAAAGGGGGCACAGAAACCTATGTGCTGGCAAGGTCTTGAAATGGGGAAAGGGGGCACAGAAACCTATGTGCTGGCAAGGTCTTGAAATGGGGAAAGGGGGCACAGAAACCTGTGTGCTGGCAAGGTCTTGAAATGGGGAAAGGGGGGACAGAAACCTATGTGCTGGCAAGGTCTTGAAATGGGGAAAGGGGGGACAGAAACCTGTGTGCTGGCAAGGTCTTGAAATGGGGAAAGGGGGGACAGAAACCTGTGTACTGGCAAGGTCTTGAAATGGGGAAAGGGGGGACAGAAACCTGTGTGCTGGCAAGGTCTTGAAATGGGGAAAGGGGGGACAGAAACCTATGTACTGGCAAGGTCTTGAAATGGGGAAAGGGGGGACAGAAACCTATGTACTGGCAAGGTCTTGAAATGGGGAAAGGGGGCACAGAAACCTGTGTGCTGGCAAGGTCTTGAAATGGGGAAAGGGGGCACAGAAACCTATGTGCTGGCAAGGTCTTGAAATGGGGAAAGGGGGGACAGAAACCTGTGTGCTGGCAAGGTCTTGAAATGGGGAAAGGGGGGACAGAAACCTATGTACTGGCAAGGTCTTGAAATGGGGAAAGGGGGCACAGAAACCTGTGTGCTGGCAAGGTCTTGAAATGGGGAAAGGTGGCACAGAAACCTGTGTGCTGGCAAGGTCTTGAAATGGGGAAAGGGGGCACAGAAACCTATGTGCTGGCAAGGTCTTGAAATGGGGAAAGGGGGCACAGAAACCTGTGTGCTGGCAAGGTCTTGAAATGGGGAAAGGGGGCACAGAAACCTGTGTGCTGGCAAGGTCTTGAAATGGGGAAAGGGGGGACAGAAACCTGTGTGCTGGCAAGGTCTTGAAATGGGGAAAGGGGGGACAGAAACCTATGTACTGGCAAGGTCTTGAAATGGGGAAAGGGGGGACAGAAACCTGTGTGCTGGCAAGGTCTTGAAATGGGGAAAGGGGGGACAGAAACCTATGTGCTGGCAAGGTCTTGAAATGGGGAAAGGGGGGACAGAAACCTGTGTGCTGGCAAGGTCTTGAAATGGGGAAAGGGGGGACAGAAACCTATGAAACACTAAACTGACACCACCACAATGATGAAAACATTAAGACGGGCAGCCAACAGGCCAGTGGACCTATGAAACAGTAAGCTGACACCACCAGAATGATGGAAACATTAAGACGGGCAGCCAACAGGCCAGTGGTCCTATCAAACAGTAAGCTGACACCACCAGAATGATGGAAACATTAAGATGGGCAGCCAACAGGTCAGTGGACCTATGAAACAGTAAGCTGACACCACCAGAATGATGGAAACATTAAGACGGGCAGCCAACAGGCCAGTGGACCTATGAAACAGTAAGCTGACACCACCAGAATGATGGAAACATTAAGACGGGCAGCCAACAGGTCAGTGGACCTATGAAACAGTAAGCTGACACCACCAGAATGATGGAAACATTAAGATGGGCAGCCAACAGGCCAGTGGACCTATCAAACAGTAAGCTGACACCACCAGAATGATGGAAACATTAAGATGGGCAGCCAACAGGTCAGTGGACCTATGAAACAGTAAGCTGACACCACCAGAATGATGGAAACATTAAGACGGGCAGCCAACAGGCCAGTGGACCTATGAAACAGTAAGCTGACACCACCAGAATGATGGAAACATTAAGACGGGCAGCCAACAGGCCAGTGGACCTATGAAACAGTAAGCTGACACCACCAGAATGATGGAAACATTAAGACGGGCAGCCAACAGGTCAGTGGACCTATGAAACAGTAAGCTGACACCACCAGAATGATGGAAACATTAAGATGGGCAGCCAACAGGTTAGTGGACCTATGAAACAGTAAGCTGACACCACCAGAATGATGGAAACATTAAGACGGGCAGCCAACAGGCCAGTGGACCTATGAAACAGTAAGCTGACACCACCAGAATGATGGAAACTTTAAGATGGGCAGCCAACAGGTCAGTGGGCATATCAAACACCACCAGAATGATGGAAACATTAAGACGGGCAGCCAACAGACCAGGTTTTTAATGTTGTGGGCTGGGATTGAACTCGAAATATCAGATCTTGATTCCATGGCTCTATCAAAAGCACCAACCAGCCAACCCAAGTTAAAGTCACGTAGCTGATATGGGGATAAAAAGAAAACCATGACCGACCCCAGTGTTATCGACATGGCGATCTAACCAAAAATGAGCTAACTGGGCCAAAGCCTTCATGTAAACAGAAACCAGCAATCCACACACACTAATTAGAACTTGAACATGTACACAAAAAAACACCTGAGAGCGCTGCATAGGACCTAGAGCAAGAATACCTCAGCACTGACCAGACAATCATCTTCCAACTCCTGATACCATACTGCAGCCAATTCATCGAGCAAAATGGGTCGAGGTAGGGAGGGTGGAGAGGGTGGTGGAGTATATAATACAATAATATAACAATATACACTACACTACACTACACTACACTACACTACACTATACAACAAGTGTATTTTTAATTGGTCCTGACTAGTACTTGTCGCTGTCTAAATTATGAACACACTACGATGCAACACAATACAACACTGACGACATACTAAGACGAGACAAGATGAGAAGACACGAGAAGAGACGAGAACAGACAAGAAGAGACGCGACGAGACAAAGACGAAGAAAAAAGACAAAGGCAATACAAATACAAGACAAGACAAGACAAGGCAATACAACACAAGCCAAGCCAAGCCAAGACAAGACAAGACAAGGCAATACAACACAAGCCAAGCCAAGCCAAGACAAGACAAGACAAGACAAGGCAATACAACACAAGCCAAGCCAAGACAAGACAAGACAAGGCAATACAACACAAGCCAAGCCAAGACAAGACAAGGCAATACTACACAAGCCAAGACAAGACAAGACAAGGCAATACTACACAAGCCAAGCCAAGCCAAGCCAAGCCAAGACAAGACAAGGCAATACAACACAAGCCAAGCCAAGCCAAGCCAAGACAAGACAAGACAAGGCAATACTACACAAGCCAAGCCAAGCCAAGACAAGACAAGACAAGACAAGGCAATACAACACAAGCCAAGCCAAGCCAAGCCAAGACAAGACAAGACAAGGCAATACAACACAAGCCAAGCCAAGACAAGACAAGGCAATACAACACAAGCCAAGCCAAGCCAAGCCAAGACAAGACAAGGCAATACTACACAAGCCAAGCCAAGCCAAGCCAAGACAAGACAAGACAAGACAAGGCAATACAACACAAGCCAAGCCAAGCCAAGCCAAGCCAAGCCAAGACAAGACAAGGCAATACTACACAAGCCAAGACAAGACAAGACAAGGCAATACAACACAAGCCAAGCCAAGCCAAGCCAAGACAAGACAAGGCAATACAACACAAGCCAAGCCAAGCCAAGACAAGACAAGGCAATACAACACAAGCCAAGACAAGACAAGGCAATACTACACAAGCCAAGCCAAGCCAAGCCAAGACAAGACAAGGCAATACAACACAAGCCAAGCCAAGCAAAGACAAGGTAAGACAAGACAAACCAAGACAAGCCAAGGCAACACCAGACAAGCCAAGACAAGACAAGCCAAGCCAAGCCAAGACAAGGCAAGACAACACAAACCAAGGCAACACAAGACAAGACAAGACAACACAAGGCAAGACCAGACAAGGCAAGGCAAGACAAGACAAGGCAAGGACAAGGCAGGACAAGGAAAGACAGGACAAGGAAAGACAAGGACAAGACAAGAGAGGACAAGACAAGACAAGACAAGACAAGACAAGACAAGCAAGCCAAGACAAGACAGAGAGGACAAGACAAGACAAGACAAGACAAGCAAGACAAGACAAGACAAGAGAGGACAAGACAAGACAAGACAAGACAAGCAAGCCAAGACAAGACAGAGAGGACAGGGCAAGACAAGGCAACACAAGGCATGACAAGGCAAGGCAAGACAAGACGAGGACAAGACAAGACAAGACAATACAAGACAAGACGAGGACAAGGCAAGACAAGGCAAGACAAGACATGACAAGGCAAGACAAGACAACACAAGACAAGACAAGACAAGGAAAACAAACCAAGCCAAGCCAAGACAAGATAAGACAACACAACACAAGACAAGACAAGGCAACACAACACAAGATAGACTTCAGCTTAATGACGACAAAACAGAAGCTATCCTCATTGGCACCCGTCAGAAACTTTCTCAGCTGCCTCCTCTTTCTCTCCCATTATGTAACACATCAGTCCCAATTTCTGATTCAGCTAAAAACCTTGGTGTCTGCATTGACTCTACCCTCTCCATGAACAACTTTGTTTCTCAAACTGCCAGATCTTGCTACTATCATCTACATCGTATAAGGCTGATCAGGAAGTATCTCTCTGTCGAAACAACTGCAAAACTCGTTCTCTCCTTCATAATGTCTCGCATTGACTATTGCAATTCACTCCTGTCTGGTCTTCCTGCCTCCACCATTCACATCCTACAGCGCATTCAAAACAATGCTGTACGCCTTGTACTCAAAAAGAAAAAAGCTGACCACATATCTCCTCTCCTGGCACAACTTCACTGGCTCCCTGTATCAAAGCGCATACAGTACAAACTAGACACCATGTGCTACAAAAGCCTCAATAACGCAGCCCCCGATTACCTGTCAAGCCTACTTGAGATCTATGTTCCCTCACGTACCCTCCGCTCTGCCTCCGATCCTCTGACTTTTCGCTTTCCACGCAGTCAGCTGTCTTTGTTCCTCTGTCTCACGTAGTCTTTGTTGACACTGTTATACATATATATAATACTGTGTTAGTTGGTGTGTCTATCACACACACACAGTAAAGCTGTCTTTGTTCCTCTGTCTCACGTAGTCTTTGTTGACACTGTTATACATATAATATATACTGTGTTAGTTGGTGTGTCTATCACACACACACAGTCAGCTGTCTTTGTTCCTCTGTCTCACGTAGTCTTTTGAATGTTACATGTTATACATATATACTGTGTTAGTTGGTGTGTCTATCACACACACACAGTCAGCATCTTTGTTCCTCTGTCTCACGTAGTCTTTGTGACACTGTTATACATATTACTGTGTTAGTTGGTTGTCTATCACACACACACAGTCAGCTGTCTTTGTTCCTCTGTCTCACGTAGTCTTTGTTGACACTGTTATACATATATAATACTGTGTTAGTTGGTGTGTCTATCACACACACACAGTCAGCTGTCTTTGTTCCTCTGTCTCACGTAGTCTTTGTTGACACTGTTATAACATATATTACTGTGTTAGTTGGTGTGTCTATCACACACACACAGTCAGCTGTCTTTTTCCTCGTCTCACGTAGTCTTTGTTGACACTGTTATCATATATAAACTGTGTTAGTTGTGTGTCTATCACACACACACAGTCAGCTGTCTTTGTTCCTCTGTCTCACGTAGTCTTTGTTGACACTGTTATACATATTATACTGTGTTAGTTGGTGTGTCTATCACACACACCACAGTCAGCTGTCTTTGTTCCTCTGTCTCACGTAGTCTTTGTTGACACTGTTATACAAAATATATACTGTGTTAGTTGGTGTGTCTATCACACACACACAGTCAGCTGTCTTTGTTCCTCTGTCTCACGTAGTCTTTGTTGACACTGTTATACATTATATACTGTGTTAGTTGGTGTGTCTATCACACACACACACAGTCAGCTGTCTTTGTTCCTCTGTCTCACGTAGTCTTTGTTGACACTGTTTATACATATATAATACTGTGTTAGTTGGTGTGTCTATCACACACACACAGTCACCCCCCCCCCCCCCCCCCCCCCCGGGGGGGGGGGGGGCTCACGTAGCATGTTGACAAACGTATAACAAATAATAATAAACTGTGTTAAGTTGGTGGTCTATCACACACACACAGTCAGCTGTCTTTGTTCCTCTGTCTCACGTAGTCTTTGTTGACACTGTTACATATATATATATACTGTGTTAGTTGGTGTGTCTATCTACACACAACAACAAAACCGTCAGCTGTCTTTGTTCTCTGGTCTCACGTAGTCTTTGTTGACATGTTATACATATAATAAAACTGTGTTAGTTGGTGTGTCTATCAACACACACACACAGTCAGCTGTCTTTGTTCCTCTGTCTCACTAGTCTTTGTTGACACTGTTATACATATAATATATACTGTGTTAGTTGGTGTGTCTATCACACACACACACGTCAGCTGTCTTTGTTCCTCTGTCCACGTAGTCTTTGTTGACACTGTTATACATATATAACTGTGTTAGTTGGTGTCTATCCACACACACACAGTCAGCTGTCTTTGTTCCTCTGTCTCACGTAGTCTTTGTTGACACTGTTATACATATATATATATACTGTGTTAGTTGGTGTGTCTATCACACACACACAGTCAGCTGTCTTTGTTCCTCTGTCTCACGTAGTCTTTGTTGACACTGTTATACATATATAATATTATACTGTGTTAGTTGGTGTGTCTATCACACACACACAGTCAGCTGTCTTTGTTCCTCTGTCTCACGTAGTCTTTGTTGACACGTTATACAATATATACTGTGTTAGTTGGTGTGTCTATCACACACACACAGTCAGCTGTCTTTGTTCCTCTGTCTCACGTAGTCTTTGTTGACACTGTTATACATATATATATACTGTGTTAGTTGGTGTGTCTATCACACACACACAGTCAGCTGTCTTTGTTCCTCTGTCTCACGTAGTCTTTGTTGACACTGTTATACATATATATATAATACTGTGTTAGTTGGTGTGTCTATCACACACACACAGTCAGCTGTCTTTGTTCCTCTGTCTCACGTAGTCTTTGTTGACACTGTTATACATATATATATATACTGTGTTAGTTGGTGTGTCTATCACACACACACAGTCAGCTGTCTTTGTTCCTCTGTCTCACGTAGTCTTTGTTGACACTGTTATACATATATATATATACTGTGTTAGTTGGTGTGTCTATCACACACCACATCACTGTCTTTCCTCTGTCTCACGTATCTGTTACACTGTTATACATATATACTGTGTTAGTGGTGTGTCACACACACACACACAGTCAGCTGTCTTTGTTCCTCTGTCTCACGTAGTCTTTGTTGACACTGTTATACATATATACTGTGTTAGTTGGTGTGTCTATCACACACACACAGTCAGCTGTCTTTGTTCCTCTGTCTCACGTAGTCTTTGTTGACACTGTTATACATAATTATATACTGTGTTAGTTGGTGTGTCTATCACACACACACAGTCAGCTGTCTTTGTTCCTCTGTCTCACGTAGTCTTTGTTGACACTGTTATACATATATACTGTGTTAGTTGGTGTGTCTATCACACACACACAGTCAGCTGTCTTTGTTCCTCTGTCTCACGTAGTCTTTGTTGACACTGTTATACATATATACTGTGTTAGTTGGTGTGTCTATCACACACACACACAGTCAGCTGTCTTTGTTCCTCTGTCTCACGTAGTCTTTGTTGACACTGTTATACATATATATATATATATACTGTGTTAGTTGGTGTGTCTATCACACACACACAGTCAGCTGTCTTTGTTCCTCTGTCTCACGTAGTCTTTGTTGACACTGTTATACATATATACTGTGTTAGTTGGTGTGTCTATCACACACACACAGTCAGCTGTCTTTGTTCCTCTGTCTCACGTAGTCTTTGTTGACACTGTTATACATATATATATATATATACTGTGTTAGTTGGTGTGTCTATCACACACACACAGTCAGCTGTCTTTGTTCCTCTGTCTCACGTAGTCTTTGTTGACACTGTTATACATATATATATATACTGTGTTAGTTGGTGTGTCTATCACACACACACAGTCACACACACACACACACACACACACACACACCACACACACACACACACACAGTCAGCTGTCTTTGTTCCTCTGTCTCACGTAGTCTTTGTTGACACTGTTATACATATATACTGTGTTAGTTGGTGTGTCTATCACACACACACAGTCAGCTGTCTTTGTTCCTCTGTCTCACGTAGTCTTTGTTGACACTGTTATACATATATATATATATACTGTGTTAGTTGGTGTGTCTATCACACACACACAGTCAGCTGTCTTTGTTCCTCTGTCTCACGTAGTCTTTGTTGACACTGTTATACATATATATATATACTGTGTTAGTTGGTGTGTCTATCACACACACACAGTCAGCTGTCTTTGTTCCTCTGTCTCACGTAGTCTTTGTTGACACTGTTATACATATATATATATATATACTGTGTTAGTTGGTGTGTCTATCACACACACACACTCACACACACACACACACACACACACACAGACACACAGACACACACACAGTCAGCTGTCTTTGTTCCTCTGTCTCACGTAGTCTTTGTTGACACTGTTATACATATATACGTGTTAGTTGGTGTGTCTATCACACACACACACACAGTCAGCTGTCTTTGTTCCTCTGTCTCACGTAGTCTTTGTTGACACTGTTATACATATATATATATATATTGTGTTAGTTGGTGTGTCTATCACACACACACACTCACACACACACACACACACACACACACACACACAGACACACAGACACACACACAGTCAGCTGTCTTTGTTCCTCTGTCTCACGTAGTCTTTGTTGACACTGTTATACATATATAACTGTGTTAGTTGGTGTGTCTATCACACACACACACACAGTCAGCTGTCTTTGTTCCTCTGTCTCACGTAGTCTTTGTTGACACTGTTATACATATATACTGTGTTAGTTGGTGTGTCTATCACACACACACACACAGTCAGCTGTCTTTGTTCCTCTGTCTCACGTAGTCTTTGTTGACACTGTTATACATATATACTGTGTTAGTTGGTGTGTCTATCACACACACACACACAGTCAGCTGTCTTTGTTCCTCTGTCTCACGTAGTCTTTGTTGACACTGTTATACATATATACTGTGTTAGTTGGTGTGTCTATCACACACACACACACAGTCAGCTGTCTTTGTTCCTCTGTCTCACGTAGTCTTTGTTGACACTGTTATACATATATATATATACTGTGTTAGTTGGTGTGTCTATC
>JAPXFY010000035.1:2758740-2761240 GCA_030674185.1 Monoplex corrugatus
GGTGGCATATGAAGATAAAAACGGCACAAAAAATAACAAGACGATACTGAATGAAACAAGACCTAAAAGAGGGCATATGACATTTTTTTAAAAATGGCACAAAAAATGGCAAGACGATACACAGTGACACAACACGTAAAATGGCACATGAAGATAAGATATGGCACACAAATTAAAAACAAGACGATATGCAATGCCTCAAGACCTAAAATGGCATACAAAAAAATACAATATGGCACCAAAATGGCAATACGATACACAATGATGCAAGACCCAAAATTGGCACATGAAGATAAAATATGGCACACGGACTTTAAAGAAAGTGAGTACAAACATACAGATAAAATGACACAATGTTGCCAAGAGAGATGAAGGGAGGGATTAAAACATGGCACAACAGAACATGCTACAAAGAAATGAGACGAAACATGATACACACAGTGACAGACAATATATAGACGACAATACAGGGATACACAATAGATCAAATCTTGGAACAGGAAATAAGGGAAATAAAGAAGATGATAGATCTTGGCATCATAAGGCATTGAAAAATAAGTACCTCAAAACAGGAATGGAAAAAAATTACTGAGCCACAAAATGAACAAAACAAACGATCGAATACTACTACTACTAACTACTACTACTACTACTACTACTACTACTAACTAACAAGAAGAAGAAGAAGAAGAGGAATACGAACAACAACAATGATAATAATAATAATATAATAATAATAATTATTATAATAATAATAATGATAATAACACCAACACCGCCAACAACAACAACAACAAAAAGATCAAGGCATTCAATAAACAAAATAAACGATCAAATAAGTAAAAACAAAAACAACAACAACAACAACATCAACAACAACACCAAGGCATCAAATACACAAAATAAACGACGGAATAACAAACCCACCAAAACCACTAAATAAATACAATAAACGATCAAAATTAACGAAACAAAACAATTTAATATGTAAATAAATAACAAATATACTCACTTGACCCGGATGTGCTTCCCTTGCCTTTTCCCTGTGAAACAGGAAAGGAATCCATAATAACTAGGACCTTACTACAGGTCAAAGTCTTCACTTTCAAACACACAGACTTGCTGCCAGAATCACCATTCCATTCTTGGAAACAACCACAATGGTCTCAGACATCCAAGTCTTCCACCTCTCTCAAAAACAAAATCAGAAGCAAACGTTATCAATAAACTCTTGAAACCAACCCATGGACTCAATCAAATTGTTCATTTTCAAGTGGGACGAATTCATTGTTGGAAGTGACCAAAATGTTCTCAAACATCACAGACTTAGATTTCAAACACAAGACCTCAAAATGTCTACCTCTCTTTCAAAATCGGTAGCAAAATGATCAATCTCTCACTCTTTAGAAACTGGCCCAAGGGCTCAAATAATCAAATTGTTCATTTTCAAGTTAGACGAACTCATTGTTGGAATTGTCCAAAATGGTCTCGAATATCATAGTCTTCTCTTTCAAACATAAAATATCGAAATCTCTCAAGCACAAAACCAGCAGCAACAATAATCTTTCTCTCATTTCTTGAAACCCATCCAAGGTCTCATATAATCACATTGTTCATTTTCGAGTTAAGACGAATTCATTCGTGGAATTAACCAACCACAATGGCTTCGAATATCACAGTCTTCAAACACAAAACATCACCCTTTTCAAACACAAAATCAACACGAAAGAATAATTAATATCTCATTTCTTGAAACCCACCCAAAAGCTCAAATTATCAAACTGTTTACTTTTAAATTAAGACGAATTCCAGCCTGGACTTAATCACAGTGGTCTTGATAATCACAATCCTCTTTTTCAAACACAAAACATACAAATCACTCTCTCAAACACAAAACCAGCTTCAAGAATAATCAATCCCTTATTTTGTTTTCAAACCAGCCCAAAGGGACTCAAATAATCAAATTGTTCATTTTCAAGTTAAGACGAAATCATTCTTGAAATTGACTAAAATGGTCTCGAATATCACAACCTTTTTCAAACACAAAATCAGCAACAAAAATAATCAATCTCTCAGTTTTGTTTTTTGTTTTTTGTTGTTGTTGTTTTTTAAGAAACCGACCCAAGGAACTCAAATAATCAAACTGTTCACTTTCAAGTTAAGACGAATTCCTTATTGAAAATTAACCACAACGGTCACAAACACCAAAAGTCTTCATCAAGAAAGTCTTGCTCCTGTCTGTCTTCCCCACACAAAGCTTTATGTAATTATTCCATGTTGTTTGATGTGTCCGCTACACAAAGATCAGTTGGTGGAAAATGTGCCTCTCTCTGGTTTTGTTGTATCAAACACACGTTCTGATTGTGTTTCAGGCTTGCTCTGGTCGCTAGTTTCTTACAAGTCTACGTCGTCAAGTCAGTCTCATTAACCCTTAACCTTCTGTTTAGACCTATGTCGTCAGTCAGTCTCATTAACCCTTAACCTTCTGTCTAGGCCTACG
>JAPXFY010000035.1:2781240-2783740 GCA_030674185.1 Monoplex corrugatus
CAGCCCTATCAGTATACACAGCCCTATCAGTATACACAGCCCTATTGGTATACACAGCCCTATCAGTAGACACAGCCCTATCAGTACACACAGCCCTATCAGTATACACAGCCCTATCAGTATACACAGCCCTATCAGTATACACAGCCCTATCAGTATACACAGCCCTATTGGTACACACAGCCCTATCGGTATACACAGCCCTATTGGTACACACAGCCCTATCAGTACACAGCCCTATCAGTATACACAGCCCTATTGGTACAACACCAGCCCTATCGTATCAGCCTATTGTACACAAGCCCTATCAGTATACACAGCCCTATTGGTACACACATGTACACAGCCTATCATATACACAGCTCTATTGGTACACACAGCCCTATCAGTACACAGCCCTATCAGTATACACAGCCCTATTGGTACACACAGCCCTATCGGTATACACAGCCCTATTGGTACACACAGCCCTATCGGTATACACAGCCCTATCAGTTACACAGCCCTATCAGTATACACAGCCCTATCAGTATACACAGCCCTATCAGTACACACAGCCCTATCAGTACACACAGCCCTATCAGTATACACAGCCCTATCAGTATACACAGCCCTATAGGTATACACAGCCCTATCAGTACACACAGCCCTATCAGTATACACAGCCCTATCAGTATACACAGCCCTATCATACACACAGCCCTATTGGTATACACAGCCCTATCAGTATACACAGCCCTATCAGTATACACAGCCCTATCAGTATACACAGCCCTATCAGTATACACAGCCCTATCAGTATACACAGCCCTATCAGTATACACAGCCCTATCAGTATACACAGCCCTATCGGTATACACAGCCTATAGGTATACACAGCCCTATCAGTATACACAGCCCATCAGTATACACAGCCCTATAGGTATACACAGCCCTATCAGTATACACAGCCCTATCAGTATACACAGCCCTATCAGTATACACAGCCCTATCAGTATACACAGCCCTATCAGTATACACAGCCCTATCAGTATACACAGCCTATCAGTATACACAGCCCTATCAGTATACACAGCACTATCAGTATACACAGCCCTATCAGTATACACAGCCCTATCAGTACACACAGCCCTATCAGTATACACAGCCCTATTGGTACACACAGCCCTATCAGTATACACAGCCCTATCAGTACACACAGCCCTATTGGTACACTCAGCCCTATCAGTATACACAGCCCTATCAGTACACACAGCACTATCAGTATACATAGCCCTATTGGTACACTCAGCCCTATCAGTATACACAGCCCTATCAGTATACACAACCCTATCAGTATACACAGCCCTATAGGTATACACAGCCCTATCAGTATACACAGCCCTATCAGTATACACAGCCCTATAGGTATACACAGCCCTATTGGTACACTCAGCCCTATCAGTATACACAGCCCTATTGGTACACTCAGCCCTATTGGTACACACAGCCCTATTGGTACACACAACCCTATTGGTACACAGCCCTACCGGTACGCTCAGCCCTATCGGTACACAGCCCTATCGGTACACTCAGCCCTATCGGTACATCAGCCCTATCAGTATACTCAACCCTACAGGTCGTGGAAGCAGATGTTTTCCATCCCACACATCCCGAATAACAACTCCTCCCCAGGAGCACTTAGCACTGGCAGCCAGGTCTGTTACATGTATCTCATCAATGCTCCGATGGTCAGCCAACGCGCATAGCCATGGAAAAGTTAACGCATTCCACTTTATGTGTTAAGTATATTCAGAGATTGCCACTCAAGAATTGGCCTGCACAGCCACAGCAGAAAGTGCACGTCATGACCACAACGCCTCCTGGTGCAGACTATCATCTCCTGAGATGTAAAGAGGCCGACGACGATATTCTTTCCGTTTTTGAAAACATCACAAACTTGTTTATATAAAATGAATTAAAACGGGATATTTTCTTTAGTCTACACACACAGACACTGACAGATACATACATACACACACACACACACATATATATATATATATGATATACTTACATCTTTGCCTCCAGACTTGGCACCTGCCTTCTTGCCGGCCTGTGTTCTGCCTTTGGTGGAAGGACGACTTTCCTGTACATACACACACACACACAGTGATCAGTACAACGGACTACCAACTGGAAGGTTGTGTGTTCCAATCCCCATCATCATCATCATCAGGTGCCCTGCCGCATGGCGTTGGCGATCATGGACTTCCATCTGTCTCTATCTCTCGTTGCCCCTAGCATCTCTCCCACCCCCCTCGTCCCCAGCCACTCTGCAAGTCCGTCCAGCATTTTCTCCCTGGGTCTACCTGCTGCTCTCTTTCCCTCCAGCTTTCCCGTTGTGACCAGGTGCTCCAAATCCCCCTTCCTCATAAAATTGCCTATAAATGTTGCTTGTCTTTTCCTAATCTTCCTTATGAGTGATCTACTTGCGTCTGCCTCCATCAAGACTGTCTCA
>JAPXFY010000035.1:2788740-2796240 GCA_030674185.1 Monoplex corrugatus
GACACAACAGTCTTGTCCACGGATGAGGAAGAGACACACCAAATCTTAAAGCAGCTGGATGAGCTGGTGGCCTCTTCAAGAATGAGGTTCAAACCTAAGAAATCCCGAAGTCTCTCACTGCGAAAAGGAAAAGTGGCAGATTCAGTCAAATTCATGGTAGCCAACCAAGCCATCCCCACTGTCACAGAAGAGCCAGTAAAAAGTCTCGGAAGATGGTATGATGACTCCCTGAAAGACACACAAAGGGGATGTGAAACCAAGCAAACAGCAGAAGAAGGCCTGAAGAAAATAGATAACTGCGGACTGCCAGGCAAATACAAAGTCTGGTGTCTACAGTTCATGCTGATACCAAAGCTGCTGTGGCCACTGCTAATCTATGACATTTGCACCAGCACAGTCGAAGCAATGGAAGCCAAAATCAACAAATACACAAGAAAATGGCTCGGTGTCCCACCTGGTCTCACTGATGTTGCATTCTACTGTCGTCAAGCAATGCTGAAGCTACCTCTCAAATCCATAGTGGAGGAATACAAAGTTGGAAAAGCAAGACTGTTGAGCATGCTGGAGGAATCGGAGGACAATATCGTGAGAGCAGTTCATCCAAAGCTGAGAACTGGCAGAAAGTGGAAAGTCCAAGAGGCTGTAAACAATGCCAAGAGAAACCTCAGCATCAAAGAAATAATTGGACACACGCAAACCAACAGACAGGGACTGGGAGCAACAAAAATGCAGTGGTGGTCCAAAGCCAAAGGGAAGGAAAAAAGAGACATGATCATACAGGAGTTGAAGGAAGAAGAAGATGTCAAAAGAGTGCAGAAGGCAGTCCAGCAAGGTCAACAGGGGCAATGGACAACATGGGACAGTGCACTCCAAAGAAGTCTCAGCTGGAACGATATGTGGCACATGGCTCCTCTAAGGATAAGCTTCCTCCTCAGATCTGTATATGACCTGCTCCCTCGAATGCAAACTTAGTGAAATGGGGGAAAGCAGACGACCCAGCATGTCCGCTCTGTCAGAAGAAACAAACAGTGGAACATGTCCTAAGCTCTTGCAAAGTAGCGCTAGCCCAAGGAAGGTATACATGGAGGCACAACCAAGTTCTGAAAGTGATCACAGATGTGGTTAGCGAAAAAACCATGACCCCAAACGCACCAATTGCTATGACAACGTTCTACAAAGCAGGAGGGAAACAGGTCTGGCCCGAAAGGGCTATGACAACCAGCACATTGCCAAAGGGTCTTCTGGATGGAGCAGTCGACTGGGAGTGTACAGCAGACCTCCCAGAGTGGAGAAATTACCCAGATGTCATCAGCAAGACAGGCATGAGACCAGACATCGCTCTCCACTCTGACTCCTCGAAACAAGTGATTCTGATAGAACTCACTGTGCCATACGAAAGCAGAATGGAAGAAGCACATATCTACAAGACCGAAAAATACGCCGGTCTTGCCAGCACCCTGAAGAAAGCAGGTCTGCGGGTCAAAATCTTCGCCATAGAGGTCGGGGCAGAGAGGGTTTGTGGGCACCTCCGCTTATGATCTCATGAAACAACTCGCCATTTCTGGGAAGAAGAGGACTAGAGCCCTTAAAGCGATGGCAGAGGCAGCAGAAAGGAGCTCAAGCTGGATCTGGGCAAGGAGGAACCAAAAAAGTGAACTTCATAAGGATTAAATTCCCTACAGATGATGTGTGCCCCGTTAGCACATTGGTAAAACCGCGTACCGCAGTTCTGAAGCGCAGAATCGCCCAGGTTCGATCCCCGGCGTGGGGAAAAAAAAAAAAAAATAGACAACAGCAGAAGGGCATCCAGGAGTCATGACCTGGATGTGGCCCGGCCCCCCGAGAGTGTAAGGAATTCAGGGCCGAAACACTTGTCTAAAGGGGGTTACTTCTCTGAAGACCTTCTGTTGTCTAGCTCTCCCTAGAGTTTCTTTCTACCTACACATGACATTTGTTTACAGTAACAAGTACAGCTTAAGGAAAATACATGTTGAATACTAAAATTAAGATAACATTACAATGAAATCAAGAAACGTACACAGTCAGCACTTAGAGATAGATACGAGTAGATAGATAGATAGAGAGAGAGAGAGAGAGAGGTAGATAGTATAGATAATAATAATAATAGTGCATTTATAGAGCGCTTTCCGAAACCTCAAAGCGCTTTACATCAGTAAACCATACATATATAAACCAAATAACAGGCTACAATACAAACAAACTCATCAAAAACTATCCACAGGAAATCAACAATAATCTCTCTCCCTCTCACCCCCTCCCCCGCCCCCACCCCTCTCCCCCCATTTTCAAACACACACACACAACACCCACACACACACAGCCACACATCACACACACACACACACACACACACACACACACACACTGGCATACACCCCATTGTGCACAATTTCATCCAGAATGTCAAGCAGGATCAACCCACTAGCCAAAAATCAGGAAAAACACTGTTTAAAGAAGTAAGTTTTTAAACTTGTTTTGAAAGATGGTAGAGTTTTAGAGTGGCGGACGGACTGAGGCAACAAGTTCCATGTCTGAACAGCAAAAACTGCAAAGGCTCTACCACCGTGAGTTTCTCTTTTATATTTTGGCACACGAAACTTCTTGTCATCCACAGAAGAGCGGAGTGATCGAGAAGGTACGTAGACAGTCAAGAGTTCAGAGAGATAGTCAGGAGCAGTTCCAGAAATGATGTGATAACAAAGGCAGCAAATCTTGTATTTTATTCTTTGTTCAACCGGGAGCCAGTGCAGTGTCTGAAACAGGGGTGTGCAGTGCTGTGACCTACGTGCCTTGAAGATGAGTTTAGCTGCAGAGTTCTGAACTTGTTGCAAATGTTTGAGATGTTTCTGAGGGCAACCCGCAAGGAGTGAATTGCAATAATCTAACCTAGACAGAATGCATGCAGTAACTAACGTCTTGGTTGCGTCTAATGTAAGGTAGTGTCTAATAGAATTAATGCGTCTAAGTTCGATGTATGCAGCCTGACATGTTTTGATGATGTGCTGGTGCATGGAGAGATTATGGTCAAAGACAAAACCGAGGTCACGAACGCAATCAGAAAAAGCAATAGCGGTATTACCGACAGTAATAGTGGAAGGCAGAGAAGAAAGATCTGCAGGCAATGGAGAAACACGAAGGGCTTCAGTCTTGTCATCATTCAACTTAAGTCGATTTTCATACATCCAGGATTTTACTTCAGAAACGCAGTTCTGAAGAGACTGAACTAGATGATCGTAGTTAGAAGGAGAATCAGTATGATTGAGCTGGGTATCGTCCGCATACATTTCATGACGGATGGAATGTGAGTCAATAAGGTGGGTCAGAGGAGAAGTATACAATATGAAAAGCACAGGACCCAGAACAGAGCCTTGAGGCACGCCAAAATCCAAAGGCAGCTCAGAAGATTTGTTTCCGTCGACAAGTACGGTTTGCTTTCTTTCTGAAAGATAAGATCGAAACCAGTGTAAAGCAGATTTTTGAATTCCAAAGTTGTTTTCCAAACGGGAAAGCAAAATTTCATGGTCAATAGTATCGAAAGCAGCTGAAAGATCCAAAAGGAAAGATAGATAGACAGATGAGCAGGTAGATAAGTAAATAAAGAAAGAAAGATAATGTTGATAGTGATAATAATAAAAATAAGACGAAGAAGAGGAAGAAGAAGAAGGAAGAGGAGGAGGAGGAGGAGGAGAGGAAAACACAGTAAACAAAATAGTAATAAGATAAAAGAAAATCAAATGAAATAGAGGGAGAAGAAACATTACATGTGAAAAAATTATAGAAGATAAATCAAGCTATAAATCAATCGTAATAGCTATGCTTTGATGTTAGTCGACATTCTGAGTTTCTTGAGAAAGACTTTAAAGTCGAAAATTTGACCCCTCCACAAAAAGGTGTTCGGGTGTTGTGTACAGTAAGAAGATAAATCAAGCGTCAAATAGACTAATGTTCTTACAATGAAATCAAAGAAGATGAAATCAATTTTCTGATTGCCCACAAAAAAATATTAACACTGCTACAACAATTACCACTACTATCACTACTACTACTACTACTACTACTACTACTACTACTAAACCCAAAGATAATAAATGGAGGTAGAAAAAAAGAACAGTTCAGAAGGATGATTAGAGGGGGAAAAAAGGGGGGTGGGGGAGTAGAGGCAGACGGAGACAGAAAGATGGAGGCAAACGTATCGTCCATATCAAATACAGTTCGAACATTCAAAACAGTAACCACAGGACAGCACAACGCTGACACAAAGAACACGTCACATCGCAAAGTAGCAAAACAGGTTCTCACAGTAAAGAACGCATCAACAACAGCATAAATTTTAAAAAAAGGACATTAAGGAAATAATAACTAAATAAATAAATAAATGAATAATAAGAAAATGAATGAATGAATAAACAAATAAAATGAACAGATAAATGATAAATACTTTTTTTTTAAAAATGCAAAAATACACAAATAAATGAGTAAATAAATGATGAATAAATAAATAAAATATAAAACAAATACATAAACAAACAATGAATTTAACAATGAATTAACAAATAAGTAATAAATAAATAATGAATAGATAAATAAATAAATAAGAAATAAATAAACGAATAAATGAATATATAATACATAAATAAATTAAATAAATAAATACATAAATACATCAACAAATAAATAAATACATAAATACATAAATAACATAAACACACAGACAAAAAGTGTTTACCTTCAGTTTCACCTTAGACCTCATGACGGCAGACGGAAAACGAAATCCCACACAACCACCAAAGTCAGAAACACACACACACACACAGTACACAGTACTACTGATCAACTTGTGTAGACGGGGCCTCCAATACCACACAACCAACTGGCCTTCAAGTTTGACCACCACCACAACAAATCAGTTTTTTTTTATTTGTTTTTTTTATCACAATTCTCACTGTCTCAGTCACACTTTTACATAACTCATCTCAGAGACACAACCGCCAGCAGATCTGTGTCCTCAATTTGGAAAAGACGAATCCGAGTCACGGAATAAAGATGCTATGGCACTATATCAACTCTTTGAATCCCGCACCCTGTCCACCAGCATCCTGCACTGCCAACCACGCTAGCAACGCAAAAAAAATTAACCCTTTGACTTTCTCACCCTGTCCAGCAGCATTCTGCACTGCCAACCACGCTAGCAACACAAAGAATTAACCCTTTAACTTCCTCACCCTGTCCATCAGCATTCTGCACTGCCAACCACGCTAGCAACACAAAGAATTAACCCTTTAACTTCCTCACCCTGTCCAGCAGCATTCTGCACTGCCAACCACGCTAGCAACACAAAGAATTAACCCTTTAACTTCCTCACCCTGTCCAGCAGCATTCTGCATTGCCAACCACGCTAGCAACACAAAGAATTAACCCTTTGACTTCCTCACCCTGTCCAGCAGCATTCTGCATTGCCAACCACGCTAGCAACACAAAGAATTAACCCTTTGACTTCCTCACCCTACTCACCAGATTCATGCAGGAATCTGGTGGATAGGGTAAGGGAGTCAAAGGGTTAATTTTTTTGCAGTTGGTGGATATGGTGCGGGAATCAAAGGGTTTTAACTATCAGATACATATCACCCATGAACAACCGCGTCAAACCATCAAACCACACACTGGATAATTATTATGAAGATTCCTGACTTCTGTTAAGAAAAGAAAAGCACGATGGTATGGCTTTGCTAAAATCAGCCCTTCAAAAAACTGTTACGGCTGTGGGAGACAGAGAAAAAGACAGAAAAAACAAAACAAAGAAAAACAACAAAACAACAGACAAACAAACAAATAAACAACAGACCCCAAAACAAGTGTGACTGCCCGCGTTCAAGCAAACAGGAACCAGAAAAAAAACCCCACCAAAATAGAATCAGAAAGCGTATTTAAATACAACCAGACAAGACAGGCGCAAATTTTCGGCCAACTGGCCTTTGTCAAGCGTGAATGCACGGTCACAAACAAACAAACACCAAATACAAAAATTAGGAGAAAAAGACAGAAACGTCCCTGCTGCTTCGTCCAGTGGGAACCCAGGCCATGAAAATGAGATGCTATCGCTAGATATTAACTCTTTGACTTTGAACCCTATCTACCAGCGTCTTGCATTGTCAAACATGCTAGCAAAGCAAAAATTTAACCCTTTGATTCCCTCACCCTGTCCACCAGCATCTTGCATTGTTAACTATGCTAGCAAAGCAAAAACTTAACCCTTTGACTTTGAACCCTATCCAACAGCGTCTTGCATTGTCAACCATGCTAGCAAGGCAAAAACTTAACCATTTGACTCCTGCACCCTGTCCACCAGCATCCTGCATTGTCAACCATGCTAGCAAAGCAAAAACTTAACCCTTTGACTCCTGCAGCCTGTCCACCAGCATCCTGCATTGTCAACCATGCTAGCAAAGCAAAAACTTAACCCTTTGACTCCTGCACCCTGTCCACCAGCATCCTGCATTGTCAACCATGCTAGCAAAGCAAAAACTTAACCCTTTGACTCCTGCACCCTGTCCACCAGAATCCTGCATTGTCAACCATGCTAGCAAAGCAAAAACTTAACCCTTTGACTCCTTCACCCTGTCCACAGACTGACAACATCACAGAACGGACAGAACAACAAATCTGTGCGATCTGGGTTTGGCACACACAACCAACAGAGCTGGACAAAACTGGTGAACAGGTATGGCACACAACCAGCAGAGCTGGACAAAACTGGTGAACAGCACTGGCACACAACCCACAGAGCTGGACAAAACTGATGAACAGCTATGGCACACAACCACAGAGCTGGACAAAACTAGAGAACAGCTTTGCACACAACCCAAAGAGCTGGACAAAACTGATGAATAGCTATGGCACACAACCCACAGAGCTGGACAAAACCCGTGAACAGCTATGACACACAACCAGCAGAGCTGGACAAAAATAGCGAACAGCTTTGACACACAACCCAAAGAGCTGGACAAAACTGATGAATAGCTATGGCACACAACCAGCAGAGCTCGACAAAACCCGTGAACAGCTATGGCACACAACCAGCAGAGCTGGACAAAACTGGTGAATAGCTATGGCACACATCTAACAGAGCTGGACAAAACTGGTGAACAGCTATGGCACACAACCCACAGAGCTGGACAAAACGTGAACAGCTATGGCACACAACCACAGAGCTGGACAAAACTGGTGAATAGCTATGGCACACAACCAACAGAGCTGGACAAAACTGGTGAATAGCTATGGCACACATCCAACAGAGCTGGACAAAACTGGTGAATAGCTATGGCACACAACCACAGAGCTGGACAAAACTGGTGAATAGCTATGGCACACAACCACAGAGCTGGACAAAACTGTGAATAGCTATGGCACACAACCCACAGAGCTGGACAAAACTGGTGAATAGCTATGGCACACAACCCACAGAGCTGGACAAAACTGGTG
>JAPXFY010000035.1:2801240-2803740 GCA_030674185.1 Monoplex corrugatus
AACTCGTAGTCAGTCGAACAGCACTAGGAGCTGAAAAGGTGACTAAAGGTCTATCTGGGGTGTTTTGACTTTTTCTCTCAAAATTGATTTCTGCAGACTATAATCTATCCCTTACAGAATTTTTTTCTTGAAAAAAATATTAATCAATTTTAAATCGGTATTTCAATGCACTGATCGCAGCAGAAAGAACGCAATTTCCTACCAAAAGTACCTATTTTTGTCTCTTATTATGAACCATAACCTGTACAGTACCCGCACATGTAATATACTGATGGAAAGCTCTTTGGTGCACCTTTCAGATAATGACAGCGAAAATTAGAAACAAACTGGGTCAAAGCCACCAAATAAAGAAATGTAAGGAAAATGTGTAGGATAGCACACAAAAACTTTTGAGGTCGTTTTCTCAAAATGGCCGTCATACAACTTAATGACTTTAAACATACATAACTTCTACACTTTTTTGAGTACAAGCTTTATTCAAGTACCAAAATAATCAGCAGAATGTACACTTTCCAGTTATATGTATATCTCAAAATGCCCAAAATGCTAGTTAAGACTGATTTCGTGCTGGCAGGTCACTGATTAATGTCAGATTGAGTAAAGCCTCAATAACATATATGTCTTCAGGTTCCAGGATTATACTTAATGTCAGGTTGAGTAAATCCTCAGTAACGTATATCTTTAGGTTCCAGAATTATAATTAATGTCAGATATGAGTCAAGCCTCTCTCTGTAGGTTTCAGGATTAAAACATCTAAATAATGTCAGATTTAGTCAAACCTAAGTAACATATGTCTTAGTTCTGAGAAGCTTACTATTAAATTACTGACACATCTGGAAAAAAAACCCGAATAACAAAATGTTTGAGTTTTGAAAAATAATGGGAGATTTGAGTAAAGCTTAAGAGACATACGTCTTAATGTTTAAGGAACATAACGTTTAATCCATGTCGCATTCTCGTGCAGTTCCAATGACATATGTCTAAAGGTTTGAAGATTAGTACATTTAACCGGTACCAGATTTGAGTATAAAGTCTTAGGTTTAAGAAGTATCATCATCATCATCAGGTGCCTTGCCGCATGGCGTTGGCGATCATGGACTTCCATCTGTCTCTATCTCTTGTTGCCTCAAGCATCTCTTCCACCCTCCTTGTCCCCAACCACTCTGCAAGTCCGTCTAGCATCTTCTCCCTGGGTCTACCTGGTGCTCTCCTTCCCTCCAGCTTTCCCGTTGTGACCGGGTGTTCCAATTCCCCTTTCCTCGTGAAATGGCCTATAAATGTTGCCAATATTTTCCTAATCTTCCTTATGAGTGATCTACTTGTGTCTGCCTCCATCAAGACTGTCTCGTTTGTTTTCTTTGCTGTCCGTGGAACTCTCAACATCCTTCTCAGAAACCAATTCTAACAACTGTATAACAATTGCCTTATGCCAAAATTTTGTGTGAATTCTGAGGAGCATTACGAAAGAGAATATACATAATTTTCAATAAATCCTACACTAGGCCATTACCCACAACAACAAAACACAACAACAACATAATTATAACAACAGAACCCCATTAATTTCCCAGAGGGTACAACTTGGAAATCTCTTTTCGAATCATTCCTATAGGCCCCACGCAAAACCAACAAACAGCACAACAACAAAATCAACAAAATATCAACACAACAAACACATATTAACAATAACATCAACAACAACAACAGCAGCAACAACAACAACAACACAACAACAACAACAACACAAGCAACAACAACAACAACAACACAGCAACAACAACAACAGCAACAATAACAACAAACAGCACAACAACAACAACATATCAACAACAACAACAATAGCAACAACAACAACAATATCAACACACAACAACAATATAACAACAACAATATCAACAAAAACAATATTAACAACAACAACAAACATTCACACAACAAAACAACAATCAACAACAACATTAACAACAAAACAACAATATCAACAACAACAACAACAATATCAACAACAATATCAACAGCTATATCAACAACAACAAACAACATCATCAACAACAACAACAACATCCCACAAATCATGGCAGTATGCTGACGAACCCAGAGAACTTTGGGCTGTAAGTCATATAATCCATTTTAACTGAACACTTAATACACGACCACACTAGCACGTAATGCCACTAGGTGCCAATACACAATTTCCCCACTGGAAACACAGACAGACAGAAATCAGAATTAACAAACATTTTTAAAAAATCAATGGATGAATGAACAGATAAATTAATGAAATAAACAAACGATTAAACAGGAATACTTTCAGTTTCAGTTTCTCAAAATGACGTCTCCGCGCTCAAAATGAATTCCAAAGGCACTGACTTCATTGATGCCACGTGATAAAGAAGATCCAAAATGGTCATGGCACAAGCCTTAAGCCTGCACATAAACCCTATGTGTTGGCAAGTCACTGATGCCATGTGACGGAGAAGATCCAAAATGATCCTGGCAC
>JAPXFY010000035.1:2811240-2816240 GCA_030674185.1 Monoplex corrugatus
AACAGACAGACAGACAGACAGAGAAAGAGGTACAGAGAGACAGAGACAGAGAAACAGACAGACAGACAGACAAAGAAAAGGAACAGAGAGACACAAGAGAGAGAACAAGAGACAGACAAGACAGAGACAGAGAGAAGGTGGGAGAAGAAAAAGAACAGAGAAAGAGGTACGGAGAGACAGAGACAGAGAAACAGACAGACAGACAGGAGACAGAGAAAGAGGTACAGAGAGACAGAGAAGAGGGGAGAGAGACAGAGAGAACAGAAGAGAGAGAGGGGGAGAAAGAAAAAGGAAAGAGAGATACAGAGAGAGAGAGAGGGGAGGAGAGACAGAGAAAGAAGAAAAAGAGAAGATGAAGGAAACAGAGAAGAAGAGAAACAGAGAAGAAAAGAGAGACAGAGAGGAGCGAGAGAGAGAAGAGAGAGAGACAAGAGAAGAGAGAGAGAGAAGACAAAAAAGACAGGAGGGAAAGAGAGAGAGGAGAGAAGGAGAGAACAAGAGAGAGAGAGAACAAAGACGAAAGCAACAGAAGAGGAAAAGAGAAGAAGATGACAGAAGAAGACGAGACAGAAGAGGAGTGACGAGAGCGAGAGAGAGAAGATGAGAGAGAAGAGATGGAAGGGAGAGAAGAGAGCAAGAGATAGAGAGCAGAGAGACAACACACACCACCAGAGAGAGATGAAGGACAACAGAGAGAGGAAAAGAGAAACAGAGTGAAGATAATGAAGAGAGAACAAAGAGAGGGAGCTGAAGCGAGATGAGACAGACAGAGTAGAGCAGAGCAGAAGAGAGCATACTGATAGACAGCCAGACAGACGACAGAGGAGATGAGAGTAAGACGCTACACACCACCACCACATCCCTCAAACTCACCACACCCACCACACCACACCACACACCTCACACAAGAGACAGACAGAGACAGATAGAGATCAACTTTATAAGACTGATCTCTCTGTCTGTCTGTCTGTCCGTTGTCATGTCACCGTCGCTCTCTGTCTCTCTCTCTCTCTCTCTTCCTCCTCCTCTCTCGTTCCCTTTCAATCTCCCCACCCTCCTTCTTCCTCTCCGTCTGTCAAGACTGCCTCCCCCTCTCTTCTCTCTCTCTCTGTCAAGACTGCCTCCCCCACCCCGCTCTCTGTCTCTCCCCATCTCTCTCCCCTGTCAAGATTGCCTCCCCCCCCCCTCTCTCTCTCTCTCTCTGTGTCAAGATTGCCTCCCCCACCCGCTCCTCTCTCTCTCTCTCTCTCTCTCTCTCCTCTCTGTGTCAAGATGCCTCCCCACCCCGCTCTCTGTCTCTCTCTCTGTGTCAAGATTGCTCCCCCACCCCGCTCTCTGTCTCTCTCTCCTCTTGTGTCAAGATTGCCTCCCCACCCCGCTCTCTCTCTCTCTCTGTGTCAAGATTGCCTCCCCACCCCGCTCTCTTCTCTCTCTCTTCTCTCTCTCTCTGTCAAGATTGCCTCCCCCACCCCGCTCTCTCTCTCTCTCTCTCTCTCTCTTGTCAAGATTGCCTCCCCCACCCCGCTCTCTGTCTTCTCTCTCTCTGTGTCAAGACTGCCTCCCCCACCCCGCTCTCTGTCTCTCTCTCTCTGTGTCAAGACTGCCTCCCCACCCCCTCTTCTCTCTCTGTGTCAAGATGCCTCCCCACCCGCTCTCTTCTCCTCTCTCTGTGTCAAGATGCCTCCCCACCCGTCTCTGTCTCTCTCTCCTGTGTCAAGATTGCCTCCCCACCCCCCTCGTCTTTTCTCTCTCTGTGTCAAGATGCCTCCCCCACCCCGCTCTCGTCTTCTCTCTCTCTGTGTCAAGATTGCCTCCCCACCCCGCTCTCTGTCTCTCTCTCTCTGTGTCAAGACTGCCTCCCCCACCCCGCTCTCTGTCTCTCTCTCTGTGTCAAGATGCCTCCCCCCCCGCTCTCTGTCTCTCTCTCTCTCTGTCAAGATGCCTCCCCCACCCCCTCTCTTCTCTCTCTCTCTCTCTCCTCTGTCAAGATGCCTCCCCCACCCCGCTCTCTGTCTCTCTCTCTGTGTCAAGATTGCCTCCCCCACCCCGCTCTCTGTCTCTCTCTCTGTGTCAAGACTGCCTCCCCACCCCGCTCTCTGTCTCTCTCTCTGTGTCAAGACTGCCTCCCCCACCCCGCTCTCTGTCTCTCTCTCTGTGTCAAGATGCCTCCCCCACCCCGCTCTCTGTCTCTCTCTCTGTGTCAAGACTGCCTCCCCCACCCCGCTCTCTGTCTCTCTCTCTGTGTCAAGATGCCTCCCCCACCCGCTCTCTCTCTCTCTCTGTCTCCTCCCACTCTCTCTCTCTCTCTCTGTGTCAAGATTGCCTCCCCACCCCCCCTGCTCTCTGTCTCTCTCTCTGTGTCAAGATTGCCTCCCCACCCCGCTCTCTGTCTCTCTCTCTCTCTTGTGTCAAGATTGCCTACCCCACCCCGCTCTCTGTTTCTCTCTCTCTGTGTCAAGACTGCCTCCCCCACCCCGCTCTCTGTCTCTCTCTCTTTCTCTCTCTCTTGTGTCAAGATGCCTCCCCCACCCCGCTCTCTCTCTCTCTCTTTTTTCTCTCTGTGTCAAGATTGCCTACCCCCACCCGCTCTCTGTCTCTCTCTCTTTCTTCTGTGTCAAGACTGCCTCCCCTACCCCGCTCTCTGTCTGTCTTCTCTCTCTCTGTGTCAAGACTGCCTCCCCACCCGCTCTCTCTCTCTCTCTGTGTCAAGACTGCCTCCCCCACCCCGCTCTCTGTCTCTCTCTCTTGTCAAGATGCCTCCCCCACCCCCTCTCTCTCTCTCTGTGTCAAGATGCCTCCCCACCCCGCTCTCTCTCTTCTCTCTCTTGTGTCAAGATTGCCTCCCCCACCCCCTCTCTGTCTCTCTCTCTGTGTCAAGATTGCCTCCCCCACCCCGCTCTCTCTTCTCTCTGTGTCAAGACTTGCCTCCCCCACCCCGCTCTCTGTCTCTCTCTCTGTGTCAAGATTGCCTCCCCCACCCCGCTCTCTGTCTCTCTCTCTGTGTCAAGATGCCTCCCCCACCCCGCTCTCTGTCTCCTCTCTCTGTGTCAAGACTTGCCTCCCCCACCCCGCTCTCTCTCTCTCTGTGTCAAGATGCCTCCCACCCGCTCTCTCTCTCTTCTGTGTCAAGACTGCCTCCCCCACCCCGCTCTCTCTCCTCTGTGTCAAGATGCCTCCCACCCCTCTCTCTCTCTCTGTGTCAAGACTGCCTCCCCCACCCCGCCTCTCTCTCTCTGTCAAGAGCCTCCCCCACCCCGCTCTCATCTCCCTCTTGTCAAGATTGCCTCCCCACCCCCCCGTCTCTCTCTCTGTGTCAAGATGCCTCCCCACCCCTCTCTCTCTTCTCTCTGTGTCAAGACTGCCTCCCCCACCCCGCTCTCTTCTCTCTCTCTGTGTCAAGATTGCCTCCCCACCCCGCTCTCTGCTCTCTCTCTGTGTCAAGACTGCCTCCCCCACCCCGCTCTCCTGTCTCTCTCTGTGTCAAGATTGCCTCCCCCACCCCGCTCTCTGTCTCTCTCTCTGTGTCAAGACTGCCTCCCCCACCCCTGCTCTCTCTCTCTCTGTGTCAAGATGCCCCCCCACCCCGCTCTCTGCTCTCTCTCTTTCAAGATGCCTCCCCCACCCCGCTCTCTGTCTCTCTCTCTGTGTCAAGATTGCCTCCCCCACCCCGCTCTCTGTCTCTCTCTCTTGTCAAGACTGCCTCCCCCACCCGCTCTCTGTCTCTCTCTCTGTGTCAAGATTGCCTCCCCCACCCCGCTCTCTCTCTCCTCTCTGTCAAGACTGCCTCCCCCCCCCGCCTCTGTCTTCTCTCTGTGTCAAGATTGCCTCCCCACCCACTTCACCTCTCTCTGTCAGATGCTCCCACCCGTCTCTCTTTTCAAGACTGTCCTCCCCACCCCCCTCTCTCCTCTCTCTTTCAAGACTGCCTCCCCCACCCCCCTCCCTCTGCTCCCCATCTCTCTTCTTGTCAAGATTCACTCCCCACACCCGCCTCTGCTCTCTCTCCTCTCTCAAGATGCCATCCCACACCCACCTCTCTGTCTCATCTCTATGTCAAGATGCCCCCACACCACCCTTCTCTTCTCTGTCAAGATGCCTCCCCACCACGCTCATCTTCTCTCATCAGACTCTACACCCAGCTCTCTCATCACTACAAGAGCCACCACACACCCATCACTTATCAGTGAGATGCCATCACTCACAGACTCACACACCCCCCTCCACCCCATCCCACACCAACCTTTTCTATCACTAAGATCCCCTCACACAACACCACCCTACACACACAACACACACAACATACAAGATACACAATTACACATCAACAAACACACATACCCATACACACACCTACCACACACACACAACACACACACACAACACACACACACAGATGCACACTACAGACACAAACACACAGAACACACATACGAACACACACACACACACACACACCACACAAACACAACAGAGCACACTCACAACAAACCACAGATACACACATACGACACAAAACAACACAACTACATGAATGCACACTCACAGCACCAACCGATACACACATACAACTTACACACACACAACACAAACAAAACGCACAGCAGACAGCACAATACACAAAAACACACAACAGCAACACACACACAAACACACAGACGACAACCACACAGAGACAGCACAAGACACACACACACACACACAACACACCAGCACACACACACACACAGACACACAGCAACACACAACACACACACAGTCTCTACAATCCATAACCATTATGTTATCAGAAATCAGAACAACGTTCCTGTGATGCTTGTTGATTTCTTCCTGCAAGTGATGCAGACACGAAAAAGTAGAGAGGCTGTATCAACAGCAGAAGAGACAGAGAGAGAGGAGGGGGGGGGGGAGGAGGAGAGAGATAGGAGAGAGGAGTGAGAGACAGACAGACAGAAACAAGAAACAAAGAGAGAACAGAGACGGAGAGACACAAAGACAGAAAA
>JAPXFY010000035.1:2863740-2866240 GCA_030674185.1 Monoplex corrugatus
TGGATATTTATCTTCCCTTTGTCTCCACTGTTTTACTACAAAGATCTAGAGTTTCAGTTTCAGTGTCATTTTTCTCAAGTTGACGTCTCCGCGCTCAGAACGAATTCCATATCGACTAACGTCACTGGTGCCATGTGTATGGTGATCATGGCACAAGCCTTAAAATTTGCCTGCACATAAACCCGTGAGCTGGCCAGGTCCTGAGGCCCAACCTAGACTATGTTTTATTTAGTCTATATTTCATACTGTTTCTGGTCCACTCTCCTGGAACAAACTTCCTTTTCTCAGTCCGTCAGCAACCTACTTTTGCCTCCTTCAAGTCCGCTCTCAAAACTCACCTTTTCTCCTCTGCATAAAATCCTAACCTCACTCAACCCCCCCCCCCCCCCCCTCTGCAGCCTGTCTCCGCTCGGAGGGGATTCACATGGTTATAATATATAATCGTAATGATATGCTCTCTACAATTTTCCATTGCTTTTATTCTTGCTTTTATTGCTTTTATTCTTTCTCCCCAGTTATAGCCATGCGTGTGTGTGTGTGTGTGTGTGTGTGTGTGTGTGTGTGTGTGTGTGTTGTGTGTGTGTGTGTGTGTGTGTGTGTGTGATGTGTGTGTGTGTATGTGTGTGGTGTGTGGTGGTGTGTGTGGCGTGCGTGGTGCGTGCGTCGTGCGTGCGTGCGTGCTGGTGCGTGTGTGTCTGTTTCAGCGCTTAGATTTGATTTTATCAAGATTTTGCGCTATATAAATATTGTAATTATTATTATAATTAATTATTATTATTATTATCAGCCTACCACTGGAATATATTTTGTACTGGTATTTTATCAGCCTACCACTGGAATATATTTTATACTGTATTTTATCAGCCTACCACTGGAATATATTTTGTACTGGTATTTTATCAGCCTACCACTGGAATATATTTTTACTGGTATTTTATCAGCCTACCACTGGAATATATTTTATACTGGTATTTTATCAGCCTACCACTGGAATATATTTTGTACTGGTATTTTATCAGCCTACCACTGAATATATTTATACATTTAATACACTGTATTTTATACTGTATTTAAAAGGAAATATTTTATACTGTATATATAATTAATAATTTAACTGGATTTTATCACAACTAAATATTTAACTATAGCTACCCTGATAAATTTATACTGGAACACCACCCTATATATTTTATATGTATTTTATCGCTAAACACTGGAATTATTTTATACTATTTTTCTCTACCACAAAACATGGTATTATCAGCTACACTGGAATATTTAGTATGTGTGATTTATCAGTAATTGGAATATATTGTAATGTGTATTTTGTCAGCCTACCACTGGAAATATTTTATACTGGTATTTTATCACCTACCACTGGAATATATTATACTGTTTATCAGCTACGATAACGATTTCGCAATAAATATTTACGTATTTATACCACACTGGAATATATTATTATTATCAGCCTACCACTGGAATATATTTTATACTGGTATTTAATCAGCCTACCACTGAATATATTTTATACTGGTATTTTAATCAGCCTAACACTGGAATATATTTATACTGTATTTATCAGCCTACCACTGGAATATATTTATACTGGTATTTATCAGCCTACCACTGGAATATATTTATACTGGTATTTTATCACCTACCACTGGAATATATTTTATACTGGTATTTTAATCAGCCTACCCCTGGAATATATTATAACTGGATTTTATCAGCCTACCACTGAATAATTATCTGATTTATCACCTACCACTGGAATATATTTAACTAGGATATTTTATCAGCCTACCATGGAATATATTTTATACTGGATTTTATCAGCCTACCACTGGAAATATTTATACTGTATTTACAGCTACACTGAATATTTTAGTACTGTATTTTACTCACTACCACTGGAATATATTTTATACTGTATTTTCACTACCAGGAATATATTAATAAGTATGTCACACATCTACCTGAAAAATGTATATACAGTAAACCACTGACACCTATATGTCAAACATGCTAGTACTGTCTAAAAGAACATAGTCAAGCAATATTATCTAAACATCAGTAGATAATTGATAGAAGTGAGTAAGCAAATGAGCAAGCTGATAGTATGCCAATACAAGTAATTAGATCAAGGTCACATGTGCACCGATATATCACAGTCAAACCAGCACTGAGCACCGATATATCACAGTCAAACCACACTGAGCACCGATATATCACAGGAAACACAACACTGAGCACTGATATATCACAGTCAAACCAACACTGAGCACCGATATATCACAGTCAAACCAACACTGAGCACCGATATATCACAGTGAAACACAACACTGAGCACTGATATATCACACTCAAACCAACACTGAGCACCGATATATCACAATCAAACCAACACTGAGCACTGATATATCACACTCAAACCAACACTGAGCACCGATATATCACACTCAAACCAACACTGAGCACCGATATATCACACTCA
>JAPXFY010000035.1:2903740-2906240 GCA_030674185.1 Monoplex corrugatus
CTCAGACAGTATTCTTTGGATTGAATATCTTTGTTTGGGTCTGTGAGTTATGAATTTATTATTAACACTGAGACTGATCAACAGGAAAGGTGGAGGGAAAGAGAGCACCAGGTACACCCAGGGAGAAAATACTGGACGGACTTGCAGGGTGGCTGAAGACAGAGAGGGTGGAAGATGTACTTGCAGCGACAGGGGATAGATGCATATGAAGGGCAATGATCGCCAACGCCATGGTGGATAGGGTGCGGGAGTCTTAGACTTAAACAGTCATTCAGGAAAAGAGAACTCAGATGGAAACAGTGGCACATGTAAATAAAGTCTGTGACATAATGATACTAGAAACAGAAAGCAAAGGTAAGGGGTTGGAACTAAACAGCAGGAAGACTGAAGTCATGGTGATCAGTAAAAAACATGAAATCCCCTCATGCAAAATAACAGCAAATGGCACAACCTTGACACAGGCTGATAAATTCAAATACCTGGGAACGATCATTTCATCAGACGGCAGATGCACATCAGAAATAGCCGGCAGAATCGGCCAAGCCAAAACAGCATTCGAGAAGATGACAGGCATTCTTACCAACAAATGCCTATCAATTAACATCAGGAAGAGAGTTCTTGAATGTTATATAATGTTATATAGAACCAATACTGTTGTACGGATCCGAGGCGTGGACAGTCAACAAGCAAAGCCAGAACAAGATTGAGACAGCCGAGATGTGGTTTCTAAGAAGAATGTTGAGAGTTCCATGGACAGCAAAGAAAACAAACGAGACAGTCTTGATGGAGGCAGACACAAGTAGATCACTGATAAGGAAGATTAGGAAAAGACAGGCAACATTTACAGGCCATTTTATGAGGAAGGGGGATTTGGAGCACCTGGTCACAACAGGAAAGCTGGAGGGAAAGAGAGCACCGGGTAGACCCAGGGAGAAAATGCTGGACGGACTTGCAGAGTGGCTGGGGACGAGGGGGGTGGAAGAGATGCTAGGGGCAACGAGAGATAGAGGCAGATGGAAGTCCATGATCGCCAACGCCATGCGGCAGGGCACCTGATGATGATAATGATTATAATGCTTAATTCATTAAAATTATTAGCACATTAATTTAGTTGGGCTTATTTTCCATATTTTCAGTGTCATTAATTATATTTTATCGTAACTAATAATATGCATGTACATCCTAACTTTTAATTTTTTTTAATTTTTTTGCAGGCAAAGCGGCAATTTGATTTAGATCTAAGCGGCAATTTAATTTAACCATGGCTGGTAATTTGACAGACGAGGAGTGCAAATGGATTTTAAAACAATACTGGAAGACAGATGGACTCTTTTTGGGGGGATTGTAAAGGAAAGGGTTTTCGCACGCAAGCCGCGCACTGTTAATGACATGAATCAGTTCATCTTGCAGGCTTGTCAAGAAATTGATGCTGATAAAGATCTGTGTGCTAGAGTGTGCATGAGTGTCCGCTCTCGATTAGAGGAGTGTGTGAATACCGACGGCAAGCAGTTTAAGTATCTGAGGGATTTAAGGCTGTGCTTGTTATTACATGTATATGCAATATTCTTTGTTTGTATAATAAATGCAATGAGTATTGTACGTGTTTTCTTTTTTCATAACTGTATACCTACTTTTGCACCCCCCTGTATATGTACTCGATTATCAATCCTAAGAAATAGTCGATAAGACTTTATCAAACACATACAGGTGAATGGACCAGCAAGGCAGAAAATGATAGGAAAAATGACAGAAAGCAAAAGAACAAGGCGGAAACAAATAGAGTGACAGAAAAGAGGAAATTTCTACGCACAGAATTTCCAGAAGGTGGGGGATACTGTTTACACTGAAAGAGCCCCTGGCAACCCCCCATGGGGGAAATCGTGTCACATCAATAAGGCAAAAATAAATAAATAAATAAATAGAAAATCAACCTGTTATAATGAATCACTTTGTTCAAAACAATGTCATAAAGTCGAGGCATGGTCAACTCAAAATAAATCATTACAAGAGATAAATAATATCATATATCACACACATCATGAACGTAAAAGTCAACGATTACAATATAAATTCAAACCATCATCAAGAAACACAAAGAAATCAAAACTTGTTCATGATATCCAATGCTGAGGAGAGAGAACAAGGAAAAATTCATCAAACGCTGAAAAGATGAATAAAACAAAACATTATTCAAACAAATTAAACGAACAATGTCTGCGCGTTAGGAATGGTGTTCACATCGTATACTTAACCAAATAATAAAAAAAACAAATCACAATATCACACAAATACATTCAAATCAAACAATTACATAAAGATGTCAATCCTCAGGGCTTCAAACAGGAGGAGGAAAAAAACCCACTGAAACTCTCTCGGGGGGGGGGGGGGGGGGGGAGTGTCCGGGGGCTATGAACGCTTGCAAGGCGATCACGGATGCCTTGCTCCTTTCGGGTTTTTTTTTTTTTTTTTTTTTCTTTTTGTGAAAAACCGAAATTGCGGA
>JAPXFY010000035.1:2913740-2918740 GCA_030674185.1 Monoplex corrugatus
CCACCTGGTGGGCAAAGAGTGGAGATATTTCCCATCTATCCACCCAGACAGCTCCACCTGGTGGGAAAAAGGTGGAGGATTTTTTCCCATCTATCCACACAGACAGCTCCACCTGGTGGGAAAAGGGTGGAGATGTTTCCCATCTCCCAGGTCAACATGTGTGTGCAGAACCAACAGTGACTAAATCCCCTTTCGTCTGTACATATATGCGCGAAGAACAGTAGACAATCGTCGCACGTTAAAGATCCTGTAAATCACGCCAGTGTTGGGTGGTGGCTTAGGGAAATTGAAAAAGGCCCAGCAAGCACACCCACCGAAGGAGGAGTATGCAAGACTGTGCAGCAACATGCCCACTACGCAGCGCGCGCAAAACAATACGCATACATGCATTCCAGAAAAATCGTCACACCTTAAAAAAAATATTTAAAAAAATAAATAAATAAAAAAAACTCAACTAACGGGGAAGAGGAATCATCTTTGGCAGTTGATATGAATATGCGTCATGGCCATGAACAATAATCCATAGAGACCATGATAACAATCCATCAAATCCTTGGACAATAATAATCCATAAAATCCACCAATAACAATCGATAGATTCCTTGGACAATAATAATCCATAAAATCCACCAATATTAATCCATAAAATCCACCAATATTAATCCATAAAATCCACCATAACAATCCATAAAATCCACCATAACAATCCATAAAATCCACCCATAACAATCCATAAAATCCTTGGACGATAATAATCCATAAAATCCACCAATAACAATCGATAGATTCCTTGGACAATAATAATCCATGGAATCTACCAATGGCAATCCATAAAATCCACCCATTATAATTCTTAAAATCCACCAACAATCCATAAAGTCAATGAACAGAAATCCATAAATCCATGAATAGTCATCTGTGGAATTATGAAAAAAAAAATATATACACATGAAATAAAGACCACTCGTTCTTTGTTTATGTTTATATTTCACAAAAGAAAGACAATTCGTTCTTTCATTATCTTGAACTTTTGAAAAATAAAGATAAAAAATAACTGAAGGTAATCCACACCTTTGGATAATAGACATCATCATGTTCATGGCGCTGACCAATTCATCGCTACGGGGGGCGGGGGGGGGGGGGGGCGAGGGGTTAAAAAAAAACAAGCCTGAATACAAATACATATTCATAACTAAGCACAAACTTATAATAAAAAACAACTGGCCTATATTATCTCAAATTTATTCTACACATCACATTTCCTTTCAGCCAAAGATGCACACAATACATGTACCCAATCATCAATCCTAAGTATGTAAGACTTTACCGAACACATACAGGTGTATGGACCAGCCAGGCAGAAAATGATAGGAAAAAAATGACAGAAAGCAAAGGAGGAAGAAAGAAACAAAGAGAGTGGCAGAAAAGAGGACATTTCTAGCACAGAACTTCCAGAAGGTGGGAATACTATTTGTACTGAAACAGCCCCCGGCATCATCACAGTGGGATTGAATAAATATATGTATATGTCTATCTATATAACTGAATAAATATATGTATATATCTATCTATATAACTGAATAAATATATGTATATGTCTATCTATATAACTGAATAAATATATGTATATATCTATCTATATAACTGAATAAATATATGTATATGTCTATCTATATAACTGAATAAATATATGTATATATCTATCTATATAACTGAATAAATATATGTATATATCTATCTATATAACTGAATAAATATATGTATATATCTATCTATATAACTGAATAAATATATGTATGTATCTATCTATATAACTGAATAAATATATGTATATATCTATATAACTGAATAAATATATGTATATATCTATCTATATAACTGAATAAATATATGTATAATGTCTATCTATATAACTGAATAAATATATGTATATATCTATCTATATAACTGAATAAATATATGTATATATCTATCTATATAACTGAATAAATATATGTATATATCTATCTATATAACTGAATAAATATATGTATGTATCTATCTATATAACTGAATAAATATATGTATATATCTATATAACTGAATATATATATGTATATATCTATCTATATAACTGAATAAATATATGTATATATCTATCTTTATTACTGAATAAATATATGTATATATCTATCTATATTACTGAATAAATATATGTATATATCTATCTATATAACTGAATAAATATATGTATATATCTATCTATATTACTGAATAAATATATGTATATATCTATCTATATAACTGAATAAATATATGTATCTATCTATCTATATAACTATGTACTGTATATAAAATCTATATAATTATATATTGCATATAAATGAATGAAATTAACCATCTAACAACATCAGCACTGCAAGTGACATATACATTTTAAAACGAAACAACAACAACGATATCACTCATCATACATACATATTCTGCATAATTCCTGTTTGAATAAAATCAACAATTAACAATATCAACACCGCAAACAAACAAAATGTGCACGTAAGAAAACCGTATAAAACTGATAATATCACATATCACACAATATTACACATACACATACATACAATATATATGATGTTGAATACACAAGATCAACAGCTTACAATATCAACACTGCAAACAACATGTGCATAGAAGAAAACAGGATAACAAAGATAATATCACACACACACACACACACACACACATACACACACATACACACACACACACATACACACACACACACACACACATACACACACATACACACACATACACACACATACATACACATACACACACACATACACATACACACACATACACACACACACATACACATATATATATATATATATATATATATATATATATATATATATATATATATATATATATAGACAGATAGATAGATAGACAGACAGATAGATAGATAGATAGACAGATAGATAGATAGATAGATAGATAGATAGACAGATAGATAGATAGATAGATAGATAGATAGACAGACAGATAGATAGATAGATAGATAGATAGATAGATAGATAGATAGAGACAGAGAGATAGAGACAGAGACAGACAGAGAAAAGAGAGAGGAGACAGAGACAGAGACACAGAGACGAAGAAGAGAGAGAGAGAAACAGAGAGAGAAGAGAACAGAGAGAGAGAAACAGAGAGAGAGAAACAGAGGAGAGAGAAACAGAGAGAGAAGAAACAGAAGAGAGAGAGAAACAAGAGAGAAGAACAGAGAGAGAAAACAGAGAGAGAGAAACAGAGAGAGAGAAACAGAGAGAGAGAGAGAGAACAGAGAGAGAGAAAAACAGAGAGAGAGAGAGAAACAGAGAGACGGGAAGAGAGAGAGAAACAGAGAGAAGAGAGAAGAAACAGAGAGAAGAGAGAGACAGAGAGAGAGAAACAGAGAGACAGAGAGAGAGAAACAGAGAGACAGAGAGAGAGAGAAACAGAGACAAGAGAGAGAGAACAGAGAGACAGAGAGAGAGACAGAGAGAGAGAAGAAGAGAGAGAGAAACAGAGAGAGAGAGAGAGAAACAGAGACAGAGAGAGGAGAAACAGAGAGACAGAGAGAGACAGAGAGAGAGAACAGAGAGAAGGAGAAGAGAGAGAGAAACAGAGAGACAGAGAGAGAGAAACAGAGAGACAGAGAGAGACAGAGAGAGAGAAAGAGAAGACAGAGAGAGAGAGAAACAGAGACAGAGAGAGAGAAAGAGACAGAGAAGAGAAACAGAGAGACAGAGAGAGAGAAACAGAGAGACAGACACAGAGACAGACAGAGAGAGACAGAGAGAGACAGAGAGAGAGAAAACAGAGAGACAGAGAGAGAGAAACAGAGAGACAGACACAGAGACAGACAGAAGACAGAGAGACAGAGAGAGAGAGACAGAGAGAGAGAAACAGAGAGACAGACACGAGAAGACAGAGAGACAGAGAGAGACAGAGAGAGAGAAACAGAGAGCAGAGAGAGAGAAACAGAGAGACAGAGAGAGAGAAACAGAGAGACAAGAGCAAGAGACAGACAGAGAGAGACAGAGAGAGAGAGAGAAGACGAGAGAACAGAGAAGAGGAGAGAAACAGAGAGACAGAGAGAGAGAAACAGAGAGAGAGAGAGAGAAACAGAGAGAGAGAAACAGAGAGAGAGAAACAGAAACAGAAAACAGAGACAGAGACAGACAGAGAGAGAATGAACAGCTTACAATATCAACACTGCAAACAGCCGGCGTTCGTAAAAAAATCAACAGTTATAAGCATTATTGTACATATGTAATACATATTGTGTTACGTCAATAACATAACAACATTAACATCACATAATGACATAACAACATTTAACATCACATAATGACATAACAACATTTAACATCACATAATGACATAACAACATTAACATCACATAATGACATAACAACATTTACATCACATAATGACATAACAACATTAATATCACAGGCCACAGGTAGCCATGACAACAGGCAGCAGTAATGAAATCAACCATTATTAATATTGTCTTTCTTCCATGTAGGGGGGGGTACTGTTTATACTTTAACGGTGTCGCCTTTTATCGCGTTGTTTGTGACATTGTCTAAAGCCCAGCCGACTGCGTAGAGCCATACCAGGGCTTATAAACGTTTCAAAAACGTACACAATATTTCAAAAGGGTGAAAACAGGAAAAGAAAGTGAAATACACATAACCACACACACTACAAACAACACATACATCACGAAACCCAATAATACTGACGATATCACTGACATCGCTCCCTATATAATATATATATAAATGGAAGACGTGAGAAAACTTGTCGGGGTGAGGGAAGGGTTGGGTGGGGGGTTAAAGTTGTTCCTGTGTTTCTGTGCTCAGTGGTTAAAGTGTTTGAGAGAGAGAGAGAGAGAGAGAGAGAGAGAGAGAGAGAGGAGAGAGAGAGAAAAAGAGAAAGAGAGAGAGAGAGATACAAAGAAAGACAGAGAA
>JAPXFY010000035.1:2921240-2923740 GCA_030674185.1 Monoplex corrugatus
AACACCACCACGTCAAAACCAGGCGACGTCTCCACACCGACATCGCACACAACAACAACAACAACAACAGCAAAGCCGAGGGCCAGCACAGCAGGACCCACACACAGTGCCACCACAACAACCACTACATTAACCCTTTGACCTCCGCACCCTATCTACCAGCGTCCTGCATTGTCAACTATGCTCATCACCATCAAGTGCCCTGCCACATGGCGTTGCATCTATCTCTTGTTGCTGCAAGCACCTCTTCCACCCTCTCTGTCTTCAGCCACCCTGCAAGTCCGGCCAATATTTTTTCCCTGGGTCTACCTGGTGCTCTCTTTCCCTCCAGCTTTCCTGTTGTGACCAGGTGTTCTAATTCCCCTTTCCTCATAAAACGGCCTATAAATGCTGCCTGTCTTTTCCTAATCTTCCTTATGAATGATCTTCCTGTGTCTGCCTCCATCAAGACTGTCTCGTTTGTTTTCTTTGCTGTCCATGGAACTCTCAACATTCTTCTTAGAAACCACATCTTGGCTGCCTCAATCTTGTTCTGGCTTTGCCTGTTGACTGTCCACGTCTCACAACCGTATAACAGTATCGGTTCCATATAACATTCAAGAACTCTCTTCCTGATGTTAATTGATAGGCATTTGTTGGCAAGAATGCTTGTCATCTTACTGAACGCTGTTTTGGCTTGGCCGATTCTGCTGGCTATTTCTGATGTGCATCTGCCGTCTGATGAAATGATCGTTCCCAGATATTTAAACTTAACAACCTGCCTCAATGTTGTGCCGTTTGCTGTTATTTTGCATGAGGGGATTTTTTTTTTTTTTACTGATCACTATGACTTTAGTCTTCTTACTGTTTAGTTCCAACCCTTACCTTTGCTTTCAAATTCTAGTATATTCACAAGGTTTTGTAGGTCCCTTTCATTTTCTGCAATTAGCACAGGGTCATTTGCATATAATTTTGTTTCGTTTATCATTTTCCTCCAACCTTTAATCCATGGTCTTCCTCTAGGTTTCTCATGATGTTTTCGCTGTAAAGTGAAAACAGACCTGGTGACAAAACACAACCTTGTCTGACTCCTCTTTTGATATTTTGAAAAGAGTTTATACCGTTTTCTATACTCACTGCAAAAGTTTGTTCCCAATACATATTTCTGATTATTCGTAGATCTTTTCCATCAATATTGAGTCTTTCTAGTTGATTGATCAATACTTCATGTCTTACCGATCGAAAGCCTTGGTATAATCAACAAAGCATTAAATACAAATCCTTATTCATCTCATTTGACCTCTCTATGATAGTTCTTAGGATGTATATGGCATTAATAGTTCCTTTCCCTTCCACAAATCCACACTATTCATCTGCTGTTTTCTCTTTTGATTGTATTCCTTGTCCTCATCATGATTATTCTTAACAGGATCTTGGTTACATGACTCATCAAACTGATTGTGCGATGGAGTTCGCATTCTATAGCCCCTGTCTTCTTTGGAAGCGCAATTAAAACTGATTTTGACATTATCTTCAGGGATTTTTCCAGTGTCGTGAATTTCATTTACGCTAGCAACGCACACACAAAAATTAACCCTTTGATTCCCTCACCCTCTCCGCCAGCTTCCTGCAGGAGAAGAGGGAGAGGGAGTCAAAAGATCATGATTTTTGAAGTTGGTGGATGGAGTGCAGGAAGTCAAAGGGTTAATTACACAACAACAAGCCAAAGGTCAGAGGGCATCGTGGGTGGGAGGAGAGGGGGGGGGAGGGGGATGATGTGGGAGAGACCTGGGACTCCTCGCCGATGCTGGTGAGTTTGGTCTGACTGCGTTCCTTCAGGTGGTTGGACTGGGCCAGCTCGATCTCCAGTCGGTTCAGCTGTTGGCGTTGTTCCAGGATCTTCAGGTCCCGCTCTCTGATGGACTCCTCCAGGGCCTCTGTGTCCTGCATTCCCTTCTGACAGCGTGGATAGGGGGGGAGGGACAGTTAGATGGACAGACAGACAGACACACACAGACAGACAGACAGACACACACACACACACACAGACAGACACACACACACACAGACAACGGTTGTGGCATCTTCGAGCGCTTCTGTATTCTGCATTCCTTTCTGAGAGCGTGGACAGGGGACATTTAGATGGACAGACACTGAAACAGACAGACAGACAGACAGACAGACAAACAGACACACAGACAGACACACAGACAGACAAACAGACACACAGACAGACAGACAACGGTTGTGGCATCTTCCAGGGCCTCTGTGTCCTGCATTCCCTTCTGACAGCGTGGATATGGGGGACAGTTAGATGGACAGACAGACAGACAGACAGACAGGCAGACAGACAGACAGACAGACAATGAAGCACGCATATTTGTGGCATTTTCGAGCGTTTCCGTATCTTGCATTTCTGTCTGACAGCGCGGACAGGGACAGTTAGACGGGCAGGTACAGAGACAGGCAGACAGATAGACAGACAGACAGACAGACACAGACATTGGCTGAAGCATGGTTA
>JAPXFY010000035.1:2941240-2943740 GCA_030674185.1 Monoplex corrugatus
TAACAACAAAACAACAACAAACAAACAAACAACAAACAACAAACAAACAAGAACAACAAATGAACAAACAACAAACAACAAACAACAAACAAACAACAAACAAACAAACAAACAACAACAAACAAACTAAAACCTACCAAACTATGTCTCGTCATAACCACAACATTATATCACAATGACATAATACTGATAAAATAACCAACAGTGTCATAACTAATATAACAACAAGACAAAGAGTCGACCAAAAAAAAATAATAATAAATAAAAAAATAAATTAAAAAAAAGAAGGGGAAAAAGGGAAAAATCCTTCATATTCATGTTCACATTCATATCCATAATCATGTTCACATTCATATCCATAATCATGTTCACATTCATATCCATAATCATGTTCACATTCATATCCATATTCATGTTCATATACATTTCTTTGGTCACAGCACATTTACCATGTGAAATTCAGGCTGCTCTCCCCCTTTGACAGCGCGTCGCCACAACGCAGCGCCAGCCAGTTTCTGTTACAGAGACTTCAGAAAGCCAAGAAGGTTCATTTGCCTCCCAGGAGAGAGACGTGGGAAATCAACCGATCTCTCAAATATTTCCTACCAGGGCGACCAGGCCAAGGAGAGAGACGCGGGAAATCAACCGATCTCTCAAATATTTCCTACCAGGGCGACCAGGCCAAGGAGAGAGACGCGGGAAATCAACCGATCTCTCAAATATTTCCTACCAGGGCGACCAGGCCAAGGAGAGAGACGCGGGAAATCAACCGACCTCTCAAATATTTTCTACCAGGCCAACCACCAGGCCAACCACCAGGCCAACCACCAGGACAACCACCAGGACAACCACCAGGACAACCACCAGGCCAATGCTCTGCTCTTCATGAAGTTTAACTGCCGTGGGATCTTTTCCTTTTTTTTTTTCACCTTTTTTATCCATTTTTTAATCCATTTTTTATCCATTTTTTATCCATTTTTTATCCATTTTTTAATCCATTTTTTTATCCATTTTTTATCCATTTTTTTTTTCACCTTTTTTATCCTTTTTTTTATCCATTTTTTTATCCATTTTTTTATCCATTTTTTTATCCATTTTTTTATCCTTTTTTTATCCATTTTTTTATCCTTTTTTTATCCATTTTTTTATCCATTTTTTTATCCATTTTTTATCCATTTTTTTATCCATTTTTTTATCCTTTTTTTATCCATTTTTTTATCATTTTTTTATCCATTTTTTTATCCATTTTTTTATCCATTTTTTTATCCTTTTTTTATCCATTTTTTTATCCTTTTTTTATCCATTTTTTTATCATTTTTTTTATCCATTTTTTTATCCATTTTTTTATCCTTTTTTTATCCATTTTTTTATCATTTTTTTATCCTTTTTTTTATCCTTTTTTTTATCCTTTTTTTTATCCATTTTTTTATCCTTTTTTTATCCTTTTTTTATCCTTTTTTTATCCTTTTTTTAATCCTTTTTTTTATCCTTTTTTTTATCCATTTTTTATCCTTTTTTTATCCTTTTTTTTATCCATTTTTTTATCCTTTTTTTATCCTTTTTTTATCCTTTTTTTTATCCTTTTTTTATCCTTTTTTTTATCCTTTTTTTTATCCTTTTTTTTATCCATTTTTTATCCTTTTTTTTATCCTTTTTTTTATCCATTTTTTTATCCTTTTTTTATCCTTTTTTTATCCTTTTTTTTATCCTTTTTTTATCCTTTTTTTTATCCTTTTTTTTATCCTTTTTTTATCCTTTTTTTTATCCTTTTTTTATCCTTTTTTTTATCCTTTTTTTTATCCTTTTTTTATCCTTTTTTTATCCTTTTTTATCCATTTTTTTATCCATTTTTTTATCCTTTTTTTATCCTTTTTTTTATCCTTTTTTTATCCTTTTTTTTATCCTTTTTTTTATCCTTTTTTTATCCTTTTTTTTATCCTTTTTTTATCCATTTTTTTATCCATTTTTTTATCCATTTTTTTATCCTTTTTTTATCCATTTTTTTATCATTTTTTTATCCTTTTTTTTATCCTTTTTTTTATCCTTTTTTTATCCTTTTTTTTATCCTTTTTTTATCCTTTTTTATCCATTTTTTTATCCTTTTTTTTATCCTTTTTTTATCCTTTTTTTTATCCTTTTTTTATCCTTTTTTTTATCCTTTTTTTTATCCTTTTTTTATCCTTTTTTTTATCCTTTTTTTATCCTTTTTTTTATCCTTTTTTTATCCTTTTTTTTATCCTTTTTTTTATCCTTTTTTTATCCTTTTTTTATCCTTTTTTTTATCCTTTTTTTTATCCTTTTTTTTATCCTTTTTTTTATCCATTTTTTATCCTTTTTTTTATCCATTTTTTTTTCCTTTTTTTATCCTTTTTTTATCCTTTTTTTTATCCTTTTTTTTATCCTTTTTTTATCCTTTTTTTTATCCTTTTTTTATCCTTTTTTTTATCCATTTTTTTATCCTTTTTTTATCCATTTTTTTAACAGGAATAGTCATCACTAG
>JAPXFY010000035.1:2958740-2966240 GCA_030674185.1 Monoplex corrugatus
AAAAGAATAAGAACGCGTATTTGGAACAAACGTTCGGCCAACAGGCCTATGTGAAGCGTATGATCACAAACAAACAAACAAACAAACACCAAATACAACAATTAGGAGAAAAAGACTGAAACTCCCCTGCTCTTCCTTCCAGTGTGAGAAAAGGAACAAACTGCTGTTCCTTCCAATGTGAGAAAAGTTTATTCCTTTTCTCACACTGTAAGGAACAGCAGGGGAGTTTCAGTCTTTTTCTCCTAAATTGTTGTATCTGGTGTTCGTTTGTTTGTAATCTTACGCTCGACAAAGGCCAGTTGGCCGAAAATTTGCGCCTGTCTTGTCTTGTTGTATTAAATACGCCTTCTTATTCTTTTTTCCTGTTTTTTTCTGGTTCCTGTTTGCTTGAACGCGGGCAGTCACACTTGTTTTGGTCCTTGACTCACCGTTTCCACACGCGTCAAGACTTTCTCCAGCTCGTCCTTCGTGTCGTCAGCGACACGCTGCGCCATGGAACGCGCGTTGCGGTCGATGACGGCCTGGGCCGGTGCATCCCCACGATCAAGGATGGAGATGCTGCCCACGTAATTCATGGCGCTGCTGAAACAGACAGACATCACCTCTGTACCAATAGACATCATTTTGTATGTACACTGTAACATACGGACATTATCAGTGATTAGGGAACCCAAAAAACATGAAAATAGAATCAAGACACGTGTGTAATAAAAAAAATAAAAAAATTTCGGATTGTCACTCTCGGTTTTCGTGGAAATCTGCAAATTCGCGGAAAAGTGGGAGCCCTGCATATATATCAGAGCTGTAACCATCTCAAATATACACACCTCACTGGACACAGACAATACTGTATCACAGAGAGTGGAATAATATACACTTGTTATTGTCACTGTTGTTGTTATTGTTATTGTTATTGTTATTGTTGTTGTTACCTGTGTCTCTTCCCACTGTGTCCGATGTCAAACTGCTCCCACACATTTTTGCCGATTTTTTCCATAAGAAAATTCTCAAGATCCGTGACAGTTTTCCACCATTTCAAAGTACTGGTTCAAACACTGTGTCGTTTTCTGGCTCACCACTTGTAAATTTCATTCCAGTTTCTGAAGACCTTGTCCGGAAGACCATTCTTAAGACTCCCCCTAAATCATGTGAACTTGATCCCATTCCAACCAAACTTCTCTTTCAACATGTGGATCTTCTCTTGCCGACCATTACAAACATCATGAATCAGTCTATTACCACTGGAATTGTTCCCCGTGAATTTAAGACTGCCATTGTTAAGCCCTTGCTGAAAAAATCTAACCTCAACAAAAATGACCTGAAAAATTACAGACCGATTTCCAATCTTCCATTTCTTTCTAAACTGCTTGAACGTCTGATTCTAGACCAGCTTTTCTCCCATCTCTCATCCCATAACCTCCTTAGTCCTCACCAATCCGCTTACAGGCCAGGGCACAGCACAGAAACTGTTCTGCTTCGTATTCTCAATGATCTTTTGACCTCCCTGGATCAAAACAAAATTTCTATTCTTCTCCTTTTGGATCTTTCAGCTGCTTTCGATACTATTGACCATGAAATTTTGCTTTCCCGTTTGGAAAACAACTTTGGAATTCAAAAATCTGCTTTACACTGGTTTCGATCTTATCTTTCAGAAAGAAAGCAAACCGTACTTGTCGACGGAAACAAATCTTCTGAGCTGCCTTTGGATTTTGGCGTGCCTCAAGGCTCTGTTCTGGGTCCTGTGCTTTTCATATTGTATACTTCTCCTCTGACCCACCTTATTGACTCATATTCCATCCGTCATGAAATGTATGCGGACGATACCCAGCTCAATCATACTGATTCTCCTTCTAACTACGATCATCTAGTTCAGTCTCTTCAGAACTGCGTTTCTGAAGTAAAATCCTGGATGTATGAAAATCGACTTAAGTTGAATGATGACAAGACTGAAGCCCTTCGTGTTTCTCCATTGCCTGCAGATCTTTCTTCTCTGCCTTCCACTATTACTGTCGGTAATACCGCTATTGCTTTTTCTGATTGCGTTCGTGACCTCGGTTTTGTCTTTGACCATAATCTCTCCATGCACCAGCACATCATCAAAACATGTCAGGCTCCATACATCGAACTTAGACGCATTAATTCTAATAGACACTACCTTACATTAGACGCAACCAAGACGTTAGTTACTGCATGCATTCTGTCTAGGTTAGATTATTGCAATTCACTCCTTGCGGGTTGCCCTCAGAAACATCTCAAACATTTGCAACAAGTTCAGAACTCTGCAGCTAAACTCATCTTCAAGGCACGTAGGTCACAGCACTGCACACCCCTGTTTCAGACACTGCACTGGCTCCCGGTTGAACAAAGAATAAAATACAAGATTTGCTGCCTTTGTTATCACATCATTTCTGGAACTGCTCCTGACTATCTCTCTGAACTCTTGACTGTCTACGTACCTTCTCGATCACTCCGCTCTTCTGTGGATGACAAGAAGTTTCGTGTGCCAAAATATAACAGAGAAACTCACGGTGGTAGAGCCTTTGCAGTTTTTGCTGTTCAGACATGGAACTTGTTGCCTCAGTCCGTCCGCCACTCTAAAACTCTACCATCTTTCAAAACAAGTTTAAAAACTTACTTCTTTAAACAGTGTTTTTCCTGATTTTGGCTAGTGGGTTGATCCTGCTTGACATTCTGGATGAAATTGTGCACAATGGGGTGTATGCCAGTGTGTGTGTGTGTGTGTGTGTGTGTGTGTGTGTGTGTGTGTGTGTGTGTGTGTGTGTGTGTGTGTGTGTGTGTGTGTGATGTGTGGCTGTGTGTGTGTGGGTGTTGTGTGTGTGTGTTTGAAAATGGGGGGAGAGGGGTGGGCGGGGAGGGGGTGAGAGGGAGAGAGATTATTGGTGTGTCTGTGTGGTTGTTGATTTCCTGTGGATAGTTTTTGATGAGTTTGTTTGTATTGTAGCCTGTTATTTGGTTTATATATGTATGGTTTACTGATGTAAAGCGCTTTGAGGTTTCGGAAAGCGCTCTATAAATGCACTATTATTATTATTATTATTATTATTACTGTTGTTGTTATTGTTATTGTTGTTGTTGTTGTTGTTACTGTTGTTGTTATTGTTGTTGTTATTGTTGTTGTTACTGTTGTTGTTACTGTTATTGTTGTTGTTACTGTTATTGTTATTGTTGTTGTTACTGTTGTTATTGTTATTGTTGTTGTTACTGTTATTGTTATTGTTGTTGTTACTGTTATTGTTATTGTTGTTGTTATTGTTATTATTGTTGTTATTGTTATTGTTATAGTTGTTGTTACTGTTATTGTTATTGCTGTTGTTACTGTTATTGTTATTGTTGTTGTTACTGTTATTGTTATTGTTGTTGTTACTGTTATTGTTATTGTTGTTGTTACTGTTATTGTCATTTTTGTTGTTACTGTTATTGTTATTGTTGTTTAAAACCCAGCCAACTGTGTACAGCCATATCAGAGCTGTAACCATCTCAAATAGTACACCATAACTCACCAAATACAGACAATACTGTATCAAAGCGAAAGATATGAAGTACATCCGTTACTGTTGTTGTTGTTTTTTCAAGCCCAGCAAACTGTGTACAGCTATACAGGGGGGTGCAAAAGTAGGTATACAGTAAGTTATCACATCATTATCATAATGCTTAATTCCGCTCTCGATTAGAGGAGTGTGTGAATACCGACGGCAAGCAGTTTGAGTATCTGAGGGATTAAGGCTGTGCTTGTTATTACATGTATATATATGCAATATTCATTTGTTTGTATAATAAATGCAATGAGTATTGTACGTGTTTTCTTTTTTCATAACTCGTATTATCCGTATGCCTACTTTTGCACCCCCCCCCCCCCCCCCCCCCCCGTATATCAGGAATATAACCACCTCAAAAATACACCATACCTCACTGTACAAAGCACACTATATCATAGTAAGTGGAATGAAGTACACTTGTTATTGTTAATGTTATTGTTGTTGTTAATGTTATTGTTGTTTAAAACCCAGCCGACTGTGCACAGCCATATATCAGGGCTATTACTCAGGGCTTACAACAGGAGGAGGAAAAACCCACTGAAACTAGGGGGGGGGGGGGGGGTCCGGGAGCAAATCAGGGGCCATAACTTGTGCGCCGTTGCTATGAACGCTTGCAAGCCGATCACGGATGCCTTGCTCCTTTAGTTGTTTTTTTTTTGTTTTTGTTTTTTGACAAACCGAAATCGCGGAAGTCCGCCCAAATGCGGAACGTTTTAAGCCCTGATAATTATCTCGAAAAGTACACCATATCTCAATGGACACAGACAAAACTGCATCACAGTAAAGTGGAATGAAGTACACTTGTTACTGTTATTGTGTTGTTAATGTTATTGCCATTTAAAGCCCAGCCGCCTGTTTGGAACTATAACAAAGCTATAACCACCTACTGTATGATATGAAGTACACTTGATATTGTTATTGTTAATGTTATTGCCATTTAAAGCCCAGCCACCTGTTCAGAGCTCTATCAAAGCCATAACCATCTACTGTATCCAAAACAAGTGCGACTGCCCGCGCCCAAGCAAACAGGAACCAGAAGAACAAGCAAACCACAAAGTGAACGCGTATTCAACACAACAAGACAAGACAGGCGCAAACTTTCGGCCAACCGGCCCCCGTCAAGCACGAACGCACGGTCACAAACAGACCACAAACAACACCAAACAACGGATAATAAGAAGAGGACTGAAAACTTCCCGGCCGGCTCATCCTGGTCGTTGTGGTCCGTTTGTGACCGTGCATTCGCGCTTGACGGGGGCCAGTTGGCCGAAAGTTTGCGCTTGTCTTGTTGTGTTGAATGCGCGCTTACTTTGGTTTGCTTGTTCTGGTTCCATCTATTGTATCACAGCGAATGATATGAAGTACACTTGATATTGTTATTATTATTGTTATTGCCATTTAAAGCCCAGCCTTCTGTTTGGAGATATAACAAAGCTATAACCATCTTAAAAAGTACACCATGAAACACTAAGTGGGGAGGGGGGGGGGGGCAGGAATCAATGAAACTCTAAGCTGACACCACCAGAATGATACAAATACAGAGATGGGCAGTGAATAAGCCAGTGGACCTATGAAACAGTAAGCTGACACCACCAGAATGACGGAAACATTAAGATGGGCAGTGAACAAGCCAGTGGACCTATCAAACAGTAAGCTGACACGACCAGAATGATGGAAACATTAAGATGGGCAGTGAAAAGGCCAGTGGACCTGTCAAACAGTAAGCTGACACCACCAGAACGATGGAAACATTAATTAAGATGGGCAGTGAACAAGCCAGTGGACCTATCAAACAGTAAGCTGACACCACCAGAACGATGGAAACATTAAGATAGGCAGCCAACAGACCAGTGGACCTATGAAACACTAAGCTGACACCACCAGAATGATGCAAACATTAAGATGGACAGCCAACAGGCCAGTGGACCTATGAAACACTAGCTGACATCACCAGAATGATGGAAATATAAAGATGGGCAGCCAACAGCCAGTGGACATATCAAACAGTAAGGTGACACCACCAGAATGATGGAAATATAAAGATGGGCAGCCAACAGGCCAGTGGACCCATGAAACAGTAAGCTGACACCACCAGAATGATGGAAACATAAAGATGGGCAGCCAACAGGCCAGTGGACCTATCAAACAGTAAGCTGACACCAGCAGAATGATGGAAATATAAAGATGGGCAGCCAACAGGCCAGTGGACCTATGAAACAGTAAGCTGACACCACCAGAATGATGGAAATATAAAGATGGGCAGCCAACAGGCCAGTGGACCTATGAAACAGTAAGCTGACACCACCAGAATGATGGAAATATAAAGATGGGCAGCCAACAGGCCAGTGGACATACCAAACAGTAAGCTGACACCACCAGAATGATGGAAATATAAAGATGGGCAGCCAACAGGCCAGTGGACCTATGAAACAGTAAGCTGACACCACCAGAATGATGGAAACATAAAATGGGCCAACAGGCCAGTGGACCTATCAAACAGTAAGCTGACACAGCAGAATGATGGAAATATAAAGATGGGCAGCCAACAGGCCAGTGGACCTATCAAACAGTAAGCTGACACCAGCAGAATGATGGAAACATAAAGATGGACAGCCAACAGGCCAGTGGACCTATGAAACAGTAAGCTGACACCACCAGAATGATGGAAATATAAAGATGGGCAGCCAACAGGCCAGTGGACCTATCAAACAGTAAGCTGACACCAGCAGAATGATGGAAACATAAAGATGGGCAGTGAAAAGGCCAGTGGACCTATGAAACAGTAAGCTGACACCACCAGAATGATGGAAATATAAAGATGGGCAGCCAACAGGCCAGTGGACCTATCAAACAGTAAGGTGACACCACCAGAATGATGGAAATATAAAGATGGGCAGCCAACAGGCCAGTGGACCTATGAAACAGTAAGGTGACACCACCAGAATGATGGAAATATAAAGACGGACAGCCAACAGGCCAGTGGACCTACCAAACAGTAAGCTGACACCAGCAGAATGATGGAAACATAAAGATGGACAGCCAACAGGCCAGTGGACCTACCAAACAGTAAGCTGACACCAGCAGAATGATGGAAACATAAAGATGGACAGCCAACAGGCCAGTGGACATATCAAACAGTAAGGTGACACCACCAGAATGATGGAAATATAAGATGGGCAGCCAACAGGCCAGTGGACCTATCAAACAGTAAGGTGACACCACCAGAATGATGGAAATATAAAGATGGGCAGCCAACAGGCCAGTGGACCTATCAAACAGTAAGGTGACACCACCAGAATGATGGAAATATAAAGATGGGCAGCCAACAGGCCAGTGGACCTATCAAACAGTAAGGTGACACCAGCAGAATGATGGAAATATAAAGATGGGCAGCCAACAGACCAGTGGACCTATCAAACAGTAAGCTGACACCAGCAGAATGATGGAAATATAAAGATGGGCAGCCAACAGACCAGTGGACCTATCAAACAGTAAGCTGACACCAGCAGAATGATGGAAATATAAAGATGGGCAGCCAACAGACCAGTGGACCTATCAAACAGTAAGCTGACACCAGCAGAATGATGGAAACATAAAGATGGCAGCCAACAACCAGCTTTCCATGCAGCGGGTCGGGACTGAACTCAAGATACCAGATCATGAATCCACAGCTCTCTCCTCTCAAAAGATCAGCCTAAAAAAAAACTAAAAAGGAAATACTCATGCCGGGAATTTTAAAACCAGTCCCCTACATCAGTAAACAACCACCCCTCACACTCTTACTTCACAACCAACATTCACCCATTCGATGCCATCCAGGTGGATCAGAGAAAGAGAACCGAATAAAGCATCGGTTTCTCACAATACTTTTAAAATTATTGAAGGCTTCTTCAAAAAAATTTTTTCGCTAGTCCTCTTATATCTAAGAGTGGTAGGACTTTAA
>JAPXFY010000035.1:2973740-2976240 GCA_030674185.1 Monoplex corrugatus
CTTCCCACTGACGAAAAGGCCCAACTCTCAGAAAGCATGCACCATGGAGCTTGTTGTTGTTGTTATTGTTGTTTAAAGTCCAGCCGACTGCGCAGAGCCATATCAGGGCTATAACCGCTTCAAAACATACAAAAACTTCAACAGGAAAAAAAAAATTAAGTACACATATCAATGCATTCGTGCACATAATCTAAGGACATGCCCCCGGCGTTGACCACTCCGTCCAATTTATCGAACAGGGGAGATTTTAAAAAAACACACCTGAATACAAATATAAGCATACATCATCATCATCAGGTGCCCTGCCGCATGGCGTTGGCGATCATGGCCTTCCATCTGTCTATCTCTTCTTGCCCCCAACATCTCCCTCACCTTCCTCGTCCCCAGCCACTCTGCAAGTCCGTCCAGCATTCTCTCCCTGGGTCTACCCGGTGCTCTCTTTCCCTCCAGCTTTCCCGATGTGACCAGGTGCTCCAAATCCCCCTTCCTCATAAAATGGCCTATAAATGTTGCCTGTCTTTTCCTAATCTTCCTTATGAGTGATCTACTTGTGTCTGCCTCCATCAAGACTGTCTCGTTTGTTTTCTTTGCTGTCCATGGAACTGTCAACATTCTTCTCAGAAACCACATCTCGGCTGCCTCAATCTTGTTCTGGCTTTGCTTGTTGACTGTCCACGCCTCACATCCGTACAACAGTATTGGTTCTATATAACATTCAAGGACTCTCTTCCTGATGTTAATTGATAGGCATTTGTTAGTAAGAATGCTTGTCATCTTCCCGTTTCAGGGCTATAACCGCTTCAAAACATAGAAAACTTCGAACAGGAAAAAAATTAAGTACACAAATCAATGCATTCTCGCACATAATCTAAGGACATGCCCCCGGCGTTGACCACTCCGTCCAATTTATCGCACAGGGGAGATTTAAAGAAAATACACCTGAATACAACTACAAAGAGAAAGTACACAAGACTTTATGGAACACATACAGGTGAATGGACCAGCAAGGCAGAACATGATAGGTGGAAATGCCAGAAAGCAAAGGAACAAGGCAAAACGAACGAACGAAAATTTTATTCAAAAGGCCTTGGCCACATTTGAAGGGGGAAACATAATCATAATTATATCAACACACAAGCTCAATTCTATTGATTTACAAATGTATCTCGAAGTTTAAATGCCTTGTATAAATAAATAGCAAACTGCTTTACTACAGATTCGTCTTTGGATGAGAGTAACATTACCAATCTAAACAAACATGGTCGTCTAAAAAAATTAATAGGTATAAATTTCGCTCTGAACTGAATCAAATTTTGACAAACCAAGGCAAAATGTAGTTCATCATCAACATCCATACCACAAAGGGGACATAATAAATCATTTTCAGCAACTTTCCTGTGATAAAAGTGATGTTTCTTCAAATCAGAAATTCCAAATCTAAACTTGGTCATAACCCTCTTAATATGCCTGTCTATTGGTAATGACAAATACAGTGGGAAGCAATGCGATGGATTAATCAAACGGTACATACTGTATCTATTACTGTCCTCCATATTTGAATGCCAGTTTTGCCATTGGTTGTCAATTAATCTATCACGAAGAGAGCGTAAAAACACACCTTTACTTCCAACACCCTGATTAATCCAAGCATAACCAAATCCATTTTCAAATAACATCCGTCTGACTGTTGATACCCAGTTTGCCTTTCCTCTTTCATCTAATAAGCAAAGCATGTTATAAGCCTTTTGGGGTAACCTAGATCGGTTCATTTGAGTTAGTTTTATCCAATAGCGAATGCATCTAACTGCTGAAAGAATATGCAAGGGATATCTGTTAGTCTCAGCATAAACAAGATTATTTGGTGTTCTTAAAGATACTCCCAGAAATTTTTTGAGCGCAAATAAATGTATTTTTTCACAATGCGTAACTGCAGCATCTAGACCCCATATTTCTGCACCATACAATATTATCGGTTGGATTTGAGAATCAAAAAGTTTAATAAACAAGTGGAAAGAGCTATTGTTTAACCTCCTCAAATTCTGCATAATAGATAATAAACCTCTTTTACCCTTATCTGCAATATCTTTACAGGCAAAAGTGAAACTTAGACGAGTCGAAAAATAAATACCTAAATATTTGTACACATTAACAACAGACATCATAACACCACTGAAAAACCATCTTTCCCTTGCAGCCAGATATCCACCTTTTCTGAAGACAATGATGTTGCTTTTAGACATATTAACTTTTAACTGAAGCCGAGAAGCAGATCTGTCTAAGCTATCCAACTGTCGTTGAAGACCTATCACTGTTTCCGCTAATAGCACAATGTCGTCTGCAAGAAGCAAAATAAATAATTCTAAAGCATCATTCAAAAAACAGGCTCCATGACGACCGTTTTCAGTAACTTCTCTAGTGACCTCATTAATGAATAAAGAAAATAAAATAGGACTACATACATCCCCTTGCTTCACACCAGCTGTACAGTTGATACAATCAG
>JAPXFY010000035.1:2986240-2988740 GCA_030674185.1 Monoplex corrugatus
TGCTGGTGGACAGGGTGCGGGAGTCAAAGGGTTAAGTTTTTGCTTTACCAACATACTGACAATGAGAATGCTGGTGGGCAGGTGCGGGAGTCAAAGGGTTAAGTTTTTGCTTTGCTGGCATGGCTGACAATACAGAATGCTGGTGGACAGGGTGCGCAAGTCAAGGGTTAACCAGATGTTCAACTGTAGATCTCCCTTTTCTGAAACCTAAAACAAAAGTTAAAAGGAGAAAAAACATCAAAACTGCCTGAAGAACAAACAATGATCACTGTTTTCTGAAATGATGTTGCAAGATGAACCCCAATAAGAACCAACCAACATTATAATAATAATTGATAATAATAATTACAATATTTATATAGCGCAAAATCTTGATAGAAATCAAATCTAAGCGATGAACAGACTACACACGCAACACGCACGCACACACACCACGCACCACACACACACACACACACACACACCAACACACACACACACACAACACACACAACACACACACATGACTATAAATGGAAAAAGAAGAAAGCAATGGAAAATTCGTCGCAGCCTCTTACATGTACACCTCAGAGATGATGTCGCACAGGAGGCGTTGTGGTCATGACGTGCACTTTCTGCTGTGGCTGTGCAGCCGATTCTTGGGCTAATCGATCAAATGGTTGTTTTCTGGATCACATCATGCCACTGAACAAAACATGAGCTGTAATCTGGTCTAAGTCGATTGCATGGAAAATTGCTGTAGGTTGTGTGCTATGTGAGATCGGATAGGACAGAGTGTGGTCAGAGACGTTATGAGAGATGAGTTTGCAGTTTTTGACATGAGATACTCTGATACAATTTTGAAGATTGTTGAGAATGTTGTAGAGATGTTTAGAGATGTTGTAGAGATGTTAAGAGATGTTATAGAGTTTAGATGTAGAGATCTTATGAGATGTTTAGAGATTAAAGAGTTTAGAGATGTTATGAGATGTTATGAAGAGATTTTATAGAGTGTTAGTAAATTTTGAGTTGGTTTAAGAGATCTTTGATGTGTTAGAGGTTAAGATGTGCTGATGGCATGGAGTGTTGGTTTGACATTTGTAGAGAGTGTAGAGATGTTAGAGAGTTGTAGAGAGAGTGTTAGAGAGTATGAGATGTTATAGAGATGTTAAGAGATGATTTTTGAGAGTTATAGAGATGTTTAGTAGAGATTTTAGAGATGTAGAATGTTGAAGATTTAGAGATGTTTAAAGAGATGTTTTAGAGATGTTGTATGAGATGTTATAGAAGATGATTGTAGAGATGTTGTAGAGATGTTATAGAGATGTTATAGAGATGTTATAGAGATGTTGTAGAGATGTTATAGAGATGTTATAGAGATGTTTAAGAGTTATAGAGATGTTGTAGAGATGTTTAGAGATGTTGTAGAGATGTGTAGATGTTTAGAGATGTTATGAGATGTTATAGAGATGTTTTATGAGATGTTTAGAGAGTTAGAGATGTTTAGAGATGTTGTAGAGATGTTATAGAGATGTTGTAGAGATGTTGATAGAGATGTTGTAGAGATGTTATAGAGATGTTATAGAGATGTTATAGAGAGATTATGTAGATGTATAGGATGTTATAGAGATGTTTAGAGATGTTAGTAGAGATGTTATATTGAGAGATGTTATAGAGATGTTATAGAGATGTTATAGAGATGTTTAGAGATGTTGTAGAGATGTTATAGAGATGTTGTAAGATGTTATAGATAGATGTTATGAGATGTTATAGAGAGTATAGAGATGTTTAGAGTATGGTTGTAGATGAGTATAGAGATGTTATAGAGAGTGAGAGGTTGTAGAGATGTGGATGTATAGAGATGTTGTAGAGATGTTTAAGTTAAGATGTTAGTGTTATAGAGATGTTATAGAGATGTTTGAGATGTAGAGATGTTGTAGAGATGTTTAGAGATGTTTAGAGATTTATAGAGATGTTTAGAGATGTTATAGAGATGTTTGTAGAGATGTTATAGAGATGTTATAGAGATGTTATAGAGATGTTATAGAGATGTTTAGAATGTTAAGATGTTTGATTTAGATGTTATAGAGATGTAGAGATTGTAGAGATGTTTAGAGATGTTATAGAGATGTTGTAGAGATGTTGTAGAGATGTTATAGAGATGTTATAGAGATGTTAGTAGATGTTATAGAGATGTTGTAGAGATCTTGTAGAGATGTTGTAGAGATGTTATAGAGATGTTATAGAGATGTTATAGAGATGTTATAGAGATGTTATAGAGATGTTTAGAGATGTTGTAGAGATGTTATAGAGATGTTGTAGAGATGTTATAGAGATGTTGTAGAGATGTTATAGAGATGTTTAGAGATGTTATAGAGATGTTGTAGAGATGTTGTAGAGATGTTATAGAGATGTTGTAGAGATGTTGTAGAGATGTTGTAGAGATGTTGTAGAGATGTTGTAGAGATGTTATAGAGATGTTGTAGAGATGTTGTAGAGATGTTATAGAGATGTTATAGAG
>JAPXFY010000035.1:2998740-3003740 GCA_030674185.1 Monoplex corrugatus
GCTCGGGGGTTGGTAGGCACAACAGCATAAGACTTCATGAAACAGATCTCGATTTCTGGAAAGAAGAAGACCAGAGCCATAAAGGCAATGGCAGAGTTCCAGCTGAATCTGGTCAAGGAGGAACAAAACTTAATTTCATAAAGCTTTAAGTTTCTTTATATGTTGCCTGTACCCAATAGCTGGCCATGAATCAAAAGAGAAATAGCAGAAGAACGGTGTGGTTTTGTGTGTCGAATTGAAAGGAACTAATAATACCATGTACGCCCTAAGAACTCTCATAGAAAGATCAACTGAATTGAATAAGGATTTTTGTTATGTTTTGTTGATTTTACCAAGGCTTTTGATCGAGTAAGACACGAAGAATTGATCAGCCAGATAGAAAGGTTCAATGTTGATGGAAAGGATCTAGAATGATAAAGAATATGTATTGAGAACAAACAGAAGCAATGAGATTAGTAAATGATATAATCTCTTTCCAAAAAATCAAAAGAGGGGTTAGACAGGGATGTGTTCTATCACCAGATTTTGTTTTCACTTTACAGCGAAACCATCACGAGAAACCTGGAAAAATGCCCTGAGATACAGTTTGGAGGAAAATTATAAACAACCTTCGCTATGGAGACGACATCGTTCTAATTGCAGAAAATGAAATAAAATTGGGTGAATATGATAGAAATAGAAAGCAGAAAGAAAGGGCTGAAGGTAAATAGCAAGAAAACTGAAGTCATGGTAATCAGTAAAAGACAGGAATTCCCCTCATGCTAAATAACGCAAAAGGCACCACATTGAGACAAGTTGATGATTTTACATATCCGAGATCAGCCGTCTCATTAGACGGCAGATGCACATTATAAATAGCCAACTGAATCGGCCAGACAAAAACAGCATTCAAGAAAATGAAAAGCGTTCTTACCAACAATCACTTAACATCAGGAAGAGACTTTCTGCGTGTTATTTAGAACCGATACTGTTGTACGAATGCGAAGCGTGGACAGTTCATACGCAAAGTCAGAACAATTGAGACAGCTAAAATGTGGTATCTAGGAAAAATGTCAAGAGCTCCATGGACAGCAAAGAAAACAAACGAGACAGTCCTGAAGGAGGCAGACACAAAAAGAACATTAAAAAGGAAGATTAGGAAAAGACAAGTAACATTTATAGAACATTTTATGAGGTAAGAGAAATTAGAGCACCTAGTCACAACAGGAAAGCTGGAGGGAAAGAGAGCATCAGATAGACCCAAGGGGACATACTGGAGGGATTTGCACAGTGGATGAAGACAGAGGGTGGGAGAAGTACTTGCAGCGACAAAGGATGAATACATATGGAGGGCCATGATCGCCGACACCACGCGGCAGGGCGCATGATTATGTTGATGATTGTCAGAATACTTAATGTTCACTATGAATGTTTGCAAGAACCAAGTCATTGTCATTGGCCAATTCTACCAGGCATTTATAAACCATTTTATATTGAAAGGTGAATTAGAACACCTTGTCGCAACAGGAAAACTGGAGGGAAAGAGATCACCAGGTAGACCCAGGGAAAAAATATTGGACTGACTTGCAGAGTGGCTGAGGACGGAGAGGGTGGAAGATGTGCTTGCAGCAACAAGGGACAGATGCATATGGAGGGCCATGATCGCCAACACCATGTGGCAAGGCACTTGATGATGATGATGATGATGATGATGATGATGATGATGATGATGATGATATGATGATGATGATGATGATGATGATGATGATGATGATGATAGTTCCCTTATCATTGGTACTCTCGTTGCACTAATTGCCACAAAAATGCCTCCAGTCTTCTTGGGCATCTACGTCAACCTTGGTGTTCCAGTCACCTTGGACAATGATGTCTTTCTCGTCAACTGTATTGAGGACCATTTCAAGGTGAGTGTACAATTCTTCAATCTGATCATCATCATAGTGTGATGTGCGAGCTGTATCTGCACTACCGTATGCATTCAATATTTGTGACCTCCCACCACCAAATCAGTCTTAACTAGCACTTTTGGCATTTTGAGATATACATATCACTGGAAAGTGTACATTCTGCTGATTATTTTGGTACTTGAATAAAGCTTGTACTAAAAAAAATGTAGAAGATATGTATGTTTAAAGTCATTAAGTTGTATGACGGCCATTTTGAGAAAACGGCCTCTAAAGTTTTTGTCTGCTCTCCTACACATTTTCCTTAAATTTCTTTATTTGGTGGCTTTGACCCAGTTTGTTTCTAATTTTCGCTGTCATTATCTGAATGGTGCACCAGAGCTTTCCGTCAGTGTATTACATGTGCGGGTACTGTACAGGTTACGGTTCATAATAAGAGACAAAAATAGGTACTTTTGGTAGGAAATTGCGTTCTTTCTGCTGCGATCAGTGCATTAAAATACCGATTTAAATTGATTAATAACATTTTTTTCAAGAAAACCATTTCTGTGGGGGATAGATTATAGTCTACAGAAGTCGATTTTGAGAAAAAGTCAAAACACCCCAGATAGACCCTCAGTCACCTTTTCAGCTCCTACTACTGTTCGACTGACTGCGAGTTAAGACTCATTTCCTGGTGGGAGGTACATTTATTATTGTGAGGATCACTTTCTGAAGTATCTTTGTGAGCCTTACAGAAAGAAGATGGACAAATGAGACATATCAGCCATGTAACCCACAACACCAACAAAACCCTTATGACAGCAGTTTTACAAGGAACAGTGGCATCTAAATGAAATCTGAGCAGACCACCCACCTCCCATATAAACAACATCACCAACATCAGTGTTTTGAGGGTCTACAAAGTAGCACAGAAAGATCAAGACTGGAGTAGACAGAGGAGAGTTGCTGTGACATCTGTTGTTGTGACTACCATCGAAGTCAATAATACTGACGGGTGATTGGGATAGGGAAGGTACTAGTTGTTGTGGTATTAATGTCAAATCAATATCCGTTCCTCCGAGGTTATTGCCAAGAAAGCTCCCACAACGCCTCTCCCTGCTTGGGAAATGTTAAAGGTCACATTTGATGTTGATTATACAGTCGCTACAAGAAGATGAACACGTCAACATTACTGCAGCAAAATATCATGTCGATGAAAAGTACCAGTAAAATCTCCATATTTTTTTACCAGAGGACTGGTCCTGGAAAATGGAAATGCAGGAGAAGTGTTCATTTTGAAAGTAGAAAAGTGGTATTTCATTGGGGCAAATGTATCCGTATTTACCGCTGAATCAGTTGCCATTATACAAGCATCAGATTATCTCAATAACCTTCAGCCTGTGTTCTTCAAAGTGATTTTCTTTGTTGGTCAAACATCTGTATTACGTGCTTGACAGTGTTCTCACATGAAACAAGATCTGATACAGTAACTGAGGTAAAACATTGTTAGGAAGAAAATCCAAGAAGGTGCGGATACGACCCACAGCACCAATGCCTCGCCACTCTCTGGACAATCACCTCCTAAGCTCCCAGTGCCACTGGACAGTCATTTCATCAAGCAAAGGGGGGATGTCCATGCGTTGCATGACCCATTCGGACCCAGTCATCAGTGACCTTGTTTACACACCGAATGGCAAGGTGGGGAGATGACAAACCCCGGGACATAGCCACACAAAGGCGCACCAACCAGGTCCAGCCCGACCTCCGGAACCAAGAGAGAATGGAAGACCCCTCTCTCGCCCCACTCTGGTCTTCATCTCTCTTTCGGGCAGCCCGCCCTGCCACCAGCTTGCGTAGCTTCCAGCACCTTTCTCCTTACTATAGTCTCGAGGGAGGGAGATTTGGAGCACCTGGTCACAACGGGAAAGCTGGAGGGAAAGAGAGCACCAGGTAGACCAGGGAGAGAATGCTGGACGGACTTGCAGAGTGGCTGGGGATGAGAAGGGTGGGGGAGATGCTAGGGGCAACGAGAGATAGAGATCGTTGGAAGTCCATGGTCGCCAACGCCATGCGGCAGGGCACCTGATGATGATGACGATAGTCACCACAGTTAGCAGTCGGAAGCTTCTAACGGCCGCACGAATCATATGATACGTTGTTCAAGGATAAAAGGCACGTATGTCAGTTTCTGCTGAAAATCTTTTCACGTTGGTATTCACTGTAATAAAGCAGGCGATAGAGCAGCTGAGAAAGTTCCGTGCAGGTCTGAAAAATCTATAATATCACATGTTCACACTTTAGCATTATCGATTGATTGATTGATTTGGTTCAGTTTTTACATCGACACCCACCTCAGGTGATATGGCCGACGGGGATAACCATCCCAGGGAAGTGGCAGAAGGGGGGGCCTACCTAATCCTATACTGACACCACCAGAACAACAATGATGTTAAGATGGGACATGAGAAGGCCAGTTTTAATGTATCTAATCCTATACTGACACCACCAGAACAACGATGATGTTAAGATGGGACAGTGAGATGGCCAGTTTTATTGTATCTAATCCTATACTGACACCACCAGAACAACAATGATGTTAAGATGGGACAGTGAAGAAGGCCAGTTTTAATGTATCTAATCCTATACAGACACCACCAGAACAACAATGATGTTAAGATGGGACAGTGAAGAAGGCCAGTTTTAATGTATCTAATCCTATACTGACACCACCAGAACAACGATGATGTTAAGATGGGACAGTGAAGAAGGCCAGTTGTAATGTATCTAATCCTATACTGACACCACCAGAACAACAGTGATGTTAAGATGGGACAGTGAGATGGCCAGTTTTAATGTATCTAATCCTACACTAACACCACCAGAACAACAATGATGTTAAGATGGGACAGTGAGAAGGCCAGTTTTAATGTATCTAATCCTATACTGACACCACCAGAACAACAGTGATGTTAAGATGGGACAGTGAAGAAGGCCAGTTTTAATGTATCTAATCCTATACTGACACCATCAGAACAACAGTGATGTTAAGATGGGACAGTGAGATGGCCAGTTTTAATGTATCTAATCCTATACTGACACCACCAGAACAACAATGAT
>JAPXFY010000035.1:3008740-3011240 GCA_030674185.1 Monoplex corrugatus
GAGGAAGTTTGTTCCAGGAGAGTGGACCAGAAACAGAGAAGGCTCGTGGACCATAGGTATTGAGCTTAGTGCGTGGAAAGCGAAAAGTCAGAGGATGGAGGCAGAGCGGAGGGTACATGAGGGAAGATAGATCTCAAGTAGGCTTGACAGGTAATCAGGGGCTGCGTTATTGAGGCTTTTGTAGCACATGGTGTCTAGTTTGTACTGTATGCGCTTTGATACAGGGAGCCAGTGAAGTTGTACCAGGAGAGGAGATATGTGGTCAGCTTTTTTCTTTTTGAGTACAAGGCGTGCAGCATTGTTTTGAATGCGCTGTAGGATGTGAATGGCTCTTTCAATATGAATAGTGTCTCCCTCACTCGCTTGCTTGCTTGCTTGCTTACTTGCTTTCTTACTTACTTGCTTGCTTATGTACTTACTTATTTACTTACTTGCTGAACATCAGTTTTGTGGACATTCATTGTAACAAGATTTTCAGTCTATTTCATTGTATATATGAATATGAATTTGAATATGAATAGAATTTTGCATGAGGGGAAAAATTAAAATTCTTGCTTGCTTACCTACTTACTTACTTACATGTACTTACTTACTTACTTACTTACTTACTTACTTACTTACTTACTTTACTTACTTACTTACTTACTTACTTACCTATCGATGATTAAAAAAATATTGGCTTCACCTAGTTGACAGATGGCTGTGCAATTGGGCAGTGACTGGGGGGGGGGGGGGAGGGGGGGTCTGTCATGTGAGACGAGTTTATACAAAATAGCTAGTTGTGTTGTGATTCAGACCTTTAATATTTATTTATTTACTTTATATGCATGTTCCTTTTTTGAAAGTACGATACACACATACACCTGTCATTTACATGTAACCAAGATTATTCCAGTGGTAGGCTGATAAAATACCAGTATAAAATATAGACTAGGTAAAACATAGTCTAGGTAGGGCCTCAGGACCTGGCCAGCTCATGGGTTTATGTGCATGCTTAAGTTTGTGCCATGGTCACCATACACATGGCACCTGTGAAGTTGGTGCATATGGAATTCATTCCGAGCGTGGAGACGTCATCTTAAGAAACTGAAACTGAAATTGAATAGTATCCCCACCTGGAGAAATTCTGTGCTAGAAATGTTCTCTTTTCTGTCACTCTCTTTGTTTCTGTCTTGTTCCTTTGCTTTCTGTCATTTCTTCCTGTCATTTTCTGCCTTGCTGGTCCATTCACCTGTACGTGTTCGATAAAGTCTTACGTACTTTCTGTTAGGATTGATAATTGGGTACATGTATTAAGTGCATTTTTGGCTCTAGGGAAGTGAGATATACGGAAGCAGTTTCAGGTAATCGTGCTGCCATGACCTGGAACTCCCTTCCCTATCATATTCGCCATAAGCAATGTCTTCCTTCTTTCAAGTCTAGTCTGAAGACCTATCTTTTCACTCAATACTTTCATTGATCTTCTCTTTCTCTTCTCTCTCAGCCCTGATCATCGTTCCTACATATATGTGTGTGTGTGTGTGTGTGTGTGTGTGTGTGTGTGTGTGTGTGTGTGTGTGTGTGTGTGTGTGTGTGTGTGTGTGTGTGTGTGTGTGTGTGTGTGTGTGTGTGTGAAGCATGTTTATGCGAGCAGGAGAGAGGGAGAGAGAGGGAGGGAGGAAAGGAGAGAGAGAGAGAGGCAGTGCGGGAGAGAGAGAGAGTGAGCAAGGAATATCGGGAGCACGGTAGAGAACCAGAGTATGGTTGGGGTGGGGCAAGAGAGTGAGAGTATGAGTAAGAATATGTGTAAGCGTGATAGAATTTGATAGTAGAGAAACTGAGTGGTTGAGAGAGGGAGTGTGTTTGGGTCTCTGTGTGTGTGTGGTGTGTGTGTGTGTGTGTGTGTGTGTGTGTGTGTGTGTGTGTGTGGTGTGTGTTGTGTGTGTGTGTGTGTGTGTGTGTGTGAAGAGAAAGAGAGAGAAAATATTTTTGTATGATTGTCACTACTTTTAGTAATATTTGAATTTACTATGTTAATATGTCTTGTTGAACGTAAATTTTATGTTTTATGTTATATAGTGTTAGCAGCGGTATGTTTAAATTTTATGTTGGTGTATCTATTTGTATTTAGTTATATACTGATTTTATGTGAAGCGCTTTGTGCTCTGGAAAGCGCTATATAAATTGCCTTTATTATTATTATTATTATTAATTTAAGCCCTTTTTATATATGTTTTATTGTCCTTACTTATGTTAAAATGTGTATTCAGGTGTTTTTAAATCCCCTGTGCGATAAATTGGACGGAGTGGTCAACGCCAGGGGCATCTCCTTAGATAATGTGCGCGAATGCATTGACATGTGTGCTTAATTTTCTTTTCCGTTTTTCCTGTTAAAATATTGTAGTTGTTTTGAAACGGTTATAGCCCTGATATGGCTCTACACAGTCGCCCAGAGAAGAGTGGCAGAATGGTTCAGACGTTCGCAGCTGCCAATAAAAAATAAACCTCGAGGTTCCAGGGT
>JAPXFY010000035.1:3016240-3050055 GCA_030674185.1 Monoplex corrugatus
AGGGAAAAGCCGAGAATATTCGGGAACTTTCCATGATGTTATAAATAAAGCATGACTGTGGGGAGAGAGAGAGAGAGTGATCGAAAGAGTTGAAGTGTAAGCCTGCTGTCAGAGATATATAGAAGTTGCTGTAGATTCGTGGAGTTGCTGCGTGTGTAGATTCGATGACGAAGAAGAATAATTCTGCAAACTAGGAGTGGTGCATTGGATGTGTGAAGTTTTTACCCAGTTCCTGTTGTGTTTTCTTCGTTCTTCAAATAAAGGCTCATTTTCGTTTAACCTGGACTGGTGTATTTTGTCTCTGAGAAGAACGATCGACTGCTAGATCTTCACGAACCTGCATAAACTGCAAGACACTGCCAGTCACCTACATTTTTACATCTTTACGTGTGACACCCAGCTATGGGAAAATAGCACCACTGCCTTGTTGGTTTCCAGGGTGAAACCAAGGCTAAGGGAGTAAACCCTGACAGAAAATCACCCCTATTGCCTTGTGGGTGGTCGTGGAAACGACAAAGGCTAGTGGAGAGTCTGTACAAAAACCGATGGAAAGCAACAGGAAACAACCATCGTATACTTCCAAAATTGTCATGGCCAGTCATTTTATGAGGAAAGAGAAATTTGAGCACCTGGTCACAACAGGAAAGCTGGAGGGAAAGAGAACACCTGGGGGAAAATGTTTGGACGAACTTGCCTGGTGGCTGAGGACAGAGAGGGTGGGAGATGCGCTTGCAGCAATAAGGGATAGATGTATGTGAAGGGCCATGATCGCCAACGCCATGTGGCAAGGCACTTGATGATGATGATGATGATGATGATGATGATGATGATGATGATGATGATGATGATGATGATGATGATGATGAATATTTCAGGACTAGGAGAGGTGAGTTGGAAGTGACCAGGCACGATAGCATCAGGCAAAATTAAGATTATATATTTGATAATAATAATAAATAATAATAATAATATAATAATAATAATATAATGTGTGAATATTGTAATTATTATTATTATATTCACACATGAAAAATGGGTGTGTATCATAATGGACAATGACAAGTCAAAGTCTATATCAAAGGACACTGAGCCGTAGCAGGCCGCGCTTTTATTAGTTAGATTGTATGACGAACCATTTGTGACCTCCCACCACGAAATGAGTCTTAACTCGCAGTCAGTCGAACAGCAACAGGAGCTGAAAAGGTGACTGAGGGTCTATCTGGGGTGTTTTGACTTTTTCTTAAAATTGATTTCTGTTGACTATAATCGATCCCTCACAGACAATTTTTTCTTGAAAAAAATATTATTAATCAATCTAAAACGGTATTCTAATGCACTGATGGCAGCAGAAAGAAGGCAATTTCCTACCAAAAACACCTATTTTTGTCTCTTATTATGAACCATAATGTGTACAGTATCCCCACATGTCATATTCTACAGAAAGCTCTTTGGTGCACCTTTTCCGATAATGACGGCGAAAATTAGAAACAAACTGAATCAAAGCCACCAAATAAAGAAATTTAAGGAAAATGTGTAGGAGAGCACACAAAAACTTTAGAGGCCGTTTTCTCAAAATGGCCGTCATACAACTTAATGACTTTAAACGTACATAACTTCTACATTTTTTTAGTACAAGCTTTATTCAAGTACCAAAATATTCAGCAGAATGTACACTTTCAGTGATATGTATATCTCAAAATGCCCCAAATGCTACTTAAGACTGATTTCGTGGTGGCAGGTCACATTTATTTCCAACATCGTCCAAGTACACTGTATATGCACTAACAGCCCGTTTGTACTGAGGGAAAAACTGACAACTTGTGTGTAGACTTAGAGACAGCCAAGACTCAATGTAAATCACAGGATGTTACAATCATAATGAAACACTTCAATGCTACATATAAAGTGGGACAGGAAAAAGTAGATGGTTTTTGTGTTTGTATTTCCCAAAGCAAAAAGAAAAAAAAAAAGATGGTTTTATTTTTCATTATTCTGTATGCACACTAGTCTTCAATGTCTTAATTATTCTTGCAGCTATTCATTCCTGGATAGACCCAGGGAGAAGATGCTGGACGGACTTGCAGAGTGGCTGGGGACGAGGAGGGTGGGGGGAGATGCTGGGGGCAACGAGAGATAGAGACAGATGGAGGTCCATGATCGACAACGCCATGCGGCAAGGCACCTCCTGATGATGATTGATGATGATGATGGATGATGGTGATTCATTCGTTCTCACACACTTCATGACCTTGTCTTTCGCACAACCTGGGTCGGTTCCTGGAAGCGTGACTATCATTTAGCGGATGACGCCGTACCCTACAGTCATTTTTCCCTCCACACAAACATCCTGCAGTCATTTTCCCTCCACACATGTATCCTGCAGTCATTTTCCCTCCACACATGTATCCTGCAGTCATTTTCCCTCCACGCAAACACCCTGCAGTCATTTTCCCTCCACGCAATTATCCTGCAGTCATTTTCCCTCCACACATGTATCCTGCAGTCATTTTCCCTCCACACAATCATCCTGCAGTCATTTTCCTTCCACACATGTATCCTGCAGTCATTTTCCCTCCACGCAAACACCCTGCAGTCATTTTCCCTCCACGCAATTATCCTGCAGTCATTTTCCTTCCACACATGTATCCTGCAGTCATTTTCCCTCCACGCAAACACCCTGCAGTCATTTTCCCTCCACGCAATTATCCTGCATTCATTTTCCTTCCACACATGTATCCTGCAGTCATTTTCCCTCCACGCAAACACCCTGCAGTCATTTTCCCTCCACACAATCATCCTGCAGTCATTTTCCTTCCACACATGTATCCTGCAGTCATTTTCCCTCCACGCAAACCCCTGCAGTCATTTTCCCTCCACGCAAACACCCTGCAGTCATTTTCCCTCCACACAATCATTTTCCTTCCACACATGTATCCTGCAGTCATTTTCCCTCCACGCAAACCCCTGCAGTCATTTTCCCTCCACGCAATTATCCTGCAGTCATTTTCCCTCCACACATGTATCCTGCAGTCATTTTCCTTCCACACAAACATCCTGCAGTCATTTTCCTTCCACACAAACATCCTGCAGTCATTTTTCCCTCCACACAAATACCCTGCAGTCATTTTCCTTCCACAGAAACACCATGGCCAGGATTTGAACACGGAACAAGGCAGACGTGACTGAAACGACCCCATACCTTTAACCAGGACTGGATATGAGAGCTGTGGACAGGGATAGTGCCTCTGTTCTCTGGCAGCTGTCCAAAAGAAACACCTCGAGAGTGCGGATGGGACCCAGAGTACCGGTACCTCGCCACTCTCCAGACAATCACTTCCCCAGCCCCCGATGACGCCTGACAAATATCCCACTAAGCAAGGGGCTTAAGTCGGACCCGTTTGCCTTCTGGCTGCGCACGCTAAAGATCCCACGGCAATTGAAAATCTTGAAGATCAGGGCGTTGCCCGGCTGCCTTGGTATAAAACGTTCTGACAGATCGGTTGATTTCCCAGGTCCTACCCCCTTGAAGATCAGTTAGCCTTCTTGCCTTTCTGAAGTCTTAGCAAACACAAATGTGGACATGAATACGAATTTGAAGCGAGGGAGAGGGGATGGGTGCCGTCCTTATAGTGCTGGCCCTGGGAATAGTTGAGGTTTCTGTCACCTCGCTCCCCTATGACCTCAGGGTTATGAAACCATCTAGGTAGGACATCAGAACCTGGCCGGCTCTTGGGTTTATGTGCAGGCTTAAGGCTCGTGCCGTGATCATTCTAGATTTTCTCCATCCTGTGACGTTAGTGCATATATGCAATTCATTCCGAGCGTGAAGGCGTCATCTTGAGAAACTGAAACTGAAACAATAAGGCAGGGTTGTCCATGCGCTGCATGACCCACCTGGACCCAGTCACCACTCAACTTGCCTACAAACTGAACGGTAAGGAGGGGAGATGGTAAACCCTGGGACATGCAGTATGGATGGCTCATCATCATCATCATCATCATCATCATCGTCATCATCATCGTCGTCATCATCGTCATCGTCGTCGTCACCATCATCATCGTCGTCGTCGTCGTCGTCGTCGTCATCATCGTCGTCATCGTCATCATCATCATCATCATTATCATCATCGTCGTCGTCATCGTCATCATCATCATCATCACCATCATCATCATCATCATCATCATCATCATCATCATCATCATCAAGTGCCTTGCCACGTGGTGTTGGCGATCATGGCCTTCAATCTGTTTCTATCCCTTGTTGCCCCGAGCGCCTCTTCCACCCTCTCTATCTTCAGCCACTCTGCAAGTTCGTCCAATATCTTCTCCCTGAGTCTACCCGGTGCTCTCTTTCCCTCCAGCTTTCTTGTTGTGACCAGGTGCTCCAATTCCCCTTTCCTCATAAAATGGCCTACAAATGTTGCCTGTCTTTTCCTAATCTTCCTTATGAATGACATTCTTGTGTCTGCCTCCATCAAGACTGTCTCGTTTGTTTTCTTTGCTGTCCATGGAACTCTCAACATTCTTCTTAGAAACCACTTCTCGGCTGCCTCAATCTTGTTCTGGCTTTGCTTGTTGACTGTCCACGCCTCACAACCGTATAACGTTATCGGTTCTATATAACATTCAATACCTCTCTTCCTGGTGTTAATTATAGGCATTTGTTGGTAAGAATGATGGATGGATATATCGTAGAAACCCTCTCTGTGATAGATATGCCAGTCCCCATCTATCTCCTGAACGTCTCATGGCTGGCACCAAGTGCTGCCTCGCCTCACATCCTATCCATCCACAATCCTAGTCATCCACAATCCTGGTCATCCACAATCCTATCATCCAAATCCTTGTCATCCATACTTCTATCCATCCATAATCCTAGTTATCCACAACCCTACCCATCCACAATCCTAGTTATCCACAATCCTGGTCATCCACAATTATATCAATCCACAATTCTAGCCATCCAAATCCTTGTCGTCCATACTTCTATCCATCCATAATCCTAGTTATCCACAATCCTAGTCATCCACAATCCTAGTTATCCACAATCCTGGTCATCCACAATTATATCAATCCCCAATCCTAGCCATCCAAATCCTAGTCATCCATACTCCTGTCCATCCACAATCCTAGTTATCCACAATCCTAGTTATCCACAATCCTATCCATTCACAATTCTATCCATCCACAATCCTGGTCATCCACAATCCTGGTCATCCACAATCCTGGTCATCCACAATCCTGGTCATCCACGATCCTAGTCATCCACGATCCTGGTCATCCACAATCCTGGTCATCCACAATCCTGGTCATCCACAATCCTGGTCATCCACAATCCTAGTCATCCACAATCCTAGTTATCCACAATCCTGGTCATCCACAATCCTGGTCATTCACAATCCTAGTTATCCACAATCCTAGTTATCCACAATCCTGGTCGTCCACAGTTATATCAATCCACAATCCTAGCCATCCAAATCCTAGTCATTCATACTCCTATCCATCCACAATCCTAGTTATCCAATCCTAGTTATCCACAATCCTATCCATTCACAATTCTATCCATCCACAATCCTGGTCATCCACAATCCTGTTCATCCACAATTCTATTCATCCACAATCCTGTCCATCCACATGTCTACTCATCCACATCATACTCATCCACAACCCTTGTCATCCTTAATCCTAGACAGCCACAAGCCTAGACATCCACAATCCTATCCATCCTCAATCCTATTTAGCAACAGAGAATTCAGCAGTTTCGTCTTCTGACCAGAATATAACCCCAACAGCTGGCTCAATAAACATACAACAAAATGCATAATTTGGGTGTAAAGTGTGAGGCTGACCAAGGAAGACCTGGACCGATGGCCTATAAGAGACCTTGACATCACACACAATCGTCCTGCATAGACCTTCCAGCTGACTGCAGACATTCAGTTCTTTGTCCCCAAGACACCAATGATGGTACAAGCAGACAGAGCAAGGAAATAAGAGATGGTAAGACACCATGAAGGCCCTATGTTTGTCATGATGAGGCCAAACACAATGGATGATGTGGTGGATAGGTTAGACATTATTTGGTAAGACACCATGGATGTTATTATGATGAGGCCAAACACAATGGATGACGTAATGGATAGTTAAGACGGTGTTTGGTAAGACAGCATGGATGTTAAAATGATGAGGCCAAATATAATGGATGATGCAATGGATAGGTAAGACATTATGGATGTTATTATGATGAGGCCAAATATAATGGATGATGCAATGGATAGGTAAGACATTATGGATGTTATTATGATGAGGTCAAATATAATGGATGACGTAATGGATAGGTAAGACATTATGGATGTTATTATGATGAGGTCAAATATAATGGATGACGTAATGGATAGGTAAGACATTATGGATGTTATTATGATGAGGTCAAATATAATGGATGACGTAATGGATAGGTAGACATTATGGATGTTATTATGATGAGGTCAAATATAATGGATGACGTAATGGATAGGTAAGACATTATGGATGTTATTATGATGAAGTCAAATATAATAGATGACGTAATGGATAGGTAAGACATTATGGATGTTATCATGGACAGCAAAGAAAACAAACGAGACAGTCTTGATGGAGGCAGACACAAGTAGATCACTCATAAGGAAGATTAGGAAAAGACAGGCAACATTCATAGGCCATTTTATGAGGAAGGGATATTTGGAGCACCTGGTCACAACGGGAAAGCTGGAGGGAAAGAGAGCACCGGGTAGACCCAGGGAGAAAATGCTGGATGGACTTGCAGAGTGGCTGGGGACGAGGAGGGTGGGGGAGATGCTGGGGGCAACGAGAGATAGAGACAGATGGAAGTCCATGATCGCCAACGCTATGTGGCAGGGCACCTGATGATGATGATGAGGCCAAACACAATGGATGATGTAATGGATAGGTTAAATCATAAATGATACACACAGGTGTGGATGAACTAGACTGTCACATGGTGTGTCTGTACTATATGTCTTAGTGTTCACAGTGCATCTCCTCACATCACAATCTGTACAGGGTTTGCTGCCAACGAAAACACCACACAAATAAGTGATAGTAGCAACAAATACAACAGCACAACAACAGCTATTACAGACAATGAAACTACCACCACCACCACCACCAGACACAGCGGCAACAATGGTAACAGCACAATGTCACCTTTCGCTGACCTTGAAACTACCACCACCACCACCACCATCACCAGTTTCCTAAATAACAACAACAGTGTCAACAAACAGGGTCACCCTGACTTCAGCAGTATTTGCCCAGGTATGGAAGACCTCACTGAGCAGAGTGACACAGAAGTGGTGTTTTATGGCAACGTGACAGGCTGTGACAACTTAACACTGGGCTTTACGTCAGGCCAGGGAGTGGTGTATGGCAGGTGTCAGGATTCTCACACTTTCTGTCACATTCACGTACAGGCACCAGAGGGAAAGATCGCTGAAGCTCGTCTCTCGATAACAGCAATTGAACAGTTCTGTGAGTTCCCTCCTTCTAATATACATGTGTACGAAAGCTTACCATCGTCTTCGACGTTTGACTCGACTACAGCGAATTATTCAATTCCATGTATTTGTCGTATTTTTCCGGAATCGGAAATGCAGACGTTCTTAATTCCCAGCGCGAATCACATGTACATTGCGCAGTATATGTACGTTACACTGAACAAGCCTCTGTTCTCCATGGGTTTTTTTAAAAATGACAAAATGTACATGTATCTGAATTACAGCTCAGTGGATTCTGGATACTTGAAGTGCACAATGTTTGATGGTATTTATTTAGGAACTGTGAGCCGCTGGAAAGATATCAGTGTGCCTGGTGGATACGTGATCACACTTACCGTGAAGAGAGCCGCTTTTCGGTCTTACTGCACTTCGTACGTCAAAATTTACCATACAGAGCATCAGACTATCCCTACTATGTCTGTAGCTGTGTGTCAAGGTTATCACATACCCGTGAAAATACTCAATACCACGCGCATTCAAGTCAACCTCTTCATCCCGACACACAAGATATACAGTTCCTCTTTTGTTTTTATTTTTTTCACGTTCCACCTGAAAGACCAAAGTCCCCCAGAGGTGTCACTGACATGTCAAGTTGTGAGGAGAGCTCTTCCTCAGACATTGCGCTCAGTATGTACTGCACCAACAACGAGCTATGTCCCAAAGGACAGGACGAAGTGGACCACTGTCCCTCCAACACTGATGGCTGTATGAAGTGGATGGCGTCCCACAACAAATGTTTACTGATAGTTTATGGTGATACTATCTCAGTGAACTCAAAATCAGAACTGTTGTGTAAGCAGTACGGGGGAACCCTTGCCACCTTTAAAACTTATCACGAGTTTGTTGACGCTTATAGTATGTTTAGGTATACAGAGGATAATATGGTTGTTATATACGGTATACAAGTAGGTCTAACTTGTGGTGACGCTGACGTCATACCTATGTACAACCAGAATTGTAAATGGGCGGATTTCACAATGATGTATTCCGTTGATCGACGCTATTTTGCTTTTAGTGACAATTTTAGAACCAGTAGAAAACAGTTTTTTGGAAGTCTCCACAATTCATCAATCAAACTTTTTATAGACGCTAAGGCCATCAGTTCTAATTTTGCTTGTGAATTTTACTCCCAGATAAAGAAATTAAAACCACCTGAACCAGTTGTGTTTTCTGCCGTGCAGTACGCACCACCAGCGTCTGCAGAAAGACAGCAAACCCTGCATGTCTGTCCTGCTGGTCATTTTACACACACCTTTCTGCTGTGTGATCTTAAAAGTCACTGTGGACAGATTACAGCAACTTCACATTGTGTGATGTGGAACGGTAACCAGCAGTACAGAGAGGAACGTCCACCTCCAAAGACATCTGTCTACAAAGTTGCCATGTTTACGTGTGATGATGACCTGACAACAGTGCCCTACACCCTGGTGTGTGACTTCAGACAGGACTGTCCAGACAACAGTGATGAGTCATTGTGTCAACATCCTCCATGTGATGGGTTTCAGTGCTACAGCCTGCAGTGTGTGTCCGCCGACAAACGTTGTGATCACTACCGTGACTGTCTGGATGACTCTGACGAAAACTTCTGTCTTTTGAAATACACCAACATTTATCCTGACCTAGATGTACATCAGCAATGGCTCATCAACCTAGATGGTACAGGGTTTTTTACCCATCAGAAGATGGAAGCTAACGAGTCGTGTCCTGACACACACTATCGTTGTACAGGTGAGTGGCTCTACTGTCTACCTGTCTACACACGGTGTAACGGATTTTACGACTGCATGGATCATGAAGACGAAGAAGGCTGTGACCAAGCAACATGTCCTGGTTTCTACCAGTGCCGAGCTTCTACAGTCTGTGTGCATGTGGATCACTTGTGTGATGGATGGAAACAGTGTCCACAGCTTGATGATGAGTGGCTGTGTGACATGACTTGTCCTGAAGGTTGTCTGTGTCAGGGTCTTTCTTTTGTGTGTTCTGAGATATTCCCTGTTCATCTCTTCCATCAGATTCGCTATTTGGACGCTAAAGGCTCAGGAATGACGACATCTGATTTGAATAACAACACCTATCTTAACTGGCTCAGTCTTTCCTTCTGTTCACTTGTTTCTCTGTCTGCCATTTCGTTCCCCAATCTGCATTTTCTTGATCTGAGCAATAACAAGTTCGAAAACATCAGTGTTAATGTTTTTCTTGGTTTACCAAATTTGGGAGTTCTCCTGTTAGCAGGTAACCCCTGACATCACTCACAAAGGAATCGTCTAACTTGACCCAAAACGTATTGAAGAAAGTAGATCTGTCTCAAACCTACCTCACAATATTTGACAGTCAAACTCTTATGTTTTTTCCTCAAATTCATTCGCTCAATCTGTCGTTTTGTGCCATACAATTGATAGGATGTGGAGGATTTCAAACATTGACACAACTGAATGAACTGGATCTAAGAGGAAATGTAATCAACAAGTTCCCTTTTGATGTTTTCGTAGGACTCAATGACTTATCATTCATATTTACATCTAATTACAGAATATGCTGCCGAAAAATAACATCTACAAGTAAAAATGCAATCAGATGTGTTGCTCCTCCAACTGTTTTGTCTTCGTGTGAACATATGTTACAATCAGAATTATACAGACTTTTCCTTTGGTGTGTTAGTGTGTTGGCAGTGTGTGGGAACTGTTTATGTTTCCTTTGTCAGCGTACTGCAAAGACATTGAAGAAAAGCAGTTTCATCACATTGGTGACCAACGTACAGTGTGTAAACTTATGTATGGGAATCTACACCAGTATTGTTGCTGTGGCCAATGAAATGTTCCATGGAGAGTATTTCCTGTATGAAAACACATGGACAAATAGTGTGACCTGCAAGATAGCTGGCTTTGTGTCTCTTCTGTCTGCTGAGGTGTCCATTCTTATTGTCTGTTTCATGACGTTAGATCACGCCATCGTTCTATGTCTGCCCTCCATCACTTTGAGGTTGAACAAAAGATCAGCAGCTGTAGTCTGTGGGATGACGTGGTTATTTGGATTGCTGTTAGCATCATTACCTCTTCTTCCTGGGCTGTCTGACTTGGCTGTTTATGGCCAGTCTGCTCTGTGCAATCTGATGTTCCATAAACACCATTCCAGAGAAAACGTTGATTTCATCCTGTTCACCATAATATTTAACTTTCTTCTGTGCCTCATGACAGGCGTGGGTCAGACCATCATCTACAAGTCAACACCAACGTATAGGATCACAGCAGATTCTACAAAGAAGTCTTTGTTTTCTTCTCAATATCTTGTAATTAAAGTTGGTGTGACAGCTGTCACTTGCTGGTCTTCAATCGCCATCATTTGTCTGATGACCTTAACTGTGTTACTGTGTCAGACAAACTCAATGTGGTCATGGCTGTCTTCGTGTTCCCCCTCAGCTCTGCACTTTACCCATTGTTGTATTTGTGGAGTAGAGTCCAGAACAGACAACAACAGAAGATGGAACAACACATAGTACAGGCATTGAAAGCACGGCTACCGTTTTCAAAACCAACTTAATATGGAATATTGTTAACTATCGCAGTTATAGAGGTACACGTACATCAACTCAACATTTGTGATTTCCATCACGAAATGAGTCGCTTGTCTACTGGCAGCGTTTTGCACAATGGGGCAAAATACGTGAAAGAGGTGTCAGGGCTCGTTATGGAGTTGTTGATTTTAGCGGATGCCGGAACCCTTCCTACACATTCTACATTCAATAAATTACGCATATTGTGGTTCTTTCTTAGTGAAAAAGCTATTTGCATTACCCTACCCAACATGCTGATGCTGAACTTTCACTTTCGTTTTTCTTGATTTTCTCAAAACTGTGTTTTGGAAGAGTGCCATGTTTGGAAGGCTGTACCTCAGGTATTTATTGTCCGATTTTAAAATGGTTTTCTTCATTAGAAAGAGCAGTAAATGTACATTTAGAAACAGTGAAAAAGTGAAAACTGCCTGAAGTGGACAAGTGACTCATTTCGTGGTGGAAGGTCACATTCTTCTGACATCCCTTGATGATGGTGACATTTCTCTTCTCTCTCTCTCTTAGATTTGTCTGCTGCCTTCGACACTATAGACCATGAGATACTGCTTTGGCGCCTCCACAACTGCTACGGAATTTCTGGCTCCGCTCTCTCCTGGTTTCAGTCATATCTCTCTGACCGCACACAGACTGTATCTGTAAATGGCTTGCCCTCACCTCCCTCAGCCCTCAGATATGGCGTTCCTCAAGGATCCGTCCTGGGTCCAGTTCTCTTTGTTTTGTACACGCAGCCTCTCGCAAATATTATTCTCCGCCATTCTGTATCACATCATAGCTTCTCAGATGACAATCAAATTTACAATTCTGGTCCCATCTCTAATGTAAACAACATCGTACAAACCACTAAAGCCTGCATTTCCGACGTGAAAGACTGGATGACTTGCAACAAATTACAACTAAACCAAGACAAAACTGAAATGATTTTCATTACTCCTAAAAAACTTCTCAACTGCGACTTAATTCCATCTTCCATATCACTGAATGGGACAGACATCACCCTCTCCCAAAAAGTTAAGAATCTAGGTGTCACCATCGACAACACTCTTAACTTTCAGCAGCATGTCTCAAACATCTGTCGTGTCTGTTACCTTGAACTTCGTAGAATAGGTTCCATCCGTCATCTCCTTACTCTCGAAGCTACTAAAATATTAGTTTGTGCTTTCGTTCTTTCTCGTCTTGACTATTGTAATTCCCTTCTGTCTGGTTCCCCAAAACAGCTCCTTGACAAACTTCAGAAAGTACAGAACCATGCCGCTCGGCTAGTATTTCGGTCTTCCAAATTTCAGCATGTCTCTCCTCTTCTCCAAGACTTGCATTGGTTACCTGTGTTGAAAAGGATCCAACATAAAATTGCTGTTCAGTGCTTCAGATACTTCGACAATTCTATTCCCTCTTACCTGTCTGAATATCTTCAACTATACGTTCCATCTCGTCATCTTCGTACCTCAGCCGATACCCGCTTATTTCGAATCCCAACTTTTCGAACAAAATCATATGGTGAGCGATCCTTTTCTTTTCAAGCCCCTTCCTCATGGAATTCACTTCCCTACCCGCTGAGGCACAAAACAAGTCTTCAGTCATTTAAATCTGGTTTGAAAACGCATCTCTTTCCTCTCTGAAATTTATTAACCTAAAAGAGCTATGCTGTCTGCGCGCTAGCGTGCTTCTGTGTATGTTATTGCTGTGCGCCTATAGATATGTCTCGGGGTGGGAGGAGGATATGTGTGTGTGTGCCAGAGAGTAGGTACTAATATTTGATATTATTAACGGTGTGTATGTGCTTGTGGGATGGAGTGACAGAGGTCCGCCATGTATGATGAAAATTATATTAGGCCTATGTTTCTATGTTCGATGTAATGTGTATTGTACAGTTTGTAAGCGCTTAGGGCTTTCCAGAAAGATTAGGCGCTCTAAATGCCCTTAATAATAATAATAATAATTTATGTTAGACTCTGTCTCTCTGAAAAGTCTTCCACTCAGAGAATGGAAGAAGTAATAGAATACTGGAATAAGTAATGAAATGAGTACAAGACCTGGTGGTTAAGTTCTTTTTTTGTTGTTGTTGTTATCTTTCTTGCTTCAGCTGACATCCGAACCAGAAGAATACAGTGACAACAGGAAGTGACGATCAAATTTATTCTCTTGCAAAACAGCTGCAAATCAAGTCTTACATCATCATTATCATCATCATATACCCTGTCGCATGGCGTTGGTGATCATGGTTCTCCATAGGAATCTATCCTTCCTTTGTTGCTGCAAATACATCTCCCACCATCTCTGTTTTCCTCCACTCCGCAAGTCCGTCAAGTATTTTCTCCCTGGGTCTTCCTGTTGCTCTTTTTCCCTCCAGTTTTCCTGTTGTGACTAGGTGCTCTAATTTCTCTTACCTCATAACATGTCCTATAAATGTTACTTGTCTTTTCCTAATCTTCTTTGATGTTCTTTTTCTGTCTTTGTGTCTGCCTTCTTCAGGACTGACTAGTTTGTTTTCTTTGCTGTCCATGGAACTCTTAACATTCTTTATAAAAAAACAACTTTCAGCTGCGTCAGTCTTGGCTGTAGATTGTCCACGCTTCGCTTCATACAACAATATTGGTTCTATGTAAGGCTGTATCCTTAAATGTACATGTATACAGTGTCTCCATGGAGTTCCATGGACAGCAAAGAAAACAAACGAGACAGTCTTGATGGAGGCAGACACAAGAAGATCGTTCATAAGGAAGATTAAGAAAAGACAGGCAACATCTACAGGCCGATCTATGAGGAAAGGGGAATTGGAGCACCTGGTCGCAACAGAAAAACTGGAGGGAAAGAGAGCATCAGACAGACCCAGGGAAAAAATATTGGACTGACTTGCAGAGTGGCTGAAGACAGAGCGGGTGGAAGATGTGCTTGCGGCAACAAGGGATAGAAAACAGATGAAAGGCCATGATCGCCAATGCCATGTGGCAAGGCACTTGATGATGGTGATGGTGATGATGATGATGATGATGATGATGATGATGATGATGATGATGATGATGATGATGATGATGACAGTGCCTCAACGATAAACACTGGCAAGCTAGGATCAGCCCACTGATCCTTCCCCTGGTACTTTTACCTCGTCTTTCACACTGGGTCCGTAGCTGCCCACAAAGTATAAGCCAACATCACTTTCTAGAATCTCATGGAACACAGCCCAAAACCAGTGCTCCACACAAATCGTCATTGATGAACAGTGTGTATTATTTCATTCTCGAATTATAGAACAGAACAAAACAGAACAGAACATTTTACACTAACTTATAACACGTGACCAATGTGTATTATTTCACCTTACAATTATACAGTAGAACACAGAACATTCTACACTAACTTGTAACACGTGACCAGTGTGTATTATTTCACCTTACAATTATACAGTAGAACACAGAACATTCTACACTAACTTGTAACACGTGACAAATGTGTATTATTTCACCTTACAATTATACAGTAGAACACACAACATTCTACACTAACTTGTAACACGTGACCAATGTGTATTATTTCACCTTACAATTATACAGTAGAACACTGAACATTTTACACTAACTTGTAACACGTGACCAATGTGTATTATTTCACCTTACAATTATACAGTAGAACACAGAACATTCTACACTAACTTGTAACACGTGACCAATGTGTATTATTTCACCATACAATTATACAGTAGAACACACAACATTCTACACTAACTTGTAACACGTGACCAGTGTGTATTATTTCACCTTACAATTATACAGTAGAACACTGAACATTTTACACTAACTTGTAACACGTGACGAATGTGTATTATTTCACCTTACAATTATACAGTAGAACGATTTACATTCTACACTAACTTGTAACACGTGACCAGTGTGTTTTATTTCACCTTACAATTATACAGTAGAACGATTTACATTCTACACTAACTTGTAACACGTGACCAGTGTGTATTATTTCACCTTACAATTATACAGTAGAACACTGAACATTTTACACTAACTTGTAACACGTGACGAATGTGTGTATTATTTCACCTTACAATTATACAGTAGAACACACAACATTCTACACTAACTTATAACACGTGACCAGTGTGTATTATTTCACCTTACAATTATACAGTAGAACACACAACATTCTACACTAACTTATAACACGTGACCAGTGTGTATTATTTCACCATACAATTATACAGTAGAACACACAACATTCTACACTAACTTATAACACGTGACCAGTGTGTATTATTTCACCTTACAATTATACAGTAGAACACACAACATTCTACACTAACTTGTAACACGTGACCAGTGTGTATTATTTCACCATACAATTATACAGTAGAACACACAACATTCTACACTAACTTATAACACGTGACCAGTGTGTATTATTTCACCTTACAATTATACAGTAGAACACACAACATTCTACACTAACTTATAACACGTGACCAATGTGTATTATTTCACCTTACAATTATACAGTAGAACACACAACATTCTACACTAACTTATAACACGTGACCAATGTGTATTATTTCACCATACAATTATACAGTAGAACACACAACATTCTACACTAACTTATAACACGTGACCAATGTGTATTATTTCACCATACAATTATACAGTAGAACACACAACATTCTACACTAACTTATAACACGTGACCAGTGTGTATTATTTCACCTTACAATTATACAGTAGAACACACAACATTCTACACTAACTTATAACACCTGACCAATGTGTATTATTTCACCATACAATTATACAGTAGAACACACAATATTCTACACTAACTTGTAACACGTGACCAGTGTGTATTATTTCACCTTACAATTATATAGTAGAACACTGAACATTTTACACTAACTTGTAACACGTGACGAATGTGTATTATTTCACCTTACAATTATACAGTAGAACACTGAACATTTTACACTAACTTGTAACACGTGACCAATGTGTATCATTTCACCCTACAATTATACAGAACGTTCTACACTAACTTACAACACGTGACCAGTGTGTATTAAAGCTGATAACTCTGATCAAGATGGCAGTGTACAACATCTGCATTACCAGCACTATACAGAACAGCAGCCAAGCGTGGACAACATATGCCAAACAAGAGCAAAAGCTGAACAGCTTTCACTTGTGCTGCCTTTGCGGGTCCTCGGCATCAAGTGGAGTGACAAAGTACCAAAAGCCCAGGTCCTAGCCTGGCATTTCGGATGTGCTGGGCTGACCACTCAGGAGACGCGTGAGCTCCTGGAGGGGAATGCCATATCTGAGACCAGGCGAGAGAGGGTCCTCTTTTAGTAGAGGAGGAATTTGGACGGCATTCAGAATGGCTTGTGTGAGGGCCTGGAGAGCACAGCAAGTCTTGTGGTTCCTCTGCGTGGTTCCCTCTTTCTGTGAGACTAGTTTTGGGGGCACAGATAGGGCTCTGGAATGATAGGGCAGGTGGTTTGGGCACAGATAGGTCGCTGGAATGGTAAGGCAGGTGGTTTGGGCACAGATAGGGCTCTGGAATGGTAGGGCAGGTAGTTTGGGCACAGATAGATCTCTGGAATGGTAAGGCAAGTGGTTTGGGCACAGGAGTCTGGAATCCATGTCACTGACAGGCAGCGCCACTTTTGGGATGATGTAAGATCGCACAGGGAGGCGCATCCTGCGGCAGGTGTGTGAACACAGGGGTAGGGATGAATGATCCTGGCATCCGGATGTTGGAAAGGGCAGAATCTTCTGGCGAAGGCCTCGGACTGGCCATGGAATCTTGGGATTTTCCCTACGCCTGGCAACCAGCTCTCTGAGTTTGCAGGGAACCATAGTGGAGCCAGCGACTGCCCATCTGGTGATGGGGGGAGGGGGGTGTAATACGGGGGATCCTGTTGCTGGCGAGAGTCGTATGAGGAGCGAGAATCAGCTAATATAAGGTCTGGTAGGATGGACCAGAGAGCTGCAATGGCCTCTTCTACGGTGGAAGTGGAGGAAGTCCATTTCTTAGGTTCATGAGAATCGGTGTCGTCTTCGGTAGACGTGTGAAGGTCATCTCCTTGGTCTTCTACGTCCTCTCCTTCTCCTGTCCTTATTGATAGGACATTTGACAAAGGAAAAGGAAATTAGAGCATCTGGTCACAACAGGAAAGCTGGAGGGAAAGAGAACACCAGGTAGACCCAAGGAGAAAATATTGGAGGGACTTGCAGGGTGGCTGAGAACAGAGAGGGTGGGAGATGTACTTGCAGCAATGAGGGATTCATACGGAGGGCCATGATCGCCAACGCCATGCAGCAGGACGCATGATGCTGATGATGATGTGTGGTGGTGGATTATCGGAGTCTCTTATGGATGGAAGGTGGTGACACTAGGTGTCGGTTAAGTTGAGAGGCCGTTGGTGGCGACCTAAGAAGGATGAGAATCCAGGCTGAGCGACGGAGAAAGAGCTGCTTGCCAGGATGGGTGAGCTTTGGCATTTGGGTAGAAGTCTTGTGGTCTTGTGGGAGGTTGCCTCTCTGGAAGTAGATGCCCGGTCTATAAGGCCAGGGAGGGTAGACAGGGACCAAGAAAGGTCGGGAATGATGGAGGGAGGGGGGGGGCATGTGGAGATAGGGAAGTGAGGGGAAAGAGTCCTGTAGTCTCAATGTAGGCTGGGGGGATGATCCATAGGAACCCTGGGAACAGAACCCTGGGAACATAATCCTGGGAATAGAACCCTGGGAACATAACCCTGGGAATAGAACCCTGGAACATAACCCTGGGAACATAACCCTGGGAACAGAACCCTGGAACAGAACCCTGGGAACAGAACCCTGGGAACAGAACCCTGGAACAGAACCCTGGAAACAGAACCTGGAACAGAACCCTGGGAACAGAACCCTGGGAACAGAATCCTGGGAACAGAACCCTGGGAACAGAACCCTGGAACAAAACCCTGGGAACAGAACCCTGGGAACAGAATCCTGGGAACAGAATCTGGGAATAGAACCCTGGGAACAGAACCCTGGAACAGAACCCTGGGAACAGAACCCTGGAACAGAACCCTGGGAACAGAACCCTGGGAACAGAATCCTGGGAATAGAACCCTGGGAATAGAACCCTGGGAATGTGGGGATCTAGAAGAGGAGGGTCAGTGAAGGGAGGTGAAAGTGGGGCCATCTTGTGTGGATTCACCCGATCTTCCTGGGCAGTTTGAGTCTGGCGTGTCCTGGGTTGGGCTGGAGGAGGTTTCCCTTTCAACTAACGTTGTGTGTGTTGTGTTGTTGTTGTTGTTGTTGTTGTTGGTGTTGGTGTTGGTGTTGTTGTTGGTGTTGGTGTTGGTGTTGGTGTTGTGTTGTGTTGTGTTGTGTTGTCCTGTGTTGTCCTGTGCTGTGCTGTGATGTGCTGTGATGTGCTGTGATGTGCTGAGTCGTGTCATGTTGTCTCATGCCATGCTGTGCTGTATTGTGTTGTATTGTGTTGTATTGTGTTGTATTGTGTTGTGTTGTACTGTGTAGTACTGTGTTGTACTGTGTTGTACTGTGTTGTACTGTGTTGTACTGTATTGTACTGTATTGTACTGTATTGTACTGTACTGTATTGTATTGTATGTGTTGTATTGTACTGTGTTGTACCATGTTGTATTGCATTGCATTGCATTGCATTGTATTGTATTGCATTGTGTTGTATTGTATTGTATTGTATTGTATTGTGTGGTATTGTGTGGTATGGTATGGTATGGTATGGCATTGTATTGTATTGTATTGTATTGTATTGTATTGTATTGTATAATGCTACCCTGCATTCATGGGGTTTAATTTCCTACCATCATGAGACCCTCTGCATCGATCAGTTTCTTCAAGTTTGGACTAAAGACTACTTTCCTAACTGACATTTGTTGTAAAATCATCAGAACATTAATAAGTTTGCACACACTTGTATTCAATTACCTGAACATAATAGGTTAACACAAACTTGAGAATTCAATTATCTGAACATAATAGGTTAACACAAACTTGAGAATTCAATTATCTAATGGAATAGGTTAGAGCAGCTTTGAATTCAATTATCTGAACTCGATAGGTTAATCATCATCATCATCATCATCATCATCATCATCATCATCATCATCATCATCATCATCATCATGTGCCTTGCCGTGTGGTGTTGGCGATCATGGCCCTCCATAAGAATCTATCCCTCGTCGCTGCAAGTACACCTGCCTCCCTCTCTGTCCTCCACCACCCTGCAAGTCCGTCCAATATTTCTCCCTGGGTTCACCTGGTGTTCTTTTTCCCTCCAGCTTTCCTGTTGTGACTAGGTGCTCTGATTTCTCTTGCCTTATAAAAACTCCTATGAACGCTGCTTGTCTTTTCCTTATCTTCTTTATTTTCAATGACCTTCTTGTGTGTGCCTCCTTTAAGACTGTCTCGTTAGTTTTCTTTGCTGTCCCTGAAACTCTTAACATTTTTCTTAGAAACCACATTTTATTTGCCTAAATGTTGTTAAATAGGTCAGTGCATGTTTGAATTTAATGTCACAGCACAGTGTGATGATGGTGAAGATGATGATTGCGTTGTTCTTCTTGTTGATGATGAAGACGACGATGATCATGATGATGGTAATGATGATGATAATGATGATGATGATGATGAGGAGGAGGAGGAGGATGGTGATGATGAAACAGATTAGCAACAGTAGATACGTAGGGCTTGTCATATTGGCAGATGTGATGCGTCTAGTGTATCGGCTTCGGCCTGCACCGCTGGCTAGCACTGCTGTGCGAAAAGAATAGCAGAAGGCGTAAGTCTCTTCCTGTCAGTACATAGCTTCTCTATCAGCAAGCCCTACGCTGTGCCTCCTCGTGGCGACAGGCGGTAACTGAGCACCTCACGGACTCAGGCTGAATCTCGTAGGACTCGGAGGAGGTCTGGCCCCCAGATGTGAGGCATGCAGGCCCACCGGCGTGTGGACACGCCCTGGTGCCCACGAACCAGATCCCCAAGCTATGGGTAAATAGCTCCACTGCCTTGTAGACATCTCGGGAGAGAGTAAGGCTAAGGGAGTTAACCCTAAAAAAACGATTGAAGGCAAGGGGAAACCACCATCGTAGTTTTTCCCCAGGAAAACCATGGACAGGAGAAAGAAAAAGAAGAAAGTTAACGACGTCAATAGGTGCTCCTGTGGAGCACCTTCATCCGGTAGGGACTGTCATGCGGCACAGGTGACACCAGACCGTCAGCCAGCTACTGCGACCAAAATCAAAATTAAATTCAAAATAGCAACATGGAATATAAGAACAATGCTACAGAAAGGTAAATTAGACAACATCAAAATGGAGATGGAAAGGCTTAACATTAGTATTTTAGGACTGGGGGAAGTGAGATGGAAGGGGGCAGGCATGATAACATCAGGGGAATATACAGTGATATACTCTGGTGGTAATTCACATGAAAGAGGAGTAGGCATCATAATGGACAGAGACAAATCAAAAGCAGTTAAGGGATACTGGGCAGTGTCCGACAGAGTTTTACTGGTCAAATTCGGAGGCAAACCTTTTGATATCAACATCATACAGGTGTATGCACCAACATCCGCAAGTACTCAGGAAGACATCGACAACTTCTACGAAGTTTTAGAGATGGCCAAGGTCCAATGTAAATCACAAGAAGTTACAGTCATAATGGGAGATTTTAATGCTAAAGTGGGACAGGATAGGGTGGAGGATATAGTTGGACCTCATGGCCTTGGTGCACAAAATGAAAGAGGCGGGAAGCTTGTAGAATGGGCACAGATGAATGAGTTCATAGTAGGAAACACCTGGTTTGAGCAGCCTAACAAGAAAATGGACTTGGATGAGTCCAGGAGATAATACCAAAAATCAAATTGACAACATCCTGATCAACAAAAGATTTAGAAATTCTTTACTGTCAGCAAAAACACTACCAGGCGCAGACTACAACAGTGACCACAATCCTGTAGTGGGAAGGTTTAGGCTGAAATTGAGGGAAAGGAAACAGACCAAAAGCAACATCAAACAAAACCTTGGACTCTTAAAGTCAGAGGAAATGATACGTCAAAAATTTAATGTACATGTTCAAAACAAATTCAGTGCTCTGGAAGACGTTGGTGACAGTGAGGAACAATGGACAAAGTTGAGAACTTCTATAAATGAAGCTTGTGAAGAAATCCCTAAGGCAAATAGAAAAGCAAAAAGTGTTGGATGACTAATGAAATTTTGGGCCTGATGGAGGAAAGGAGGAAGGCAAAGAGAAACGAGGAGATATACAGGAAGATAAACAAAGAAATCAGGTGTAGGTGCAATGAAGCTAAGGAAGCTTGGCTGAACACAAAATGCAAAGAGATAGAAGAACGACACAAAATGGATCCTCAGGGTATGTACAGACGAATTGAAGAAATTGTCCACAGGAAAAATGCATGCACATCAACTCGTTGCTTAAAATCGAAAGATAATAATAATAATAATTACAATATTTATAGAGCGCAAAATCTCGATAAAAATCAAATCTGAGCGCTGAACATACACTTACGCACGCGCGCACACACACGCACACACACACGCACACATGGCTATAAATGGGGAAAAAGAATAAAAGCAATGGAAAATTATAGAGAGCATATTATATACAAATATATATTACAATGTGATTCCCCTCTGAGTGGAGACAGACTACAGAGGGGGGATGAGTGAGGTCAGGATTTTATGCAGAGGAGAAAAGGTGAGTTTTGACAGCGGACTTGAAGGAGACAAAAGTAGGTTGCTGACGGACAGAGAGAGGAAGTTTGTTCCAGGAAAGTGGACCAGAAACAGAGAAGGCTCGTGGACCATAGGTATTGAGCTTGGTGCGTGAGGGAACATAGATCTCAAGTAGGCTTGACAGGTAATTGGGGGCTGCGTTATTGAGGCTTTTGTAGCACATGGTGTCTAGTTTGTACTGTATGCGCTTTGATACAGGGAGCCAGTGAAGTTGTGCCAGGAGAGGAGATATGTGGTCAGCTTTTTTCTTTTTGAGTACAAGGCGTGCAGCATTGTTTTGAATGCGCTGTAGGATGTGAATGGTGGAGGCAGGAAGACCAGACAGGAGTGAATTGCAATAGTCAATGCGAGACATTATGAAGGAGAGAACGAGTTTTGCAGTTGTTTCCACAGAGAGATACTTCCTGATCAAGCTTATACGATGGAGGTGATAGTAGCAAGATGTGGCAGTTTGAGAAACAAAGTTGTTCATGGAGAGGGTAGAGTCAATGCCGACACCAAGGTTTTTAGCTGAATCAGAAATTGGGACTGATGTGTTACATAATGGGAGAGAAAGAGGAGGCAGCTGAGAAAGTTTCTGATGGGTGCCAATGAGGATAGCTTCTGTCTTGTCGTCATTAAGTTGAAGTTTGTTGAACGTCATCCAGTTCTTAATGTCCGAGTAACACTGAGTGGTGCGAGTCAGAAGGCGCTGTATATTGTCTGGTGTGTCACTGTCTAGAAGTTGGGTGTCATCAGCACAGAAGTGGTGTTTTATAGAGTGGAAGTTGATGATGGTGGACATGGGGAGGTGTAAAGAGTGAAAAGATCAGGGCCAAGGACAGATCCTTGTGGAACACCACAGATCAGGCATGCAGGTTGAGAGTAAGTGCCATTAATGAGAACAGTTTGTTTTCTATTTGACAGATATGAAGTGAAAAAGGAGAGAGCAATGTCAGAGATGCCAAAAGTATGATGAAGTCTAGAAAGGAGAATACCATGATCAATGGTATCAAAGGCTGCAGACAGATCAAGGAGTGTGAGGAGAGAGACTTTGCCAGTATCAGTTGCAAGGAGGAGATTGTTGAGAATGTGTAGCAGGGCAGTTTCAGTGCTATGGCACTGGCGGTAGGCTGACTGGAAAGGATTGAGAAGATTGTTGGCAGACAGGTGAGAGTTCAGCTGGTTGAGGACAACTTTTTCGATGAGTTTTGACAAGAAAGAGAGATTAGAGATAGGCCGGTAATTTTTCAGTTCATTTGGGTCTAAATTGTATTTCTTGAGGACAGGGTGAACAATAGCAGACTTGAAAGAATCTGGGACAGTTCCAGTTTGAAGAGAAGTGTTGATGATGTCGGTGATGAATGGGAAGAGAGTAGGGAGACAGTCAGAGTAGAGAGAACCTGGAAGAGGATCCAGTTCGCAGGTTTTGAACGACATGGATCTGATTGTGTTGAGAATTTCTTCTTGTGAGACTGGGGTAAAAGTAGTAAGAGGTGTGCCAGAGAAGGAAGGGTCAGGTGGGCATGGTTGACAGGGTGTCCTGTCAAGCCTGTCACGAAGAGTTTGTATTTTGGTGGTGAAATACTTGGAGAATACAGATGGGAGTTCTTCATTTGTATGTTTTGTTGGGAGAGGTAAATCTTTTCGTGTGCCAAGGAGATGATTCATCGTTGTAAAGAGTTCTCTTGAAGAAGACTCATTCAGGATTTTGGTTTGGAAATAGCTTGTTTTTGCAGATGCAATGAGGGTGGATACTTTTGTTTTAGAGGCTTGGAAAAGTTGCCTATGGCACGCTTATCGTGGAAAAAGACAAAATATTAGACAGATGGGGAGAGTACATTAAAGACCTTTTTGAGGATGACAGAAACGAAGAACACATTATAAAAAAGAACTTTGAAGGACCACCCATAATGAAAGATGAAGTTAGAGCAGCACTGAAAAAGATGAAACCAGGAAAAGCCCCAGGACCAGACAACATTACTACAGAGATGATTGAAGCCCTGGAGGAATTTGGCATAGAAAAAATAACAGTCCTCCTAAATGAAATTTATGACACTGGAAAAATCCCCAAAGATATGTCAAAATCAATTTTCATTGCACTTCCAAAGAAGACAGGGGCTATAGAATGCGAACTCCATCGCACAATCAGTTTGATGAGTCATGTAACAAAAATCCTGTTAAGAATAATCATGATGAGGACAAGGAATAGAATCAAAAGAGAAATAGCAGAAGAACAATGTGGATTTGTGGAGGGAAAAGGAACTATTAATGCCATATACATCCTAAGAACTATCATAGAGAGGTCAATTGAGATGAATAAGGATTTGTATTTATGCTTTGTTGACTATACCAAGGCTTTCGATCGGGTACGACATGATGAATTGATCAACCAACTGGAGAGACTCAATGTCGATGGAAAAGATCTACGAATAATCAGGAATATGTACTGGGAACAAACAGCTGCAATGAGAATAGAAAACAATATAAGCTCTTTTCAAAACATCAAAAGAGGAGTCAGACAGGGTTGTGTTTTGTCACCAGATCTGTTTTCACTATATAGCGAAAACATCATGAGAAACCTAGAAGAAGACCCTGGATTAAAGGTTGGAGAGAAAATGATAAACAACATTCGGTACGCAGATGACACCGTGCTAATTGCAGAAAATGAAAGGGACCTACAAAACCTTGTGAATATACTAGAAACAGAAAGCAAAGGTAAGGGGCTGGGACTAAACAGCAGGAAGACTGAAGACATGGTGATCAGTAAAAAACATGAAATCCCCTCATGCAAAATAACAGCAAATGGTACAACCTTGACGCAGGTTAATAAGTTCAAATACCTGGGAACGGTCATTTCATCAGACGGCAGAAGCACATCAGAAATAGGCGGCAGAATCGGCCAAGCCAAAACAGCATTCAAGATGATGACAAGCATTCTTACCAACAAATGCCTATCAATTAACATCAGAAAGAGAGTCCTTGAATGTTATATAGAACCAATACTGTTGTACGGATGCGAGGCGTGGACAGCCAGCAAGCAAAGCCAGAGCAGGATCGAGGCAGCCGAGATGTGGTTTCTCACAAGAATGTTGAGAGTTCCATGGACAGCAAAGAAAACAAATGAGACAGATTGATGGAGGCAGACACAAGTAGATCACTCATAAGGAAGATTAGGAAAAGACAAGCAACATTTATAGGCCATTTTATGAGGAAGGGGGATTTGGAGCACCTGGTCACAATGGGAAAGCTGGAGGGAAAGAAAGCACCAGGTAGACCCAGGGAGAGAATGCTGGACGGACTTGCAGAGTGGCTGGGGATGAAGAGGGTGGGGGAGATGCTGGGGGCAACGAGAGATAGAGATGGTTGGAAGTCCATGGTCGCCAACGCCTTGCGGCAGGGCACAGGATGATGCTTAGTTCTTTCTAGCCGCCTAACTTCAGCCCTTCCATCTGACCACTCTGCAATTCTCTGTTCTCTTGACGTTTCTCCTCCTTCCCGTACCACGCGCACAGTGACTCGACGCAATCTCAAATCTATCGACCTCTCCACATTTTCATCTCATGCCTCCCGCCTCATTTCTGAAAAGTCACATAACCTTGCCGATGAATTCTATACTACTCTCCACCATCTTCTGGACACTCTTGCTCCAGCCACAACCCGTCTTTTACCTGACCGCCCCCCTACCCCCTGGCTCACTCATGAGATTGCCTGTGCAAAACGTGCCCGCCGCAGAGCAGAGCGCCGCTGGCGCAAATCCAAACTCACTGTACACAGGCAACTTTTCCAAGCCTCTAAAACAAAAGTATCCACCCTCATTGCATCTGCAAAAATAAGCTATTTCCAAACCAAAATCCTGAATGCCTCTTCTTCAAAAGAACTCTTTACAACCATGAATCATCTCCTTGGCACACGAAAAGATTTACCTCTCCCAACAAAACATACAAATGAAGAACTCCCATCTGTATTCTCCAAGTATTTCACCACCAAAATACAAACTCTTCGTGACAGGCTTGACAGGACACCCTGTCAACCATGCCCACCTGACCCTTCCTTCTCTGGCACACCTCTTACTACTTTTACCCCAGTCTCACAAGAAGAAATTTTCAACACAATCAGATCCATGTCGTTCAAAACCTGCGAACTGGATCCTCTTCCAGGTTCTCTCTACTCCGACTGTCTCCCTACTCTCCTCCCATTCATCACTGACATCATCAACACTTCTCTTCAAACTGGAACTGTCCCAGATTCTTTCAAGTCTGCTATTGTTCACCCTCTCCTCAAGAAACACAATTTAGACCCAAATGAACTGAAAAATTACCGGCCTATCTCTAATCTCTCTTTCTTGTCAAAACTCATCGAAAAAGTCGATCTCAACCAGCTGAACTCTCACCTGTCTGCCAACAATCCCCTCAATGCTCCTACCGCCAGTGCCATAGCATTGAAACTGGCCTACTACACATTTTCAACAATCTCCTCCTTGCAACTGATACTGGCAAAGTCTCTCTCCTCACACTCCTTGATCTGTCTGCAGCCTTTGATACCATTGACCATGGTATTCTCCTTTCTAGACTTCATCATACTTTTGGCATCTCTGACATTGCTCTCTCCTGGTTCACTTCATATCTATCAAACAGAAAACAAACTGTTCTCATCAATGGCACTTACTCTCAACCTGCATACCTGACCTGTGGTGTTCCACAAGGATCTGTCTTTGGCCCTGCTCTTTTCACTCTTTACACCTCCCCCCTGTCCACCATCATCAACTCCCATTCTATAAAACACCACTTCTATGCTGATGACACCCAACTTCAAGACAGTGACTCACCTGATAATATACAGCGCCTGTTGACTCGCACCACTGAGTGTTACTCGGACATTAAGAACTGGATGACGTTCAACAAACTTCAGCTTAATGAGACAAGAAACTTTCTCAGCTGCCTCCTCTTTCTCTCCCATTATGTAACACATCAGTCCCAATTTCTGATTCAGCTAAAAACCTTGGTGTCTGCATTGACTCTACCCTCTCCATGAACAACTTTGTTTCTCAAACTGCCACATCTTGCTACTATCATCTCCATCGTATAAGGCTGATCAGGAAGTATCTCTCTGTCGAAACAACTGCAAAACTAGTTCTCTCCTTCATAATGTCTCGCATTGACTATTGCAATTCACTCCTGTCTGGTCTTCCTGCCTCCACCATTCACATCCTACAGCGCATTCAAAACAATGCTGTACGCCTTGTACTCAAAAAGAAAAAAGCTGACCACATATCTCCTCTCCTGGCACAACTTCACTGGCTCCCTGTATCAAAGCGCATACAGTACAAACTAGACACCATGTGCTACAAAAGCCTCAATAACGCAGCCCCCGATTACCTGTCAAGCCTACTTGAGATCTATCTTCCCTCACGTACCCTCCGCTCTGCCTCCGATCCTCTGACTTTTCGCTTTCCACGCACTAAGCTCAATACCTATGGTCCACGAGCCTTCTCTGTTTCTGGTCCACTCTCCTGGAACAAACTTCCTCTCTCAGTCCGTCAGCAACCTACTTTTGTCTCCTTCAAGTCCGCTGTCAAAACTCACCTTTTCTCCTCTGCATAAAATCCTAACCTCACTCAACCCCCCCCCCTCCCCCTCTACAGCCTGTCTCCGCTCGGAGGGGAATCACATTGTTATAATATATAATATATAATTGTATATGATATGCTCTCTATAATTTTCCATTGCTTTTATTCTTGCTTTTATTGCTTTTATTCTTTCTCCCCATTTATAGCCATGCGTGTGTGTGTGTGTGCGTGTGTGTGTGTGTGTGTGTGTGTGTATGTGTGTGTGCGTGCGTGCGTGTGCGTGCGTGCGTGCGTGCGTGCGTGCGTGCGTGCGTGCGTGTTTCTGTTTCAGCGCTTAGATTTGATTTTATCAAGATTTTGCGCTATATAAATATTGTAATTATTATTATTAATTATTATGATGATGACTAAAGCTTGTCTTTCACGTGTTGTTATGACTGATGCTATTTCCATGTTATCACTAAAGCTTGTCTTTCACGTGTTGTTATGACTGATGTGATTTCCATGTTATTACTAAAGCTTGTCTTTCACGTGTTGTTATGACTGATGTGATTTCCATGTTATTACTAAAGCTTGTCTTTCACGTGTTATGACTGATGTGATTTCCATGTTATTACTAAAGCTTGTCTCTCACGTGTTGTTATGACTGATGCTATTTCCATGTTATCACTAAAGCTTGTCTTTCAAGTGTTGTTATGACTGATGCTATTTCCATGTTATTACTAAAGCTTGTTATTATGACTGATGCTATTTCCATGTTATTACTAAAGCTTGTCTTTCACGTGTTGTTATGACTGATGTGATTTCCATGTTATTACTAAAGCTTGTTATTATGACTGATGCTATTTCCATGTTATTACTAAAGCTTGTCTTTCAAGTGTTGTTATGACTGATGCTATTTCCATGTTATTACTAAAGCTTGTTATTATGACTGATGCTATTTCCATGTTATTACTAAAGCTTGTCTTTCACGTGTTGTTATGACTGATGCTATTTCCATGTCATTACTAAAGCTTGTCTCTCACGTGTTGTTATGACTGATGCTATTTCCATGTTATCACTAAAGCTTGTCTTTCACGTGTTGTTATGACTGATGCTATTTCCATGTTATCACTAAAGCTTGTCTTTCACGTGTTGTTATGACTGATGTGATTTCCATGTTATCACTAAAGCTTCTCTCTCACGTGTTGTTATGACTGATGCTATTTCCATGTTATTACTAAAGCTTGTCTTTCACGTGTTGTTATGACTGATGTGATTTCCATGTTATTACTAAAGCTTGTCTCTCACGTGTTGTTATGACTGATGCTATTTCCATGTTATTACTAAAGCTTGTTATTATGACTGATGCTATTTCCATGTTATTACTAAAGCTTGTCTCTCACGTGTTGTTATGACTGATGCTATTTCCATGTTATTACTAAAGCTTGTTATTATGACTGATGCTATTTCCATGTTATTACTAAAGCTTGTTATTATGACTGATGTGATTTCCATGTTATTACTAAAGCTTGTCTTTCACGTGTTGTTATGACTGATGCTATTTCCATGTTATTACTAAAGCTTGTCTTTCACGTGTTGTTATGACTGATGTGATTTCCATGTTATCACTAAAGCTTGTCTTTCACGTGTTGTTATGACTGATGCTATTTCCATGTTATTACTAAAGCTTGTTATTATGACTGATGCTATTTCCATGTTATTACTAAAGCTTGTCTTTCACGTGTTGTTATGACTGATGCTATTTCCATGTTATCACTAAAGCTTGTCTTTCACGTGTTGTTATGACTGATGCTATTTCCATGTTATTACTAAAGCTTGTCTTTCACGTGTTGTTATGACTGATGCTATTTCCATGTTATCACTAAAGCTTGTCTTTCACGTGTTGTTATGACTGATGCTATTTCCATGTTATTACTAAAGCTTGTTATTATGACTGATGCTATTTCCATGTTATTACTAAAGCTTGTCTTTCACGTGTTGTTATGACTGATGCTATTTCCATGTTATCACTAAAGCTTGTCTTTCACGTGTTGTTATGACTGATGCTATTTCCATGTTATCACTAAAGCTTGTCTTTCACGTGTTGTTATGACTGATGTGATTTCCATGTTATCACTAAAGCTTGTCTTTCACGTGTTGTTATGACTGATGCTATTTCCATGTTATCACTAAAGCTTGTTGTTATGACTGATGCTATTTCCATGTTATCACTAATGCTTGTCTTTGACGTGTTGACTGTGAAAACAGAGACCAGAGAGTGTGAAGATGGACAGGTTGAAACACAACACTGTTCCCACAACGATTCTATTTGCCAGGGTCGGTTGGTCACACGCTACGCGTGTTACGCGTTTGTCAGCAGTGACACTCTACGCAGGTTTGAGAGCCATGAACAACAAGATCCCTGCATGAAAGCCAGGCAGTACTGTAAGTCTCTGGGTGGTAACTTGGCGGCGCCGAAGCGTCATGGTGAACTGAAACAACTGGTGGAGATGCTGGTCATATCACCCATCTATAACCGTTCAAGAACCATCTTGGGAGTCACGTGGGGAGATGAGACTTTGCCCAACATGTACAGGGTCAGTCTGATAGCTGACGATAGGACCGTCCTCTACCACACTGTTCAAACGTGTGATTACTTTCTGTCGGTTTACGAGTCGATTTTCTATCTTCAGGACAGTTGTTTGAATTGGTGGCCGTGTGACTCAACTGAGGACTGGGTTGACCTAAATGCTGTGTGCGAATTCACCAAAGTGAAGAAGAAACGAACGTATATACAGTTGCCGACTGTGTCATTTTCGTCATCTGAAGAATATTTAACACAGTGTCAGAATGGTCACATGACGAACATTTTCCTGACATGTGGTCCACAGACTGTGTGTGGTCAAGGTCACGTAACTCTGTGTACTTACTCTAACGTGTGGTATAGGAACAGCAGTCTTGATTTAACAGACGGACTGGTTACGTCAGTCAATATGTTTTCTTGTGATGATGACAATACACAGCTGCCATATTCTGTGTTGTGTGACTTCAGACATGACTGTCAGGATAAAGCGGATGAATCATTCTGTAAACATCCTCCTTGTGATGATATTACCTGTGGCAATGGTCAGTGTGTGTCTTACATCAAGGTCTGTGACAAATACACTGACTGTTTGGATGGTTCAGACGAAACAATCTGCGTACTTTCAGATATATTAATGAAAAGCTACTCAGCCCCGCCTGCTCCCGTTCTTATTGATTTTGATGGCATAGCTGATTTTATTGTGACGAAATTAAAACCTGATGAACCCTGCCCCGATACCCATTACCGTTGTCCTGGTGATGTCAACAACTGTCTACCTGTCTACACACGATGCAATGGACTGTACGACTGTGTTGATCATGAAGATGAAGATGGCTGTGAGGAAATGATGTGCCCAGGGTTCTTCAGATGTCGATCTTCCAGTATCTGTGTGCATGGTGATAACTTGTGTGATGGCTGGCCCCACTGTCCACTGCATGATGACGAACTGTTTTGTGGCATGATATGTCCTGAGGCCTGTCTGTGTCATGGTCACGCTTTTGTGTGTCTTCAGTCTTTCTCTGCTCATCTCTTTCCTGACCTCCGTTACCTGGATGCCACAGGTTCAGGACTGTCACCTTCTGATTTAAATAACAATGCATATCTTGTTCATCTGAATCTTGCCAAGTGTTCCTTGATCTATGTGTCAAACATCAAGTTATCCAATTTGCTGTTTCTAGATCTTTCTAACAACAAGCTAGAACGTGTTGACGTGTCTGTGTTTGTTTACACAGAAAATCTACGTACATTGTCCCTGGCAAACAACCCTCTGAGCTTGCTTCACAGTGACCCAACATCTGTTACACAACAGAGTGCACTCAGGACACTGGATCTGTCACACACCAAACTGACAGTTTTTGACAGCCAGGTGTTCTCTCACTTTTTGTCTGTAAGGAATCTTGATATGTCTTCTTCCACAATTCACACAATTGGCAATGGTGGTTTTCGCTACATGCCTAAGTTAACCACACTGGTGATGGAGGGTAGTCCTGTGAAAACGTTCCCACCTGATCTGTTCAAAAATCTTCATCGTCTCCACACCATTTCTGCCCAAAACTATAAACTGTGCTGTAATGATATACTCCCTGCTCAGTTTGAGGGCAAGATTTGCAATGCTCCTAAAGATGAGATTTCTTCTTGTAAAGACTTATTACAGACTGGGACATATCGTGGGTTTCTGTGGCTCAACAGCTGTATGTCTGTAACAGGGAATGTGTTCTGTTTCATCATCCGTTCATGTGTGCTGAAAACTTCACAAAGTGGCTTTAGCGTGTTTGTCACTAATCTGACAATAGCGGACTTTCTGATGGGTGTCTACATTGCCATCATTGGAGTGGCTGACCAAATATACAGAGGCAGATATCTCTATTATGATATCGTGTGGAAGAGCAGTTTAGCATGTAAAATGGCTGGTTTTCTGTCTCTATTGTCCAGTGAAGTGTCAGCTGTTATCATCTGGCTTATTACACTGGATCGTTTCATTGTGCTTCGCTTTCCTTTCAGTAGCATTCGATTCAAGAGGTCTTCAGCAACAATAGCGTGTCTTTTTTCATGGATTGTTGGTTTATTTCTTGCATCAGTACCAGTACTTCCAATGACCTCTCACTGGGAATTTTACAGCCAGACAGGTATGTGTATTCCTCTACCAGTTACTAGACAAGACTTTAAAGGACGAGTTTATTCCTACAGTGTGATGATTGTCTTCAATTTCATCCTGTTTCTACTGATCTCAGCTGGTCAATTTTTTATCTACTGGTCAGTACAAAAGAATACCTTGACATCCAGCACGACCAGAGTTTCACAGGATATAACTATAGCTCGAAGGTTGATTACTGTGGCTGTAACAGATTTTATGTGCTGGTTCCCCATTGGAATGTGTGGAATTTTAGCTTTAGCTGGAGTTCCTATTCCAGGGGAGGTGAATGTGGCCTTGATTGTCTTTGTACTGCCCTTGAACTCTGCTCTGAATCCATTTGTGTACACGTTCAACACTCTGGCGGAGAAACGAAGAAAATCAAATGAAGCTAGACTGTTGAAATGGCTGAACTCTCATGCTAACATGATGGAGCAATGACTTAAAGTTTCCTGTCTGTCAAACACAACAATGACATCAACATGACAATTCTTGCTATGTTGATAAAAGAGTAATGATGTAGAGATTACTGTCTATGTAACACAACAATGACATCAACACATTTTCAACAATCTCTTCCTTGCAACTGATACTGGCAAAGTCTCTCTCCTCACACTCCTTGATCTGTCTGCAGCCTTTGATACCATTGATCATGGTATTCTCCTTTCTAGACTTCATCATACTTTTGGCATCTCTGACACTGCTCTCTCCTGGTTCACTTCATATCTATCAAACAGAAAACAAACTGTTCTCATCAATGGTACTTACTCTCAACCTGCATACCTGACCTGTGGTGTTCCACAAGGATCTGTCCTTGGCCCTGTTCTTTTCACTCTTTACACCTTCCCCCTGTCCACCATCATCAACTTCCACTCTATAAAACACCACTTCTATGCTGATGACGCCCAACTTCAAGACAGTGATTCACCTGACAATGTACAGCGCCTCTTGACTCGCACCACTGGGTGTTACTCGGACATAAAGAACTGGATGACATACAATAAACTTCAGCTTAACGACGACAAGACAGAAGCTATCCTCATTGGCACCCATCAGAAACTTTCTCAGCTGCCTCCTCTTTCTCTCCCATTATGTAACACATCAGTCTCAATTTCTGATTCAGCTAAAAACCTTGGTGTCTGCATTGACTCTACCCTCTCCATGAACAACTTTGTTTCTCAAACTGCCACATCTTGCTACTATCACCTCCATCGTATAAGCCTGATCAGGAAGTATCTCTCTGTCGGAAACAACTGCAAAACTAGTTCTCTCCTTCATAATGTCTCGCATTGACTATTGCAATTCACTCCTGTCTGATCTTCCTGCCTCCACCATTCACATCCTACAGCGCATTCAAAACAATGCTGCACGCCTTGTACTCAAAAAGAAAAAAGCTGACCACATATCTCCTCTCCTGGTACAACTTCACTGGCTTCCTGTATCAAAGCGCATACAGTACAAACTAGACACCATGTGCTACAAAAGCCTCAATAACGCAGCCGCCGATTACCTGTCAAGCCTACTTGAGATCTATCTTCCCTCACGTACCCTCCGCTCTGCCTCCAATCCTCTGACTTTTCGCTTTCCACGCACTAAGCTCAATACCTATGGTCCACGAGCCTTCTCTGTTTCTGGTCCACTCTCCTGGAACAAACTTCCTCTCTCAGTCCGT
>JAPXFY010000035.1:3050155-3057655 GCA_030674185.1 Monoplex corrugatus
CCTGTTGGCCTTGCTGTACTGTCATCTGGATTGTATTGGCCACCTCTTCTGTCTTAATCTCCTGTATCACCATGCACTTTTTTCTTTTAACTTGACCTTTGAACTTACCGCTTTGTATTCTGAGTCCTCAGACATACTCAGAAGCTTGATCTTTCCCACCTTTTACTCGTTGACGATGGGTTTGGGGTAGCTTCAACTTTGTCTGGTGACATTGAAGCGCAACATCGTCTGGACCAAGTTGGACACTACAGTAAGCCATTTCCATGTGCATTTGTTGATTTTGTCGTCTATCGATTCCACTGTGCTTGTAATGATTACTATATGAGCAGAGACCACAAGGGCTCTGTAGTTAGCATAGATTGCAGACACCAGAATTTGTGTTTACCAAGGAAGCCACACTGGTCCATTTCTAGTCTATTACTGGCTTTTTGATTGAATTCCTTACTCCTTTTCGTATCATTCAGAGAGTAAATATCTCATCTTTTGGAACTCTTGACTGGTTCTTCTGTTACTGTTGGGATGGCTTGGTTAGCTACAGCAATCAATTTTACCTTGTTAGTAGGTATTGACTTGTATGTATATGTATGTATGCATGCATGTATGTATGTATGTATTTATGTATGTATGTATGTATGTGTGAGTGTGTATGTATGTTTTATGTATGGATGCATGTATGTATGTATGTATATATGCATGTATTATGTCAGTATGCACGAATTTGAGAAACTCAATAAATGAAAATCGTGAAGAAATCCATTGAGTGGAAATAAAGGCAAAAAGGAACAGGATGACAAAAGAAATCTTAGGCTTGATAGAAGAACGGAAGAAGGCAAAGGGAAAAGAGGAAGAATAGAAACAGATATGGAAATCAGGAATAGGTACAATGAAGCAAAGGAGGCTTGGCTGGAAACAAAGTGCAAGGGAATTGAAGACGGACACAAAACAAATCATCAAGGTATGTACAGAAGCTTTGAAGAAATTGCCCACAGGAAAAAGACGTGCACATCAACTGGTTGCTTAAAATTGAAGGATGGTACGTTTATCATGGAAAAAAGACAAAATATTAGATAGACGGGGAGAGCACATTAAAGACCTTTTTAACGATGACAGAAACGAAAATATTACTATACAAACGATTGAGGCCCTAGAAGAATTCTGTTTTAAAATAAACAACAGTCATCCTAAATGAAATTTATGAGACCAGAAAAATCTTTAAACATATGTCAAAATTAATTTTCATTTGCACTTCCAAAGAAAGCAGGGGCGAACAAATCAATAGTACAATCAGCTTGACGAATCATGTAATAAACATTTCATCAAAAATAATCATGATGATGACAAAGGACAGAATCAAAAGCAGAAGAACAGTGTGGATTTGTCGAAGTGGAAGGAACTATCAATGCCATATACATCCTAAGAATTATCATAGACAGATCAGTCGAGTTGAACAAGAATTTATATCTATGCTTTGTTGATTATACCAAGGCTTTCGATCAGGTTAAACACAAAGAATTGATAAACCAACTAGAAAGGCTCAATATTGATGGAAAAGGCTAATAATAATCAGAAAGATTTGCAAGGAGAATAGAAAATGATATAAGCTCTGTCCAAAATATCGAAAGAGGGGTCAGGGAGAGATGTCACCAGATTTGTTTCCACTTTACAGCGAAACCATCATGAAAAGCCTAGAAGAACCCCAGGGTGAAGGTTGGAGGAAAAATGATAAACAACATACGTTACCCAGATGACACCGTACTAATTGCAGAAAAGGAAAAAGATCCACAAAACCTTGTGAATGTAATAGAAATACAAGCAGAAAAAAAGGTTGGAACTAAATAGCAACAAGACTGAAGTCATGGTGATCCGTTAAAAAAACAAGGAATAAGCTGTATGCAAGACAACAACAGTCATCTCACCAGGCGGCATGTTCACATTAGAAGAAGCAAGCAGAATTCTAAGCCAAGCCAAAACAGCATTCAAGAAGATGAAAAGCGTTCTTACCAGCAAATGCCTGTAAATTAACATCAGGAACAGAGTTCTTGTGTGTTATATAGAACTGATACTGCTGTACGGTTGTGAGACGTGGACAGCCAACACGCAAAGTCAAAACAAACTTGATGCAACTGAAATGTGGATTCTAAGAAGTATGTTTAGAGTTTCATGAACAGCAAAGAAAACAAACGAGACAGTCTTGAAGGAGACAGACAAAAGAACATTAATGAAGAACGAACCAGGAAAAACGCGAAAACAGAATCAGAACGCGAATTTAATACAACCAAACAATACTATGTATATAAGTTTTGTCTGATTGTCTTAAATACGCTTCATGATATTGTTTTCGTGTTTTTTTGTTTTTTTTTCTGGTTCCTGTTTGCTTGAATATAGTTACACTTGTTTTGGATTAACGAAGAAGATAAGAAAAAGACAGAATCTATACAACATTTTATGAGGAAAAAGAAATTAGAGCACCTGGTCACATCAGGAAAGCTGGAGGGAAAGAGAACATCATGTAGACCCAGGGAGAAAGTACTGGACATACCAGCAGGGTGGCTGAGGATAAAGAGGGTGGGAGAAGAACTTGCAGTGACAAGGGATCAATTTAAATAAAGGGCCATGCTGCAGGGCACAGTATGATGTATGTATGTATGTATGTACGTACGTATGTACGTATGTATGTATGTATGTATGTATGTATGTACGTATGTATGTATGTATGTACGTATGTATGCATGTATGCATGTATGTATGTACGTATGTATGTATGTATGTATGTATGTATGTATGTATGTACGTATGTTTGTATGTATGTATGTATGTGTGTATGTATGTATGTATGTACGTATGTATGAACATGTCATGTAAAAGTGTAATGCGCAGTGATTCCAAATGACCTTAGAGAAAAGTGCTGCATAGAAATAATGTGTTGTTTTCATGATCACTCTACGAAAACATCACTATGAAATTCATGAATACTTCACTCAGAAATCAATAACAGTGTGTTTTCCAGCAGGTATGGTAGTTGTACATGGAGTAGAGCAGAAGACATGACCCTCTTACTGATTTAGTCACATCTGGGGTGGTATGAACAAGCCTGGATAAATTGGTTTATACACCAAAAGTCACATCTGGGGTGGCATACACAAGCCTGGATAAGTTGGTTTACACACCAAAAGTCACATCTGGGGTGGCATGCACAAGCCTGGATAAGTTGGTTTATACACCAAAAGTCACATCTGGGGTGGCATACACAAGCCTGGATAAGCTGGTTTATACACCAAAAGTCACATCTGGGGTGGCATGCACAAGCCTGGATAAGTTGGTTTATACACCAAAAGTCACATCTGGGGTGGTATGCACAAGCCTGGATAAGTTGGTTTATACACCAAAAGTCACATCTGGGGTGGCATGCACATACCTGGATAAGTTGGTTTATCCACCAAAAGTCACATATGGGGTGGTATGCACAAGCCTGGATAAGTTGGTTTATACACCAAAAGTCACATCTGGGGTGACATGCACATGCCTGGATAAGTTGGTTTATACATCAAAACTGTCTGGGCACATTGGACTTTAATGTGGTATGCACCAGGGCAGGAACATTCAAGTGACAATTGTTTAGCACCAGTAAAGTTATCACAGCTCTCCAGGTCAGGCACAATGGAACAGAAGAAGACTATCTCACTTTGACGAATCCAGCTCTTGGCAAGTCACTGACAGTTTCGAGCAGAGCTGAATTATATCAAATGACCTAGCTGTGCTGTGCTGTGCTGTGTAGGTTGTGTTGTGAGCGTGCGCAAGTTGTCCACAATATGCTCAGAAGGTTGACACTGGCTTGCCTTGAAACTGAACTTCCCCAGTCAGTGTTTATCTGGAATGATCACCTTGCCTAAGCCTGGGTCTGCAGCAATTCAATTCAATCAGTGAATGTGGCCTTGGGCAAATAGGTTGGGAGGGCACACTCAGAAAACCAGCGTCAAGATATTGATGCTTTGTAAAACATAGATATAAGATATTGTAAGAATGTGTAAACGTAATATCTAATCTTCATTTATTGATGTTGTTGCTGTTAGCCTAGAACTAAGATGTGTTTCACTAGTTATGGCAAAAGCCTACATTCTCGTCACGTCCTTCAGATAGTAGACTCCAAATTCACTCTTTAAGTAACTTAACATCGACATATTTTGGTAAGCCTACTCATCATCATCATCATCATCTAGTGCCCTGCCACATGGTGTTGGCGATCATGGCCATCCACACGCATTTATCCCTTGTTGCCACAAGCACATCTTCCACCCTCTCTGTCCTCAGCCACTCCGCAAGTCCGTCCAATATTTTTCCCCTGGGTCTACTGGTGTTCTCTTTCCCTCCAGCTTTCCCATGTGACCAGGTGCTCTAATTCCCTTTCCTCATAAGATGGCCTATAAATGTTGCCTGTCTTTTCTTAATCTTCCTTATGAATGATCTTCTTGTGTCTGCTTCCATCAAGACTGTCTCGTTTGTTTACTTTACTGTCCATGGAACTCTCAACATTCGTTTTAGAAACCACATCTCAGCTGCCTCAATCTTGTTCTGGCTTTGTTTGTTGACTGTCCACACCTGACAGCTGTACAACAGTACTGTTCTACATAACATTCAAGAACTCTCTTCCTGATGTTAATTGATAGGCATTTGTTGGTAAGAATGCTTTTGATCTTCTGGAATGCTGTTTTAGTTTGGCCGATTCTGATGGCTATTTCTAATGTGCATCTCTCAACATTCATCTTGGCTGCCTATATCTACTTCTGGCTTTGTTTGTTGACTGTACATGCCTCACAACTGTATAACATTATCGGCTCTATATAACATTCAAGAACTCTCTTCCTGATGTTAATTGATAGGTATTTGTTGGCTAGAACTTCTTTCATCTTATTGATTGCTGTTTTGGCTTCGTCAATTCTGCTGGCTATTTCTGATGTGCATCTGCTGTCTGATGAGATGATCGTTTCCAGATACTTACACTTATCAACCTGTCTCAACCTGTCACAAGGTTGTGCCATTTGCTGTTATTTTGAATGAGGGGATTTTATATTTTTGGCTGATTACTATGACTTCAGTCTTCTTGCTATTTAGCTCCAACCCTTTACTTTTGCTTTCTATTTCTATTATATTCACAATGTTTTGTTGGTCTCTTTCATTTTCTGCATATAGCACAGTGTCATCTGCGTATCAAATGTTGTTTATCGTTTTTCCTCCAACCTTTAATCCAGGGTCTTCTTCTAGGTTCCTAATGATGTTACTCATCATAATATGATACAGAATCTAGCCTTTCATGCTCTACTGGTCATTTTTACTTTCTTGCTTTTCATTTCCAACGAGTTGACGTACACATAAAGAAAACGTGGCGCAGATTTCATCTCTAAATCTCCAGGTAACAAACAAGTAAAGCATGGGAGAAGAGGTATAGTCATTGATTTTATCCAATGCTAAGGACAGGCCTAGCTCACTGTCTGTGGAATGTTGAGGCTCTCAGTAGTCTGTTGATTAAACATACACACTGCTGATTTCTATTCATCTTTTCTTGCCAGGGGTTTCCCTGTGTACTGATATAAGCTCTGTGACATTATTTATAAAAGCTTGGCTCGTACACACACACAGACACACACAAACACAGACACACACACGCAAGTGCACACACATACGCTAGCGCACGTGCACACACATATACACAAACAAACACACACACGTACACACACACACACCACACACTTACACACAGACACAATCGTGCATGTGCTATACCATTATCTCCTCCACCTCCCCTCTCGTCACTGAAAAATGAAAGTTTTTCTTCAAACTGGAATCATGCCATAAATCAAGAGAAACAAGAGAAAATGTCTTACTACAATAAACATCCATGATTTATGTCATGGTTGGTTACAATGACGAACAGACTAACAAAAATATCATCATGGTGTAGAGGGAATTACACAAATGATTTATGTCGAGATACAGCTATAGCTCGAGCAGCACCAAGAATATTTTCTTCACTGACAAGTTGTATGATATATTGTGCGGCAGTCAATAATATGACGCTGTGCAGTTGTGTTCCTTTCATACAGATTGTGAACATTCTCACTAGTACCCTGCTCGCTGATCACTAACTTCAGATGCCATGTGCTCTTCAGTTGATTCTGTTTTCGTTTAAATTCATGTTTACATCTCGTTTGAAACAGTGATGCATGTGTCAAGCTTTCCACTGTGGGTTTATTTTTCCTTGTGCAGTGGTTTTCTATCCTACTACTGATCACAATGACTGTACTGTACTGTTTCTTCTTCTGAACATTAGCGGCATCTGATCTGAACTGCTTACTAAACAACAGTAATTTCTGTTTAACACGCTGGCGATCGTAACATTCTTTCATCAATTAAGCGAGCTGCATGCTTCACATCATGACACAGTGCATTATACACAGACTCAGACTCATACACACTCACTCATGCACTCACACAGGTAAAACCATAGGTTGAATTATATCAGTATCACTAAAATGTCCAACAATTAGCTGCTATAATGTTATTTTTTTCATGTTGTTCTTTCCCAGCTATGCGTTGTGTCACACGTAAGTTAAGAAAGCATTTTGAGTTTAGAAACCAGTTGACAACAGCCTGCTTTTGAGTGTCATCTCTGTAACAGTTTTACAAAACAGTCATTGCTGTCTCTTCATGTCTTGTTTTAGCATACTTCAAATTGTCCAGAAGCAAAACATGTTACACTTCATCTTTTACAAAACATAAAAATGAAATATGAAAAAAGACAGACGTAATGGCAGGTAGGGAAACAGAGCCTCTGGCTATTAAAATACGTAATACTTTATTTCAGGATGTGTTGTGTGTTTTCCCAGTGCTTTGTTTTGTAAACAGTAATCTGAATCAACGTGACAGCCAGCCTTCAAGTAAACAAAATCTAGAAAAAACACAAAAATACAACCAGAACGCGTGTTTTAAAAAAAGGATTAGAATGCGTATTCATAAAACAGTGTTCACCTGAGTCTGTGTGTGTACTTGCGTGTGTATGTATGTATGCGTGTGTGTGTGTGTATGTGTGTGTGTGTGTTGTGTGCGTGCGTGCGTGCGCACGTGTGTGTGTGAGTGTGTGTGTATGTGTTTGTTTGTGCAATTGCATATGCGTGTGTGTGTGTGTGCTTTGTGTGCGTAAGCATGTGTTTGTGAGTGCATTTGTGATTGCCATAAGTATACTTCACTAAATTACTTGGTAAGTACTTCAATCCACATGTCTGACAGGAAAAACAAGAAGTGAATTTGCCATGCTGCATACAACAATGTTCATTGTTGAATGACATTCGTCCTGTGTTATACAGGGGTGCCTCACTAACTGAAAATACAGTGTTTTGTATATACGATGTAAAGCATTTGGTTGTTGTTCTGATTTACTTGTATTGTTTTATTATGCGTGACTTTAGTTGCTTGTGTGTTGTCAAGAAAAAAAAGGAGACTGTTGGA
>JAPXFY010000035.1:3062655-3102655 GCA_030674185.1 Monoplex corrugatus
CGACAGTACAGCTAGTGCAAGCATACATCATCTGGGAGTAGGCCAGCACTTGCTCCCTCTGTCATGATAGCTTTGACGTAATGAGGGCTTTGAGGAAGCTTCCTCAGGATTCCCATAGTGGTCAGATGACTGACTAATCAACAATTGTCTAATCTCTATCCTTATCTCCCGTCACTGTTATTGCCTTGCCTCACGATGTCTATTTATTTGAATCTGAAAGAATCAACAGTAAATAGTTCAACCTCTTATTATCCCAATGAAACTGAAAAACAATGCTGCACGCCTTGTACTAAAAAAGAAAAAAGCTGACCACATATCTCCTCTCCTGGCACAACTTCACTGGCTCCCTGTATCAAACCGCATACAGTACAAACTAGACACCATGTGCTACAAAAGCCTCAATAACGCAGCCCCCGATTACCTGTCAAGCCTACTTGAGATCTATCTTCCCTCACGTACCCTCCGCTCTGCCTCCGATCCTCTGACTTTTCGCTTTCCACGCACTAAGCTCAATACCTATGGTTCACGAGCCTTCTCTGTTTCTGGTCTACATTTCTGGAACAAACTTCCTCTCTCAGTCCGTCAGCAACCTACTTTTATCTCTTTCAAGTCCGCTCTCAAAACTCACCTTTTCTCCTCTGCATAAAATCCTGACCTCACTCAATCCCCTCTGCAGCCTGTCTCCACTTTGTAATATATAATTGTATATAATATGCTCTCTATAATTTTCCATTGCTTTTATTCTTTCTCCCCATTTCAGCCGTGTGCGTGTGCGCGCGTGTGTGTGTGTGTGTGTGTGTGTGTGTGTGTGTGCGTGCGTGCGTGTGTGTCTGTTTTAGCGCTTAGATTTGATTTTATCAAGATTTTGCGCTATACAAATAAAGCATTGTATTGTATTGTATTGTATTGTATTGACAACTCTGAAGAGTGCTATGTCTACATCTTCAGTTTGATGTGAGAAAAGACATGGTCATTATTTGAGCATATTTCAGCTGTTGAGGACGACCATGTTTTCATCTTGCTGATGCTGGTTTAAACGCTTACAACGTCAGAATAATAATAGTCTGCCTGCCTGTGAATTACAGTGTCTGCAAACTGATTTTGAAGTATATGCCCATGTCAATGTTTTGGTCATCTAATTCTGTGTCTCACCCTATAATTGGCCTGATGCATTTTATACGTATACGCGGGAATTACTTTGCGATTCGATTTCGAATTTGTGCAGGCCTTGTGTAGATAATTTTTACAACCAACGTTAACTTATGAAATATTTTTCTTCTCATTGTTTTTATTTGAATGTGATGTCCAGTAAATACTTAACAGTGTTTAGCAAAGTGTCAACCTACAATGATGCATGGATCAATAATATTTCATAGAGCATTCTAAAAATACGTGTGTTGGTTGCAGAGTAGCAGCAACATTTAATGAGGATAGAATGACGTTAGGTATGATGACTGGATGTTCATATGTTTAAACTGTTGGGGGAATGAGGGCAGTTAAAGACCGTGGAGCAAGTCAGCACAATGCCAGACAGGAAGATGGCCTGTCATTCACACAAAGAAGATGCCTGGTGTGCCCACTGAACCACATGTAGACACTGGATGACATGGTCAAGCTGGGCAATGACACAATGGACTATACAAAGGTGATTATAATAATAAAAATAATATATTTTATTTATATAGCGCAAAATCTTGATAAAATCAAATCTAAGCGCTGAGCGTATACATGCATACATACCTACATACATATGAGCGTATACATGCATACATACATGCTTACATACTTACATACATAAATCTAAGCTGAGCGTATACATGCATACATACATACATACATAAATCTAAGCGTATACATACATACATACATACATACATACGTACGCACATGCATACATAATAATTACAATATTTATATAGCGCAAATCTCGACAAAATCAAATCCAAGCGCCGAAAAGACACACACGCACACACGCACGCACGCACACACACGCACACACACACACACACACACACACACACACACACACACACACACACACACACACACACACACACACACACATGCATGGCCACAAATGGGGAGAAAAGAATAAAAGCAATAAAAGCAAGAATAAAACCAAAGGAAAACCACAGAGAGCACATCATATACAATTATATATTAAAACAAAGTGATTCCCCTCCGAGCGGAGACAGGCTGCAGAGGAGGGTTGAGTGAGGTTAGGATTTTATGCAGAGGAGAAAAGTTGAGTTTTGAGAGCGGACTTGAAGGAGGCAAAAGTAGGTTGCTGACGGACTGAGAGAGGAAGTTTGTTCCAGGAGAGTGGACCAGAAAAAGAGAAGGCTCGTGGACCATAGGTATTGAGCTTAGTGCGTGGAAAGCGAAAAGTCAGAGGATCGGAGGCAGAGCGGAGGGTACGTGAGGGAAGATAGATCTCAAGTAGGCTTGACAGGTAATCGGGGGCTGCATTATTGAGGCTTTTGTAGCACATGGTGTCTAGTTTGTACTGTATGCGGTTTGATACAGGGAGCCAGTGAAGTTGTGCCAGGAGAGGAGATATGTGGTCAGCTTTTTTCTTTTTGAGTACAAGGCGTACAGCATTGTTTTGAATGCGCTGTAGGATGTGAATGGTGGAGGCAGGAAGACCAGACAGGAGTGAATTGCAATAGTCAATGCGAGACATTATGAAGGAGAGAACGAGTTTTGCAGTTGTTTCGACAGAGAGATGCTTCCTGATCAGGCTTATACGATGGAGATGATAGTAGCAAGATCTGGCAGTTTGAGAAACAAAGTTGTTCATGGACAGGGTAGAGTCAATGCAGACACCAAGGTTTTTAGCTGAATCAGAAATTGGGACTGATGTGTTACATAATGGGAGAGAAAGAGGAGGCATCTGGGAAAGTTTCTGACGGGTGCCAATGAGGATAGCTTCTGTCTTGTCGTCATTAAGCTGAAGTCTATTGTGTGTCATCCAGTTCTTAATGTCCGAGTAACACTCAGTGGTGCGAGTCAACAGGCGCTGTATATTATCAGGTGAGTCACTATCTTGAAGTTGGGTGTCATCAGCATAGAAGTGGTGTTTTATAGAGTGGGAGTTGATGATGGTGGACAGGGGGGAGGTATAAAGAGTGAAAAGAACAGGGCCAAGGACAGATCCTTGTGGAACACCACAGGTCAGGTATGCAGGTTGAGAGTAAGTGCCATTGATGAGAACAGTTTGTTTTCTGTTTGATAAATACGAAGTGAAAAAGGAGAGAGCAATGTCAGAGATGCCAAAAGTATGATGAAGTCTAGAAAGGAGAATACCATGTACACTGATGATACACAGCAGGCAGTCAATGACCATCAGCAACATGGTAGGCTGTGGAATGTGAGGGTGGATGTTGTCAATGATGTTGGTGGGGTGGTGGGGGTGCAAAGGTACAGTGTGACTGATTGTGTACAAGAAGTGGTAGACATTTTTATAACAAATATAGGCGTCAGAAAAACAAGAAAATCGAATCAGAACGCGTATTCAATACAACAAGACAAGACAGGCGCAGTGGGTAAAAAAACTGGTAGTTTACCAAACATTGAACCGTTATCCCGTTCAGACATGACATCATTACACTGTTAGTCATCAAATCAAGAGTGTTAAAATACGTTGGATTTCGATGTGTGTCAGAAAGGAGTCTTTCAACAAGCATTGTGGAAGGCTCTTCGTCTTTGTAAGACTGCAGCAGGGTGATGATGTGATGAAATTTGTTGCAGAATTGAAGACAGGTGCAGGAATTCAGGCTGCTTCATATTCTACAACTCGACAATGGAAATGGGATTTTAGCAACGCCAAAAAGGGGAACAACTCTAACAAGCCAAAGCGACATGCAAAGGGAGTTTCAAACCAGAGTAATGTGGCTGCTGTGCAAACGTGTGATGGAAGACCTACACAACGATAAACAAGAAGTAAGTGCAAGGCTTTCCCTTCCATATGAAACAGCAAAGAAAACTTTATACAATGACCTTCAGGTTTGAAAGCTGGCCACAGTAATTGCCACGTCAGCTGACAGAGGAACAGTAGAACTGATGGGTACATGCTTCACGTGATGTGTTTAACCGTTTTAACGTAACAGACATAAACAAGTGATGGAGATGAGACATGGGTTCTTTCTACGGTATTGATAGATAACACAGAAACAAAGCGTGGCTGGACAACACATTTGGGAGGAAGGATTTCAGAGCAAGAAAAGGCCGTCCATTGTATTCTTCAATCACCGAGGTTTTGTTGCTGTCGATATTTTGTCTGTTAATAGCAGTGTCACATAATGATGATCATTCTAATCTTCGTAACAATATGATAACCTTGTCCCACCCATAATGATGATAATTTTAGTCGTTGTGACAACGTTGTAATTCTCTCCCACAATTAATGATGATATCTCTAGTTTCTGTGACTACGTCGAAATTTTGTACTACGTATAATGATGATAATTCTAATCTGTATGACAAGGTTGTAACTTTTTTTCACACATAATGATGACTCGAAGCTTCAATACAGGACCGATGAAAGGAAAGAAAGACATCTTCATAGCTACTCTCAATGCCTGTACGCTTCAGAAGGAGGGACAGATACCTGAAGTAATTGCGTCAGCAAAATCTACAAACCAAAACATCATTTGCCTGCAAGAACATAGATTCTCTCTTACACGAAGACATTGCAACAAAAGAACATCATTTCGGAAGTTGGAAGCTGATTACATGTTCAGCCTGGAAAAAACAGCGTGAATGCTGCAAATGACGGAATTGGAATGCTTCTCAGCAGGCCTTCAATGCACTTAACAATGTCGAAATGATATCTCCAAGAATAATGATAGCTACTTTCAATGGAAATCCTTGAACTTCGATGGTCTCCTGTTACAGTCACATTGATGTAAGTGATGAAGTGGAAGTCGAAAGATTTTATCAGGACTTAACATCAGTCACCAGACAAGTCCCGAAGCACAACATCCTCATCATTGGTGGCGACTTCAATGCACAACTTGGAAATCTTGATGGCTTCAAATACGCATACTCTCAGACTAACAGAAACGGCTCTATGCTAAAAGACTATCTCAGTGAAAACAATCTCTTATGACTCAATAATATAAGAGAAAAGACCAGGTGAGCTATGGACACACAAATCTCCAAATGGGAGCAAAGCACAACTCGACAATATTATCATCAATGAGAAATGGAAAAATAGTGCAAAAAATTGCAGAGCATTCAACTAGTTTGTCAGAGCTGCATCAAACCACCGCATCGTTTCTGCTCGACTTCGATTGAGCCTTCAAGCAAATAAAAAGAAATCTTGCAATACTACCCCATATGACTCGACAAATCTAAACAACAACCCTGAAATTCGTAACATCTTCATTACAAGGGTGAGAAATAGATTTACTGCCCTATAAGATACAGTCTCAGCAAAGACTGCTAACATGGCATACAACCACTTTGAAATGGCTTGTAAATAAACAGCTGAAGACACTATCCCGCTGAAACCCAAAGTAAAAAAACAAACTCCATGGGTGAATGAGGAAATCTGTCAAAAACGGAAGCAACTAAAAGAAGCTGCACAACTAAAAGACTCTCAACCATCCCCTGAGAACATCGTTTACCTCAACAATGCTCGTGCTGCTCTCATGGAGGCCTATGAAGCAGAGCAAACGAACTACATACAAAGCAAGATCGAGCAGATCACAAATGCTGTCAGCAACAAAATGGCTGCTGTTGCCTGGAAGACCGTGAACAAAATAAGTGGTAGAAAAAGCTGTAACAGAGCTAAGCTAAAAGCATCTAGCCAAGAAGAGCGAGTAAAACTGTGGCAATAACACTTCCAAGACCTACTCGGGAAACTTCCAGACATCTCTGAAGAAAAAAATAAATCCAGTCTTTATGGAGGAGCTGAATATCAAGAAAGGGCCGTTTACGTCGGACGAACTACTGATAGCAGTGAAAAGCATTCAGTGTGGAAAAGCATGTGGACTCAATGAGATACTGGTGAAAGTATGGAAAATAGAGGAGTTTCACCAGATACAGCTGGAATACTGCAACAACGTTTATAACCAAGACCAAATAAACAAATGAACAAAAGGATGCCTGTTTCCTTTCCCCAGGAAAGTGACCTCGGAATCACAAAGAACTACCACGGAATCCCATTAACTGCAATTTCTGCAAAGATCTACAGCCTAATGCTCCTAAATAGGATAAGGCCGGAGATAGATCCAGTTCTGAGGAAAAACCAAAACGGGTTTTGCCAAAACAGATGGACATCAGGACAAATACTCACCATCAGACGTATATGGGAAGGCATAAAAACCAAAAACCTCCCAGCCATTCTCCTATTTATCGACTTTTCCAAAGCTTTTGATTCGATCCACCGAGGAAAGATGAAGGAGATTCTAACTGCATATGCACTTCCCAAGGAAACAATAGATTCTGTCATGATGCTGTATCAGAATACCCGCTGTATGGTTCGCTCCCCCGATGGAGACACAGACTTCTTTGACATCACTGCTGGAGTCCTTCAAGGAGATATGCTTGCCCCCTACATTTTCATCATCTGTCTCGATTATGTGCTGAGGAAAACAGTGGATAAGAACAAAAAACTCGGCTTTACCCTCACAGAACAGAAGAGCAGACGCTACCCTGCGATAAAGATAACAGATGTGGATTACGCTGATGACCTGGCTGTTCTCGCAGACCTCCTAAAGGATGCAACATCTCTCCTTCACAATGTCGAATGAACAGCAATGGAGATCAGGCTCCACCTCAGTGCGTACAAAACAGAGTTCATGTGTCTGAATCAAGACGCATCAGAAGGTATGAAAAGTCTCAATGGAGATACGATCAAACAAGTTCAAGACTTTAAATACCTTGGCAGCTACATTGACTCCACAGAACAAGACGTCAACACCAGACTCGGAAATGCCTGGGTGCACTTAATCAACTGGACAAAATCTGGAAATCTAATCTACCAGACAACCTGAAAAGGAACTTCTTCCGAGCAGCAGTAGAGTACGTTCTTACATATGGCTCAATCTTTTGGAACCTTACAACGACATTGGAGAAGAAGATTGATGGAGCATACACACAAATGCTGCGTGCAGCCCTGAACAAATCCTGGAGGGAACATCCAACTAACAAAGAGTTATATGGTAAGATCCCACCAATCAGTAAATCAATACGTCAACAAAGACTGCGCTTCGCGGAACACTGCTGGCGTAGCAAAGAAGAACTGGTGGGGGATGTTCTACTATGGAGACCCAGCCACGGCAAACAAAGACCAGGACGTCCAAAGAAGACCTTCAACGACCAACTGATGGATGATACGGGCTGTCAGTATGATGAACTACCTACTGCAATGTCTGACAGAGAAGGATGGAAGAAACGTGTCATGGATAGCCGAGCAAGCACGACATGAGGATGATGAATGATGACAATTCTAGTCTTCATGACAACGTTGTAATTCTCCCGCACACATAATGATGATAATTCAAATCTTCATAACAACGTCGTATGTTTGACACCTGACTTATAGCTGTCAATACTGTATTACATGTGTCTGACCATCTGTCATATAGCTGTCAATACTGTATTACATGTGTTTGACCACCTGACATATAGCTGTCAATACTGTATTACATGTGTCTGACCACCTGACATATAGCTGTCAATACTGTATTACATGTGTCTGACCATCTGTACATAAGCTGTGAATACTGTATTACTATGTGTCTGACCACCTGACATATAGCTGTCTAATACTGTATTAAATATGCTCTGACCACTCTGACATATAGCTGTCATACTGTATTAATGTGTGTCTGACCACCTGACATATAGCTGTCAATACTGTATTACATGTGTCTGACCACCTGACACATAGCTGTCAATACTGTATTACATGTGTCTGACACCTGACATATAGCTGTCAATACTGTATTACATGTGTCTGACACATCTGACACATAGCTGTCAATACTGTATTACATGTGTCTGACCACCTGACATATAGCTGTCAATACTGTATTACATGTGTCTGACCACCTGACATATAGCTGTCAATACTGTATTACATATGTCTGACCACTGACATATAGCATGTCAATACTGTATTACATGTGTCTGACCACCTTGACATATAGCTGTCAATACTGTATTTCATGTGTCTGACACCTGACAATAGCTGTCAATATGTATTACATGTGTCTGACACCTGACATATAGCTGTCAATACTGTATTACATGTGTCTGACACATTGACACATAGCTGTCAATACTGTATTACATGTGTCTGACACCTGACATATAGCTGTCAATACTGTATTATATGTCTGACACCTGACAATAGCTGTCAATACTGTATTACATGTGTCTGACACCTGACATATAGCTGTCAATACTGTATTATATGTGTCTGACACAATGACAATAGCTGTCAATACTGTATTATATGTGTCTGACCACTTGACATATAGCTGACATTACTGTATTACATATGTCTGACCACCTGACATATAGCTGTCAATACTGTATTACATGTGTCTGACCACCTGACATATAGCTGTGAATACTGTATTTCATGTGTCTGACCACTTACATATAGCTGTGAATACTGTATTATATGTGTCTGACCACCTGACACATAGCTGTCAATACTGTATTACATATGTCTGACCACCTGACATATAGATGTCAGTACTGTATTATATGTGTCTGACCACTTGACATATAGCTGTCAATACTGTATTTCATGTGTCTGACCACTGAACATAGCTGTCAATACTGTATTACATGTGTCTGACACCTGACATATAGCTGTCAATACTGTATTATATGTGTCTGACACAATTGACACATAGCTGTCAATACTGTATTACATATGTCTGACCACCTGACATATAGCTGTCAATACTGTATTATATGTGTCTGACCACCATGACATCATAGCTGTCAATACTGTATTACATATGTCTGACCACGTGACATAGATGTCAGTACTGTATTATATGTGTCTGACCACTTGACATATAGCTGTCAATACTGTATTTCATGTGTCTGACACCTGACATATAGCTGTCAATACTGTATTACATGTGTCTGAACACTGACATATAGCTGTCAATACTGTATTATATGTGTCTGACACAATGACAATAGCTGTCAATACTGTATTACATGTGTCTGACCACCTGACATATAGCTGTCAATACTGTATTATATGTGTCTGACACCTGACAATAGCTGTCAATACTGTATTACATGTGTCTGACACCTGACATATAGCTGTCAATACTGTATTATATGTGTCTGACACCTAATTAGAACACATAGCTGTCAATACTGTATTACATGTGTCTGACCACCTTGACATATAGCTGTCAATACTGTATTACATGTGTCTGACCACCTGACATATAGCTGTCAATACTGTATTCATGTGTCGACACCTGACATATAGCTGTCAATACTGTATTACATGTGTCTGACACCTGACATATAGCTGTCAATACTGTATTATATGTGTCTGACACAATGACACATAGCTGTCAATACTGTATTACATGTGTCTGACCACCTGACATATAGCTGTCAATACTGTATTACATGTGTCTGACACCTGACATATAGCTGTCAATACTGTATTACATGTGTCTGACCCCTGACATATAGCTGTCAATACTGCATTACATGTGTCTGACACCTGACATATAGCTGTCAATACTGTATATATGTGTCTGACCACCTGACATATAGCTGTCAATACTGTATTACATGTGTCTGACCACCTGACATATAGCTGTCAATACTGTATTACATGTGTCTGACCACCTGACACATAAGCTGTCAATACTGTATTATTGTGTCTGACCATCTGACATATAGCTGTCAATACTGTTATTATATGTGTCTGACCACTGACACATAGCTGTCAATACTGTATTACATGTGTTCTGACCACCTGACATATAGCTGTCAATACTGTATTATATGTGTCTGACCACCTGACATATAGCTGTCACATACTGTATTACATGTGTTCTGACCACCTGACATATAGCTGTCAATACTGTATTATATGTGTCTGACACCTGACACATAGCTGTCAATACTGTATTACATGTGTCTGACACCTGACTTATAGCTGATCAATACTGTATTACATGTCTCTACACCTGACATATAGCTGTCAATACTGTATTTCTGTGTCTGACACCTGACATATACTGTCAATACTGTATTACATTGTGTATGACCACCTGACATATAGCTGTCAATACTGTATTACATGTGTCATGACCACTTGACAAATAGCTGTCAATACTGTATTACATGTGTCTGACCACCTGACATATAGCTGTCAATACTGTATTCATGTGTCTGACCACCTGACATATAGCTGTCAATACTGTATTACATGTGTCTGACCACTGACATATAGCTGTCAATACTGTATTACATGTGTTCTGACCACCTGACATATAGCTGTCAATACTGTATTACATGTGTCTGACCACCTGACATATAGCTTCAATACTGTATTACATGTGTCTGACCATTGTTCTGACATATAGCTGTCAATACTGTATTACATGTGTCTGACACCTGACATATAGCTGTCAATACTGTATTATATGTGTCTGACCACTGACATATAGCTGTCAATACTGTATTACATTTTCTGAACGCAATACTCTGTCTACTACATAGCTGTCAATACTGTATTACATGTGTCTGACCACCTGACATATAGCTGTCAATATTCTGTATTACATGTGTCTGACCACCTGACATTATAGCTGTTCAATACTGTATTACATGTGTTTTGACCACTGACATATTACTGTCACATATACTGTATTTACATGTGTCTGACCACCTGACATATAGCTGTCAATACTGTATTACATGTGTCTGACCACCTGACATATAGCTGTCAATACTGTATTACATGTGTCTGACACCTGACATATAGCTGTCAATACTGTATTATATGTGTCTGACACAATTGACACATAGCTGTCAATACTGTATTACATGTGTCTGACCACCTGACATATAGCTGTCAATACTGTATTAATGTGTCTGACACCTGACACATAGCTGTTAATACTGTAATTACATGTGTCTGACACCTGACATATAGCTGTCAATAATGTATTATATGTGTCTGACACAATTGACACATAGCTGTCAATACTGTATTACATATGTCTGACCACCTGACATATAGCTGTCAATACTGTATTATATGTGTCTGACACCTGACCATAGCTGTCAATACTGTATTACATGTGTCTGACCACCTGACATATAGCTGTCAATACTGCATTACATGTGTCTGACACCTGACATATAGCTGTCAATACTGTGTTATATGTGTCTGACCACCTGACATATAGCTGTCAATACTGTATTACATGTGTCTGACCACCTGACATATAGCTGTCAATACTGTATTACATGTGTCTGACCACCTGACACATAGCTGTCAATACCATATATTTGTGTCTGACCATCTGACACATAGCTGTCAATACGTATTATATGTGTCTGACCACCTGACACATAGCTGTCAATACTGTATTATATGTGTGTGACCACCTGACATATAGCTGTCAATACTGTATTATATGTGTCTGACCACCTGACATATAGCTGTCCATACTGTATTACATGTGTCTGACCACCTGACATATAGCTGCCAATACTGTATTAATGTGTCTGACACCTGACACATAGCTGTCAATACTGTATTACATGTGTCTGACACCTGACATTATAGCTATCAATACTGTATTGTAAGTCTTACACCTGACACATAGCTGTCAATACTGTATTATCTGTCTGACACCTGACATATATCTGTCAATGCTGTATCACATGTGTATGACCACCTGACATATAGCTGTCAATACTGTATTACATGTGTATGACCACTTGACAAATAGCTGTTAATACTGTATTACATGTGTCTGACCACCTGACATATAGCTGTCAATACTGTATTGCATGTGTCTGACCACCTGACATATAGCTGTCAATACTGTATTACATGTGTCTGACCACGTGACATATAGCTGTCAATACTGTATTACATGTGTTTGACCACCTGACATATAGCTGTCAATACTGTATTACATGTGTCTGACCACCTGATATATAGCTGTCAATACTGTATTACATGTGTCTGACCATCTGACATACAGCTGTCAATACTGTATTACGTGTGTCTGATACCTGACATATAGCTTTAATACTGTATTATATATCTGACCATCTGACATATAGCTGTCAATACTGTATTACATGTTCTGACCACCTGACTTATAGCTGTCAATACTGTATTACGTGTGTCTGACCACCTGACATATAGCTGTCAATTCTGTATTACATGTGTCTGACCATCTGACATATAGCTGTTAATACTGTATTACATGTGTTTGACCACCTGACATATAGCTGTCAATACTGTATTACATGTGTCTGACCTCCTGCCATATAGCTGTTAATACTGTATTACATGTGTCTGACCACCTGACATATAGCTGTCAATACTGTATTACATGTGTCTGACCACCTGACATATAGCTGTTAATACTGTATTACATGTGTCTGACCACCTGACATATATCTGTCAATACTGTATTACGTGTGTCTGACCACCTGACATATAGCTGTCAATTCTGTATTACATGTGTCTGACCATCTGACATATAGCTGTTAATACTGTATCACATGTGTCTGACCACCTGACATATAGCTGTTAATACTGTATTACATGTGTCTGACCACCTGACATATAGCTGTCAATACTGTATTGCATGTGTCTGTCTTTGTATCTTATGTTTTTGTAAAACGTCTGACCAACTGACATATACATGTAGCTGTCAATACTGTATTACACATGTCTGACCACCTAACATATAGCTGTCAATACTGTATTAAATGTGTCTGACCACCTGACATATAGCTGTCAATACTGTATTATAATTTATTTTTTACATTTCCTTTGACATGGTCTGTGATATGATACATCTAGTTTCATTATAGCATAGCAGTTAGCGTGTTTCCTCCTCCCTTGTTTGTTTTTAATCCTTCCCTTACTTCAAATTTAACAAGATAACAAGAAGTTTTATATGTATATTAGCATGACCTAGCTGCAAGCCTTAAGGCCTCTTGGTTCTAGTCCTCTACTTTTAGTTTAACAAGTCAACAACAAGCTCTATATGTACAGTAGCAAGGCCTAGCTGTAAGACCTAAGACTTCTTGGTCCTACGTCAGTTATGCTGGACACTCCGTCACGCTAATTGCTCTCTTATGCGTATTTTCTTCCAAATATAACGATGACAATTCAACAAGCTTCAAGCCTACTTTGAAGGTGTAAGGTAAGCAACTTAACGATAAATCAATCCTTCTTTAGTTGTTTCCCTTCATCCAGGGCAGGTTCAATAGCTCTGTGTGTGCGTGCGTGCGTGCGTGCGTGCGTGTGTGTGTGTGTGTGTGTGTGTGTGTGTGTGTGTGTGTGTGTGTGTGTGTGTGTGTGGCTCGCGCGTGTGAAATGGATATAAAGTTTGTGTCTGTGTGCATATGTGTGTCTGCGAGTGTGTCTATGTTTGTGTGTAAATGTGTATGAATGTGTGTATGTGTATGTGTTTGTTTTGTGTGCATGTGTGTGTGTGTGTGTGTGTGTGTGTGTGTGTGTGTGTGTGTGTGTGTGTGTGTGTGTGTGTGTGTGTGTGTGTGTGTGTGTGTGTGTACGTGTGTGTGTGAGCAAGAGAGAGATCCATTAAAAAGCAGGATTTCGAAATGGGCTGGCCATCCTGCTTAATCATCTATTATCACAGTTAGCTTGTTCTTCTTCTTATTATTCGTCTTATTACATGTATTATTCTTGTTCTTATTATTCTTATCAATATGGTTATAATCAAGATCATTATTATCATTGTTATTATTATCATTACTGCTATTGTTATTGTTATTAATAGTGTTATTATCATGATAATGATGATAGTGACACTTCTTCCTTTAGAGCTTCTTCTTCTTCATCTTCTTTTTTCTCGTCTTCTTCGTTATCATCATCATCATCTTCTTCTTCTTCTTCTTCTTTTTCTTCTTGTGTCATTATTACGTTTTTAAAAAAATAAAATTGGTGTTGTTGGTAGACAACAGATGAGGTAGCTACGATAAAGGAGACGTTATTTTGATCATGTTTATAGGATGTTAAGGCTATGTGTTGTATTGATTTTTTGTTGTTAATTGATTTTTCAATGTGAGATACACTGATACACATGTCATTAAAATGTAGCCAAGGTTGGTCCAACGACAGACTGAATCAAATGTAAGATAGAAAATCCATAGACTAGATAGGATCTTAGGACCTGGTCATATCATAGCTTTACTCGTATGTTCATGCTGAAATCTTGTGCCACGATCGTTTTGAATCTTCTCCGTCACATGACACCTGTGTCCTTGGTGCATAAGGAACACAGTGAGAGTTCAGAGACGTCACCTTGAGAAACTGAAACTGAAATCAAGGACAATGATAAAATGTCACAACAGTGGAAACCAATTGAAATTTTGTGAGACGTTCCTTAGAACCACACACACCTTTCCCAAAATGTACTGATTTAAGGTCATTTTGGGTCCATGTGACCTTATCGATTTTGCACCTACCCTTCTAAATTCATGCATTGTCGATTCCAAAACGACCCACGCCTTTGAACTGAAATTAGTAGCACATATTTGACATAATAGGCAGGACACATACACGCACACACGCTCACACACACACACACACACACACACACACACACACACACACACACACACACACACACACACGCTCACACATACACACACACATACACACACACATACACACACACACACACACACACACACACACACACACACACACACGCTCACACGCTCACACATACAAACACACATACATACACGCACGCACACACGAATGTACACTCGTACGAACACGTGTAAACAGACATCCCTTTTGGATAATACGAATATTCGTCCTTATCCTTTTATTAAGGAGAATAGTTACAAAAGAGTTGCATTGAGTATTATTGCAACTTAGATTATCTAGAATTATTTTTGAAGTGACCATCCACATTTACAAGGAATAAAACGCCACTACACGCTGTTTAACAAGCAGAATAATACTGTACTTTAGGTACTCCAGACTATCTGTTACACTCGTATTTATAACATCTAGAGTGACAAACAGGACACAAGAAACAGTTCTCTCATCTCGTTCAGTCTATCACCCCAGACTGTACAAAACGAACATAAACACAAAAGTCGAAGAACTAACAGTTAGGCAAGGACAACGATTTAATTAATGATAACTCAAAGGATAATAATAAAATAATAATAATAATAATAATAATAATAATAATAATAATAATAATAATAATAATAATACAAATCAATGGTGAAAAAGTACATCAAGTAATGGCCACAAACCGCAGAGCAACAAGTCACTGAACATATGTCACCACCACAAGCGCTGTGCCACACACTGTAATGTCAGTATCAATCACTTCTGGTTTCATATGTAGAAAAGGTTCGACGTCTCAAGGCTCCGCACCCGGTGGGCCTAGGCACCAGTCCTCTGGGCCTCAACGTGTAAATCCTCGTGGGCAGTTCGTCGTCTCAAGGCTCCGTACCCGCGGGCCTAGCTCAACGTGACTCCCGGCATCTGTTGCGTTTCGTGCTCCCAAATGTTATAAAAAAAAAACCAGCAAATTATAAACATTGTTCTGCAGACACTACCCTGTCCGACGTCCCAGATGCCACTGACTTGTAGGAAGCCAAGAAAACCCACGACGCTCTGCACAGTCAGTCAGTGAGTGAGTGCAAGAGAAAGTCTGTGCACGGCCCGGCCACAGCAAATAATGGACCACGTGGATCATGTGCGCTTGAACTAGGTAGACCAAAGCAACGACTTCCTTTACCCAAAACACGCCACAGCAGATTGAGGTGTTGGTCTAGTCTGTGTCCATTCCCACGGGTCTACATTTTGACGTCATGGCGCTGTTTGAAGCAATCAACACACTGCTGGACGTGGATTTGTGGCAAAACTCTTTTGACTTTCCATTGTCCCCTTCTCCTGTTTCTTCTTCATTTACAGACCGTTCAGAGCAACCGCAATGGAACTCTTCATCGAGTGATGACGACTTCAACATGACGTCATTGGCTAACGCGTCAATGGATCTTTTTCTTCCTAGGCAATCTCTAGATCCTGCAGATCATCAAAGTAGGGATTATTCTTCTTTGACGCTGTCATCGAGTAAGAGTAATTCTGAAGATTTAAATCTACAGGTTATGGAGTTTAGCTCTGCAGATCTGTTGCCCATGACAGAGACTGAGGTATCTGATTCACCCAAAGAACAGCAATCGTCTTCCAAGAAGGCGAGCAAACACAGCTACAAAAGACCCAGAAAGATCAAGGAGAAAAAACAAAGATGTCGGCGACACTTCCGTCACACTATCATACATCTTGGTATAACACAGAGCCACTCCATACTGCAGTTATTTACTTTCATGCAAGTCAGCATGAGATTCCAGCCACTTTAACAGCTCTGTCTCTTGGGATTTTCTTTGTTTTTCTGCCAGTGTGTTAAAGGTATATACAAAGGGATTCAAAGCAGAATTTAAGGGCAGTATTAAGATTGCCAATGCAACATTCACCTCTGAAGGCATGGGAATACCAGCCAATGCCAAAAATCCACACAGTCCAATGGGGAACCAGCACATGAAATCTGTTACAGCCACAGTGATCAACCGCCGTGCTATGGTCATGTCTCGTGATGCTTTGGTCGTGTTTGTTCTCAGTGCGTTCTTCTGTATTGACCAGTAGATAAGAGCTTGGCCAGCTGAGATCAGCACAAAAACAATGAAATTAAAGATGATCAAAACACCGAAGGAATAAGCTTGCCCCTTAAAAACTTTACGAGTGACTGGGAGTGGAATACAGATACCTGTCTGACTGTAGAATTCCCAGTGAGATGTCACTGGAAGTAAAGGCAACAAAGCAACAAGCCAACCAACCAACCAAGTCAACATACAAGCCACTGCTGCTGTTGTTCTCTCAAATCGCAAGGTGCTGAATGGAAAATGAAGGACAATGAAACGATCTAATGTGATGAGCCAGATGGTCAGAGCTGATACTTCACTGGACAGTAGAGACAGAAAACCAGCCATCTTACAGGTCACACTGCTTGTCCACGCGTCATCATAATGAAGATATCTATCACGGAACAGTTCATCAGCCACACCAATAATAGCGATGTAAACACCCATAAGAAAGTCAGCCATGGTCAGGTTGGTGACAAACACACTGAAGCCACTTGAAGAAGTTTTCGTCTGTGCACATAAACGTACAACAAAACAGAAGACGTTACCAGTCACTGACAGACAGCTGATCAACCAGAGAAACACTCGGTACATTGCTGATTGAAGTAAATCTTCACATGATGAAATTTCGTCTTTGGGGAATGGCAAAACTTATCATCAAAGTATGCGGTATATTCTTTGCAGCAAATTTAGAATTCATGTTGATATGACATGGAGATGGAACAAGATCTTTGAAATGTCAGGTGGAAATGTTTTCACAGGACTGCCTTCCATGTACAATGCCTGTTAACTTTGCTAAACTTGAAAACCTTCATTTTGACAGTATTGATGTAGTAATGTCAAATTGAGTTTCTGCAATTTCAAGAATTTGGACAAGACTTTTGTGTCAAACATTTTCAGTTTGGTATATGACAGATCTATCGTTGTAGCGCACTTTGCAGAATTCAGAGAGGGATCAGAGTGAGTGAAGTGATAGGATTGTTGGACAGGGAAGTGTCTGTAGATATTCTAAACACAAAATAAGTCATGTTGACATGTTGTACTTTGTTTCCACTGAGATCGAGAAATGTAAGTTGGGCAACTTGATGTTGGACAGACAGACAAATGAACACTTGGCAAGAATCAGATGAATAAGATAGGTATATTACTCACATCAGACAGACTCATTCCTGTACCGTGGCATCCAAGTAACGGAGCTGTGGAAGAGGTAAGCAGGGAAAGTTGATAGCACAGAAATGTGTGACGTGACACAGACAGCCCACAGGACAGTTCACATCACACGACAATTCATCATCATCAGTGGACAGTGAGGCCAGCCATCACACAGGTGGTCACCATGTAGACATTTTATAGAACTTTGGCATCGAAAGAACCCTGGACACGTCAGTTCATTACATCCCTCTTCGTCCTCGTGGTCCATACAGTCGTACATTCATTGCATCGTGTGTAGACAGGCAGACAGTCATTGAACTTACCTGGACAACGATAGTGGCTGTCAGGACACGGACTCATTGGACTTTATTGGAGTTGAAATAAAAGTGTTGATACAATCAAAATCGATAAGAACAGGGGAAGAAAAAATTTGGTGCCCAGTCAATTTCTTTGTATCTGTAACTTTCGCAGTTCAGCTCATCTGATTTGTCCAGACAATGGAACACTTGTCACAGACAACATCATAGGACACACACTGACATGTACAGGTAAAATGTTGACACAAGGAGGATGCTCACAGAAAAACTCATCACTCTTATCCTGACAGTCTTGTACAAGTTACATACCAAGGTGTATGACAACGTGGTGACGTCATCATCACAGACAAATAACGGACAAGAGTGACGTGATTAACTGTTGAATCAAACCCACCCTGTGTGTGTGACACATGATCACAAAAGTACACGAAGACGTGTGACCTTGACCACACACGTCATACTGGTGTGAACCACAAATAAAATTGTTGTGTCACGTGACCATCAGGACACTCATCAGAGATTGGTATGTGTGGATAGGAAAAGGGGTCCTGGTCAACGATATTCGTTTGTGAGAGATGGGTGGATCTGATTTAGACTTAAATTCACACATTACACTAGAAAAATCTTCATAGTATTACACTAAGTATCATGTATTGACCTTTATGTCTGTAGATACATGAAGCTTTCCATATCTGAAAACTCCCATCCATTTCTTAACCGAACAGAAAGGTAAAGAACGTCCTGTCTTCACTGATGACGTTCTTCTGTACATGTTGGGAAACGTCATGTTGTCAGTGGTCAAACCGACTGCAATGAAGTTAGGAATATACCGATATGGATTGGTTAAATTATCTATCATTCCAACCAGTCATCCTCACATTTTGGCATACCAGACACGCCTCCCAAAGATTTGCAGTACTTGTTTGATAGTTTCAAACATATCATGTGTCCTACGAATTGTATCTGGAACACAGGACAATGTTGTAGCAATGTTACATAATGCCACCAAACCCTGACAATCAGGACTGCTGAAGGGACAATGTTCTGTTTCATCCTGTCCAGTCTTCACACTGTGACTTCAGGTTACATCCAAGTGGTGCTGAAAGCTGGAATAGTGATCAACAGAACAGTTGAACAGTCCACCATGTAACTTTTCAGTTGTTGGCGTTCGGGGTGAAAGGAAAAGAACAGTCTGAAACAGGTACGTCCAGGCAATGAAAGTTTTCATACTCAACCGTGATTGTTGGAGTTGGAACACACAGTCATACCACCATTGTGCAAAGTTCTCCCACACATTGATACCCAAATCATTGTCCTCTGGATACAGTCTGACACCTACACATCCATAGTACTTCACCATTCTTCTCAGACTGATCATAATCGCGTGTCCAGCTGGGACAGAGATGTTTGTGTACATGAAAAAACCATACCTTTCGTAATTGCCTTTTGGTGTGATGTGCCCTGATAATGGTGATGTCTTTACCAACAACAGTAACTGAGGCAGAGAATCGTTTCTGAAACCAACCAGCAAACCAACAGCACATCAGTCATCAAACCAACCAGCAATAAGACCTTCTCAATCCCAGAAACCCAGGAACCATCCAAAAAGCAACAATGAACGTACACCAACCTAAAAAAAGACACACTATAAAAACAGCACAACAGAACATGTCTCACAAAGCAACCAACGAATCAGTATCAAAAACCAGCCAAGGAATTCATAACAAAGAAAAAAGCACTCAGATATCAAACAACAGCAAAAATACTTACCAGTGATCAAACCAACCAGCAATCAGAACTTTAAACCAACCAGAACAACAAAACTAGTCATCAAACCAACCAGAACCACAGACAATTATCAAAACCAACAGAAACAAGAACATCAGTCACAATCAACAGACCAAGAACATATCATCAAACCACCATCCAACAGACACCGTTATAACAACCGCAAACAACAGCACACCACTCACCAAAGCAAAACAAATCAGCATCACCACCAGCAACCTCAGAAATTATCAACCACCAACACAGACCAATAACCAACCAGCAAACCAACAGACACATCAGTCAGCAAACCAACCCACAAACCAACAGACACATCAGTCATCAAACCAACCAGCAAACCAACAGACACATCAGTCACAAACCAACCAGCAAACCAAAAGACACATCAGTCATCAAACCAACCAGCAAACCAGACAAGTATCACCAACCAGCATCAAAACATTCATCAAACCAACCATGCAAACATAACTATATCAACAACAGAAATCCAAGAGAACATCAGCAACTTCCAACAGTTACCACATGGTTTTTAATTTATTAGTAACAGGCCATTGTCCCTTTTAAAGATTTCATCAAATGATGTTTTTAATTCCCAATGCATTTTATTATCATGTTTTCCTGGTTCTACATTTCATTGTCCAATCTTTCACTCGTTCCAGTTTTGGTTTATGGTTTACTATTTTATGTGTTTGTTGTTTGTTTGTTTGTTTGTTTGTTTGTTACTTTAGTTCATGCCTTTGACTTGACACTTTGTCATAATTGTCAGATTTTATTTCCACAATTTCATTTATTTTTATCATTCTGCTGGTTTTTTGTTTGTTTTGTTCTTACCCATTTTTGGAACCTTCCGTGTAGAATTTGGGCCTATCCTGAGAAGTAAAGACAACAACAGTGGATGACGCCAGGTCCGCAGCCAGCACACCCAAGACGTACGTCAGACCACGCTACAGAACGTGCGACATCCTGCAAGACAATCCATCTCACTAATTCAACACTCTCACTACACACCATACAGTAGTGGCCTAATTGTAATAACCTACATCTCATTAATCCACCACTCTCACTACACACCACAGTATGCCTAATGTAATAACCTACACATCTCATTAATCCCACCACTCTCACTACACACCCACAGTAGAAACCTACCACTAGTAACTACGTTAACTCTGTATGAACACGTGCTACATACCAACTAACATAATTCAAAATGGCATCGTTCTCCCAGCTTGTGCAATAGTCGAAATACACATTATTTTTCAAACGTTGTAAGTTTCACATCATGTTTCAATGCAATGATATATTATGCTAAGATAGCGCCTAGGCTGGATATTCATTTCTGACGATTGAAGGATATGCACCACACTCAGAGTAACCCTCATTTTGTTTTCTCTTCACATCATCCACAACGTTCTGTTATCAAATCATCTGGTGCGAATTATGACCACCGCCCTAAAAGATTAACCAACGTGAGTTTCATAAAATGGTCAGTTCAGTAGAAAAGAGATTATCCCCTTTTTTTAACCTATTCACCAGAAAGATTTAGAAAACCACAATAAATATTTCTTTTCTAAGATAATAACTGTACACACGCAGAGCCATTAATCCATACAAGCTTATCATTCTAAAATATTCCTGCATATAGGTATGCTCACTATTCAATAATCATAGACAAAGTTTCATTGACAAAAAACATGACCACGAGTATCCGTCATTATTTTGCGAACACACACACACACACACACACACACACACACACACACACACACACACACACACAACACACACACACACACACACACACACACACAACACACACACACAACACATCACATACACACACACACACAAAACAAACAATATACTAACACGCACACACATATAAGCAAGCCGCTATTTCCATTATATATCAAATTATCAATCAACAATACACACACACACACGCACACACACACACACAACCACACACACACACACACACACACACACACACACACACACCACACACACACAAACAACACACACACACACCACACACCACACACACACACACACACACACACACACACACACACACACACACACACACACACACACACACACACACACACACACATACACACAGAATCAAACACACAAGCCGCTATATCCATTGTAAATCATATCGTAATTCATATAGCCAGCTTCTCACACTCACGGATCTTGTGCGCACCTTCACGCAGAAATTTGATAAAATGCACACTTATAGCGAACAAGATCAGCACAAATTTACCTTTTAAATCTTACACAACGGCTAGTGCGCAATGTGGCAAGTTCCCAGCTGCCGGGCCGTCGGCGTTTGTTTTCTTCCCTGCAGACGTACCATTTTTACTACTTTTTTATATTACAGCTACTAAAATGATTAATAACAAAGTGGTTGATTATACCCAAAAGATCAAAACGTGATCTTTGTGAGCATACTGTTTTCAAACAAGAATTTTCAAAACTACTCGTACAGTTGTGACAAAAACAACGTAGGTCAAAAGAGCATAAAGCAGACGCATATTGACATCTCAGTAATAAATGTACTGAGGTCTAGAAGAACATTTGAAGCTCTCTCTCTTTCTCTCTCTCTCTCTCTCATCTCTCTCTCTCTCTCTCTCTCTCTCTCTCCTCTCCACCTCTGTCTCTCTCTCTCTTTTTCACACATACAGAGAGAGAAGAGACAGCGTGACAGAGAGACAGAGACAGCGTGACAGAGAGACTTAAAGCCGTCACCATAGATGGTTTCTTGTAACTCGTGAAGAGTCACATTCCCATGCCTAGCAAGTGTCAGACAGTTTATCAAGGAAAAAAGTGCGGACCTAACACATGGCATTGGAATGTCCAGGTCAGGGGGTCGCTCTGTGTTGTTATCAGTCAGAGCATCAAGTGTACATATAAATCTACATCAACTCCACATATGCTGTTCCTTTGTGAAGACCATCTGCTACACAATACTATAGTTGCTGTAGATATTTTTTACAGTGGAAGCTGCCAGAATTTTTCAAAACTTAATTGGCAATATGTGGCCAGTGCGTCTGAATTACAGATGCCTTACTGGCACTAGGGGTGTGGTGCATCAGAAGGGAACTTTTTCGGCACCGGTTCCCTGTGGCTGGTACGTTGTGAAAAGTTTAACCTCTATAAGTGAAAACTTTTCTGTTCATATGGAAAATCTTTTCATCCAGCACCATGCTTTGAATCAAGCATACATTTTACGAGCTTATGGACACCAAACACAACTGACAAATTATTAACACATCTGTGCAACAATACGATACGAACAAACACATACAACATAGTCAAGATTGTGTACCGAACATGAGGTATCACATATATAACAATTAACACACATTTTTGACACATTCTTTAACGACCACAACACACCTACACACACACACACACACACCACACACACACACACACACACACACACACACACACACACACACACACACACACACACACACACAACGCTAGAATAAATAACTGCCTAACAATAACATGGTCACCTCACAAAGACACAAAAGAAGAACAATACAGAACCTTGACTGGGATGCCCCTTGAACCTTCTTCCATGTGTGGATGACCACAGGTCTACAACAAACACACAGTACAAAATGGACAGACAGACAGGATGGCACAGCAAGTCCTTCACCCTCTACCAGGTGTAGATGACCACAGGTTTACAATAAGTACACACAGGATACAATGGACAGACAGGATGGCACAGCATACACTGAAACAACGAACTCTGCTGTCCTCATTGTTCTAGGATATTAGTCCATCTACAGCAACAGCTTTCTGTCAGACTAACTGACGAACAGACGACGCCACCTCTTCTGACACAGCGTATCTCTTTCGTAGATACATGCCTATAGAGCTAAGATGAACATGAAACAGATAGGACAACAGATCGATGAGGTATCCAAAAATCACAAGCATACAGGTTGACATGTGGATATACAAAGGACAGAGCCAATCACACAGTCAACATTAGTCCTGACGTGAGGCCTCACACACAGGTTGACATGTAGACGACAGCTCGACAGCTCCATGAAAGATGGGATCTTTTATTTTTGTCTCATAACAAATGTCGTGATTTTAACACTTGTAACAATCTCTCTTCCTGTTCTTGTTGTCGTTGCTGTGTTACAACAACCCATATGTACAGCAGTGGATTGAGTGCACAGCTGAGTGGTAGCAGGAACACAACCATGGTCACATGAACCTTGTCTGAGGCACCACTTTCATCTAAGGTCATCATACTGGTCAGACCTAGGGAGAACCAGCACACAGCATCTGTTACAGCAACTTTTATCAACAGGTGGACAGAAAAGTATATCAGTTTCTTTGTGGGATCCATTAGGATTGGATGGATTGGTGTTTGTCTGTAAATGACGAGTTGGCCAACAACCACCACAGAACACAGGATACAGTTAAACACGATAGTGACTGTGAACCACCTGAACTCGTCTTTGGAGTTACTATCAGACAGAGCCAGACGGCATAGACCAGACTGGCCATCAAGGCCCCAGTGTGACAATCCAGGGAGAAAAGGTATCACAGACAACCAAAGTCCAATACACCATGAAACTGCACATGCTACAGCAGTCAGACGTTTATTGAATGCCCACTTGGTTAAGGGAAAAACAAGGACAATGATGTGATCCAGTGTCATGAACCAGAGGATCAGAACTGACACCTCACTGGACAGAAGGGAAAGAAAACCAGCAACCTTACAAGTCACACTGCTGGTCCATGCCTGTTCAAAGTAGATGTATTTTGCATAAAATGTTCCATTGGCCACTGTAACTATGCTGACATGAATTCCCATGCAGATGTTAGCAATCTGGAAATGAGCAATGAACGTGACGAAAGTATCTCCAAACATTTTCTTTTCTTTGAATGCTGCCATGAAACAAACCAAATTCCCTAGAATGGAGAACGTACTAAGGAACCAAAGAAAAACCTGTACAGTTCAGTTGGTAGCAGATGTTCACAGGAAAAAAACACGGGTTGTGGTGATACACAGCGTATTGTGTGTAACTGTACAAAAAATAAATTCCTGCAGCAAAGTCTGTAATTTGAAGAGAAGATGCTTTTCATTTGATTCCACATTGACAATGCATGCAAGGGCAAATTGGTCATGGAATTTCCCCTAATGTCCAGTTCAGTCAGCTGTGGCATACATTTGACTGCTCTGGGACTGATTGTGTGAATGCCAGAAAATGATAAATCCAGATATGTGATTTGGGGAAAATACATGAGCAGATTACTGTTAAGTATCTGGACACGTGTTCTTGAAGCATCCATTTTTGCCAGAGCATAATGAAACAGAAAATATGGCTCACCCCTCAGTAATATGAGAGGGTTGTTTCCTAAAATTAAACTTCTTAAATTCCATAACTTGACAAAAAAATTTCTATCCACAATTCTTAGCTGGTTATAGGACAGATCTAGGGACTGTAGGTTACGAAGCTTCATACTTGATACATTGATTAGAGAACAGTAGGAAAGACTTAGATAAATCAGATATGTATTGTCACTGAAATCAGTCAGCGTCATTCCTGAGCCTGTGGCGTCCATGTAGCGAAGCTGTGGAAAGAGGTCAGCAGAGAATTCCTGGGGACAGAAAAAGAATGACCTTGACATTGACAGACACCAGGACAGGTCATGTCACACAGCCATTCATCATCACGCTGTGGACACTGACCCCAGCCATCACACAGATGATCTCCATGAACACAAACTTTGGAATCACGACATCGGTAAAAAACAGGACAGGTGAATGTTTCACAATCTTGTTCGTCTTCACCATATGTACAGTCAGAAAATCCGTTGCATCGAGTGTAGACAGGGAGACAGTACATCCAGTCTTCTGTACACCAGTAATGAGTGTCAGGACAAGACTGATGAGATGCAATCATTTGCTGAGTAAAGTAACCTGTACCATCCAGGTTGATGAAAAGTCGCTGGTTTCTGTTGGCCTGTTTGTGAACCGAGCAGCTTATTCTCAATAAACAGCTGTGGGTGGCTTCATCAGAATCATCCAGACAGTCTGCGTGGTCATCATTATGGTGAATGTCCAACACACACTGACCATTGGTGCACAGAAAACCACTGCATGAAGGATGTTGACAGAATGACTCATCACTGTGATCTGGACAGTTGTATCTGAAGTCACACACCAGAGTGTAAGGCAGTGTTGTTATGTCATCATCACAGACAAACATGACAATGGTGTAGCCAGGAAAATTTGTGTGTCTGTGTTCTTAGTGCTCATGTTCCAGAACACGCATGATCTTGTATACATCACTTGTCCACAGTGAACTTGAAGATCACAGGACAAAAAGGTATGTGTCACGTGACCCTCTGGACAATCCGATAACGTGTGTTGTGTCTGTATCAAAAGTGACAGGGCTGGGTCTAAAACAAGGAAATTAATGGTTTGAATGGAATACATATTTCGTGATTGAAATTTCACTTCACAAAGTGCGCCTTTTAAATATGTAGATGGAATAGTGCTACGTGCATCAAGAGCTGGTGTACAATGGAACTTTGAGGAATGTATCCTATTTCACAAAAATGATCAATGTTGTAGACCATGGTGTTGTCATACCAGTGACGGAACTTACTGTACATAAAAGTTACAGACTTCCAGCCTGATGACAAACCTGAAACCATTAGAAAATCATCACGGTGATTAAAGATGTGCAGGAAATCGATTTGTTCCTGTCTGGTTTTGACTGAAGCCAGCTGTCCACCTATCTTCTGACATTCATATGTCACCAGACTAGGAGGCAAAAGAACTTCTGGTTTAACATATGCAAAACATTTGTCACGTGAAGCCACCAAACCCTGACAGTCAGGACTACTGAAGGGACAGTGTTCTGTTTCATCCTGTCCATCTTCACACTCTGACTTCAGGTTACAGTCCAGGTGGTGCTGAAAGCTCGAATAGTGATCGACAGAACAGTTGAACAGTCCACTGCGTAACTGGTGTGGTATAACTGTCACTGGATGAAAAGAAAACATTATTTTCAGACTGACACTTGTTTGTAGTCGTACGAAACCTAGACTGCTGACATGAATTTTGATATGTGTCATAAGGAAAGTGCGAGTTGATGAGTTATTGTCACCGCACACACGCAGGACGATTTGACGTCTAACTGGTTGTATGTAAATCAAGTCAGCATAAGTTTTAGGTGTGAAATTTTTGTACGATGTTCCCTGAAAACTGACCATGATAACACAGTCAGAGGGCGCTGACACTTCTTCCCAAATGTGATGAGAAGCTGTCCAACGGAAACTCTGACGTGGTAATATCATGTACCCAGAGTAGGGTGACGTAGATACTTTAATAAAGCTGTTTCTTTAATTGTCTGTATATGAAGCCTGATTAAAGACTTGTTATAGTGCACAAAAGACATGTGGTTTTTAAATGATTCAATGTAATCTACTTCCATAGAATGTTCATCGCATTGTACTATCCACCATTCTATCATGTGATCACGGTCAAAATTCCAGGTAAATATCTCAGTTCTCCATTTCCTAGAGCCACACCATAACGCCAAGCGTTGGACCCGAACCCGTACGAGCATACCCTGTGGTACCTCTACATGCAGGAGACAGACAGGAGTGAACTCATCACACATCCCATACACCACTCTCTGGTGTGTCAGAAAATCTGAAAACAGCATGTGTTGGCAGTCTGACACATTGGTCTGTAGGACTGTGAAGTTTGTTTGGTTCTGATTCATGATGTAGTCTACACCCGGACAGAGGTCACTGATGTCCAGTGGATCAGGAGTGATGCTGGTGCTGGTGGTGTTCATTTTGTTCTGGTGAAAGATGATGATGATGATGATGATAATGATGATGATGAGATGATGACGATGATGATGATGATGGTGGTGGTGGTGGTGGATGGTGATGGTGATGATGGTTTATGGTGATGATGATGATGATACTACTGCTACTGCTGCTGCTACTGATGATGATGATAATACCACCACCATCAACGCTGTTGACATCGTAGTCGTCCGTCTCTTTCTTCTCCTCCTCTTCATCATCATCACTATCATGATCATCAACGTCTTCATCACCACAAACAACAACATTAATAGCATCACCATCGTCATCATCACCACATCACCATCATCATCATCATCATCATCATCATAATCATCATCATCATCATCATTATCATCACCATCATCATCATCACCATCTTCTTTTTTCTTCTTCTTTTTCTTCTTCTTTTTCTTCTTCTTCTCCTCCTCTTTCTTTTTCTTCTTCCTCATACTCATCACCACCAAAATTCCCAACGTCGTCGTCATCATCATCATCAGATCATCATCATCATCATCATCATCATCATCATCATCATCATCATTATCATGTGCAGAATGGGAATGGTTAGTTCTTCTGTAGACAATCCAATGTTTCAGTAGTGACATAGTTTCTGATTCACTGAAGATGGCCAGCTGCCACAGACACAGGCCAAGGTAAAGATTATATTTAAGACTGCTGAACACAGCCATTTCTTGACACAACATATTGCTGTGCAAGATGTCGTGAGTAAAAACAAAGAGTGTGATATTTCACAAGAACAGGCAAATAAAATCTCTTAATTGTCCAAAACATAAATCAAGTCAATTTCTAAATATATACAAAATAGACGAAGACTTTCAGAATCCATAACTTAAACCACGTGTCATTGCTGTAAACTCTAAATCATTTGTTAACCTAAATATTACTCAGTTTGTCTTATTTCGCAGTGGATAACATATGCGTCTACATTTGTAATTTGAAAGTAGTTTGCCAAATAATAGTTTCTTTGGAAGCCAATGGTCTGACTTGCAAACTACATGCCCTGCCTCTCACAGTAAAAATGTTAAATATAAAAAGTAAACTACAGACTTAGAAATGACAAAAGAAGAAAGTAAACGAAGTATTAAGAACAAACAAGACAGGGGGAGACGTGTCAACTAATGCAATGATGAAAATATATTAAGTTTATTATATACCATGATAAGCAGTTATAAAACGTATTATTATATATTATGTATGATATTGATATATGTGTCATCATCATCATCATGTGCCCTGCGACATGTTGTTGGCAATCATGGCCCTCCATATGAATCTGTCCCATTGCCAGTGCAAGTTCATCTCCCACCCTCTCTGTCCTCAGCCATCCTGCAAGTCCACCTAACATTTCCTCTCTGGGTCAAACTGGTGTTCTATCCCCCCCCCCCCCCCAGCTTTCCTGTTGTGACCAGGTGCTCTTATTTCACTTTCCTCATAAAGTGGCCCATAAAAGTTGGTCGTCTTTTTCTAATCTTCTTTAGTAATGATTTTTTCATGTCTACCTCCTTCAAAACTTTCTCGTTTGTTTTCCTTCTGTCCATAAGAGCAAATCTGATGCGGGTAGAGGAAAAAGCCAAAAGATTGCTGAATATCATGCAAAAGCTGAAAAGAACACAGCCAGGTGTAAATGAAAAGATCCTGAAGTCAGTCTATCGGGGAACGGTACGACCACACCTGGAGTATGGTTAACGCTCTTGGATGACAGTGGCCTAGACATACCAGCACACACTACACAATGTTCAGAACCAAGAGCTGAGGATCGCCACAGTTGTAATGAAGTCCACACCAGTAGAGAAGATGTAGCAGGTGACTGACATACCTTCAATAAGTAAAACAAGACAACAAAAAGTAACGGCTCAGGCTGTCAAGTGCAGATCCACTCAAGACTACTCACTGAGTGACAGACTTCAGATGCTCTGTTCTGGCAGGCTAAAGAGATCCAGCTTTACCACAGAAAAAACGATACTGCGAACAGAATAAAACACAAGACTCTTATGACAAATTAAACCTCTTGCCTTCTCCCTTGACACCCCACCCTGGGAAGATAGAGCGAAAAGAGTGACAGTCTACACCACAGGTCCACACAGCACAACAAAAGATAAGCTGAGTAACACAACAACCAAAAAACACTGACACTTTCCACACATGAGGAAAAAATACCCACAAGAATCGTGGATACAAGTTTTTACAAACGGTTCAGTAATAGAAATTGTCAATCGCGGAAAAGCAATGATTTACATCTTATACCCTAATGGAGAGTGGTAGACAGCGGTAATCCCAACAGGCCTTCACTGAACTAACTGCAAGGCTGATGTGAAAGCAGTGTTTAATGCAGCAAACATCAGCAGCAACAGAATGGATCACAGCACCCAGGTCTTCTTTTTTGACGCTCTGTCTTTCCAGCAAGTTTCACTTACAACAGATAGTCACAATTGGACAATTGGATGGTGCACTACACATGTACCTCAGGACAGTGCTGCAGTAGATCCTCTCACACTGCAGATCAACAACAACAAAAAAGGCAAAGTCTGGGGCAAAAGAGAAACATTAAACAAAAAGAGAATGAAATCTCCGTCCAAGAGACGAATACCATCATCAAGTCTGTTTAGAATGTCTCAGATGCACGACAGCCAGCTGTCAAGACCAGAACAAGCGATGTATCTTCTGTCTGAGGTCTGGGCACAACAGGCTGAGCAAGCATTTTTAGAAAGATGTGCCTGCCCCTGTATGCCCTTGTGGAAAACCAGATCAGGACATGAATCACCTTCCACAGGTCTGCAGGAATCTCCGGCTGCTGAAGGAGGAAATGTGGCCAAAGCTGATTACCTTTGAATAGAAACTGTGTGGGCCTGTGCATGTTTTACAGATGGCTACCAACGTTATCTTGGGACTGGGTCTTCAGGTGTAACAGCAATGAGAAGAAGAAGAAGAATGCATGGGACTTGAGTACTCTATCTGCTCTCATGCCACTCATGCACTTCCATTCAACTGCTCCATCCAACAGATCCCACTTCCATGCTCAAGATTTCACAGCTTTTTCAGGCCAGAGTTTCCTGACCCCTGCCATGTAGAAGGTTGGAACTTCTGACGATATGGGTTTTTTTCCTTACAGTACTGATTACTTGTCCGATCTCTGTATTAAGAACTTATGCTACCAATTTTGAAGAACAAGGTCTCCAACAGTGTAAAAATCGCTACTCACAGTTCCGTAGCTTTCGATGGCGTTCTCGCCATCTTCGTCAGCGCTCTAATGCTGTCTGCGTGAATCTCTACTCAGATCTCGCGAACATGGGATGAACCCAGTTCACGAGATCGAATCAGAGAATGGTACACCGGGGGCAGGGTGTAACGGCCCCGGTCCCTGTTGAGCGGGGGGTTGGTGGCTGCGATGTAGATGGCCTCCTTGACTCCTCGCTGGAACCACTTATTTTCTCTGTCCAGGATGTTGACTTGTTGATTTCCATGTATACCTTCTATGGTTAGTGTTTCTTTGTATGAGCTCAGGACATGTTCCACTGTTGTTGTTTTTTCATTAACATAGCGGCCACGCAAGATCATCTGTCTTCCCCATTTCACCAGACTTGCATTACAATCGATGGCAGGCGGTCATATACAGATCTGATGATGAAGCCTGTCCTGAGAGGGGCCATATGCCACATGTCATTCCAGCTAAGGCTTGTTTGGAGTGAGTTTTCCCACGTTGTCCATTGCCCCTGTTGGCCTTGCTGTACTGTCATCTGGATTGTATTGGCCACCTCTTCTGTCTTAATCTCCTGTATCACCATGCACTTTTTTCTTTTAACTTGACCTTTGAACTTACCGCTTTGTATTCTGAGTCCTCAGACATACTCAGAAGCTTGATCTTTCCCACCTTTTACTCGTTGACGATGGGTTTGGGGTAGCTTCAACTTTGTCTGGTGACATTGAAGCGCAACATCGTCTGGACCAAGTTGGACACTACAGTAAGCCATTTCCATGTGCATTTGTTGATTTTGTCGTCTATCGATTCCACTGTGCTTGTAATGATTACTATATGAGCAGAGACCACAAGGGCTCTGTAGTTAGCATAGATTGCAGACACCAGAATTTGTGTTTACCAAGGAAGCCACACTGGTCCATTTCTAGTCTATTACTGGCTTTTTGATTGAATTCCTTACTCCTTTTCGTATCATTCAGAGAGTAAATATCTCATCTTTTGGAACTCTTGACTGGTTCTTCTGTTACTGTTGGGATGGCTTGGTTAGCTACAGCAATAATTTTACCTTGTTAGTAGGTATTGACTTGTATGTATATGTATGTATGCATGCATGTATGTATGTATGTATTTATGTATGTATGTATGTATGTGTGAGTGTGTATGTATGTATGTATGGATGCATGTATGTATGTATGTATATATGCATGTATTATGTCAGTATGCACGAATTTGAGAAACTCAATAAATGAAAATCGTGAAGAAATCCATTGAGTGGAAATAAAGGCAAAAAGGAACAGGATGACAAAAGAAATCTTAGGCTTGATAGAAGAACGGAAGAAGGCAAAGGGAAAAGAGGAAGAATAGAAACAGATATGGAAATCAGGAATAGGTACAATGAAGCAAAGGAGGCTTGGCTGGAAACAAAGTGCAAGGGAATTGAAGACGGACACAAAACAAATCATCAAGGTATGTACAGAAGCTTTGAAGAAATTGCCCACAGGAAAAAGACGTGCACATCAACTGGTTGCTTAAAATTGAAGGATGGTACGTTTATCATGGAAAAAAGACAAAATATTAGATAGACGGGGAGAGCACATTAAAGACCTTTTTAACGATGACAGAAACGAAAATATTACTATACAAACGATTGAGGCCCTAGAAGAATTCTGTTTTAAAATAAACAACAGTCATCCTAAATGAAATTTATGAGACCAGAAAAATCTTTAAACATATGTCAAAATTAATTTTCATTTGCACTTCCAAAGAAAGCAGGGGCGAACAAATCAATAGTACAATCAGCTTGACGAATCATGTAATAAACATTTCATCAAAAATAATCATGATGATGACAAAGGACAGAATCAAAAGCAGAAGAACAGTGTGGATTTGTCGAAGTGGAAGGAACTATCAATGCCATATACATCCTAAGAATTATCATAGACAGATCAGTCGAGTTGAACAAGAATTTATATCTATGCTTTGTTGATTATACCAAGGCTTTCGATCAGGTTAAACACAAAGAATTGATAAACCAACTAGAAAGGCTCAATATTGATGGAAAAGGCTTAATAATAATCAGAAAGATTTGCAAGGAGAATAGAAAATGATATAAGCTCTGTCCAAAATATCGAAAGAGGGGTCAGGGAGAGATGTCACCAGATTTGTTTCCACTTTACAGCGAAACCATCATGAAAAGCCTAGAAGAACCCCAGGGTGAAGGTTGGAGGAAAAATGATAAACAACATACGTTACCCAGATGACACCGTACTAATTGCAGAAAAGGAAAAAGATCCACAAAACCTTGTGAATGTAATAGAAATACAAGCAGAAAAAAAAGGTTGGAACTAAATAGCAACAAGACTGAAGTCATGGTGATCCGTTAAAAAAACAAGGAATAAGCTTATGCAAGACAACAACAGTCATCTCACCAGGCGGCATGTTCACATTAGAAGAAGCAAGCAGAATTCTAAGCCAAGCCAAAACAGCATTCAAGAAGATGAAAAGCGTTCTTACCAGCAAATGCCTGTAAATTAACATCAGGAACAGAGTTCTTGTGTGTTATATAGAACTGATACTGCTGTACGGTTGTGAGACGTGGACAGCCAACACGCAAAGTCAAAACAAACTTGATGCAACTGAAATGTGGATTCTAAGAAGTATGTTTAGAGTTTCATGAACAGCAAAGAAAACAAACGAGACAGTCTTGAAGGAGACAGACAAAAGAACATTAATGAAGAACGAACCAGGAAAAACGCGAAAACAGAATCAGAACGCGAATTTAATACAACCAAACAATACTATGTATATAAGTTTTGTCTGATTGTCTTAAATACGCTTCATGATATTGTTTTCGTGTTTTTTTGTTTTTTTTTCTGGTTCCTGTTTGCTTGAATATAGTTACACTTGTTTTGGATTAACGAAGAAGATAAGAAAAAGACAGAATCTATACAACATTTTATGAGGAAAAAGAAATTAGAGCACCTGGTCACATCAGGAAAGCTGGAGGGAAAGAGAACATCATGTAGACCCAGGGAGAAAGTGCTGGACATACCAGCAGGGTGGCTGAGGATAAAGAGGGTGGGAGAAGAACTTGCAGTGACAAGGGATCAATTTAAATAAAGGGCCATGCTGCAGGGCACAGTATGATGTATGTATGTATGTATGTACGTACGTATGTACGTATGTATGTATGTATGTATGTATGTATGTATGTACGTATGTATGTATGTATGTACGTATGTATGCATGTATGCATGTATGTATGTACGTATGTATGTATGTATGTATGTATGTATGTATGTATGTACGTATGTTTGTATGTATGTATGTATGTGTGTATGTATGTATGTATGTACGTATGTATGAACATGTCATGTAAAAGTGTAATGCGCAGTGATTCCAAATGACCTTAGAGAAAAGTGCTGCATAGAAATAATGTGTTGTTTTCATGATCACTCTACGAAAACATCACTATGAAATTCATGAATACTTCACTCAGAAATCAATAACAGTGTGTTTTCCAGCAGGTATGGTAGTTGTACATGGAGTAGAGCAGAAGACATGACCCTCTTACTGATTTAGTCACATCTGGGGTGGTATGAACAAGCCTGGATAAGTTGTTTATACACCAAAAGTCACATCTGGGGTGCATAACAAGCTGGATAAGTTGGTTTACACACCAAAAGTCACATCTGGGGTGGCATGCACAAGCCTGGATAAGTTGGTTTATACACCAAAAGTCACATCTGGGGTGGCATGCACAAGCCTGGATAAGTTGGTTTATACACCAAAAGTCACATCTGGGGTGGCATACACAAGCCTGGATAAGCTGGTTTATACACCAAAAGTCACATCTGGGGTGGCATGCACAAGCCTGGATAAGTTGGTTTATACACCAAAAGTCACATCTGGGGTGGTATGCACAAGCCTGGATAAGTTGGTTTATACACCAAAAGTCACATCTGGGGTGGCATGCACATACCTGGATAAGTTGGTTTATCCACCAAAAGTCACATATGGGGTGGTATGCACAAGCCTGGATAAGTTGGTTTATACACCAAAAGTCACATCTGGGGTGACATGCACATGCCTGGATAAGTTGGTTTATACATCAAAACTGTCTGGGCACATTGGACTTTAATGTGGTATGCACCAGGGCAGGAACATTCAAGTGACAATTGTTTAGCACCAGTAAAGTTATCACAGCTCTCCAGGTCAGGCACAATGGAACAGAAGAAGACTATCTCACTTTGACGAATCCAGCTCTTGGCAAGTCACTGACAGTTTCGAGCAGAGCTGAATTATATCAAATGACCTAGCTGTGCTGTGCTGTGCTGTGTAGGTTGTGTTGTGAGCGTGCGCAAGTTGTCCACAATATGCTCAGAAGGTTGACACTGGCTTGCCTTGAAACTGAACTTCCCCAGTCAGTGTTTATCTGGAATGATCACCTTGCCTAAGCCTGGGTCTGCAGCAATTCAATTCAATCAGTGAATGTGGCCTTGGGCAAATAGGTTGGGAGGGCACACTCAAAAAACCAGCGTCAAGATATTGATGCTTTGTAAAACATAGATATAAGATATTGTAAGAATGTGTAAACGTAATATCTAATCTTCATTTATTGATGTTGTTGCTGTTAGCCTAGAACTAAGATGTGTTTCACTAGTTATGGCAAAAGCCTACATTCTCGTCACGTCCTTCAGATAGTAGACTCCAAATTCACTCTTTAAGTAACTTAACATCGACATATTTTGGTAAGCCTACTCATCATCATCATCATCATCTAGTGCCCTGCCACATGGTGTTGGCGATCATGGCCATCCACACGCATTTATCCCTTGTTGCCACAAGCACATCTTCCACCCTCTCTGTCCTCAGCCACTCCGCAAGTCCGTCCAATATTTTTCCCCTGGGTCTACTGGTGTTCTCTTTCCCTCCAGCTTTCCCATGTGACCAGGTGCTCTAATTCCCTTTCCTCATAAGATGGCCTATAAATGTTGCCTGTCTTTTCTTAATCTTCCTTATGAATGATCTTCTTGTGTCTGCTTCCATCAAGACTGTCTCGTTTGTTTACTTTACTGTCCATGGAACTCTCAACATTCGTTTTAGAAACCACATCTCAGCTGCCTCAATCTTGTTCTGGCTTTGTTTGTTGACTGTCCACACCTGACAGCTGTACAACAGTACTGTTCTACATAACATTCAAGAACTCTCTTCCTGATGTTAATTGATAGGCATTTGTTGGTAAGAATGCTTTTGATCTTCTGGAATGCTGTTTTAGTTTGGCCGATTCTGATGGCTATTTCTAATGTGCATCTCTCAACATTCATCTTGGCTGCCTATATCTACTTCTGGCTTTGTTTGTTGACTGTACATGCCTCACAACTGTATAACATTATCGGCTCTATATAACATTCAAGAACTCTCTTCCTGATGTTAATTGATAGGTATTTGTTGGCTAGAACTTCTTTCATCTTATTGATTGCTGTTTTGGCTTCGTCAATTCTGCTGGCTATTTCTGATGTGCATCTGCTGTCTGATGAGATGATCGTTTCCAGATACTTACACTTATCAACCTGTCTCAACCTGTCACAAGGTTGTGCCATTTGCTGTTATTTTGAATGAGGGGATTTTATATTTTTGGCTGATTACTATGACTTCAGTCTTCTTGCTATTTAGCTCCAACTCTTTACTTTTGCTTTCTATTTCTATTATATTCACAATGTTTTGTTGGTCTCTTTCATTTTCTGCATATAGCACAGTGTCATCTGCGTATCAAATGTTGTTTATCGTTTTTCCTCCAACCTTTAATCCAGGGTCTTCTTCTAGGTTCCTAATGATGTTACTCATCATAATATGATACAGAATTTAGCCTTTCATGCTCTACTGGTCATTTTTACTTTCTTGCTTTTCATTTCCAACGAGTTGACGTACACATAAAGAAAACGTGGCGCAGATTTCATCTCTAAATCTCCAGGTAACAAACAAGTAAAGCATGGGAGAAGAGGTAGTAGTCATTGATTTTATCCAATGCTAAGGACAGGCCTAGCTCACTGTCTGTGGAATGTTGAGGCTCTCAGTAGTCTGTTGATTAAACATACACACTGCTGATTTCTATTCATCTTTTCTTGCCAGGGGTTTCCCTGTGTACTGATATAAGCTCTGTGACATTATTTATAAAAGCTTGGCTCGTACACACACACAGACACACACAAACACAGACACACACACGCAAGTGCACACACATACGCTAGCGCACGTGCACACACATATACACAAACAAACACACACACGTACACACACACACCACACACACTTACACACAGACACAATCGTGCATGTGCTATACCATTATCTCCTCCACCTCCCCTCTCGTCACTGAAAAATGAAAGTTTTTCTTCAAACTGGAATCATGCCATAAATCAAGAGAAACAAGAGAAAATGTCTTACTACAATAAACATCCATGATTTATGTCATGGTTGGTTACAATGACGAACAGACTAACAAAAATATCATCATGGTGTAGAGGGAATTACACAAATGATTTATGTCGAGATACAGTTATAGCTCGAGCAGCACCAAGAATATTTTCTTCACTGACAAGTTGTATGATATATTGTGCGGCAGTCAATAATATGACGCTGTGCAGTTGTGTTCCTTTCATACAGATTGTGAACATTCTCACAAGTACCCTGCTCGCTGATCACTAACTTCAGATGCCATGCGCTCTTCAGTTGATTCTGTTTTCGTTTAAATTCATGTTTACATCTCGTTTGAAACAGTGATGCATGTGTCAAGCTTTCCACTGTGGGTTTATTTTTCCTTGTGCAGTGGTTTTCTATCCTACTACTGATCACAATGACTGTACTGTACTGTTTCTTCTTCTGAACATTAGCGGCATCTGATCTGAACTGCTTACTAAACAACAGTAATTTCTGTTTAACACGCTGGCGATCGTAACATTCTTTCAGCAATTAAGCGAGCTGCATGCTTCACATCATGACACAGTGCATTATACACAGACTCAGACTCATACACACTCACTCATGCACTCACACAGGTAAAACCATAGGTTGAATTATATCAGTATCACTAAAATGTCCAACAATTAGCTGCTATAATGTTATTTTTTTCATGTTGTTCTTTCCCAATTATGCGTTGTGTCACACGTAAGTTAAGAAAGCATTTTGAGTTTAGAAACCAGTTGACAACAGCCTGCTTTTGAGTGTCATCTCTGTAACAGCTTTACAAAACAGTCATTGCTGTCTCTTCATGTCTTGTTTTAGCATACTTCAAATTGTCCAGAAGCAAAACATGTTACACTTCATCTTTTACAAAACATAAAAATGAAATATGAAAAAAGACAGACGTAATGGCAGGTAGGGAAGCAGAGCCTCTGGCTATTAAAATACGTAATACTTTATTTCAGGTCGTGTTGTGTGTTTTCTCAGTGCTTTGTTTTGTAAACAGTAATCTGAATCAACGTGACAGCCAGCCTTCAAGTAAACAAAATCTAGAAAAAACACAAAAATACAACCAGAACGCGTGTTTTAAAAAAAGGATTAGAATGCGTATTCATAAAACAGTGTTCACCTGAGTCTGTGTGTGTACTTGCGTGTGTATGTATGTATGCGTGTGTGTGTGTGTATGTGTGTGTGTGTGTGTGTGTGTGTGTGTGCGTGCGTGCGCACGTGTGTGTGTGAGTGTGTGTGTATGTGTTTGTTTGTGCAATTGCATATGCGTGTGTGTGTGTGTGCTTTGTGTGCGTAAGCATGTGTTTGTGTGTGCATTTGTGATTGCCATAAGTATACTTCACTAAATTACTTGGTAAGTACTTCAATCCACATGTCTGACAGGAAAAACAAGAAGTGAATTTGCCATGCTGCATAAAACAATGTTCATTGTTGAATGATATTCGTCCTGTGTTATACAGGGGTGCCTCACTAACTGAAAATACAGTGTTTTGTATATACGATGTAAAGCATTTGGTTGTTGTTCTGATTTACTTGTATTGTTTTATTATGCGTGACTTTAGTTGCTTGTGTGTTGTCAAGAAAAAAAAAGGAGACTGTTGGAATCGTTAACTAGTTAGGATTTCAAAACTTAGCATTAACTATTTTTGTTATGGGTTCGGTCTCCAGTTCCAAAAGTAAAATCATACTACTTATGGCTATGTGTTGACTCTTCTTTCTATTAGTCTTTGTACATGCAAAGCTAAACAAACACTGATTTTGACAACGTGTCAGAGAGAGTGTGGGATTCTACCTGAACTTCCTGCATTCTATTCACGTGTTTGTGTGTGTGTGTGTGTGTGTGTGTGTGTGTGTGTGTGTGTGTGTGTGTGTGTGTGTGTGTGTGTGTGTGTGTGTGTGTGTGTGTGTCCACTTCAATGATACACACGCACATAGGCATACAAGTACACGCGTACATCAACGGACACATCTATACGTACTCTCGCTCTTGCTCTTTTGCATGTGTGTGTATTTCCCAGCAAATACACATACGCACATTCACATACATGTACACATAGAAGCGCGCACACACACAACCACATACACACACACGCACACACACATTCATAAACACACACACTAACATACACACACAGATACTGATTTTGGGTCTAAACTCTTTACACTCCAAGATGACCAGGCTGCATCCAGATCATGACTCCAGGTTTAGACTCTCATCATCATCATCATCAGGTGCCCTGCCGCATGGTGTTGGTGACCATGGACTTCCAACCATCTCTATCTCTCG
>JAPXFY010000035.1:3107655-3110155 GCA_030674185.1 Monoplex corrugatus
GCATTCTAAAAATACGCGTGTTGGTTGCAGAGTAGCAGCAACATTTAATAGGATAGAATGACGTTAGGCATGATGACTGGGTGTTCATATGTTTAAACTGCTGGGGGAATGAGAGCAGTGAAAGACCATGGCAGAAGTCAGTACAACACCACACAGGAAGATGGCCTGTCACTCATACAGACAAGATGCATGGTGTGCCCACTGCACCACGTGTAGACACTGGATGACATGGTCAAGCTGGGCAATGACACAATGGACTATACAAAGGTGATTATGTACACTGATGATACACAGCAGGCAGTCAATGACCATCAGCAACATGGTAGGCTGTGGAGGGTGGATTTTTGTCAATGTGTTGGTGGGGGGGGGGGGGTGCAAAGTACAGTGTGACTGACTGTGTACAGGAAGTGGTAAACATTTTTAAAACAAATATAGGCGTGTCTGTACAGGACAAAATACATAAATTATTAACCACACAGGTACACCCCAGAGTCCCAGATCTGTCCAATTTCTTATGAGATTCTTTTCATGAAAAACGCGCTGTGCTTAAAGCTATCAGAAAGCAAAAGCAGTCTGGATTCTTGCACCAAACCATTATACTTTAAAAAGCCAATGACCATGCAGCTATTCTTTCAACCCAACCATCAGAGGGACAGTTTTGACAAAACTAAGTACGGAAACTCTATTAGACCATCTAAATGATAATCTGAAACAAAAGGTTCACACAACTGTTACAGAGGTCTCAGCTCGCTGGTCATTAAAGTATTATAACATTGAAAGTACCAAACCTTGAATCTTTATCCCGTTCAGACATAACATCATTACACTGTTAGTCATCAAATCAAGTGTGTCAAAATATGTTAAATTTCGATATGCGTCAGAAAGGAGTCTTTCAACAAGCAGTGTGGAAGGCTCTACGTCTTTGTAAGACTGCAGCTAGGCGATGATGTGATGAAATTTGTTGCAGAATTGAAGACAGGTGCAGGAATCAAATCTGCTTCATATTCTACAACTCGGCAATGGAAATGGGAATTTAGCAATGCTGAAAGGGAAACAACTCTGACAAGCCATAACGACATGTGAAGAGTGTTTGAAACCAGAGTAATGTAGCTGCTGTGCTCAAACTTGTGAAGGAAGACCCATTATATCTACATACAAAACGTAAGTGCAAGGCTTTCCCTTCCATATAAAACATTTACATACAAACAGTAAGTGCAAGGTTTTCCCTTCCATACAAAACATCTACACACAAAACGTAAGTGCAAGGCTTTCCCTTCCATATAAAACATCTACATGCAAACAGTAAGTGCAAGGTTTTCCCTTCCATACAAAACATCTACACACAAAACGTAAGTGCAAGACTTTCCCTTCCATACAAAACATCTACATACAAAACGTAAGCACAAGACTTTCCCTTCCATATAAAACATCTACATGCAAACAGTAAGTGCAGCACTTTCCCTTCCACACAAACATCTACAAACATGTACAAAAAGTAAGTGTAACGCTTTCCCTTCCATATAAAACATCTACATGCAAACAGTAAGTGCAAGGTTTTCCCTTCCATACAAAACATCTACATACAAAAAGTAAGTGCAAGACTTTCCCTTCGATATAAAACATCTACATACAAACAGTAAGTGCAAGACTTTCCCTTCCATACAAAACATCTACATACAAACAGTAAGTGCAAGACTTTCCCTTCGATATAAAACATCTACATACAAAACGTAAGTGCAAGGCTTTCCCTTCCATACAAAACATCTACATAAAAAACGTAAGCGCAAGACTTTCCCTTCCATACAAAACATCTACATACAAACAGTAAGTGCAAGACATTCCCTTCCATAAAAAACATCTACATACAAACAGTAAGTGCAAGACTTTCCCTTCCATACAAAACATCTACATACAAACAGTAAGTGCAAGACTTTCCCTTCCATACAAAACATCTACATACAAACAGTAAGTGCAAGACTTTCCCTTCCATACAAAACATCTACATACAAACAGTAAGCGCAAGACTTTCCCTTCCATACAAAACATCTACATACAAACAGTAAGTGCAAGACTTTCCCTTCCATACAAAACATCTACATACAAAACGTAAGTGCAAGACTTTCCCTTCCATATAAAACATCTACATGCAAACAGTAAGTGCAGGACTTTCCCTTCCACACAAACATCTACACACAAAACGTAAGTGCAAGACTTTCCCTTCCATATAAAACATCTACATACAAACAGTAAGTGCAAGACTTTCCCTTCCATATAAAACATCTATATACAAAACGTAAGTGCAAGACTTTCCCTTCCATATAAAACATCTACATACAAAACGTAAGTGCAGGACTTTCCCTTCCACACAAACATCTATATACAAAACGTAAGTGCAAGACTTTCCCTTCCATATAAAACATCTACATACAAAACGTAAGTGCAAGACTTTCCCTTCCATACAAACATCTACAAACATGTACAAAAAGTAAGTGTAAGGCTT
>JAPXFY010000035.1:3117655-3120155 GCA_030674185.1 Monoplex corrugatus
TCACAACACACATTCACCACCACATCTCAGACTTGCCTGTCTGTGTCTTACAGATTTAATCACAACACACATTCACCACCACATATCAGACTTGCCTCTAGGTGCCTTACAGCCTTAATCACAACACACATTCACCACCACATCTCAGACTTGCCTGTATGTGCCTTACAGCCTTAATCACAACACACATTCACCGCCACATCTCAGACTTGCCTGTATGTGCCTTACAGCCTTAATCACAACACACATTCACCGCCACATCTCAGACTTGCCTGTATGTGCCTTACAGCCTTAATCACAACACACATTCACCGCCACATCTCAGACTTGCCTCTCTGTGCCTTACAACCTCCTCTTGTAACACCCCCCCCCCCCCCCACATGCTGCTCACCAATCCCTCATTGTAAAGATCCCATCATCACTAACCTCGTCCCTAACACACACTCTACATTCTGTCTTTAACTGACATCCTCCATCCCCATGCTCTCATCCTCTCCACCTCCCCGTTTCACTCTTCAGCTCTGCCATTCTCTCTCCTTCTGGTCAAAGTTCTCAAAAAAAGTCCAAAACTTTGCAGGTTTATGTTATAGCAGATTGCATTACATCACCTTTGAGACAATTCTGATATGTGTCGGACTGAAAACCATCATTCGTGTTTGGTGTTACAATGTGGATGTATGGCTGTTTCTCTCAGTACATTTCTTTCTGAAGTCGACCACTGGTCTGATGAATCTGGGCATTTGAACTAGGTAGGATTTCAGTTCTTCATAAATCGAACTCTTTTTAAACTTAAGGCGCACATTGTAATGTATTATCTATCTACTAGCACAGATCACAATGAGTTTTCTGCCACTACAGTAACACGAATGTGGCCAGTTTGTATTTCAGGGTGTTGTTCTTATCAATGCATTTGATTTATAAACTATTTTCATGTCCAGCCTCACCCATTCCTCAGCTATAGCGCAACGCGAACAGCAAGAAGAATGTTTTGTTCACTGACAACTGACTTGATGTATTGTCAGGCAGTAGGTAACGTGACGCTGTACAGTCGTGTCTCCATTTTATTGATTGCTAACACTTTGACTAGTGTTCTGCATTCAGGTGACTAACCTCACACGCCGAGTGTGCAACTGATCTTATTTTACGTTTGGTTCCTGTTTACATTTCGTTTTAGCTGTAATCGTGACGTGGATATGGAGTGATCCATTATGAATTTATTTATATTTCTGTATGTGGAGATGTTCTATCCCACTACTGATCAGAATGACTGTACTGTGTGTTTTCTTATTCAGATGATTTGTCATTACTGATGTTACTACCTACCATACAACATTTGTTCTTATTGAAATGGTTTGTCATTACTGATGTTACTACCTACCATACGACAGTTTTCTTATTCAGATGATTTGTCATTACTGATGTTACCACCTACCATATAACAGTTTTCTTATTCAGATGATTTGTCATTACTGATGTTACCACCTACCATATAACAGTTTTCTTATTCAGATGATTTGTCATTACTGATGTTACCACCTACCATATAACAGTTTTCTTATTCAGATGATTTGTCATTACTGATGTTACCACCTACCATACGACATTTGTTCTTATTCAGATGATTTGTCATTACTGATGTTACCACCTACCATACAACAGTTTTCTTATTCAGATGATTTGTCATTACTGATGTTACCACCTACCATACGACATTTGTTCTTATTCAGATGATTTGTCATTACTGATGTTACCACCTACCATACAACAGTTTTCTTTGTTTAACATGCTGGCCATCTTTATCATTTCTTCAGCAGTTAAGTAAGCTGAATGTTTCACATCACCAAGCTGTGCGACACATACACACACACGCACACACACACATACACATACACACACACGCACACACACACACACCACATACACACACACACACACACACACACACACACACACACACACACACACACACACACACACACACACAGTTAAAAAAAAAGAGAGAAACACGCACAGTGATAAGAAAGTAGGTTGAATTACTGTATATTGGTAAAAACAACAATTTGCTACATTTACGTTACCATTGCACGTCATTCTTTGCCTAGTTAAAGGTTTGTGCAGCAGGCAAAATACGAAATAATATTTTGATTATAAAAACAATTCAACAACATTCTGCTTCCTGTGTGTCATCTTTGTAACAACATTTCAGAAAATAACAATTGTTGTTGCGTCTTCGTGTTTCTTTTTTAATTTAGTTTGACATGATTAAGATTTATAAAGCATAGCATGATCTTCCTCATGTATAAAAAAATAAAGGAAAATAATATGTAAACAAAAACAGGCATAAGGACAGATACGGAAACAGACTTGTGCCACTAAAATGTGTACTCTTATCATTCAGGAATTTCCCCATGGTTTTCACATCATTCTGTTTCGTAAAACAGCGTTTACATGTGTGTATGTATGTATGTGAGTATGTATGTATGCATGTGTGCGTTTGTGT
>JAPXFY010000035.1:3127655-3135120 GCA_030674185.1 Monoplex corrugatus
GTCTTTGCCAGATGAATGGTTTCGTGTCTGTACCTTCTGCCACACATGGCAAGGACAATTCATGTCTTTGAAACGTTGTCGTAATTGTCTTAGTGTTCAGATGTAAGGGAAGAAAGGGATTTAAACGAGAAATCAATCTTTCTTTGGTTGTTTTCCATTGTCCAGGGCAGCTTGATATACATGACACGTGTGTGGTGTGTGTGTGTGTGTGTGTGTTGTGTGTGTGGTGTGTGTGTGTGTGTGTGTGTGTGTGTGTGTGTGTGTGTATTGTGGTGTGTGTGTGATGTGTGTTTATAACATTCGTAACAGAAAAACCTGAGGGTGAAGGATGGGACCCAGAGCAACAATGCCTCACGACTGGCCAAACAAATGACCTCCAAGCTACTGACGCCACATTGCAGCCATTTGACCAAGCAAAGGGGGACTGTGTGCGCTGTATAATCCATTCGGACCCAGTCATCAGCTACCTTGATCACATGCCAATTGCCAAGTTAGGGAGAGACAAACCCTGGGACATAGCCACTCAACTGACACTAGCAGGCCAGGCCAGGCCAGGCCCAGTAACCATACCAATATAGAATAAGAATAAAGAGCCTGCCTTTGCCATACCAGTATCTGGGTCTTCATCTATCTTGCCCAGCCACCAGCTTGCATGGCTCCCATCTCATCCTCCCTCACTATAGTCTCGACAATTAGCAGTGGGAGGATCCCTACATTGTTTTACAAAAAATAATCAGATGTTCATTCAATCCAGTAGTGATCAGATATGATGCTCCAGATTTAATCGATTTTGACTTTTCAGCTAGATCTGACATTCCCTAGATGGATCACAAGTTTGTCATCTTTCTGAGCTGTCACCAGGACTTTTCCTGCAGTTATCAGGTCTAATGTATGACAGCTAACAGTGTGAACATATGGTCTACAGTGGAATAACCACTTTAACATTTCGCTTTGTATTTGCCAGTTAGATTGACATCATTAACCCATTCTTGTATTCTGCACACACGTACACACACACGCACACACGTACACACACATGCGCACATGCACACACACACACAAACACACACACACATTACATACATGCATGCACACACACAATCATGCACACACACATACACACACATACACAACACACATCACACACGGACACATGCGCATACATAGACACACATCCCTTTGGGTAATGTGAATTTTCTCCCTGATGGTTTATAAAGGAGGGAACACAGAGTTGCTACATGCATTATACGGAAAATAGGTTATGTTTAGAAAGTTATTGTCAAGTGACCATTTGTATTATAATGAAGAAAATGCTAATACACACTGATCTTGATACAACATACAACCAGTCCATACTGTAGTTATTTACTGTCATGCAAATCAGCATGAGATTCCAGCCACTTTAACAGGTTTGTCTCTCGAGATTTTCTTCTTTTCTCTGCCAGTGTGTTAAAGGTATATACAAACGGATTTAGAGCAGAGTTTAAAGGCAGTATGAAGATAGCCAAGGCAACATTTACCTCTCCAGGCATGGGAATACCAGCCAATGCCAAAAATCCACACAGTCCAATGGGAAACCAGCACATGAAATCTGTTACAGCCACAGTGATCAACCGCCGTGCTATGGTCATGTCTCGTGATGCTTTGGTCGTGTTTGTTCTCAGTGCATTCTTCTGTATTGACCAGTAGATAAAAGCTTGGCCAGCTGAGATCAGCACAAACAGAATGAAATTAAAGACAATCAAAACACCAAAGGAATAAACTTGCCCTTTAAAAGCTTTACTAGTGACTGGGAGTGGAATACAGATACCTGTCTGACTGTAGAACTCCCAATGTGATGTGACTGGAAGTAAGGGCATCAAAGCAACAAGCCAACCAACCAACCAAGTCAACAAACAAGCCACTGCTGCTGATGTTCTTTCAAATCGCAAGTTGCTGAATGGAAAATGAAGGACAATGAAACGATCTAATGTGATGAGCCAGATGGTCAGAGCTGATACTTCACTGGACAGTAGAGACAGAAAACCAGCCATCTTACAGGCCACACCGCTTGTCCATGTGTCATCATAATAAAGATATTTACCACGGTATAATTCATCAGCCACACAATAATAGCAATGTAGACACCCATCAGAAAGTCAGACATGGTCAGGCTGGTGACAAACACACTGAAGCCACTTGAAGAAGTTTTCTTCTGTGCACACAAACGTACAACAAAACAGAAGACGTTACCAGTCACTGACAGACAGCTGATCAGCCAGAGAAACACTCGGTACATTGCTGATTGAAGTAAATCTTTACATGATGAAATTTGGTCTTTGGGAGAATAGCAAAACTTATCATCAAAGTCATGTGGTAGTATCTGTTTGCAGCACAATTTAGAATTCTGTGACGATATGACATGGAGATGGAACAGATCTTTAAATATGTCAGGTGGAAATGTTTTCACAGGACTGCCTTCCATGTACAATGCTGTTAACTTTGGCGTAAACTTAAAACCTTCTGTTCTGACAGTATTGATAGTAGTGAATGTTAAATTCAGTTTCCGCAATTTCAAGAATTTGAACAAGACGTTTGTGTCAAACATTTTCAGTTTGGTATATGACAGGTCTATCGTTGTGAGTGCACTTTGTACAATATCAGACGAGGGATCAGAGTAGAGTGAAGTGATAGGATTGTTGGACAGGGACAGTGCCTGTAGATATTCTAAACTGACAAAATAAGTCATGTTGACATGTTGTAAATTGTTTTCACTGAGATCAAAAAAATGTAAGTTGGTCAACTTTATGTTGGACAAGACAGTCAATGAACACTTGGCAAGAATCAGATGAATAAGATAGGTATTATTACTCACATCAGACAGACTCATTCCTGTACCTGTGGCATCCAAGTAACGGAGCTGTGGGAAGAGGTAAGCAGGGAAAGGTTGATAGCACAGAAATGTGTGACCTTGACACAGACATCCCTCAGGACAGGTCACATCACACGACAATTCATCATCAATCAGCGGACATGAGGCCAGCCATCACACAGGTGGTCACCATGTAGACATATTATGGAACTTCGGCATCGAAAGAACCCTGGACACGTCAGTTCATTACATCCCTCTTCATCCTCGTGGTCCATACAGTCGTACATTCCATTGCATCGTGTGTAGACAGGCAGGCAGTCATTGAACTTACCAGGACAACGATAGTGGCTGTCAGGACAGGACTCATTTGAATTAATTGGAGTTGAGACGAACATGCTGATGCCATCAAAATCGATAAGAACAGGGGAAGGAAAAACTGGTGCCCAGTCAACTTTTTTGTGTCTGAAATTTTCGCAGTTCAGCTCATCTGATTTGTCCAGACAATGGAACACTTTGTCACAGACAACATCATACGACACACACTGACCGTTAGTACAGGTAAACACGTTGAGACAAGGAGGATGCTCACAGAAAGACTCATCACGCTTATCCTGACAGTCATGTGCATAGTTACATATCAGGGTGTATGACACCGTGGTGACGTCATCATCACAGACAAATAAGGGGACAAGAGTGACGTGTTCAACTGTTAGATCAAACTCACTTTGTGTGTGTGACACATGATCAGAAAATGTACACGAAGATGTGTGACCTTGACCACACACATCATACTGGTGTGAACCACACATTAGCAATGTATGTCTCACGTGACCATCATGGACACGTCATCAGAGAATGGTGTGTGTGGGCAGGAAAAGGTGTCCTGGTCAACGATATTGATTGTGAGAGATGGTGGGTCTGATTTGTCTTAAATTCACACATTACACTAAGAAAATCTTCATAGTTATTACATGCAAGTACCATGTATTGACCTTCATGTCTGTAGATACACGAAGCTGTCTGAAATCTATCCTTAATATATTTACCTTTAAACCGAACAGAATGGTAGAGAACAGTCCTGTCTTCACTGATGACGTTCTGTCTGTACATGTTGGGAAACGTCATGTTGTCAGTGGTCAAGCCAACCGAAATGAAGTCAAGAATATACCGATATGGATTGGTTAAATTATCTATCATTCCACACCAGTCCTCCTCACATTTTGGCATACCAGACACGCCTCCCAAAGATTTGCAGTACTTGTTTGATAGTTCAAACACATCATGTGTCCTAAGAATTGTGTGTGGAACCCAGACAATGTTGTAGCAATGGTTACATAACGCCACCATACCCTGACAATCAGGACTGCTGAAGGGACAATGTTCTGTTTCATCCTGTCCATTTTCGCACTGTGACTCCAGGTTACAGTCCAATGGTGCTGAAAGCTGGAATAATGTTCAACAGAACAGTTGAACAGTCCACCATATAACCTTTCAAGTGTCTGGCCTTCAGGGTGAAAGGAAAAGAAAAGTCTGAAACATGGTACATCCAGGCAATGAAAGTTGTCGTATTTAACCGTGATTGTTGGGGTGTGGAACACCCTGGCATACCACCACTTCGGAAAGTACTTCCACACAGTGATGCCAAATTCATAGCCCTCTGGATACAGTCTAACACCTATATTTCGATAGTACTTCACCATTCGTCTCAGACTGATCATAATCACGTGTCCAGCTGGGACAGAGATGTGTGTGTACATGAAAAAGCCATACATTTCGTAATTGCCTTTTGGCGTGATGTGCCCTGATAACGGTGATGTCTTTACCAACCGCAGTAGCTGAGGCAGAGAATCATTTCCTGAAACCAACCAGCAAACCAACAGACACATCAGTCATCAAACCAACCAGCAAACCAACAGACACATCAGTCGTCAAACCAACCAGCAAACCAACAGACACATCAGTCATCAAACCGTCCCTTAAATCAATCATAGCCAAACAAAAAGTAAACCAGAGAGAAACATCAGACTTCAAACGTCAGATGGTTTATTCATGTAACAGACCATTGTCCCTTTAAAGAGTTTTCATCACATAAAGTGCTTTTAATTCCCAATGTACGTTATGATTATGTTTTCCATGGTTGTACATTTCATTGGCCACTCCTTCACTCGTTCCAGTTTTGGATTATAGTTTTACTATTTTGTGTGTATGTTTGTTTGTTACTTTAGTTCATGCCTTTGACTTGATACACATGTTATGTCATAATTGTAGATTGTGTTTCCCCAATTTTATGGTTTGATCTTTACCATTCTGTTATATTTTTAGAGTTTGCCTTTACAGTTTTGGAACCTTCCTTGTAGAATCTGGGCCTATCCTGAGATGTACAGACAACAATCAATGGATGACGCCAGGTCCCGCAGCCAGCACACCCAAGACGTACGTCAAACCACGCTACAGAACGTGTGACATCCTGCAAGACAATGCTTCACTAATTCCAACACACTCACTACACACTCATAGTAGAAACCTACCTGTAATTGCCTTCATGTCGCACTAATTCCAACACTTTCACTACACACTCACAGTAATGACCTAACTGATAACCTACACATCTCATTAATCCCACCACTCTCACTACACACTCACAGTAGAAACCTACCACTAGTAACCTACGTTTAACTCTGTATGAACACGTGCTACATACCAACTAAAAGAGTTCAAAATGGCATCAGCTTATGCAATAGTCGAAACACACATTATTTTTCAAACGTTGTAAGTTTCACATCATGTTTCAATGCAATGACACATTGTACTTAAATATCTCCTAAGCTGGATATTCATTTCCGATGATTGAAGGATATGCGCCACACCCAGAATAGACCTCAGTTTGCTTTCTCTTCACATCATCCACACAAATCTGTCATTAAACCGTCTGGTGAGAATTATGACCACCGCCCTTAAAGATTAACCAACGTGAGTTTCACAAAATGGTAAGTTCAATAGAAAAGAGTTTATCCCCTTTTTCTTAACCTATTCACCAGAAAGATTTATGAACCACAATAAATATTTCTTTTCTAAGATAATAACTCTACACATGCAGAGCCATTAATCCATACAAGCTTATCATTCTAAAATATTCCTGCATATAGGTATGATCACTATTTAATCATACAACATTATCTTGTTATAATCATAGACAAAATTTCATTGACAAGAATCGTGACCACGAGTATCCGTCAACACTCTGCACACACACACAGACACACAGACACACACACACACACACACACAGACACACAGACACAGACACACACAACACACACACACACACACACACACACACACACACACACACACACACACACACATACACACACAATCAAACACACAAGCCGCTATTTCCATTGTAAATCATCTCGTAATTGATATAGCCAGCTTCCCACACTCACGGATCTCGTGTGCACTTTCACACAGAAATTAATAAAATGCACACCTATAGCGAACAAGATCAGCACAAAATGCACGTCATAAGACTTTCATGATGCCCAGTGCGCAACACGGCAAATTCCCAGCTGCCAAGCTGTCAACGTTTTCTTCCCTGCTGATGTCCATTTTTACTGCTTTTTTATTTTACAGCTACTAAAAATGATTAATGGCAAAGTGTTTGATATCACCCAAAAGCTCAAAACATGATGTTTGTGGGCATGCTGTTTTCAAATAACAATTTCCAAAACTTACTCGCACTGTTATGACAAGAACAACATAGGTCACAGAGCATAAACCAGATGCATGTTGACATCTCAGCAATAAATGTACTGAAGTCTAGAGGAGCATTTGAAATCTCTCTCTCTCCCTGTTTCTCTTCTCTCTCTATATATATATTCTCTCTCTCTCATTCTCTCTCTCTTTCTCAAACTGAGAGAGATAGAGAGAGGGAGAGAGAGAGAGAGAGAAAGAGAGAGAGAAAGAGAGAGAGACAGAGTGACAGAGAGACAGAGAGCAGTTACCATAGATGGTTTCTAATAACTCGTGAAGAGTCACATTCCCACGCCTAGCACGTAGTAGACAGTTTATCAAGGAAGAAAGTGCGGACCTAACACATGGCATTGCGAATTCCTAGTCAGGGGGTTGCTCTGTGTTGTTATCAGTCAGAGCATCAAGTGTAAATCTACATCAACTCCACATACGCTGTCCCTTTGTGAAAACCGTCTGCTACACAATACTGATAGTTGTTTTAGATATTCTTTACAGCGGAAGCTGCCAGAATTTTTCAAAGCATGACTGGCACTATGTGGCCAGTAAGTCTGAGAGAACAGATGCCTTACTGGCACTAGGGGTGCAGTGCATCAGGATGGAATTTTTTGGCACTGGCTCCTTATGGCTGGTACGTCGTAAAACGTTTAACCTCTACAAGTGAAAACATTTCTGTTCATATGGAAAATCTTTTTCCAGCACCAGGATTTGAACCAAGTATTCATTTCACTAGAGTCTCAACAATAAACACAACTGACGAATTATTAACACATTTGTGCAACAATACGATACGAACACATACAACACGGACAGGATTGTGCACCGAACATGAGGTATGACATATATAACAACTAACACACATTT
>JAPXFY010000035.1:3147720-3150220 GCA_030674185.1 Monoplex corrugatus
AGAGTAGATGGTGGACTGATAATGTTTTTGAACAAATACAACGAGGGTGCAAGGTGTGGTAGTCTTATTCTTTTTTCGTGTTTTTTTTTCTGGTTCCTTTTACTTTTTTTGTTTAGTTGTGTGTAGCATCAAAGAACAAAGCTTACCTGAAAACTGTCAGTGCTGTTGACCTGGCAGTGGATGGGGATCTCCCAACGTCTGTGGCGGACGATGATGCTGCTGTCTGCGGCGAACACCCGGTCCACCAGGAAGTTGTGGTAGATGATGACAGAGTCCCGAGTCTGTGGATTGAAACCTATTTAGTTATGAATTTGTGTCAAGGATTTCAAAATTAGCGCTTAACCCTTTGACTCCCGGCACCCTTTCCACCAGCATCCTGCATCGTCAACCATGCCAGTAAAGCAAAAACTTAACCCTTTGACTCCCGGCACCCTTTCCACCAGCATCCTGCATCGTCAACCATGCCAGTAAAGCAATAACTTAACCCTTTGACTCCCTCACCCTGTCCACCAGCATCCTGCATCGTCAACCATGCCAGTAAATCAATAACTTAACCCTTTGACTCCCGCACCCTGTCCACCAGCATCCTGCATCGTCAACCATGCCAATAAAGCAAAAACTTAACCCTTTGACCTCCCTCACCCTAGAGTGAGGGAGTCGAAGGGTTAAGTTTTTGCAGTTGGTGCATGGAGTGCGGGAACCAAAGGGTTAAAGGACTCCCCAATCAAAATGACTTGAGTGTGTTGTTGACATTATCTTACACGACCAGAGGTCCTTAAGAACCTCTTCTGTTATTGAATATGGATTCTTTATCTCATGCGTGCGTTATAATATTAATAATAATAATAATATAATAATAATAATAATAACAATATTTATATAGCGCAAAATCTTGATAAAAATCAAATCTAAGCGCTGAACAGACACACACGCACGCACGCACACACACACACACACACACACAATGACACATACACACACACACACACACACACACACACACACACACACACACACACACACACACACACACACACACACACACACATGGCTATAAATGGGGAGAAAGAATAAAAGCAATGGAAACTTATAGAGAGCATATTATTCAGTGTATACTGCACATAAACGTTCGGTTTCTCATTTCGTCTGAAATATTTAGCGTCCATGTCACCAGTCAAGATGTACTGGAGAGGGGGGAAGGTGAAAGCACCACTTTCACCTTCCCCCCCTGGGAATTCAACTTTGGACATCCCGCTTACAAGACAGACGTTTTACTGTGGATCATCACTTCACTACATACGCCAACGCCGACCTACCGTTTTTATAATCAGGCTTATCAGTTTGGGAGCTATATCACATAACATTTGTAAAACATCGTCATCATCATCATCATGTGTCCTGCTGTATGGCGTTGGCGATCACGGCCCTCCATACGAGTCTATCCCCTGTCGCTGCAAGTACATCTCCCGCCCTCTCTGTCTTCAGCCACCCTGTAAGTCCGTCCTATATTTTCTCCCTGGATCTACCTGATGTTCTCTTTCCCTCCAGCTTTCCTGTTGTGACCAGGTGCTCTAATTATTTTCATATTCATACTCATATTTATACTCATATTCATATTCATACTCATACTATATTTATACTCATTCATACTCATATTTATACTCATATTTATACTCATTCATACTCATATTCATACTCCATATTCATACTCATATTTATTCTCATATTCATACTCATATTCATACCCATATTCATACTCCATATTCATACTCATATTCATACTCATATTTATACTCATATTCATACCCATATTCATACTCCATATTCATACTCCATATTCATACCCATATTCATACTCCATATTCATACTCATATTTATACTCATATTTATACTCATATTCATACCCATATTCATACTCCATATTCATACTCATATTCATACTCATATTCATACCCATATTCATACTCCATATTCATACTCCATATTCATACTCATATTCATACTCATATTTATACTCATATTCATACTCATATTCATACTCATATTCATATTCATATTCACATGTACATGTATATTCATTTCTTTTCATCACAATGGATTTAACACGTGAAACTCGGGCTGCTCTTCCTTTTGAGAGCGCGTTGCCGCAATGCAGCGCCACCCAATTTTCGGAACCAAGACTTTAGAAAGGCATGAAGGCTAACTGGCCATCAAGGGCAGGGACCTGCTAAATCATGCCATCTTTTCCAATGTTTTATACCGGGGCAGCCGGGCGAAAAAAGCCTTGCTCCTCATGATTTTCAACTGCCGTGGGATCTTAAGCGTGCTCAGACCAGAAGGCACACGGGTCCAACTTAGACATCATCATGCGCCCTGCCGCACGGCGTTGGCCATGATGGCCCTCCGTATGAATCTATCTCCAGCCTCTCCGTCCTCAGCCACCCTGCAAATCCCTGGGTCTACCTGCTGTTCCCTTTCCCTCCAGCTTTCCTGTTGTGA
>JAPXFY010000035.1:3155220-3167720 GCA_030674185.1 Monoplex corrugatus
TGGTTGACAATGCGGGATGCTGGTGGACAGGGTGCGGGAGCCAAATTGTCAACCATGCTAGCAAAGCAAAAACTTAACTCTTTTAACTCCCACACCCTATCCACCCACCACCTTCCTGCAGGAAGCTGGTGGATAGGGTGTAGGAGTTAAATGGTTAAGTTTTTGCAGTTGGTCGATACGGCGCGGGAGTCAAAGGGTTAAAATGCTGGGGCTCCACAGCCCAAATTAAAGTTACCAATTTTTAGTTCCAGTTTAAAAACAAATGCTGGTGCTTGCACGGTGAGGATGGTCCAAGGGAGATTATCTATGTCATATACTGACATGCTAGTATATTTCACTTACGTCCCTTGAATAAAGATACCTTTCTCCCTTTACTCAAAAAAAAAAAAAAAAAAAAAGGCGGGGTGGGGGGGGGGGGGGGGGGGACTACAGCAGAATTCCTTAACGTTATCATTCGCAGAAAGTCGTGCAGGATCAATAATGCTTCCCATCTATATTACACGTCGAATACAACTGCTTTTTCATATCGCTCACCTGACCGACATTTCATTTAACATGTGCGTAGATACGGTTTTTGTTTGTTTTTTTCCAAACAGAAATCAAATACTTCATCAATATCAGTATTTTGTTCAGAACAATACTCGGAACAAATTCATCAACAGATCAGCCAGTCCGTCTTTGGTGACTTTGAAGAGGTTCTATGTTTAAAAACAACTGGGTCACAAGCATTTAAAAAATTCACACATGATTTAATGTGGCCCTATAGAACAGAAAGAAGTCCCATCTAAAAAAAAAATTTTAAAAAGAAAGAAAGAAAAAAGAAAAGAAATCGAAATACGGATCACTGTGACTTAAGTGAAATATTCAAATATAATCGACGATTATATTTGAATATTTATGACGTCCTGATGTGTTGAACATGAGCTTAAATGTTATTAATATGACCAGTCGCCGTGGTGTACCGGTTAGCGCAACGGACTACCGACAACAACAACAGCAACAACAACAACAACAAAATAAACAACCACCACAAAGACAACAACAACAGCAACAACAACAAAGACAACAACAACAACACAACAACAAAACAACCACAACAAAAACAACAACAACAACAAAGACAACAACAACAAAGACAACAACAAAAACAACAACACAGACAACAACAACAACAACAACAATAAAAACAAAGACAACAACAACAACAACGACGACAACAACAACAAAGACAACAACAACAACAATAAAAACAACAACAAAGACAACAAAGACAACAACATCATCAACAACAACAACAAAGACAACAACAACAAAGACAACAACAACAACAAAGACAACATCAACAACAACAAAGACAACAACAAAGACAACAACAATAAAAAAAAATTAAAAACAAAGTCAACAACAACAACAGCAACAAAGACAAACATCAACAACAAAGGCTACAACAACAAAACAACAAAACAACAACAAAGACAACACAAACAACAACAACCAAGACAACAACAACAAAACAACAACAAAGACAACAACAAAGACAACAACAACAAAGACAACAACAACAAAGACAACAACAACAACAAAGACAAAAACAACAACAAAGACAACAACAACAACAAAGACAACAACAACAAAGACAACAACAACAAAACAACAACAAAGACAACAACAAAGACAACAACAACAAAGACAACAACAACAAAGACAACAACAACAACAAAGACAAAAACAACAACAAAGACAACAACAACAACAACAAAGACAACAACAACAACAACAAAGACAACAACAAAGACAACAACAACAAAGACAACAACAACAAAGACAACAACAACAACAAAGACAACAACAACAACAAAGACAACAAACAACAACAACAAAGACAACAACAACAACAAAGACAACAACAACAAAGACAACAACAACAAAGACAACAACAACAACAAAGACGACAACAACCAAGACAACAACAACAACAAAGACAACAACAACAACCAAGAACAACAACAACAAAACAACAACAAAGACAACAACAAAAGACAACAACAACAAAAGACAACAACAACAACAAAAAACAACAACAACAACAACAAAGACAACAACAACAACAAAGACAACAACAACAACAACAAAGACAACAACAACAACAACAAAGACAACAACAAAGACAACAACAACACAACAACAACAAAGACAAACAACAAAGACAACAACAACAACAAAGACAACAACAACAACAACAAAGACAACAACAACAACAACAAAGACAACAACAAAGACAACAACAACAAAGACAACAACAACAACAACAAAGACAACAACAACAACAAAGACAACAACAACAAAGACAACAACAACAACAAAGACAACAACAAAGACAACAACAACAAAGACAACAACAACAACAACAAAGACAACAACAACAACAAAGACAACAACAACCAAGACAACAACAACAACAAAGACAACAACAACCAAGACAACAACAACAACAAAAACAACAACCAAAACAACAACAACAAAGACAACAACAACAACAAAGACAACAACAACATCAACAACAACAAAAACAACAACAAAGACAACAACAATAAAAACAACAAAAACAACAACAACAAAGACAACAACAACAACAACAATAAAAACAAAGACAATAGCAACAAAGACAACAACAACAACACAAACAACAACAACAAAGACAACAACAACAACACAAACAACAACAAAGAAACAACAACAACACAAACAACAACAACAAAGACAACAACAACAACAATAAAAACAAAGACAACAAGAACAAAGACAACAACAACAACACAAACAACAACAACAAAGACAACAACAACAACAACAACACCTGTAGCGAATCACAGCAGGCCTCTGTAGAGAAGTTGGCGAAGTGCAGTTTGTACAGCTGGTGGTTGGCTGGCCGGATGACGTACAGACAGTCCATGTTTCGTGGATAGCTCAGTGGGTAGTTCTCTGACTGGATGCTACCTGTGCTGTCTGTGTACAGCCCTCCACAACCTGTACACACAGCCTTTGTCACCTTCACTCATCACCCGCTACAGGCTCATAATAATTAATAATAATAATTACAATATTTATATAGCGCAAAATCTTGATAAAATCAAATCTAAGCGCTGAAGCAGACACACACGCAAGCACGCACGCACGCACGCACGCACACACACGCACGCACACACACACACACACATACACACACACACACACGCATGGCTATAAATGGGGAGAAAGAATAAAAGCAATAAAAGCAAGAATAAAAGCAATGGAAAATTATAGAGAGCATAGCATATACAATTATATATTATAACCATGTGATTCCCTCCGAGCGGAGACAGGCTGCAGAGGGGGGTTAGGATTTTATGCGGAGGAGAAAAGGTGAGTTTTGAGAGCGGACTTGAAGGAGACAAAAGTAGGTTGCTGACGGACTGAGAGAGGAAGTTTGTTCCAGGAGAATGGACCAGAAACAGAGAAGGCTCGTGGACCATAGGTATTGAGCTTAGTGCGTGGAAAGCGAAAAGTCAGAGGATCGGAGGCAGAGCGGAGGGTACGTGAGGGAAGATAGATCTCAAGTAGGCTTGACAGGTAATCGGGGGCTGCGTTATTGAGGCTTTTGTAGCACATGGTGTCTAGTTTGTACTGTATGCGCTTTGATACAGGGAGCCAGTGAAGTTGTGCCAGGAGAGGAGATATGTGGACAGCTTTTTTCTTTTTGAGTACAAGGCGTACAGCATTGTTTTGAATGCGCTGTAGGATGTGAATGGTGGAGGCAGGAAGACCAGACAGGAGTGAATTGCAATAGTCAATGCGAGACATTATGAAGGAGAGAACGAGTTTTGCAGTTGTTTCGACAGAGAGATACTTCCTGATCAGCCTTATACGATGGAGATGATAGTAGCAAGATCTGGCAGTTTGAGAAACAAAGTTGTTCATGGAGAGGGTAGAGTCAATGCAGACACCAAGGTTTTTAGCTGAATCAGAAATTGGGACTGATGTGTTACATAATGGGAGAGAAAGAGGAGGCAGCTGAGAAAGTTTCTGACGGGTGCCAATGAGGATAGCTTCTGTTTTGTCGTCATTAAGCTGAAGTCTATTGTGTGTCATCCAGTTCTTAATGTCCGAGTAACACTCAGTGGTGCGAGTCAACAGGCGCTGTATATTATCAGGTGAGTCACTGTCTTGAAGTTGGGTGTCATCAGCATAGAAGTGGTGTTTTATAGAATGGGAGTTGATGATGGTGGACAGGGGGGAGGTGTAAAGAGTGAAAAGAACAGGGCCAAGGACAGATCCTTGTGGAACACCACAGGTCAGGTATGCAGGTTGAGAGTAAGTGCCATTGATGAGAACGGTTTGTTTTCTGTTGGATAGGTATGAAATGAACCAAGACAGAGCAATGTCAGAGATGCCAAAAGTATGATGAAGTCTAGAAAGGAGAATACCATGATCAATGGTATCAAAGGCTGCAGACAGATCAAGGAGTGTGAGGAGAGAGACTTTGCCAGTATCAGTTGCAAGGAGGAGATTGTTGAGAATGTGTAGTAGGGCAGTTTCAGTGCTATGGCACTGGCGGTAGGCTGACTGGAAAGGATTGAGAAGATTGTTGGCAGACAGGTGAGAGTTCAGCTGGTTGAGGACGACTTTTTCAAGGAGTTTTGACAAGAAAGAGAGATTAGAGATAGGCCGGTAATTTTTCAGTTCATTTGGATCTAAATTGTGTTTCTTGAGGAGAGGGTGAACAATAGCAGACTTGAAAGAATCAGGGACAGTTCCAGTTTGAAGAGAAGTGTTGATGATGTCAGTGATGAATGGGAGGAGAGTAGGGAGACAGTCGGCGTAGAGAGAACCTGGAAGAGGATCTAGTTCGCAGGTTTTGAACGACATGGATCTGATTGTGTTGAGAATTTCTTCTTGTGAGACTGGGGTAAAAGTAGTAAGAGGTGTGCCAGAGAAGGAAGGGTCAGGTGGGCATGGTTGACAGGGTGTCCTGTCAAGCCTGTCACGAAGAGTTTGTATTTTGGTGGTGAAATAGTTGGAGAATACAGATGGGAGTTCTTCATTTGTATGTTTTGTTGGGAGAGGTAAATCTTTTCGTGTGCCAAGGAGATGATTCATGGTTGTAAAGAGTTCATCCCTTAACCCTTTGACTCCCCGCACCCTATCCACCAACTGTGAAAACTTAACCCTTTGACTCCCCGCACCCTATCCACCAGCTTTAAAAACTTGACCCTTTGACTCCCCGCACCCTATCCACCAACTGTGAAAACTTAACCCTTTGACTCCCCGCACCCTATCCACCAACTGTAAAAACTTAACCCTTTGACTCCCCGCACCCTATCCACCAACTGTAAAAACTTAACCCTTTGACTCCCCGCACCCTATCCACCAACTGTAAAAACTTAACCCTTTGATTCCCCGCACCCTATCCACCAACTGTAAAAACTTAACCCTTTGACTTCGGCACCCTATCCACCAGCTGTAAAAAAAACTTAATTCTTTGCCTCCTTCATCCTATCCACCAGTTTTATGCGGGAAGCTGGTTGATAGGGTGAGGTAGTCACAGGGTTAAGTTTTTGCTTTGCTAGCATGGTTGACGATGCAGGATGCTGGTGGACAGGGTGCGGGGGTCAAAGGGTTAAGTTTTTACTTTGCTAGCATGGTTGACAATGCAGGATGCTGGTGGACAGGGTGAGGGAATCAAAGGGTAAAAAAAATGATTACTTTAAGCAGTCAACGTCATGAAGTAGTTGGCACACCATAGCGCTGACTAGATTGGAACCTTTAATCAGTTAAAACAAAGAAAACTAACGTGAGATTTTTTTGGGGATCTGACCAGCTCCTCCCAGATCCCCCGTGGGGATGTCGGGGGCTCTTTCAGTAGTAAATAGTATCCCCACTTTCTGGAAATTCTGTGCTAGAAATTTCCTCTTTTCTGTCACTCTCTTTGTTTGTGCCTTGTTCCTTTGCTTTCTGTCATTTCTTCCTATCACTTTCTGCCTTGCTGGTCCAGTCACCTGTATGTGTTCGATAAAGTCTTACGTACTTTCTCTTAGGATTGATAACTGGGTACATGTGTTGAGTGTGTTTTTGGCTCAAGGTATATGAGATATGCGGAAGCAATTTTGGGTAATTTAGGCCTGTTTTTATATATGTCTTAATGTCCTTAGTTATGTTTCAGTTTGTATTCAGGTTTGTTTTCTCAAATCTCCTGTGCGATAAACTGGACAGAGTGGTCAACGCCAGGGGCATCTCCTTAAATTATGTGCGCGAATGCATTGATATGTGTACTTAATTTTCTTTTCTTTTTTTTTTTCCTGTTGAAGTGTCGTGTATGTTTTGATCTGGTTATAGCCCTGATATGGCTCTATGCAGTCGGCTGGGCTTTAAACAACAATAACAATGATAACTCCTCCCAGAACTGAGCGTGCTGCGGACTCATTGGGAAGAATTGAGACCACAGTCGAGTCTCATCCTCATTTAAGAATGTGTCATTCACTGAAGGTGTCGCTCAAATTTCCTGATGAACACCACAGCTGTCTGTATCTCTCAGGCCTGATTGATGGTAGTACGTATCATGAATATAATTTCTGTGACCACATTTTTCGATGATGCTTGATTATCGTTCAGCAAAGGGATGTGGTTCGTGAAACGGGTTCATAGGGGAAATGCTGACATGTGCTTAAATCTTAATGTTCATTTGTAAACTTCCAATGTATAAAGTATCATTATGTAGAAACTGATATCATTTCTGTGTTAATAATAATAATCATAATAATAATAATTACAATATTTATATAGCGCAAAATCTTGATAGAAATCAAATCTAAGCGCATACACATACGCACACATGCACACACACGCACACACACACGCACACACACACACACACACACACACACACACACACACACACACACACACACACACACACACATGGCTATAAATGGGGAAAAAGAAGAAAAGCAATGGAAAATTATATAGAGCATATTATATACAAATATATATTACAATGTGATTCCACTCCGAGTGGAGACAGACTGCAGAGGGGGTTGAGTGAAGTCAGGATTTTATGCAGAGGAGAAAATGTGAGTTTTGAGAGCGGACTTGAAGGAGACAAAAGTAGGTTGCTGACGGACTGAGAGAGGAAGTTTGTTCCAGGAGAGTGGACCAGAAACAGAGAAGGCTCGTGGACCATAGGTATTGAGCTTAGTGCGTGGAAAGCGAAAAGTCAGAGGATCGGAGGCAGAGCGGAGGGTACGTGAGGGAACATAGATCTCAAGTAGGCTTGACAGGTAATCGGGGGCTGCGTTATTGAGGCTTTTGTAGCACATGGTGTCTAGTTTGTACTGTATGCGCTTTGATACAGGGAGCCAGTGAGGTTGTGCCAGGAGAGGAGATATGTGATCAGCTTTTTTCTTTTTGAGTACAAGGCGTGCAGCATTGTTTTGAATGCGCTGTAGGATGTGAATGGTGTTACCGTACCACATTGTTCGATAATGCTTGATTATCGTTTAGCAAAGGGACGTGGTTCGTGAAACGGGTCCATAGGGGAAATGCTGACATGTGCTTAAATCTTACTGTTCATTTTTAAACTTCCAATGTATAAAATATCATTATGTAGAAACTGATATCATTTCTGTTACCGTACCACATTGTTCGATAATGCTTGATTATCGTTCAGCAAAGGGATGTGGTTTGTGAAACGGGTCCATAGGGGAAATGCTGACATGTGCTTATAAATCTTAATGCTCATTTTTAAACTTCCAATGTATAAAGTATCATTATGTAGAAACTGATATCATTTCTGTTACCACATTGTTCGATAATGACTTGATTATCGTTCAGCAAAGGGACGTGGTTCGTGAAACGGGTTCATACGGGAAATGTTGACATGTGCTTATATGAACCAGGAAAAAAAAAAACACGAAAAAAGAATATGAACGCGTATTTAATACAACAAAACAAGACAGACACAAATTTTACTGTACCTATGTTGTCAAGCGTGTTACCGATACTGTGCCTATGTTGTCAAGTGTGTTACCGTTACTGTGCCTATGTTGTCAAGCGTGTTACCGTTACTGTGCCTATGTTGTCAAGCGTGTTACCGTTACTGTGCCTATGTTGTCAAGCGTGTTACCGATACTGTACCTATGTTGTCAAGCGTGTTACCTATACTGATTACAAACAAACAAACACTAGATACCAAAAAAAATTGAGAAAAAGACTGAAACTTCCCTGTTGCTGTCTTCAATGAGAGAAAAGGAACAAAAGATGTGCTTTATATTTTATCTTAATGTTCATTTTTAAACTTCCGGTGTATAGAATATCACTATGTATATTCTGTGTACTATGCCGAGTTCAACATTGTCTTTTCGTGTGTGTAAAATTTAAGGGACAAAGTTTGGGAGTATGAAGAAAGAGTGAGACTCACTGTAACACTCCACCCCAGCGTGATGACAGGTTTCGCCGGCCCCTGTGATATCTTTGCCTTTGCACTGAGCTATGTCGCTCTCCCTGCCCGTACAGTCCAGCTGGTGGATGAGAGGGGGCACGGTGCCCTGTGGAAACTTGTCCTCGACGTGTGCTTTACCCCCTGTTGTCCTGCCAAGGGGAAAATGTGCATGGTTTGAGTTTGAGTCCAACCATGAACTGTTTGTTTGTTGCTGACTTTTTTTTTTTTTTTTTTTTTGGGGGGGGGGGGTTGCAAGCTGTTTTTGTTTGGTTGGTTTGGTTTGGCTTTCTTGCTGATGTTGTTGTTGTTGTTGCTGTTTTGTTGGTGGTGGTGGTGATGGTGTTGGTGGTGGTGTTGTTGTTGGTGTTGTTGTTGTGGTTGTTGTGGTTGTTGGTGGTGGTGGTGTTGTTGGTGTTGTTGTTGGTGGTGGTGGTGGTGGTGGTGTTGTTGTTGTTGGTGTTGTTGTTGGTGGTGGTGGTGGTGTTGGTGTTGTTGTTGTGGTTGTTGTGGTTGGTGGTGGTGGTGGTGTTGGTGTTGTTGTTGGTAGTGGTGTTGTTGTTGGTAGTGGTGTTGTTGTTGTTGGTGGTGGTGGTGGTGGTGGTGGTGGTGGTGGTGGTGGTGGTGGTGGTGGTGGGTGTGTGGTGTTCTTGTTGTTGTTGTTGTTTTGTTCGTTTTTAGTTCAAGTTACTTTACTGTTTGTTTGCTTTGGTTTGGCATTGGTTTGTTCTTCTGTAATCTGAATTATAATGTTTGATAGTGATTAATTAAGTCAACGACAACAACAACTACAACACACACTACATACATACATACATACATACATACATACATATACACACACCACATAGACACACACACACGTACACACATACACACACATATACACACACCACACACACACATACATGCACACACACCACACACACACACACACACACACACACACACACACACACACACACACACACACAGACACACACACACACACACACACACACACACAGACACACACACACACACACACACAACACACACACACGCACACACACATACACATACATACACACACACACACACACACACATACACACACACACACACACATACACACACATACACACACACACACACACATACACACACACACACACACACACACATACACACACACACACACACACACACACACACACACACATACACACACACACACACACACATACACACACACACACACACAACACACACACACACACACACACACACACACACACACACACACACACACACACACACACACACACACACACACACACAGTGGGGAAAAAAACGTTTATTCTATGAACAGAATACAAGACAGGTCCAAAACAATTTGCTAAACACTGTATGCATCGAAAACAGAAACTAAAATTGTGCAAAAATTCAGCAAAAAGACGTACGTCTTCATGGACGAAACAAGACAAATACACACTTTTGGAGGGCGCAAAAGGACAAAGAAACAAGATCACCAAGGTCAGCTGATATTGAGAGAAGTACAATACATCTTTATGTTCTGACCTTGATGGTCTAGTTAAGAGACAGAGACAGAGACAGAGAGACAAGAGACAGAGAGACAGAGACAGAGAGAAAGAGACAGAGAGACAGAGACCAGACAGACAGAGACCCATACCCTATGATACTGATACCTATGATACTGATAGTCGTGATACTGATACCCATATGATACATAACGATACCTATGATACTGATACCTATGATACTGATAACCTATGATACGATACCTATGATACTGATACCTATGATACTGATACCCTATGATACTGATACCTATGATACTGATACCCTATGATACTGATACCTATGATACTGATACCTATGATAGATACATGACTAACCTATGATACTGATACCCTATGATACTGATACCTATGAACTGATACCTATGATACTGATACCTATGATACTGATACCTATGATACTGATACCCTATGATACTGATACCCTATGATACTGATACCTATGATACTGATACCTATGATACTGATACCTATGATACTGATACCCTATGATACTGATACCCTATGATACTGATACCTATGATACTGATACCTATGATACTGATACCTATGATACTGATACCTATGATACTGATACCCTATGATACTGATACCCTATGAATGATACCTATGATCTGATGATACCTATGATACTGATACCCTATGATACTGATACCTATGATACTGATACCCTATGATACTGATACCTATGATACTGATACCTATGATACTGATACCTATTATACTGATACCTATGATACTGATACCCATGATACTGATACCTATGATACTGATACCCATGATACTGATACCCTATGATACTGATACCCTATGATACTGATACTCTATGATACTGATACCTATGATACTGATACCTATGATACCGATACCTATGATACTGATACTCTATGATACTGATACCTATGATACTGATACCCTATGATACTGATACTCTATGATACTGATACCTATTATACTGATACCTATGATACTGATACCTATGATACTGATACCCTATGATACTGATACCCATGATACTGATACCCTATGATACTGATACCCTATGATACTGATACTCTATGATACTGATACCTATGATACTGATAGTCGTGATACTGATACCTATGATACTGATACCTATGATACTAATACCTATGATACTGATACCCTATGATACTGATACCTATGATACTGATAGTCGTGATACTGATACCTATGATACTGATAGTCGTGATACTGATACCCTATGATACTGATAGTCGTGATACTGATACCTATGATACTGATACTCGTGATACTGATTCCCTATAATACTGATAGTCGTGATACTGATACCTATGATACTGATAGTCGTGATACTGATACCCTATAATACTGATACCTATGATACTGATACCTATGATACTGATACCCTATGATACTGATACCCTATGATACTGATACCCTATGATACTGATACCTATGATACTGATAGTCGTGATACTGATACCTATGATACTGATACCCTATGATACTGATACCTATGATACTGATACCCTATGATACTGATACCTATGATACTGATAGTCGTGATACTGATACCCTGTGATACTGATACTCGTGATACTGATTCCCTAAAATACTGATAGTCGTGATACTGATACCTATAATACTGATAGTCGTGATACTGATACCCTATAATACTGATACTCGTGATACTGATACCCTATAATACTGATAGTCGTGATACTGATACTCTATAATACTGATAGTCGTGATACTGATACCCTATAATACTGATACCTATGATACTGATACCTATGATACTGATACCCTATGATACTGATACCCTATGATACTGATAGTCGTGATACTGATACCCTATGATACTGATACCCTATGATACTGATACCCTATGATACTGATACCCTATGATACTGATAGTCGTGATACTGATACCTATGATACTGATACCTATGATACTGATACCTATGATACTGATACCCTATGATACTGATACCCTATGATACTGATACCTATGATACTGATACCTATGATACTGATACCTATGATACTGATACCCTATGATACTGATACCTATGATACTGATACCTATGATACTGATACCTATGATACTGATACCTATGATACTGATACCTATGATACTGATACGTATGATACTGATACCTATGATACTGATACCTATGATACTGATACTCGTGATACTGATACCTATGATACTGATACTCGTGATACTGATACCTATGATACTGATAGTCGTGATACTGATACCTATGATACTGATACCTATGATACTGATACCCAGATACTGATACCTATGATACTGATACTCGTGATAACTATACCTATGATACTGATACTCGTGAACTGATACCTATGATACTGATAACCTATGATACTGATACCATGATACTGATACCTATGATACTGATACCTATGATACTGATACTCGTGATACTGATACCTATGAT
>JAPXFY010000035.1:3177720-3188042 GCA_030674185.1 Monoplex corrugatus
CACACACACACACACACACACACACACACACACACCACACACACACACACACACACACACACACCACACACACACACACACCACACACACACAAACCACACACACACAAACACACACACAACCACATAAACACACACACACACCACAAACACACACACACACACACACACACACACACACACACACACACACACACACACACACACACACACACACACACACACACACACACACACACACACACACACACACACACACACAACACCACACACACACAACACACATACATACACTTGTCCTTGTGTCTCCCTGTAACAAAGGATACAGTCTGCATTAACATGCATTGCCACAGACAGGTATGCTAACAGAAAAACGCACACACACACACCACACACACACACACACACACACACACACACACACACACACACACACACACACACACACACACACACACACACACACACACACACACACGTGTGGGTCCAGACAAACAGACGAACATTTTAAACAAACAGATAAAAATTAGAGAGAAAGTTGACCCAGTCTAATTAACAGGTCAAAAAGTCACACAGTATGTTTTCCACCATGGGCTGAAAGAAAAATACGAAATTACCTCTGCAATCATCATGAACTCACCAGAGTATACCGAACATTTCCTCTATAACCATCATGAACTCACCAAAGTATACCGAACATTTCCTGTATAACTACCATGAACTCACCAAAGTATACCAAACCTTTCTTCTATAACCATCATGAACTCACCAGAGTATACCGAACATTTTCTCTATAACCATCATGAACTCACCAGAGTATACCGAACATTTCCTCTATAACTATCATGAACTCACCACAGTATACCGAACATTTCCTCTATAACTATCATGAACTCACCACAGTATACCGAACATTTCCTCTATAACTATCATGAACTCACCACAGTATACCGAACATTTCCTCTATAACTATCATGAACTCACCAGAGTATACCGAACATTTCCTCTATAACTATCATGAACTCACCACAGTATACCGAACATTTTCTCTATAACTATCATGAACTCACCAGAGTATACAGAACATTTCCTCTATAACCATCGTGAACTCACCACAGTATACCGAACATTTCCTCTATAACCATCATGAACTCACCAGAGTATACCGAACATTTCCTCTATAACCAGCAAGAACTCACCACAGTATACCGAACATTTCCTCTATAACCAGCATGAACTCACCAGAGTATACCGAACATTTCCTCTATAACCAGCAAGAACTCACCAGAGTATACCGAACGTTTCCTCTATAACCATAATGAACTCACCAAAGTATATAGAACATTTCCTCTATAATCATCATGAACTCACCAGAGTATACTGAACATTTTCTCTATAGCCATCATGAACTCACCAGAGTATACTGAACATTTCCTCTATAACCCTCAAGAACTCACCAGAGTACACCGAACATTTCCTCTATAACCATCATGAACTCACCAGAGTATACCGAACATTTCCTTTATAACCACCATGAACTCACCAGATTGTACCGAACATTTCTTTTATAACCTTCATGAACTCACCATAGTATACCAAACATTATCTTTGTAATCATCAAAAACTCACCAGAGTATACCGAACATTTCCTCTATAACCCTCATGAACTCACCAGAGTATACCGAACATTTCATTTATAACCTTCATGAACTCACCAGAGTATACCGAACATTTCCTCTATAACTATCATGAACTCACCAGAGTATTCCGAACATTTCCTTTATAACCATCAAAAACTCACCAGAGTATACCGAACATTTCCCCTATATCCATCATGAACTCACCAAAGTATACCGAACATTTCCTCTATAACCATCATGAACTCACCAGAGTATACCGAACAGTTCCTCTATAACTATCATGAACTCATCAGAGTATACCGAACATTTTCTCTATAACTATCATGAACTCACTGGAGTATACCGAACATTTTCTCTATAACCATCATGAACTCACCACAGCATACCGAACATTTCCTCTATAACCATCATGAACTCACCAGAGTATACCGAACATTTCCTCTATAACTATCATGAACTCGCCAGAGTATACCGAACATTTCCTCTATAATCATTAACTCATCAGAGTATAGCGAGTATTCTTTTATAACCATTATGAATTCACCAGAGTATAACGAACATTTCCTCTATAACTATCATGAACTCACCAGAGTATACCGAACATTTCTTTTATAACCACCATGAATTCACCAGAGTATACCGACATTTCCTTTATAACCACCATGAACTCACCAGAGTATACCGAACATTTCCTTTATAACCACCATGAACTCACCAGATTGTACCGAACATTTCCTTTATAACCACCATGAACTCACCAGAGTATACCGAACATTTCCTTTATAACCACCATGAACTCACCAGAGTATACCGAATATGTCCTCTATAACCATCATGAACTCACCAGAGTATACCGAACATTTCCTCTATAACAATCATGAACTCACCAGAGTATACCGAACATTTCCTTTATAACCATCATGAACTCACCAGAGTATACCGAACATTTCCTCTATAACCATCATGAACTCGCCAGAGTATACCGAACATTTCCTCTATAACTATCATGAACTCACCAGAGTATACTGAACATTTTCTTTATAACCACCATGAACTCACCAGAGTATATCGAACATTTCCTTTATAACCACCATGAACTCACCAGAGTATACCGAACATTTCCTTTATAACCATCACGAACTCACCAGATTGTACCAAACATTTATTTTATAAACTTCATGAACTCACCACGGTATACCGAACATTATCTTTGTAATCATAATGAACTCACCAGAGTATACCAAACATTATCTTTGTAATCATCAAAAACTCACCAGAGTATACCAAACATTTCCTCTGTAATCCTCATGAACTCACCAGAGTATACCGAACATTTCATTTATAACTATCATGAACTCACTGGAGTATACCGAACATTTCCTCTATAACCATCATAAACTCACCACAGTATACCGAACATTTCCTCTATAACCATCATGAACTCACCAGAGTATACCGAACATTTCCTCTATAACTATCATGAACTCACCAGAGTATACCGAACATTTCCTCTATAATCATTAACTCAGAGTATAGCGAGTATTCTTTTATAACCATCATGAACTCACCAGAGTATAACGAACATTTCCTCTATAACAATCAAAAACTCACCAGAGTATACCAAACATTTCCTCTATAACAATCAAAAACTCACCAGAGTATACCGAACATTTCCTCTATAACAATCAAAAACTCACCAGACTATATCGAACATTTCCTCTATAACAATCAAAAACTCACCAGACTATATCGAACATTTCCTCTATAACAATCAAAAACTCACCAGAGTATATGACTGGATATGACAAACACCAATTTCAAAAGACCCAAACATTGTTTCACCTCAGCTTTCTAAAAAAAAGTCTCAGATACAAAATCATTCTAAGAGGCTTCACACTCCACCTTCACACTTCACACTCCACCTTCACACTTCACACTCCACCTTCACACTCCACCTTCACACTTCACACCTCCACCTTCACACTTCACACTCCACCTTCACACTTCACACTCCACCTTCACACTCCACCTTCACACTTCACACTCCACCTTTACACTTCACACTCCACCTTCACACTTCACACTCCACCTTCACACTCCAACTTTACACTTCACACTCCACCTTCACACTTCACATTCCACCTTCACACTCCAACTTTACACTTCACACTCCACCTTCACACTTCACACTCCACCTTCATACTCCAATTTTACACTTCACACTCCACCTTCACACTTCACACTCCACCTTCACACTTCACACTCCACCTTCACACTTCACACTCCACCTTTACACTTCACACTTCACATTCCACCTTCACACTTCACAGTCCACCTTCACACTTCACATTCCACCTTCACACTTCACACTTCACATTCCACCTTCACACTTCACACTCCACCTTTACACTTCACACTCCACCTTCACACTTCACATTCCACCTTCACACTTCACACTCCACCTTTACACTTCACACTCCACCTTCACACTTCACACTCCACCTTCACACTTCACACTCCACCTTCACACTTCACACTCCACCACTCTCCCCTGAAACCCCACCAACCTCCCACTGAACAAAATGACAAGAAACGCTATGTACCCAGTCAATGACAGATTAATAACCGCACATGTAATATTCCTTAGTAACACTCACATTTCTCAGCAAAGTTTTAGAACACTCCGACACCATTTGCTGTGTACTGCTAAATTACTAATGAAATAAAAAAAATATCAAACAGTCAATCTCCTATATCCTTCCAAAAATACACAATGGGGTAAAATAAAATAGGGGGGGTCTTCTCCTGTGGGGACCTTCTGCTGTCTAGTTCTCCCCAGTATTTCTTATTGCTCGCACTGTAAAATCATCTCGCTCCGCTCAGAAAGCAACATTAAAAACAATAGGTTTAAAAATGGAGAAAAAAAAATTAATAGCTTAAGACCGTCACAGAATCTTGAAGTCGATAGGGAGTGAGGTGGTAGACAGAGACTTCCACAGAATTCTAAGGACATTGCCATCACCTCTCTCTTGCTGCTTTACCTTTCCTAACCTAGGAATCATGTACCCATACCCATTCACAGCTGGGTAGACTGGAAGTAGCTCGCGCAAAGATTACTTGGATCAAGTTTGTAGCCGTGCCGTCAGGCAGAAAATCGGGAGGAATATCAACAACAAAACACCAGCAACTGTCATTTTGATCAAAAAGTAAACAAATTAATACTAACAGCCAATTTCCCACTCCATTGTACTACAAAGAAAATCAACAACAAAACACCAGCAACTGTCATTTTGATCAAAAAGTAAACAAATTAATACTAACAGCCAATTTCCCACTCCATTGTACTACAAAGAAAATCAACAACAAAACACCAGCAACTGTCACTTTGATCAAAAAGTAAACAAATTGATACTTACAGCCAATTTCCCACTCCACTGTACTACAAAGAAAATCAACAACTAAACTGCACCAACTGTCACTTTAATCAAAAAGTAAACAAATTGATACTTACAGCCAATTTCCCACTCCATTGTACTACAAAGAAAATCAACAACGAAACACCAGCAACTGTCACTTTAATCAAAAAGTAAACAAATTGATACTTACAGCCGATTTCCCACTCCATAGTACTACAAAGAAAATCAACAACAAAACACCACCAACTGTCACTTTGATCAAAAAGTAAACAAATTAATACTTACAGCCGATTTCCCACTCCTTAGTACTACAAAGAAAATCAACAACAAAACACCAGCAACTGTCACTTTGATCATAAAGTAAATAAATTAATACTTACAGCCGATTTCCCACTCCATAGTACTACAAAGAAAATCAACAACAAAACACCAGCAACTGTCACTTTAATCAAAAAGTAAACAAATTAATACTTACAGCCGATTTCCCACTCCATAGTACTACAAAGAAAATCAACAACAAAACACCAGCAACTGTCACTTTAATCAAAAAGTAAACAAATTAATACTTACAGCCGATTTCCCACTCCATTGTATTACAAATAAGATGAGCAGAACCACCGCCATTCTGCGGTCAAAGCAATGTCTCTATTTGACACCAAAAACAGACTAAGACCAACTCTTATCTTAAGGTCACGGTAGATATGGAAGTGGTGGTGGTGGTGGTGGTGGCAGTGGTCATGTTCGTACGTATCTATTGAAAGAAAGCAGGTTAACCCTTTGACTCCCACACCCTATCCACCACCGCAACAACAAAAAATCTGTAGGAGGCTGGTGCATAGGGTGAGGAGGTCAAAAAAGGTTAAGTTTTTGCTTTGCTAGCATGGTTGACAATGCAAGATGCTGGTGGGCAGGGTGCGGGAATCTGGTCCCTGATAATATGGCGATACTACAAGGAAGTATTGATTGCATATTGTACAAACAGGAATTTTTTTTAATCTTCTGAAAATATGATACACGTCAGACCACAAATGTTATTCCTGACAGCAGCATGTTTTTTTTGGTCAAAACTTAACGATCCATACAGAAACAATTGACATTTATCCCAACAATAAATCGTATGTGACAAAGTCTTTGAAATTATGATAATGGGAGAGAAAGTTGCGTTTCAAACAGAAAATAAAACAGGATGTAAACATGTACACATAAGACTGGGAAGAGAAGTAAGAAAAGCACAGAGAATATCATCATCATCATCATCATCATCATCATCTTCATCATCATCATCATCATCATCATCATCAGGTGCCCTGCCGCATGGAGTTAGCGACCATGGACTTCCATCTGTCTCTATCTCTCATTGCCCCTAACATCTCCCCCACCCTCCTCATCCCCAGCCACTCTGCAAGTCCGTCCAGCATTTTCTCCCTGGGTCTACCTGGTGCTCTCTTTCCCTCCAGCTTTCCCGTTGTGACCAGGTTCTCCAAATCCCCCTTCCTCATAAAATGGCCTATAAATGTTGCCTGTCTTTTCCTAATCTTCCTTATGAGTGATCTACTTGTGTCTGCCTCCATCAAGACTGTCTCGTTTGTTTAAACCCAAAGTCAAACTTAGAAACACCAAAATAGCAACATGGAACATCAGAACACTGTTGCAGAAAGGTAAATTAGACAACATCAAAATGAAGATGGAAAGGCTTAACATCAGTATTTCAGGACTAGGGGAAGTAAGATGGAAGGGGGCAGGCATGATAATATCAGGAGAATATACGGTGATATACTCTGGTGGTAATTCACATGAAAGAGGAGTAGGCATCATAATGGACAAAGACAAATCAAAAGCAGTTAAAGGATACTGGGCAGTGTCCGATAGTGTTTTGCTGGTCAAATTGGGAGGCAAACCATTTGATATTAACATCATACAGGTGTATGCACCAACATCCGCAAGTCCTCAGTAAGACATCGACAACTTCTACGAAGTTTTAGAGATGGCCAAAGTCCAATGTAAATCACAAGAAGTTACAGTCATAATGGGAGATTTTAATGCTAAAGTGGGACAGGATAGGGTGGAGGATATAGTTGGACCTCATGGCCTTGGTACACAAAATGAAAGGGGAGGGAAACTTGTAGAATGGGCACAGATGAATGAGTTCATAGTAGGAAACACCTGGTTTGAGCAGCCTAACAGAAGAAAATGGACTTGGATGAGTCCAGGAGATAATATAAAAAATCAGATTGACTACATCATGATCAACAAAAGATTTAGAACTTCTTTACTGTCAGCAAAAACACTACCAGGCGCAGACTGAAACAGTGACCACAATCCTGTAGTGGGAAGGTTTAGGCTGAAATTGAGGAAAAGGAAACAGAGAATATAGAAAGAGAAAATAAGAAGTTCAGTGATTGCTTTAGACAGCATTCATATCTTTCTGCGAACTTCGAACTTCATCCATCGGTCCGCCGAATTCGTGCACTAAAAGTGAAGTTGACCACCAAAAAAAAGTAGCTTTGTGCCAAAGTTGGTCGTGCTCCTTAACAAACGAGTCACCTGCGCATGGATGCACTGCTGGTAAAGAAGGAATATGTAGATATGCATTGTGCGTGTGTGTGTGTGTGTGTGTGTGTGTGTGTGTGTGTGTGTATGTGTGTGTGTGTGTGTATGTGTGTATGTGTGTGTGTGTGCGTGCGTGCGTGTGTGTGTGTGTGTGTGTGTGTGTTGTGTGTGGGTGTTGTATTTTATTGTGTTCTATTTTTTTATGTTTTATAATGATAACCGGCAGTAAACAGCATTTGTGTTATACTTAAATTTCTTTTTATATGTAATCAAATATTTTGAATTGAACTGAAATGAATTGGGTCTTTTATGGTAGCACTTTATTTTTTTGAGGGGCTTGGGAGGAGGAGATCAGGGAGGTCATTTAGGAAAAAAAGTTATTTTAAAGTTGATAAACCATGATCAAGCTATGCTAAGTTTTTGCAAATGTTCTAGGCTTTTTCTTCAAACTCGTTTTGAAACAATTTCATGTCGGAAGTGCGTGTCTGTGATAAGCTTTCTCCACCATTTCTTGATTCATCTTTGTCAAAGACGTTATAAACAGAGGTGACCGTTGAGGTGTCACGGATGTCATGGCGCCAAGGTCAAGGTCACACGGACCAAAATAGTGGCCTAAGATCAGCATTGGTAAAGGACTGTGTGAACATCACTTTCTCAGGAACTCGTGACAATAATTTAATTCTGTTTTCACTGTTGTGACAGCTACAACTGCCCTCAGCTCGCTTCACGCCAAGTTTGACTTCAAGTGAAGCTTCCTCAAATTGTCAGTGGCTTTGAGAAGTGCAACATCACGATTATCTCTATAATAATTTTCAGTTTCAGTTTCAGTTTATCAAGACGACGTCTCCGCGCTCAGAACGAATTCCATATGCACTAACGTCACAGGTGCCATGTGTATGGTGATCATGGCACAAGCCTTAAGCCTGCACATAAACCCATGAGCTGGCCAGGTCCTGAGGCACTATCTAGACTATGTTTTACCTAGTCTATATTTTATATATTTTTGTATTTTATGTGGTTTCTAAGAAGAATGTTGAGAGTTCCATGGACAGCAAAGAAAACAAACGAGACAGTCTTGATGGAGGCAGACACAGGTAGATCATTCATAAGGAAGATTAGGAAAAGACAGGCAACATTTATAGGCCATTTTATAAGGAAGGGGGATTTGGAGCACCTGGTCACAGCAGGAAAGCTGGAGGGAAAGAGAGCACCAGGTAGACCCAGGGAGAAAATGCTGGACAGACTGCAGAGTGGCTGGGGACGAGGAGGGTGGGGGCAACGAGAGATAGAGACAGATGGAAGTCCATGATCGCCAACGCCATTCGGCAGGGCACCTGATGATGATGATGATATTTTATACCGGTACTGCATCAGCCTATTACTGCAATAATCTTGGTTGCATGTAAATGACATGCTGCCATTAATGTAATAATTTTTGTACAAAAAGGGAGACTGTTACAATGGTTTGACCTTTTTTCTGGCGTATACATAAGCACAGACGCCCCTGGACAACACGGAAGGTTACTGTAGCCCAAAAATGGGTCATGCCCATTCAGAGTCATACATCAGAAATAGCCATTGAAAAAGATGTCTGAGGCAGATTTAGTAAAACAAAACAAAACCAAACCTGGGTCTAGATTAGTAAGAAATTCTTGCTGGTACATTTTGCCATACATATTTTCCTTCATATTCTACGCTGACGTGCGCTGGCATGCTCACACGCACGCACACAGACACAGACACACTGTACACACACACACACACACACACACACACACACGCGCGCGCAGACACTGAAACAAGCAAACAAACAAACAGAAACTCAGACAACCAGAAAATAGTCTTACCACCAGTCACAGTGTGTATAACCGGCCATTGACCCTATTTTTAGAATCATTTTAAAAGTTTTGACTGATGGAGAACACTTCCGCCACCCCGATCCCCACCCCACCCCTACTCCCACCCACCCCGGCCCCATTTTTTTTTAATTAGGATTACAGCAACGTCAAATTTATGGCGATTGTCTAGACAAAGATGCAATAGTCTGTTATGTCAGTTTCGTAACGCGCTTGTCTGGAGGTCGTTTGTTTGGATCTAGTTTAAAGCCATGTCCTGTCTTCGTGGGGCAGGCCGAGATTTTATTGATAAGCGTCAGAAGTAAAGATGGCGGCTGGCGGCAGACGACTTTTAATTCAAGTAAGTTTCTCGCATATTTCTGGTCTAATAAATGTCGTTTTGGTTGATTTTCGTTCATTGTTCGTTGTATTTATTTATCTTTTTATTTATCTTTTTATTTATCTACTCATTTATTTATTTATTGTCGAGTTTTGTTTGCGTATGATCGTTTCAAACAATGTTGTACAATATTTTGCTGCTTTTAATTTGGATGTCAGAAACTATCGTCTTTTTATTCATTGTACGCGTAGCCGTAAGCAGAATCTTGAGAAGCAGCACCATCGGCTTCACCACCAAGTACAGACTGTACAAGTAACTTTTAGTGTTCGTCCTCCTCTGCTGATATAAAACTTGAACACTGCTTGATGACTGGGAAAGAAGATAAATCCGGCCTTGAAATCTGATGCCTGAGGAAAGTGCTTCATGTACATCGAAATAAGACCAATGATTGTATACGGAAAAAGATCGACACTTTGGTGGGCTGACAGGAATCGCTTCTGGCAACTGTGAAATTGTGTCACCCGCCATGATACATTAAGACT
>JAPXFY010000035.1:3188142-3203142 GCA_030674185.1 Monoplex corrugatus
CTTACAATAATAAAAATGTTTACCCCGAGTTAAATGGAAACATTCCAATACTTATCAACCTGGATGGTACAGGATTTTTTACCTGTCAGACGATGGAAGCTAACGAGTCGTGTCCTGACACACACTATCGTTGTACAGGTGAGTGGCTCTACTGTCTACCCTGTCTACACACGGTGTAACGGATTTTACGACTGCATGGATCATGAAGACGAAGAAGGCTGTGACAAAGCAACATGTCCTGGTTTCTACCAGTGCCGAGCTTCTACAGTCTGTGTGCATGTGGATCACTTGTGTGATGGTTGGGGTCAGTGTCCACAGCGTGATGATGAATGGCTGTGTGACATGACATGTCCTGTGGGCTGTCTGTGTCAGGGTTTCTCCTTTGTGTGTCCTGAGCTGTTCTCTGCTCACTTCTCCCAGCAGATTCGCTACTTGGACGCTAAAGGCTGGGGGATGACAACATCCGACCTGAGTAACCACACCTATCTTACATGGCTCAGTCTTTCTCACTGCTCCCTTGTTTCCCTGGCTGCCATGTCATTCCCCAACCTGCACGTTCTTGATTTGAGCAACAACAAGTTTAAAAACATCAGTGTTAATGTTTTCCTTAGATTATCAAATCTAGCGGTCCTTCTGTTAGCAGGTAACCCCCTGACATCACTGACAAAGGAGTCATCTAACTTGACACAAAATGTATTGAAGAAGGTAGATCTGTCTCAAACTTGTCTTACGATATTCAACAGTCAAACTTTTGTGTATTTTCCTCAAATTGAATTTGTCAACATGTCGTTTTCTGCTATACAAGTGATCGCATCAGACGGTTTTCATGCTATGCCACGACTGACTGAACTGGATCTAAGAGGAAATGTAGTCAGCAATTTCCCTTTCGATATTTTCTTAGGACTCCATCAGTTAGCATTCATATTTACATCTAATTACAGAATATGCTGCAGGCAAATTATGTCTAAAACTTTAAATACAGTCACGTGCATTGCTCCTCCAACTGTTTTGTCTTCGTGTGAACATATGTTACAATCAGAATTATACAGACTTTTTCTTTGGTGTGTTAGTGTGTTGGCAGTGTGTGGGAACTGTTTGTGTTTCCTTTGTCAGCGTACTACAAAGACATTGAAGAAAAGCAGTTTCATCACATTGGTGACCAACGTGCAGTGTGTAAACTTATGTATGGGAATCTACACCAGCATTATTGCTGTGGCCAATGAAATGTTCCATGGAGAGTATCTCCTGTATGAAGACACATGGACACACAGTGTGACCTGCAAGATGGCTGGCTTTGTGTCTCTTCTGTCTGCTGAGGTGTCCATTCTTATTGTCTGGTTCATGACGTTAGATCACGCCATCGTTCTATGTCTGCCCTCCATCACTTTGAGGTTGAATAAAAGATCAGCAGCTGTAGTCTGTGGGATGACGTGGTTATTTGGATTGCTGTTAGCATCATTATCTCTTCTTCCTGGGCTGTCTGACTTGGCTGTTTATGGCCAGTCTGCTCTGTGCAATCTGATGTTCCATAAACACCATTCCAGAGAAAACACTGATTTCCTCCTGTTCACCATAATATTTAACTTTGTTCTGTGCCTCATGACAATCGTGGGTCAGGCCATCATCTACAAGTCAACACCAACGTATAGGATTACAGCAGATTCTACAAAGAAGTCTTTGTTTTCTTCTCAATATCTTGTAATTAAAGTTGGTGTGACAGCTGTCACTTGCTGGTCTTCAATCGCCATCATTTGTCTGATGACCTTAACTGGTGTTGCTGTGTCAGACAAACTCAATGTGGTCATGGCTGTCTTCGTGTTCCCCCTCAGCTCTGCACTTTACCCATTGTTGTATTTGTGGAGTAGAGTCCAGAACAGACAACAACAGGAAATAGAACAACAATTAGTACAGGCATTGAAAACACGGTGACCGTATTCAGACATTAAACAACAATTTGCAAGACGTAAATTTGTATTCGCCACATTTTTGATATAACTAAAGTATTGGCCTGACAGGTCACGTTTATGGCTATATTAAGTGTTTATTTTTGTGTGTGTCTCTGTCTGTCTGTTTCTGTCTGTCTGTTTTGTCCTCTGTCTGTCTCTGTATGTCTCTGCGTTTTTGTCTCTCTTTGTTTCTGTCTGTCTGTCTGTCTCTCTCTCTGTGTCTTTGTCTCTCTCTCTCTGTCTGTCTCTGTGTCTCTATGTGTCTGTCTCTGCCTGTCTATGTCTGCTTTTGCATGTCTGTCTGTCTGTGTCTGTGTCTGTGTCTGTGTCTGTGTCTGTCTGTGTCTGTCTCTGTCTGTGTCTGTCTGTCTCTGTCTGTCTGTATCTATCTGTCTGTCTATCTGTCTCTCTCTCTGTCTCTATCTCTCTCTGTCTGTCTCTGTGTCTCTATGTGTCTGTCTCTGCCTGTCTATGTCTGCTTTTGCATGTCTGTCTGTCTGTGTCTGTGTCTGTTCTGTCTGTGTCTTGTCTGTCTCTCTGTCTGTCTGTATCTATCTGTCTGTCTATCTGTCTCTCTCTCTGTCTCTATCTCTCTCTGTCTGTCTCTCTGTCTCTGTGTCTCTATGTGTGTCTCCTCCCTCTAAAGTCACACTTAATGTTCAATAAAGGTATCACAATGTTTAAAGTATCAAAAAGGAATGTTCCACAATATCTTCTCAATTTGTTTAATCAGAATGTGCAATCATACTCAAACTCAAGACAAAATCAATTCAAAATTATCCGTCCAAGAATTGACATATATAAAAGTAGTTTATCGTTTTCTGGTGCACAACTATGGAACACCCTCCCCCCAAATATCACAAACACTCAATCACTCTCTTCCTTCAAAGTTACTTTATTTAAATACCTGACGTCAGTGTCGTAGATTACCTCAATTAGCAACAATAACGTCAGCTGCCTTTCAACCTATAACATCTAATCTAGTCAATGTGTGTGTGTGTGTGTGTGTGTGTGGTGTGTGTGTGTGTGTGTGTGTGTGTGTGTGTGTTGTGTGTGTGTGTGTATGCACAATGATAATTCGTGTTCTTTTTGTTTTTTGTTTTTTTTTAGTTTTTTTTTTTCTCTTTAACATTATTGATATTTTAACAGTTCAAACAGCCAACCAGTATTTCTTTCTGTATTATATGCGATGATTTGTTGATGACTCTATGACGTGTTTGATTCTCTCTTGCTTCTTCTTTATTTCTCATTGCCTTTGTTCATTTTGCTTGTTTGTTTGTTTTTTGCTTTGCTTGCTTGCCCATCTTATCTGTTAGCCATATTGTCTGTTTGTTTGGTTGGCTCTTATCTGTTGTCTGTATTTGTCACTTTTCTCCAACTGTTATCCATATTATGCTTGTATCTCTCTTCTCCTATCAAGAAAAACGGCGCTTGATTATGGTTACTATTCTTGATTTATTTATGTCTTATTACATGAATTATTGATTTGTTTACACATGTATGATATTTCTATTATACATATGCGTTTATCATTACTGTAATTTCCTATTGTCGAAAGTAAAATTTACTTTATTTATCTGTCTATACATTTGTCTATTTGACTTCATATCATCTGTTGACTTTCTGTCTCCTACAGAATTTTATGTGTTTATGCCTTCAATCGACCCAATGTTTGCTACCCCCCCCCCTTTTTTTTTTTCCCCCTCTAATCATCCTTCTGAACTGCTCTTTTTTCTACCTCCATTTATTATCTTTGGGTTTAGTAGTAGTAGTAGTAGTAGTAGTAGTAGTGTAGTAGTGGTAATTGTTGTAGCAGTGTTAATATTTTATGTGTGTAATCAGAAAATTGATTTCATCTTCTTTGATTTAATTGTAAGAACATTAGTCTATTTGACGCTTGATTTATCTTCTATAAATTTGTCACATGTAATGTTTTATCTTATTACTATTTTGTTTACTGTGTTTTCCTCTCCTCCTCCTCCTCTTCCTTCTTCTTCTTCCTCTTCTTCGTCTTATTTTTATTATTTCACTATCAACATTATCTTTCTTTCTTTATTTACTTATCTACCTGCTCATCTGTCTATCTATTTATCTACACTATCTACCTCTCTCTCTATCTATCTATCTATCTATCTAATCTATCTATCTATCTATCTATCTCTAAGTGCTGACTGTGTACGTTTCTTGATTTCATTGTATCTTAATTTTAGTATTCAACATGTATTTTCCTTAAGCTGTACTTGTTACTGTAAACAAATGTCATGTGTATAGAATAGCAATGGCAAGTTTGAAAAATGGCTTCTAGCCAATAGCTTTTACCGTTGAAAAATAAAGCATCATTGTCATTGTCATTGTCATTGTCTATTTGTCTGTCTCTGCCTGTCTGTATGCTTTTGCATGTCTGTCTGTCTGTATCTGTGTCTGTGTCTGTCTGTCTGTGTCTGTCTGTATCTATCTAACTGATTGTCTGTCTGTCTCTCTCTCTTTCTCTCTCTCTCTCTTTGTCTGAATCTCTCTGTCTCAATCTCCATAGAAACATATTTCGTTGGTCTAACTCATCAGATAGCGACTATAGCAGTCCATAGAAACGGACCAAAATATTCTTGGGGAAGCTGTCAAAAGATAGAAAGCCAGAAAAACAGGTTTTGGTGTAGAAGAAAAAAAAAACACTTCAGGTAGATAGCAACATTCTTAAAATTGAAAAGGACGCACACAAGGACACAGTAAAGTACCAGGAAAAATCAATGAAAAATAAATTTAGATAGAACATAACAATATTCAACGAAAAGATAATGGAACTTCCAGGTGCATACAGTTCCAGAGCAGGAGGATGAAATCTCAGACGGTTGTCTGAAAGAGTGCTGTGACATTTTCACTCGAAAAGAAAATGTGAACACTAAAGCATACAACATCAAAGCCATTCATCATTCTGGTAAGCCCAGTGGCAACGAACTGCGATCAGTATTGTTGAGGTTCTTTGACGAAACATTCAGGGACAAAGCGTGGATAAATAGAAAAAAAAAGGAAAAACATTTGCATTACTATTGATTTTATCCAAGCCAATTACAAAGTTTATCGACAGGCTTCTCAACATGGTTGAAAAATCAAACTAGATAAGCACATGAATGTTGATCAGACATTTCGACGTATGAATGCAGGAAAGCAGAATGACCTGAAAGACGACCAATAATTGTTGACTGGCTTGAAACACACTGTGACAGTGACATGTGAACATTGACTCTATGAGAGCTTGTGTGTAGTCTCATTGCATACACTTTGTTACTGCCATACGCTGTGTACGCGATCTGATTGTGTACAAACATTGTGAATTTTAGCAGTCAGTCTATGGTCCACAGTGTGTAATCCATTATATGGTACAAACATTGTGAATTTTAGCAATCATTGTTTGATCCACAACTGTAATCCATTATATGGTACAAACATTGTGAATTTTAGCAGTCAGTCTATGGTCCACAGACTGTAATCCATTATATGGTACAAACAATGTGAATTTTAGCAGTCAGTCTATGGTCCACATACTACAATCCATTATATGGTACAAACATTGTGAATTTAGCAGTCAGTGTATGGTCCACAGACTACAATCCATTATATGGTACAAAACGTCAAGCCATCTCCAACCGATGGTTTGCCTCTGACCAGTCGTTACCTGTTCTATATCGTTGTATCTTTTAACCAAACTGTCACAGTGATTCACACAAAGAAGACATTAACGTTGTGAGGATGATGACGACTTGACAGACGTTTAAAGTGTCTATCACTCTAAGACACTAAGCATGAAGCACGATACGAAGCCTTGACACTACCAGATTATAAAATATGACACAGAGGTGATAATGACATCGTAAAACAGCACAAGTTGTCTTGGAAGCCAGGAGCTCATATTGTTATCATGCCTGTTCACACAGCAATGCTGTCACGTTGGCAAATGTATATATCTGAACTCCAAGGCCAAAGGATGCCGTGCAACATCGTGGTCATATCTAGTACAGAAAACCTTCATAAAAATGATACAAAAATGTGTGAGTATCTTATGCATTCACACAGCTGTACCCAGCATCTCCCGCAAATATTATAGCCTTGTTCCCCTAAATTTTCAACCTCAAAGTTCACATTTTATTTCACAACATTCGATGGTAACATTTCTCAAATATAAGCCACCACAGTATATCAGAATCTGGCAAAAAAAGTCGTCTACAAAACAGGGGAACAATGTGCACCTTACTTTCAGAGAATTCATTTATTTCTCTGATGATATCTTAATTCTTCGTGAAAAATGTAAAGTCTCAATATCAAACGTCTAAACAACTCAACTTAAAAATTCCACATCCTTGGATATCAAAGCAGGGACATATTCACCACATTGCTGCTGACTGTCTGCAATACAGACTTTGAGAGAGAGAGTTTATCTGATAAAAGTGGCTGTTGTCTGAATCAAACTAGTCCAGTTTGTAAGGAGGTAAACTTCACATTCCACCAAACCAGAACTCATTCTTGCAGTATACACGTATGAGACACCATCCATGTGGAGCACAAGTCCCATATAAAAATGTTCAAATGTAACACCACAAAAACACGTGTCAGACACCATCCATGTGGAGCACAAGTCACGTATGAAAATGTTCAAATGTTAGACAACAAAGACACAACACAAAAGAAACAAACCCTTGCACAATAATGCTAATCTTACGCATGTGACAAAAATGTCAGAGAAGTGAATGATGAAAAATGAACTCTTAAAACAGAGTAAATGCAGGGACGTTGTTGTAGCCAGAGAAAGAGAAAGTACAGTTGTTTCAGTGAAGTGGCAGGGACAAATGGACAGACAAAAACAAACAAAACAGACCTGTCGATATTGATATTCCTGTATGATTGTGTGTATTTTGTACTGAAATTGTCTGACTTAATGATTTTGCACAGATGTCAAATCAATTCCAGGACATGTAACAATGATGACGATGATGATAATGACGACGACGACGACGACAACGACGACGACGAGATGATGATGATGATGATGATGATATGTTGATAATATATGAAATATAATGCTGCTGCTGCTGCTGCTGCTGCTGCTGATGATGATGACAGTGATTATAATGATGATGTTTTTGCTGCTGCTGCTGATGATGATGACAGTGATTATAATGACAATGCTGTTGCTGCTGCTGCTGATGATACGTAGAATATTAACGGCATGGTTTAAGCTGTTAGATGTGCTGAGATATACGCCATAGGAAAATATGTCATTTCATTTCTTTTCATGTCAGTTCATTTCATTGCGGTATGTTGTTTAAACTGTTGTTGGTATCTAAGGATGTATTTTATGTGCTGACTGTTTTTATGACTGCTGTCGTTCCCATGTAGTTTTAAAGGTTTATTTTGTGTGTTTCATGTGTAAGCAGAGACCAGAGTTTGATGATGGACAGGCTGACACAGAGCACTGTTTCTACAAGAATTCTTCTTGTCAGGAATGGTTGGTCACACGCAACACGTGTTACAAGTTTGTCAGCAATGACACACTACACAGGTTTGACAGCCATGAACAACATCCCCACAAGAAAGCAAGGCAATACTGTAACTCTCTGGGTGGCAACTTAGCAGGTCCAAGGCGATACAGTGAGCTGGAACAACTTGTGGATGTAATTACCCAATCAAACAGCTATAGAGATTCAATCACAATCATCGGTATATACTGGAGGGATAAATCTTTACCCAACATGTACAGATATAGTGCGATAACTGACGACAAGACTGTGCTTCTTAATACTATTTACATACGTTTCGCTTTCGCTGAATATCAGAAATCGTGTTTGCATTATGACAAAGAAGGTATAAGTTGGACATTATTCTCTGATGTACGTAAGATGAGATCTAATTTCAATGCTGTGTGTGAGTTCATCAAATTGAAAACTAAACCAGCATATATACAAATGCCAACAGTATCATTTTTATCATTTAGAGAACATTTAAGGCAGTGTCCAAATGGTCATGTAACACATATCTTTCTGGCATGTGGCCCACAGAGTGTGTGTGGTCAAGGGCACGTAACTCCATGTGATTACTCTAACGTGTGGTACAGAGACAGCAGTCCTTGATTCATTAGATGGACTTGCTACCTCAGTCGTTATGTTTTCTTGTGATGATGACAACACAGAACTTCTATACTCTCTCTTGTGTGATTTCAGACATGATTGTCAGGATAAGACAGATGAATCATTCTGTATACATCCTCCTTGTGAAGCGTTCACCTGTACCAATGGTCAGTGTGTGTCTTACTCCAAGGTCTGTGACTTACGATCTGACTGTTTAGATGATTCAGATGAAATGGACTGTCCAGTGAATGGTTTGTTTATTGGTTTTATGCGTGCTCTTGTTCCTGTTCTCGTTAATTTTGATGGCATCCAGAATTTTATTGTGACAAAATTAAAACCTGATGAACCCTGCCCTGATACCCATTACCGTTGTCCTGGTGATGTCAACAACTGTCTACCTGTCTATACACGATGCAATGGACTGTACGACTGTGTTGATCATGAAGATGAAGAAAGTTGTGAGGAAATGATGTGCCCAGGATTCTTCAGATGTCAATCTTCAAGTATCTGTGTGCATGGTGATAACTTGTGTGATGGCTGGCCACACTGTCCACTGCATGATGACGAAGTTTTTTGTGGCATGGTCTGTCCTGAGGCCTGTCTGTGTCATGGTCACGCTTTTGTCTGTCTTCAGTCTTTCTCTGCTCATGTCTATCCTGACCTCCGTTACCTGGATGCCACAGGTTCAGGACTGTCACCTTCTGATTTAAGTAACAATACATATCTTGTTCATCTGAATCTTGCCAATTGTTCCTTGATCTGTGTGTCAAACATCAGGCTATCCAATTTGCTGTACTTAGATCTTTCTAACAACAAGTTAGAACGTGTTGACGTGTCTGTATTTGTTCACTCAGAAAATCTACGTACATTGTCCCTGGCAAACAATCCTCTGAGCTTGCTTCACAGTGACCCAACATCTGTTACACAACAGAGTGCACTCAGGACACTGGATCTGTCACACACCAAACTGACAGTTTTTGACAGCCAGGTGTTCTCTCACTTTTTATCTCTAAGGAACCTTGATATGTCTTTTACCACTATTCACACAATTGGCACTGGTGGTTTTCAGTACATACCCACGTTAACCACACTGCTAATGAAGGGTAGTCCTGTGAAAACTTTCCCACCTGATCTGTTCAGAAATCTTTATCATCTCCACACCATTTCTGTCCAGAACTGGAAATTGTGCTGTAACGATATACTCGCAGATCAGTCTGAGGGCAAGATTTGCAATGCTCCTAAAGATGAAATTTCTTCTTGTAAAGACTTATTACAGACTGGGACATATCGTGGGTTTCTATGGCTGATCAGCTGTATGTCTGTAGCAGGTAATGTGCTGTGTTTTATCGTTCGTTTGTGTGTGCTGAAAACTTCACAAAGTGGCTTTAGCGTGTTTGTCACTAATCTGACCATAGCGGACTTTCTGATGGGTGTCTACATTGCTGTCATTGGAGTGGCTGACCAAATATACAGAGGCAGATATCTCTATTATGATATCGTGTGGAAGAGCAGTTTAGCATGTAAAATGGCTGGTTTTCTGTCTCTATTGTCCAGTGAAGTGTCAGCCGTTATCATCTGGCTTATTACACTGGATCGTTTCATTGTGCTTCGCTTTCCTTTCAGTAGCATTCGATTCAAGAGGTCTTCAGCAACAATAGCGTGTCTTTTTTCATGGATTTTGGTTTATTTCTTGCATCAGTACCAGTACTTCCAATGACCTCTCACTGGGAATTTTACAGCCAGACAGGTATGTGTATTCCTCTACCAGTTACTAGACAAGACTTTAAAGGACGAGTTTATTCCTACAGTGTGATGATTGTCTTCAATTTCATCCTGTTTTTACTTATCTCAGCTGGTCAATTTTTTATCTACTGGTCAGTACAAAAGAATACATTGACATCCAGCACGACCAGAGTTTCACAGGATATAACTATAGCTCGAAGGTTGATTACTGTGGCTGTAACAGATTTTATGTGCTGGTTCCCCATTGGAATGTGTGGAATTTTAGCTTTAGCTGGAGTTCCTATTCCAGGGGAGGTGAATGTGGCCTTGATTGTCTTTGTACTGCCCTTGAACTCTGCGCTGAATCCATTTATGTACACGTTCAACACTCTGGTGGAGAAACGAAGAAAATCAAATGAAGCTAGACTATTGAAATGGCTGAACTCTCATGCTAACATGATGGAGCAATGACTTAAAGTTTATTGTCTGTTAAACACAACAATGACATCAACATGACAACTCATGCTATGTTGATGGAGCAATGACTTAAAGTTTACTGTCTGTCAAACACAACAATGACATCAACATGACAACTCATGCTAACATGATGGAGCAATGACTTAAAGTTTACTGTCTGTTAAACACAACAATGACATCAACATGACAACTCATGCTAACATGATGGAGCAATGACTTAAAGTTTACTGTCTGTCAAACACAACAATGACATCAACATGACAACTCATGCTAACATGATGGAGCAATGACTTAAAGTTTACTGTCTGTCAAACACAACAATGACATCAACATGACAACTCATGCTAACATGATGGAGCAATGACTTAAAGTTTACTGTCTGTCAAACACAACAACGACATCAACATGACAACTCATGCTAACATGATGGAGCAATGACTTAAAGTTTACTGTCTGTCAAACACAATAATGACATCAACATGACAACTCATGCTAACATGATGGAGCAATGACTTAAAGTTTACTGTCTGTTAAACACAACAATGACATCAACATGACAACTCATGCTAACATGATGGAGCAATGACTTAAAGTTTACTGTCTGTCAAACACAACAACGACATCAACATGACAACTCATGCTAACATGATGGAGCAATGACTTAAAGTTTACTGTCTGTTAAACACAACAATGACATCAACATGACAACTCATGCTAACATGATGGAGCAATGACTTAAAGTTTACTGTCTGTTAAACACAACAACGACATCAACATAACAACTCATGCTAACACGATGGAGCAATGACTTAAAGTTTACTGTCTGTTAAACACAACAACGACATCAACATGACAACTCATGCTAACATGATGGAGCAATGACTTAAAGTTTACTGTCTGTTAAACACAACAACGACATCAACATGACAACTCATGCTATGTTGATGGAGCAATGACGTAGGGTTTACTGTTATTGTAACACAACAACGACATCAACAAGACAACTCATGCTATGTTGATGAAACAGCAATGATGTAGGGTTTACTACCAAATACAACAATCACACCAACATGACAACTCATGCTCCATTGATGAAACATCAAAAAATATCACCTGGAATTGTGTCTAAGCAATATTCCGCCAGGGTATATTAATATAATAATGAAATCTTGTTTTGTTTATTATATTATTAATGTAGTAGTTATCAATCTGAACAGAAACAATGGGCTGTGTCTGAAGTATCATGTCTGCTACTTTTGCAGCAATTCAAACAACTCCTGTGGTTGAAGTAAGGCAACGTTGGGAGGTTCTGACTGCCAACTGTCGAGACTGTAATAAGGGAAAAGGAGCTGGCAACTATGTGAGCTGGTGGCAGGGCTGACTGCCTGAAAGAGAGATGAGGACTAGAGTGGTGCTAGAGAGGTCCTCTATTCTCTTCTGGTCTGGAGGTTGAGCTGGATCTGGTTGGTGTGTATTGTATTATGTCCTTGACTTTGTCATCTCCCCACCTTGCCATTTGGTTTGTGAAAAGGTAACTGATAATTAGGTCTGAATGGTCATGCAACACACGGACAGCCCCCCCCCCCCCTTTACTTGATGAAATGACTATTGATTGGCGTCGGGAGTTTGGGAGATGACTGTCTGGAGAGTGGTGGGGCACTGGTACTCTGGTTCCCTCCGCACCCTCGAGGTGTTTCTTGTTAATTATTGAATTCACTTCAATTCAAAACACTTTATTACTTGTAAAAGATAAATTAATTACAACATAATTGCTGCCCAGCGTCAGCCCTAATTATAAACCAAAACAAAATACAGTACAACGAAGCATGCACAAATACAGCTCATTCACTCACACACACCACACACACACACACACACACACACACACACACACACACACACACACACACACACACACACAAAACACACACACACACACACACACACACACGCACGCACAAAATCACCCAAAGACACACATAAAAGCACACACACACGCACAAAATCACCCAAAGGCACACATAAAAGCACACACATACACACACATACGCACGCATACACACACAGACACAGACAGACAGACAGACAGTCACACACACACACACACACACACACACACGTAAAAGCACCCAAAGACTCAAGTACAAGCACACATACACTTACACACATACACGCACACACACAGACACAGACACACACGCAACACACACACAGACAAACATACACACAACACCACCACACACACACACACAACACCACACGCACTATGCACACACAAAGGCACACACACACGTTCACATGCACACACATACGCACGCTCCCACAAACACACACCACACACATACACGCGCATACACACACACATAGACAGACACAACACACACAAATGCAGGCACACACACACACACACACCACACACACACACAACACACACACACACACACGAGCGCGCGCACACACACCACACACACACACAAACACACACACAGACACACACACACACACACACACACACACACACACACACACACACACACACACACACCACACACACATACACACACTGATTCAATCCTCACCTGCAATACGCGTTTGTTCTGTTTACCCGTAGTTTCTGAAATGGTGTAGTTCATTGTGACCATTATCAGTACAGTGCTACTGTTTGTTCTGTTTACCTGTAGTGTCTGAAATGGTGTAGTTCATTGTGACCATTATCAGTACAGTACTACTGTTTGTTCTATTTACCTGTAGTGTCTGAAATGGTGTTGTTCATTATGACCATTATCAGTACAGTACTACTGTTTTGTTCTAGTTTTACCCGTGTAGTGTCTGAAATGGTGTTAGTTCATTGTGACCATTATCAAGTTCAGTACTACTATTTGTTCTGTTTACCTGTAGTGTCTGAAATGGTGTAGTTCATTGTGACCATTATCAGTACAGTACTACTGTTTGTTCTGTTTACCTGTAGTGTCTTAAATGGTGTAGTTCATTGTGACCCTCATCAGTACAGTACTACTGTTTGTTCTGTTTACCTGTAGTGTCTGAAATGGTGTAGTTCATTGTGACCATTATCAGTACAGTACTACTGTTTGTTCTGTTTACCTTAGTGTCTGAAATAGTGTAGTTCATTGTGACCATTATCAGCAGATAATGTTTATTCTGTTTACCTGTAGTGTATGATATGGTGTAGTTCATTGTGACTATATCAATACAGTACTACTATTTGTTCTGTTTACCTTTAGTGCCCCAAATCGGCGATCTGTTGAAAGGAATTGATGGCATACTGGAAGTTGTAGTTCATTCTGACCGTTTTTGTTGTTGTTGAATCATTGATTCGTTAAAATATTTTGTAAGATAATCAACCAACTAAAAGACTCAATTTGATTGAAAAGACCTATGAATAATCAGAAATATGTATTGGAACAAGTTGCTGCAATGAGAATAGAAAACGATATAAGCTTTTCCAAAATATCAAAACGGGGAGACAGGCAAGGTTGTGTTTTGTCACAGATGTTTTCACTTTACAGCGAAAACATCATGAGAACCTGGAAGAATACTCTGCATTAAAGGTTGGAGGACAATGACACGTGCTAACTGCAGAAAATGAAAGGGACCAACAAAATTTGTGAATGACATAGAAATAGAAAGCGAAAATAAAAGGTTGGAGCTAAATAGGAAGACGACTGAAGCCATGGTAATCAGTAAAAAAACATTAAATCCCTTCATGCAAAATAAAAGCAAATGGTACAGCCTTAAGACAGGTTGATAAGTGTAAATACCTGGGAACGATCATTTCACCAGATGGCTGATGCACATCAGAAATAGCCAGCAGACTTGGCTAAGCAAAAACATCATTAAAGAAGACAAAAAGCTTTTTTTTTTTACCAACAACAGCTATCGTGTAGAACAACAGGTGCAGTGACTGTCACTTGTAGAATAGCCACACAGGTGTAGTGACTGTCACGTGTAGAATAACAGGTGTCGTGACTGTCACCTATAGAATAGCCACAGCAGGTGTAGTGACTGTCACGTCTAGAACAACAGGTGTCGTGACTGCCACGCGTAGGATGGCCAAAACAGGTGTAGTGACTGTCACGTGTAGAACAACCACAACAGGTGTAGTGACTGTCACGCGTAGAACGACCACAACAGTTGTATTGACTGTCACGTGTAGAACAACAGTGTAGTAACTGTCACGTGTAGAACGACCACAACAGGTGTAGTAACGTCACGTGTAGAACGACCACAACAGGTGTATAACTGTCACGTGTAGAACGACCAAAACAGGTATAGTGACTGTCACGTGTAGAACGACCACAACAGGTATAGTGACTGTTACGTGTAGAACGACCACAACAGGTGAATACATGTGTCCTCAACTGTCACGTGTAGAACGACCACAATAGGTGTAGTGACTGTCACGTGTAGAACAACAGGAGTAGTAACTGTCACGTGTAGAACAACTGGTGTAGTGACTGTAACGTGTAGTACAAGTGGTGTAGTGAATGTTACGTGTAGAACATCCACAACAGGTATAGCTTTGCATTACATACACACTCACACAACTAGTATCATATCAGGAAACAAGTTCCCAGAATTAACATGACGTACGTCATAAGTATATTTACTGGCTGTTGTGGTAAGCTTGAATTCCTTTCTACATTTTTGATAGAACTGACCCACCCCTACCACCACACAAATGACTGGCCTCACACTTTAACAGAAATCCCTGTACCCGA
>JAPXFY010000035.1:3205642-3273832 GCA_030674185.1 Monoplex corrugatus
ATTTGTGGAAAGGAAAGGAGCTATTAATACAATATACATCCTAAGAACTATCATAGAGAGTTCAATTGAGTTGAGTAAGGATTTATATTTATGCTTTGTTGATTATAACAAGGCTTTCGATCAGGTAAGACATGAAAAATTGATCAATCAACTAGAAAGACTCAATACTGATGGAAAAGATCTAGATCTACGAATAATCAGAAATATGTATTGGGAACAAACAGCTGTAATGAGAATAGAAAACGGTATAAGCTCTTTCCAAAATATCAAAAGAGGAATCAGGCAAGGTTGTGTTCTGTCACCAGATCTGTTTTCTGGTTGTGAGACGTGGACAGTCAACAAGCAAAACCAGAACAAGATTGAGGCAGCTGAGATGTGGTTTCTAAGAAAAATGTTGAGAGTTGCATGGACAGCAAAGAAAACAAACAAATGAGACAATCTTGATGGAGGCAGACACAAGGAAATCATTCATAAGGAAGATTAAGAAAAGACAGGCAACATTTAAAGGCCATTTTATGAGGAAAGGGGATTTGGAGCACCTGGTCACAACAGGAAAGCTGGAGGGAAAGAGGGCACCAGGTAGACCCAGGAAACATTTTGGATGGGCTTGCAGAGTGGCCGAAGACAGAGAGGGTGGAGGATGTGCTTCCAGCAAAAGGGATAGAAACAGATGGAAGTCCATGTGGCAAGGCACTTGATGATGATGATGATGGCGTTATTGTGAGAGTGTACTAACAGTAGGCTGTTTGTACGAGGAAAGACGAAATAGAGCACCTGGTCACAATGAGAAAGCTGGAGGGAAAGAGATCACCAGGTAGACCCAGGGAAAGTATATTGGACGGACTTGCAGAGTGGCTGAGGACAGAGTGGGTGGAAGATGTACTTGCGGCAACAAGGAATAGATGCACATGGAGGGCCATAATCGCCGATGCCAAGTGGCAGGGCACTTGATGATGATGATGCCAGGGCTGTACTCTAACTTTCCTTTTATATATATCCTGGCATCAACCAGGTCAGAGAGATACAGACACATGTGGTGTTAATCAAGAAATATGAGCACCACACTCAATGACACATCCCTGAAGTAGACGAAAAGAGAACGTGTGGTTCCAGTCTTACCAATAAGCCCATAGCATACTCAACTCTGAAAACTCCCATAATGATTTTGACAGGACTGACAGGATTGGAATCCACACCATTCCATTTGTTAGTTCACTGTGCTGACCACTGCACCACGCAGACTGGTGTATCTCCTACAGTTTACACAGAAGGTTATCCAGCAGTGTCCATGGTGTGATATTTCCTGTAGTCTGACTGTCAGACACTTGTCTGTGATGGCATTACTACTGATGTGTGTGTGTGTGTGTGTGTGTGTGTGTGTGTGTGTGTGTGTGTGTGTGTGTGTGTGTGTGTGTGTGTGTGTGTGTGTGTGTGTGTGTGTGTGTGTTTGTGTGTTCGTTCTTTGATTTAACGTCTTTTCACTATGAGTGATATTAGACGGGAAAAAAAAAAAAAAGTATGTGAGATGAGAGATGGGTTGGTTGGTTTTGGGGCATAGAGGAGACATAGTTATAGACATAAGTAGGTGGGAAATAGAAAAATGGAACAATAACTTAACACTAACATTTAACATCAACAATGTGTATCGAAAATTTAACTCTAAAGTACAAACTTCATAGTACAAACTTCATAAACTTAAAGTAATGCATTAACAGGACTGTGAACCAACGATTCTGAAATTTTAACTGACAAAAATTGATCGGAAGTTACTTCTTTAAAATGAGTTTCAGAATAATTTTCTTGTGTAAACATTTTTGGTAAAAAAGAACGTAGCATTTTGCAGTAAAATAGACAGTGAAACAGTGTGAATTGTTCGCCGCAAATACACTTGACATTTTTACAGTATTTTGTTTTCAATGCGTTTAGCTGAATACGAAAATGAACAGCAACAATCGTTCTCAAATGATATATGGAAGAAAACTGCAATTTTTTACACACATTTTGAAATGAAAGTTTTATCATTTGTTGTGACACAAACTTTTCATGGAAATGTTCATGAAAACGAATCCATGAGGCTGATTCTAGCAAGTTGCAAGCTTCTTTTACGGAAGTATTAATACGTAATTCTGTAGTATTATCAGAATTGTGTGCACCTTGCTTAGCTGCTCTGTCAACTACTTCGTTGCCGTGAAGACCAACGTGAGAAGGCACCCAGCATAAACTGAGATCTGTACCTTTTATCCTTAAACGATGTATAAGATGATTTGCCTCAGTAATTATATCAGGTCTTGTGTCTGTATCAAAAGACTGCAAGGCATATAATACAGATTTTGAATCAACAAAGAGAACTACTTTGAAAAATACATGTGTAAGGTTTACTAGATAATGCAACGCTTGTAAAATAGCGACTAATTCCGCTGTAAAGATAGATATATTTGCCCCAATGAAAAATGACTTTATTATTTTATATTTTGGGACATAAAATGCTGCTCCAGCACATTTGTTTTCTAAGACTGATCCATCGGTAAAAATATGGAGGTGGGTACGGTATTTTTCATCGATGTGTTCTCTTGCTCTGCATATCGAAATGTTAACGTTTTCATATTTCTTAGCATCTGTATAATCAATATCAAAAGTAGCTTTTAGCATTTCCCATGTAGGGATGGGCGTTGTGGATGGTGTTTCATCTATTTCATCCAGATTTATGTTAGACTGTTTGACCAGGTCAGAATCGTGATTACGAACAAAAATTCAGAATATTGAAGACTAAAGCTCAACCATGGAAGATGAACAAGAAGAGAGAAAAGCCAGTCGACGACATGCCAAGATTCCCTTGCCTCCTAAACTTGATGTGAATGGAGGAAACCTGCAGAGCAGCTGGACGAAATTCAAGAGGCTTTGGGACAGCTATGAAATTGTGACAACACAGACAGAAGAAGACTCAACATACAGAACAGCAGTTTTTCTTTCTTGCATCGGGCTGGATGCTATGGACATCTATGAAGGATTGGCATTTGCTAATGAAGCTGAAAGAAATGACATTGACACCGTTCTCCAGAAATTCGAAGAATACTGTGTGGGTTCAACCAATGAAACTTACGAAGCATTCAGATTCAACTGCAGACATCAAGCAGCAGGAGAATCTATCGAACAGTTTGTAGCAGAACTGCGGAGACTGATCAAGACCTGTAATTATGGTACACTGGAAGACAGACTGTTGAGAGATCAAATCATACTGGGTGTACATGACGAGACTCTGCGATCAAAATTACTGGAAGTGCAGAGCGCATGAATCAAGTCAACATCAAACCGTCCAAATGATGAGAAAAACGCAGGACACGCAGGAAGTCCAAGTTTTCAAAGAAAAGAAGACAGCAAAGCAGTATAGTAAAGGAAACAAACCAGAGTACAGAGAGAAATGCGGATATTGTGGTGGAAAGCACCCAAGAGCAAAAGAGAAATGTCCAGCATTTGGAAGAAAATGCAAAGCTTGTGGAGGAAATAATCACTTTGCTTCATGCTGCAGAACACCCAAGAAAAATCAAAAGAAAACACTTCGGCACTTCGAAGAAGAAGAGAATGACACTGAAAGCGATAATGAAATCCTAGGGATCGAAGACAAAACCAGAAAAAAGGAGAGAAACATACAGGCAAAAATGCTGATAAATGAGATGCCGGTAACATTTCTTCTTGACACAGGTGCAACAACAAACGTGATGTCTGAGAGCCTGTACAGAGAAGTCACAGGAGATGAAAGAAAGTCTGACCTGCAAGAGACGAAGAAGAATCTGGTGATGTTCAACGGAACAGAAATGAAGCCTGTGGGGGAGATAGTGCTGCGAGTGAAAAACCCCAAGAACAGAAGGAAATACAAAGTCAACTTCGCGATCACCGAAACGGACTGTAAGCCAGTACTGGGACTGAAAGCTGTACAGCACATGCAATTGTTGACGATCAACGAAGAGAACATAGAATCAGAAAGAGGAGGAAAATGCAAAAGATATGCTCACAAAGTACAACGATGTCTTTGAAGGAGAAGGAAAACTAGAAGGGAAATTACACCTAGAAACAGACCCCAGTATTGCTCCAGTGAAGATGCCTTGCAGAAAATGGCCGATAGCAGTGCAAGAGAAAGTGAAGGACGAGCTGAAGAGGTTGGAAAAACTGGACGTGGTCACTAAAGTAGACACGCCAACGGAGTGGATAAGCAGTTTGGTCGTAACAACAAAGAGCAATGGGAAAGTCAGACTGTGCATCGACCCTAAGCCACTGAACAAAGCCCTCAGGAGAAACGAGTACCCCATGCCAACCATTGATGACGTACTGCCTCTCCTCAAAGATGCAAAATACTTCACACACCTGGACGCAAGAAACGGGTTTTGGCACGTTGAACTGGACGAAGAAACAAATGCCCTATGGAATTTCACCAGTCCCAGAAGAATTCCAGAGGAGGATTGACATCGCTCTGGCAGGATTGCCAGGCGTGGTGGCGGTTCATGATGACATCTTTGTTTTTGGCAGAGGACCAACCGACGAAGCAGGAGCACAAGTTCATGATACCAACCTGAACCGTTTGCTACAACGATGCCGAGAGACTGGAATCAAACTCAACAAGGAGAAGGTTGAGATGAAACGAACAGAGATATCATATTTGGGACATCTTCTCAAGAGAAGGCTTGAAAGCCGACCCAAAGAAATTGGACGCTATCCAACAACTCCCAGTGCCAGAAGAAAAGCAGCTGTGCAGAGACTACTCGGTGTAGTCGGATACCTTTAGAAATTTGCACCAAACCTGTCTGAGGCAGCAGCACCACTCAAAGAACTGGTTAAAAAAAGACGTCCACTTCAGATGGGATGAAGACGTCCACGGAGAAGCCCTGAAGAAAGTGAAGAAGATACTCTCTGAGCCACCGGTACTTCGCTACTTTGACTCTTCAGGAAAGCGTACAACCACCCTTCAGTGTGATGCTTCACAGTTTGGACTTGGAGCTTGTCTCATGCAGGATGGTCAACCGATTCAGTACGCATCATGAGCCTTGACCGAGACAGAAAAAAGCTATGCTCAAATAGAAAAGGAGATGTTGGCAATACTCTTCGGTCTGGAAAGGTTTGAGAGATACGTCTATGGAAGAGACATCCTGCTGGAGACCGACCACAAACCACTAGAGACCATTCACAAGAAGAGCCTGCTCTCAGCACCTAAGAAGATTCAGAGGACGCTACTCAGAACTCAGAAGTTCAGGTACACGGTAGTGTACAAGCATTGATCTGAGATGCACCTGGCTGACACCCTCAAGAGCAGTCTGCGGAAAAGCAGAACAGCAAATCACCCACAAGGAAACCCTTTTCCTTACAGACCTGGAGAAAACAGACTCATTGCAAGAACTGGCCATCAGCCAAGAGAGACTGAACAGTATGCAGCAAGCAATTCAGGAAGATGCAACCATGAAAACCCTGAAAGCTGTCATTCTACAAGGCTGGCCAGAGGAGAAACAACAACTTTCATTACAGTTACAAGAATACTTTCCTTTCAGGGAGGAACTGTCAGTCCACAACGGACTTGTCTTCAAAAGCCACAGAGTAATTGTACCTGAAAGCGAAAGAGCAGACATCCTTGAGAAACTTCATGCAAGCCACTCAGGAATTCAGAGCTGCATAAGAAGAACACGTGAGGTAGTCTACTGGCCCAGGATTAACATGGACATTGAAGATTTTGTCAAAACATGCAGCGCCAGTAACACATACCAACGTGGTCAGCAGAAGGAACCACTTATCAGTACAGTGATCCCTGACCTGCCCTGGCAACACATCGCTTGTGACATCTTTGAACATAATGGCAATGAATACATGGTCACAGTCGATCACTACTCTGATTTCTTTGAGATTGATCGGTTACAAACAAGAGAATCCAAAGAGGTCATCATCTGTCTGAAGAGACACTTGGCAAGACACGGAATACCAGAACGCCTGACAACAGACTGTGGAACTCAATTCACATCAAACCAATTTGGAAAGTTCAGAAAAACATATGGGTTTGAACACGTAACAAGCTCACCACACTACCCTCAGTCCAATGGAAAAGCAGAGAGCGCGGTGAAGGCTGCAAAGACATGCATGAAGAAAGCAGAACACAACAATCAAGATCCCTTCCTCGCTTTACTTGAGCTGAGAAACATCCCAACAGATACTTTAGAACAGTTTGCCTGCTCAGAGACTGTTCGGCAGAAGAACACAAACACAAGTGCCGACGTCAAAGACATTACTCCAACCTACAGTTGTACCAATCAAGAAAGAACTTGAGAAAAGGAAACTGAAGCAAGCGCACTACTACAACAGAAGCGCAGTAGAGCTGACAGAACTGAGTCCGGGACAGATTGTGAAATTCCAACCTCCAGGATCCAAAAAGTGGATCAGCGCCAAAGTAGACCAACAGGTGAACATCCGGTCATACAAGATTCGCACAGAGGACGGACGTCAGTACAGAAGGAATCGTCGTCAGCTACGAGACACAACAGAAACGGAGCTTCAGCAGACAATCAACCCTCAACGACTTGTCCAGAGAAGGATGATTTCTGGAAGACATCAGGAAAGCGACACATCGGGCAAGCAACAGCAAATCTCATTCCATCAAAACAGATACTGGAAGATAACAAGAAAACTGGAACTGGAACAGATGTCAGGACGCCAGCATCGTCTGTCCGTGAGAATTCATCTGATCAGTCACCAGTCATCAAAGTGTCTCAGACAACCAGCATCAAGGAGCCAGATGAAGTTATCAAACAAACAAGGACAGGACAACCTGAACCAGTTAGTTCTCCTTACAGAACAAGATCTGGAAGACAAAGCAAAAGGCCAGATTTCCTGAAATATGAATGAAACTGAAAAATCTACCACAATCAGATAAAGTGAAAGCATTGCGAAATATGGACATGATGATGATGATAGTATAATGATCAGAGATAAAATGAGGTGAATGAATGATTGGGCCCTGTGCGTGAGAGAAATAATGAGTGTTTGATAAGTTAATGTTGTGATAAAGGTAGGAAACGCATTCATTTCTTATGGACTGAAAGATAGGAAAAATGATTAATTGATTTTGTTTCCTTAATTTTAAAGAAAGGGAGATGTGACGTGTGTTGACAGTAAGCAACGTGCGGATAACAGCACGGCATGATATTCGTTTAAATGATAACTGATTGCTGTTCACTGTGAAATGTATATATAGTTAGTTGAGAATCACACAGTGACGAGTAAAGACGAAGAAGCATTGCCCTGTCTTCCGAGTTGGCTGTAGAAAGAACGAAAGACTCCATGACTGACTCCATGAACCTACTTCAGACAGTGGACAACAGAACGGTAACTCCTGGTTAGCACGACTGTATGATCGAAACAATAACATTTGCACGATGTTCAAAATCAGTTTACAGATACCGAGAAGTCACAGTGAGGCAGGTAAAGTAATCCTGATGTTGCAAGCTTATTTCAGTTCAAGAAAGATGAAAACATGGTCATTCATAGGATCCAAAAACTCCAATAATGATCATGTTCCATCTACCATCAGACTGAAACTGTAGACAGAACTTTCTTCGCAGTGTTTACATTCACTGTGATATTAAACAGTTCAAGTAACCATTGATTGCTATTTTTTCAATCAAAATGAAACCCAGAATGATGTGAACCACAAGCTAAACACAGTGATGGAAGATATGGATAGAGATTAGACAATTGCTGATTAGTCAGCTGACCACTCTGAGAATTTTGAGGTAGCTTTTCCTTCAAAGCCCTCATAATGTTAATGTTATCATGACGGAGACAGCGAGTGCTGGCATACTCCCAGCTGATGTATACTTGCACTAGGTACACACCCGTTGCCATCGTGCAGTTAAAGCAATAATGAAGGCTTCCCAAAAGCTAGCTTTAAGAATTCAGATGAGAACGCTCCATGCCACTATCCTGACTCTGGGCAAATCCAGATTGGCATGACACAATGTATAGTGATCATCTACATATGTTGATGAGGATTTATTGATCTGAACATACTGGTATACAGGAACATGACTATGCTGACAAACTATTGAAAAATCTATTGCTAGTACATAATCCACCATATCTGTACTCGTAGATAATCTACTATAATCTGTACTACTAGACAAGCCATATTAATCTGTGCCTTGTGTCAAAAAGTACGAATCATCAGGAACTTAAATCGTACCTTAGTTTACAAGCCCACAGTCATCAGACCATTGGTCACCTTCAAAAGGAGACATCATGAGAGGAACAGTCATAGATCCACCTTGAAACACACAACACTAGTTGTTGTCAGTCCAACACACATCAGAACTGCCTCAGAGGTGACACAGTGCTATCTGCTATAACATGGACCAACAAGGTTTGGGGCTGTTCTTGAGAACTTAGAACCAGAGGACAGGACTGGCAGAGAGATTAAGAGTGAAACAGAGAAGTGAAGATGATGAGTGAATGGGGATGAGGGATGTGTTAGGGAGGTGTACACGGGTAAGTGATGGTGAAATCACAAGAATGGTAGATTGGTGAGGAGGGGGGAAGCAAGAGGAGGCTGTGAGGCACATTGAGGTAAGTTTGAGAGGGACAGAGGACAAGGTGGTGAACAGTTCTGTGATTGTAGCTGTTGGTGTTTGGAAATTGTTCTGAAATGAAAGATTTGTGATTTGAAAGCTGGGAGCTACGCATATTTTATCAGAAATCTTGAGGACATCTTTACATGAAAGGTAGGGGGAGTATCAAGGGAAGCCTACCTGAACACATTCTGACGAAAAATTACAAATTTTACTGGACAGCGATTTTAAACTGTCAAAGCTATACAAGCATTGCGTCATTCCATCATCATAGTCATATGCACGACTGTTAGTGTGGCACACCGATTGTGTTCAGCGACATCTTAAAGTCTTACTCAATGTGTCATATTTACGACTGTTAATGTGGCACACCAATTGTGTTCAATGACATCTTAAAGTCTTACTGTGTCATATTAACAGCTGTTAGTGTGGTAAGTCAATGGTGTTCAATGACATCTTAAAGTTTACTGTGTCATATTTATAACTGTTGGAGTGGTAAGTCAATGGTGTTCAATGACATCTTAAAGTTTTACTGTGTCATATTTATAACTGTTGGAGTGGTAAGTCAATGGTGTTCAATGACATCTTAAAGTCTTACTGTGTCATATTTATAACTGTTGGAGTGGTAAGTCAATGGTGTTCAATGACATCTTAAAGTTTTACTGTGTCATATTTATAACTGTTGGAGTGGTAAGTCAATGGTGTTCAATGACATCTTAAAGTTTTACTGTGTCATATTTATAACTGTTGGAGTGGTAAGTCAATGGTGTTCAATGACATCTTAAAGTTTTACTGTGTCATATTTATAACTGTTGGAGTGGTAAGTCAATGGTGTTCAATGACATCTTAAAGTCTTACTGTGTCATATTTATAACTGTTGGAGTGGTAAGTCAATGGTGTTCAATGACATCTTAAAGTTTTACTGTGTCATATTTATAACTGTTGGAGTGGTAAGCCAATGGTGTTCAATGACATCTTAAGGGTTTACTGTGTCATATGTATAACTGTTGGACTGGTAAGCCAGTTGTGTTCAGTGACATGTTAACCCTCTTATTCCAGCAAACCGCTGCAGGGTTGGTGAAACTGATGCTGCGATTCCTGCCAACTGCTTGAGCAGTTAAGAGATAGGACTTCCTTTCTTCTGACCAACTGCTACAGAGGTTGAAGAGCTGTGTAAACTAATTGACCCTGACACCTAGTTAATTGCCTTAGTAATGGGATATGACAGGTGTTTTGATAAGAAATGATTTAATAGTATCCAAAGTGTGGGAGAGTCAGTGACACTGATAATCTTATGTACCTTTACTGGGAGTTGAGTTTACCCTGTACACTTGGTCAAGATGGAGGGAGAAGGATCGGTGACCAGTTTTTGCGATAATGAGATTTGCAAAAATTACCAGATGACTTTGATCTTATGGACTTACAGGACAGCAGAGGGCACAGCTTGTGGATGTACTGACAGTCCTTACAAAGTGTCTAAAATCACAATGATGTGTGAAAAGTGCAGTGTGTATTCATTTTGCAACGATCGCAAAGACTGTTTCAAAGCTTGCAACACGCATATGACATGTGTGACATGTGACACATTCTTTTGTGACATTTCACACAGACATGCGTGTGCTACACTTTGTAAACATAGTGCAACAATGCATAGGGATCTGTAGTGACTGGGTGTTGTGACTGTTCATAAATGTAATATCTACAAAAGGACAGTGGTACCTTATTGTACAACACAGAACTTACATTTTGAGACATTAGAACAGTGACAATCGTCAAGGTGTAAGAAGTCATTCTGAATTGGATTTAGCAGTGGACACAAAGTTGTAAGTTTGAAACATTTGTGTTGTACTGTTTGTTTGTTGTTGTGTCATGACATAATTGACTATCAATTAACAATTAGAGAAAAAATGATGTGTCACCAATATAGTTACTTGTGTCACCAAACATACAGCAGGACATCCAAACGCCATCAGACTTTGCCATGCCACTGCTGCACCCAGTGATATAGGGTTTAGTATACCTGTTCTACACTGTTTCAATCTCTGTCAATGACAAAACACCTACCTCACATTTCTAAGCGAATTCCTCCAGAAACTCAGGAATGAAAGGAACTGTTGTTCCTAAGAAACATAGGAATGAATAGAGAAGGTTGTCATAGATAGGCAGGACTGAAAGGGTTGAAATCTTACAATGTCATATGACACATGAACACAATGTGGGACTTTATGTGCGACTAATGGAGTGGTAAGACAATTGTGTTCAGCGACATCTTAAAGTCTTACTGTGTCATATTTACGACTGTTGGTGTGGTAAACAAAGAGTGTTCAGTGACATCTTAAAGTCTTACTCAATGTGTCATACTTACGAATGTTGGTGTGGTAAGCCAACTTTGTTCATTGACATCTTAAAGTCTTACTGTGTCATATTTACGACTGTTGGTGTGGTAAACAAAGAGTGTTCAGTGACATCTTAAAGTCTTACTCAATGTGTCATACTTACGAATGTTGGTGTGGTAAGCCAACTTTGTTCAGTGACATCTTAAAGTCTTACTCAATGTGTCATACTTACGAATGTTGGTGTGGTGATCCAACTTTGTTCAGTGACATCTTAAAGTCTTACTGTATCATATTAACGACGACTGTTGGTGTGGTAAGCCAACTGTGATGTTACCCAATGTGTCATTTGCTTCTTGTTTCAATACAATTCTGTAAATAAGGCAGGTATCGCGTCCTCATATGTTTGCATATACAAAATTATGTGGCCAAATCAGTCTGCGTTATCACTGTTGCAATAGTTAAAGCACTCAGGCACCCTGAAGAAGACGCATATTTCTGGTCACACAAAAACTGCACTGCTGTAATTTGCATTACATCTTGTACACAAAGCGTTTACTCAACAGATTTCACTTGTACATAAGTACAATATGCATAAATTATGTGATGCAGCAGGGGTAAAATGCATTCTGCTTAGTCCTCAATTTATGGCCAATGGACGTTATTTCCGTTTAAATAGTTGATGTTCAGTAAATAGGATATGGGAAACAGGTTACTTAAGTCAAACCAATTATGTTTTTAAAGAAACAATGCAAAGATAAAAACTGTTTATACATACCTGATAATGTCAGAGTTACCTCCCTGAAACGATTAAGCACAAAGTAAACCAGCAATTTATCATGAACTACAGACTGACAGAAAAATTGATAAATATTTATTCTGCAAATCATTGGAAACCACAGTTTTTGGTAATTAAGTGAATTCATTAAGTTTTTGTGTGACCTCAGGTGTGTGTACGTGTGTATGAATGTACGTCTGTGTGTGTGTTTGTGTGTGTGTTTGTGAGCATGTATTTTTGTGTATGTGTAAGTGTGTGTCTGTATGTGTGTGCACGCAAGCGTGCGTGTGACGTGTGTGCGTATTTATACTTATGTTTGTATGTATTTTATTTAAATTTGTGTGTGTATGTGTGTGTTTGCGTGTGTTTTGTGTTTGCATATGTGCACAAATTTACGTGCACATCGCATGCGCGCGAGCACACACACATTCACATGCACACACACACGTGCACACACGCGCGTGCGCGTGCATACGCACGTATGCACGCACACACACGCACACACATACACACACGCACGCACGCACACACACATATCACACACACACGCACATTCACACACACACACACACACGCACACACACACACACACACACACACACACACACACACACACACACAAACACACACGCACTCACACGCACACACTCACACACACACATCACACACACACGCATACACACGCACGCACACACACATTCATCCGTCTAATATCACTCATAGTGAACAGACGTTAAATTAAAGAACGAACGAACATTCACGCACACATACACACACTCTCGCGCGCACACGCATGCACGCACGCACACATACGCACACACACAACACGCACGCGCACACACACACGCAAACACACAACACACATTGCACGCACACAAACACGTCACACACACCACCACACACACACACACACACACACACACACACACACACACACACACACACACAGAAAGAGAAAAAGAGGGAGAATGAGAGAGAGAGACAGACAGACAGAGAGAGAGGGAGAGGAAGGAAATAAAACACTGTTTTTACGAATGAAAACGCTGTGGAAACCACGTAAGACATCCTAGAATACAGTGTTATACATTGTAACATCCCAAGTCTGTTTCCCTATCCGTCTGTATATCTGTCATTTTTTTGGTTTTATTTCTAGTTTAGTTCTGGTACAGGTGAAGTGAACCATGTTATGCTTTGTGAACATTTGAAGTATGTTGTGAAACAAAACTAAAAATATACATTAAAAGCAAATACTGATCATTGTTTTCTGAAATGGTGTTACAGAGCTGACACTCAGGAAGAGACAGTCATTATTCACATCTGAAATAGTGTTATAGAGATGATGGAGAAATGTCGTCAAGTTGTTTCTAAATTCAGAAGTTTGTGTTGTTTTATGTGGGACACATCCTTTAACGACAAAGATAACAACATGCAAAGATAACATTCATGGTGAATTGTTGACATTCCAGCAATGTTAGAGTAATACATCCTACATTTTTACCTGTGTGAGTGTATGTATGTGTGTGTATAGCGCACTGCATCAAGGTGTGCAGCGTGCAGCTAGCTTAACATCTGGAAGTGTGATAATTATCGCCAACGTGTTAAACTGAGTGAACTAATGTTTGCTAAATGGTATGAATTATAAGCCACCAATCTTCTTAAGAACAAACACCACAGTACGGTCATTCTGACCAGTCGGACAGAAAACCTGCCAACACAGAAATATACATTCATAACGGAACACCCCACACTCAAGTCACGATTAAAACCATGATGTAAATATGAATTAAACAGAAAATATAATCAATAGCAGAGCACAGTGTGTGTGAAGTTAGTCACCTGGATGCAGGATACTTGTGAGAGTGTTTGCAATCAATAAAACGGAGACACGACTGTACATGTACAGCGTCACGTCACTGGCTGCCTGACAATAAATCAAGTCAGTTGTCAGTGAACAAAACATTCTTGTTGCTGTTTGTGCTATAACTGAGGAATGGGTGAGATGGACAAGGAAATAGTTTACACATTACATACACTGACAAGAAAAACACACTGCAATACAAACTCGCCACATATGGAGATACTGTATATACAACATGTAGAGATGCCTTGGAGTAAAGCAGCCCAAAGTGAAAATGCAACCTCAAAAATCCAGATGTTAGCATCAGGTGGCGGATATTCACAGAAGAAAAATCTGAAAAAGAAAATGAAAGCTGCTTCAGAATATTCACAGTGGACAAGGAAGTTCTGGAACATCTCAGGAAGACATGTTTCCTTCCTCAGTGGGAGGCATCACTTGAAATCCAAGGTCTGGTTCAGCCAGCAATGCCAGAAGTCTGGAACATATATCAGGAAAACATATTCCCATCCTCACTGCGAGGCACTACATAAAATGTTTGGTCTGGTTTAGCCTGCAACGCCAAAGAAAATGTTTGACTACAAGCTACCAACATTACATAAAATAAAGGAAATGACGGAGAAAGCCAGAGCCAGATCATTATCAGAGGAAGCCCATATCTACAAGACCAAAGAGAAAGCCAGAGTCAAAGCATTGTCTGGGGAATCTTATATCTACAGGACTGAAACGTATGTCAATCACACCAGCAACTAGATGAAATCTGACTTTCAAGTCAAAGTCCTGGTCATAAAGGTTGGAGCAATGGGGATGGTAGGCACATCAACCTATGACCACAGAAAACAGGAGAAAGGAGAGAACCAGAGCAGGTTTTCCCTTCAGCCCCTTGGCTGTTGGTTTAGAATGTTTTTCTTCCTATTCCAAGGTCAGACTGGATTCGTTGCACTAGGCACAACCCTTTACATCACCCATACCTCTTCATCATATATTTGTCCATTAAGCAGATCATATGCTTACATTTTCTTTTATTTTTATTTTTATATGGGGATGTATGTGTATGCATGTGTGTAGATATATACGCAGATACATATATATGCATATGTATTCATGCACATATATGTACGTATGGATATGTGTGTGTATGTATGTATGAATTTGTATGTATATTTATGCATTGTTTAATAGTGAGATACTTTACATTCCAATAGCTACTCTTAGCTTGTGCATCATAGTTTTTATAATCCAAAACAAGTGTGACTGCCCGCGTTCAAGCAAACAGGAACCAGAAAAAAAACACGAAAAGAGAATAAGAATGCGTATTTAATACAAGACAAGACAGGCGCATATTTTCGGCAAACTGGCCTTTGGCAAGCGTAAGATCACAAACAAACACATACCAGATACAAAAATTAGGAGAAAAAGACTGAAACTTCCCTGCTGCTCCTTCCAGTGTGATCTTACGAAAATTTGCGCCTGTCTTGTCTTGTTGTATTAAATGCGCGTTCTTATTCTTTTTTTTCGTGTTTCTTTTTTTTTTTTTTCAATTTTTCATCGTTTTCATAGTTTTAGCCACTTTGGAGATACTGTATATACAACATGTAGAGACGCCTTGGAGTAAAACAGCCCAAAGTGAAAACGCAGCCTCAAAAATCCAGATGTTAGCATCAGGTGACGGATATTCACAGAAGAAAAATCTGAAAAAGAAAAAATGAAAGCTGCTTCAGAATACTCACAGTGGACAAGGAAGGTCTGGAACATCTCAGGAAGACATGTTTCCTTCTTCAGGGGAGGCATCACTTGAAATCCAAGGTCTGGTCCAGCCAGCAATGCCAGAAGTCTGGAACATATATCAGGAAAACATATTCCCATCCTCACTGCGAGGCACTACATAAAATGTTTAGTCTGGTTTAGCCTGCAACACCAAAGAAAATGTTTGACTACAAGCTACCAACATTACATAAAATAAAGGAAATGACGGAGAAAGCTAGAGCCAGATCATTATCTGGGAAAGCCCATATCTACAAGACTGAAGAGAAAGCCAGAGTCAAAGCATTGTCTGGGGAATCTTATATCTACAAGACTGGAACGTATGTCAATCACACCAGCAACTAGATGAAATCTGGCTTTCAAGTCAATCTCCTGGTCATAAAAGTTGGAGCAATGGGGATGGTAGGCACATCAACCTATGACCACAGAAAACAGGAGAAAGGGGAGAACTAGAGCTCTAAAAGTAATAATAATAATAATATATTTTATTTATATAGCGCAAAATCTTGACAAAATCAAATCTAAGCGCTGAGCGTATACATGCATACATACCTACATACATATGAGCGTATACATGCATACATACATGCTTACATACTTACATACATAAATCTAAGCTGAGCGTATACATGCATACATACATACATAAATCTAAGCGTATACATACATACATACATACATACGTACGCACATGCATACATAATAATTACAATATTTATATAGCGCAAATCTCGACAAAATCAAATCCAAGCGCCGAAAAGACACACACGCACACACGCACGCACGCACGCACACCACACACACACACACACACACACACACACACACACACACACACACACACACACACACACACACACAACACACATGCATGGCCACAAATGGGGAGAAAAGAATAAAAGCAATAAAAGCAAGAATAAAACCAATGGAAAACCACAGAGAGCACATCATATACAATTATATATTAAAACAAAGTGATTCCCCTCCGAGCGGAGACAGGCTGCAGAGGGGGGTTGAGTGAGGTTAGGATTTTATGCAGAGGAGAAAAGGTGAGTTTTGAGAGCGGACTTGAGGGAGGCAAAAGTAGGTTGCTGACGGACTGAGAGAGGAAGTTTGTTCCAGGAGAGTGGACCAGAAACAGAGAAGGCTCGTGGACCATAGGTATTGAGCTTAGTGCGTGGAAAGCGAAAAGTCAGAGGATCGGAGGCAGAGCGGAGGGTACGTGAGGGAACATAGATCTCAAGTAGGCTTGACAGGTAATCGGGGGCTGCGTTATTGAGGCTTTTGTAGCACATGGTGTCTAGTTTGTACTGTATGCGCTTTGATACAGGGAGCCAGTGAAGTTGTGCCAGGAGAGGAGATATGTGGTCAGCTTTTTTCTTTTTGAGTACAAGGCGTACAGCATTGTTTTGAATGCGCTGTAGGATGTGAATGGTGGAGGCAGGAAGACCAGACAGGAGTGAATTGCAATAGTCAATGCGAGACATTATGAAGGAGAGAACGAGTTTTGCAGTTGTTTCGACAGAGAGATACTTCCTGATCAGGCTTATACGATGGAGATGATAGTAGCAAGATCTGGCAGTTTGAGAAACAAAGTTGTTCATGGACAGGGTAGAGTCAATGCAGACACCAAGGTTTTTAGCTGAATCAGAAATTGGGACTGATGTGTTACATAATGGGAGAGAAAGAGGAGGCAGCTGGGAAAGTTTCTGACGGGTGCCAATGAGGATAGCTTCTGTCTTGTCGTCATTAAGCTGAAGTCAGGAATTGAACCCATGCGTCCAAGGTGGTGGGACGTCTCCAGGCCAAGTCAACCTTGTGATGGATATCTTCACAACTTGGCTTTCAGACACGGTCACCATATTGGAGAATCTTGAGCCTTACGAAGTTCACTATTGTTCCTCCTCAACCAGAAGTTTGTTCCAGGAGAGTTCTAGAGAACTAGAGCTCTAAAGGTAATGGTATAGGCAGCTGAAAGGAGAGAACCAGAGCTCTAAAGGTAATGGTGTAGGCAGCTGAAAGGAGAAAACCAGAGCTCTAAAGGTAATGGTGTAGGCAGCTGAAAGGAGAAAACCAGAGCCCTAAAGATAATGGCGTAGGCAGCTGAAAGAAGAGAACCAGAACTCTAAAGTTAATAGCATCGGCAGCTGAAAGAAGAGAACCAGAGCTCTAAAGGTAATGGCGTGAGCAGCTGAATGGAGAGAACTAGAGCTCTAAAGGTAATGGCGTAGGCAGCTAAAAGGAGTTTCAGCTGGATCTGGTTGAAGAGGAACAATAGTGAACTTCGTGAGGCTCAAGATTCCCCAATATGGTGCCTGCATCTGAAAGCCAAGTCGTTAAGACATCTGTCACAATGGTGACTTGGCCTGGAGACGCCTTACCATCTTGGACGTGCGAGTTCGATTCCTGATGTAGGACAACATTTTATATATAAAAAAGAGGACAGCAGACAGTTATCCAGAAGTGTGAACTGGATGTGACCTGGTCTACTTACAGTGTAAGGAGGTTAGGGCCAAAACACTTGACTGACTGGGTTTCTCCTCTGAACAACTTCTGTCCAGCTCTTCCCACAGTTTTTGCCACTGTGGAAGCTGATAATCCACTGTCATATGTGCTAGTAGATAATTCATTATAATCTGTGCCTTAAGTTAAAAGATACGAATCATGAGGAACTGAAATCCTACCTTCTTTCCCAAAGCCAGAGTCATCAGACCATTGGTCACCTTCAAACACAGACATCGTGAGAGGAACAGACATAGATCCACCTTGGAAACACAGAACACGAATTGTTGTCAGTCCAACACACATCAGAATTGTCTCACAGGTGACACAGTGCAATGCTATAACACTGATCAGCAAGGTTTGGGGATTTTGCTGAGAACTTGGAACCTGATGGAAAGGAATGACGCAGAACTGTGTGTGTGTGAGCGCGCGCGCGCGCGTGTGTGTGTGTGTGTTTCTGTGTGTCTGTGTGTTTGTGTTTTGTGTGTGTGTGTGTTTGTGTTTTGTGTGTGTGTGTGTGTGTGTGTGTGTGTGTGTGTGTTGTGTGTGTGTGTGTGTGTGTGTGTGTGTGTGTGTGTGTGTGTGTGTGTGTGTGTGTGTGTGTGTGTGTGTGTGTGTGTGTGTGTAGCCCATTGCATCACAGTGAGAAACACACATCTCACAGAACTGCTGGATGTATGATGATGATTGCCAACATGTTAAACTAAAGGAACTGTTGTTTAGTAAATACTGTGAATTATAAGCCACCAATCTTCTTAAGAAGACACACCATAGTACAGTCATTCTGACCAGTAGGAGGACAGAAAACATGCCCACACTGAAATATAAATTCATAGTGGAACAAAATCATTCATAAGGAAGATTAGGGAAAGACAGGCAACATTTATAGGCCATTTTATGAGGAAAGGAAATTAGAGCACCTGGTCACAACAGGAAAGCTTGAGGGAAAGAGAGCACCAGGTAGACCCAGGGAGAAAATATCTGACGGACTTGCTGGGTGGCTGAGGACAGAGAGGGTGGAAGACGTGCTTGCAGCAACAAGGGGTAGATAGATATGTAGGGCCATGATCGCCAAAGCCATGCGGCAGGGCACATGATAATGAATGGAACACAGTAAAGATGAACTGGATGGAAAGTGAAATCAATTGCAGAGCACATTGTGTGTGAGGTTAGTCACCTGTATGCAGGATACTTGTGAGAGTGTGTGCAATCAATAAAACAGAGACACGACTGCACAGCGTCACGTCACTGGCTGCCTGACAATACATCAAGTCAGTTGTCAGTGAACAAAACATTCTTGTTCTGATTCGTGCTATAAATGAGAAATGGATGAGACTGGACAAGGAAATAGTTTACATATCAAATACACTGACAAGAAGAACACACTGCAATACAAACTCGCCACATGTGGAGATACTATATATACAACATGTAGAAATGCCTTGGAGTAAAACAGCCCAACGTGAAAACGCAGCCTAAAAAATCCAGATGTTAGCATCAGGTGGCGGATATTCAGAGGAAAACAATCTGAAAAAGAAATTGAAAGCTGCTTCAGAATACTCACAGTGGACAAAGCAGTCCTGGAACATCTCAGGAAAACACATTCCCATTCTCAGTGCGAGGCACCACTTGAAATCCAAGGTCTGGTTCAGCCAGCAATGCTAGAAGTGTGGAAGATATATCAGGAAAACGTATTCCCATTTTTACTGCGAGGCACTACTTGAAATCTATGGTCTCGTTCAGCCTGCAACGCCAGAACAAATGTTTGATGAAAACCAGAGCCAAATCACCATCTAAGGAAGCCTCTATCTACAAGACCGAAACATATAAAAGTCACATCAGCAACTAGATGAAATCTGGCTTTAAAAGAAGAGTCCTGGTCATAGAGATTGGAGCAAAGAGGATGGTAGGCACACAACCCTATGACCTCATGAAAAAGCTCTCAATTTCTCAGAAAGGAAGAACAAAGCTCTAAGGTAGGCAAGGCAGCTGAAAGGAGAGACAGAGCCTAAAGTAATGTGTTGGCAGCTGAAAGGAAGAACAGAGCTTAAGTAATGGCATAGGCAGCTGAAAGGAGAGAACCAGAACTCTAAAGGTAATGGTGTAGGCAGCTGAAAAGGCCAGAACCAGAGCTCTAAAGGTAATGGTGTAGACAGCTGAAAGGAGAGAACCAGAGCTTAACGTATGGTGTAGGCAGCTGAAAAGAGAACCAGAGCTCTAAAGGTAATGGTGTAGGCAGCTGAAAGGATGAGAACCAGAGCTCTAAAGGTAATGGTGTAGGCACTGAAGGAGAGAACAGAGCTTAAGGTAATGGTGTAGGAGTGAAGAGAGAACCAGAGTTCTAAAGGTAATGGTGTAGGCAGCTGAAAGAAGAGAACCAGAGTTCTAAAGGTAATGGTGTAGGCAGCTGAAAGGAAGAGAACCAGAGCTCTAAAGGTAATGGTGTAGGCAGCTGAAAGAACAGAAACCAAGAGCTGTAAAGGTAATGGTGTAGGCAGCTGAAAGAACAGAACCAGAGCTGTAAAGGCTAATGGTGTAGGCAGCTGAAAGAACAGAACCAGAGCTGTAAAGATAATGGTGTAGGCAGCTGAAAGAACAGAACCAGAGTTCTAAAGGTAATGGTGTAGGCAGCTGAAAGGAGAGAACCAGAGCTCTAAAGGTAATGGCGTAGGCAGCTGAAAGGAGAGAACCAGAGCTCTAAAGGTAATGGTGTAGGCAGCTGAAAGGAGAGAACCAGAGTTCTAAAGGTAATGGTGTAGGCAGCTGACAGGAGAGAACCAGAGCTCTAAAGGTAATGGTGTAGGCAGCTGAAAGGAAGAGAACCAGAGTTCTAAAGGTAATGGCGTAGGCAGCTGAAAGGAGAGAACCAGAGCTCTAAAGGTAATGGTGTAGGCAGCTGAAAGGAGAGAACCAGAGTTCTAAAGGTAATGGTGTAGGCAGCTGAAAGAACAGAACCAGAGCTGTAAAGGTAATGGTGTAGGCAGCTGAAAGAACAGAACCAGAGCTCTAAAGGTAATGGTGTAGGCAGCTGAAAGAACAGAACCAGAGTTCTAAAGGTAATGGTGTAGGCAGCTGAAAGAACAGAACCAGAGTTCTAAAGGTAATGGTGTAGGCAGCTGAAAGGAGAGAACCAGAGCTGTAAAGGTAATGGAGTAGGCAGCTGAAAGGAGAGAACCAGAGCTCTAAAGGTAATGGTGTAGGCAGCTGAAAGGAGAGAACCAGAGTTCTAAAGGTAATGGTGTAGGCAGCTGAAAGAACAGAACCAGAGCTCTAAAGATAATGGTGTAGGCAGCTGAAAGAACAGAACCAGAGCTCTAAAGATAATGGTGTAGGCAGCTGAAAGAACAGAACCAGAGCTCTAAAGGTAATGGTGCAGGCAGCTGAAAGGAGTTTCAGCAGGATCTGGTTGAAGAGGAACAATAGTGAACTTCGTAAGGCTCAAGATTCCCCAATATGGTGACCGCGTCTGAAAGCCAAGTTGTGAAGACATCCATCACAAGGTTGACTTAGCCTGGAGATTTCTCACCACCTTGGACGTGTGGGTTCAATTCTTATGTAAGTAAAAATAATTTTAAAAATGAGACAGTAGAGGGTTACCCAAAGTGTAAACTGGCTGTGACTGGTCTCCTTTGAGTGCAGGGAGGTTAGGATCAAACACTTGACTGACCGGGATTCTCCTCTGAAGAACTTCTGCTGTCCAGCTCTTCCCACAGTTTCTTGCTACTGTGGACGCAGATGATCCACTGTAATCTGTGCTAGTAGATAATCCACTGTAATCTGTGCTAGTAGATAATCCACTGTAATCTGTGCTAGTAGATAATCCACTGTAATCTGTGCTAGTAGATAATCCACTGTAATCTGTGCCAGTAGATAATCCACTGTAATCTGTGCTAGTAGATAATCCACTGTAATCTGTGCCAGTAGATAATCCACTGTAATCTGTGCTAGTAGATAATCCACTATAATCTGTGCTAGTAGATAATCCACTGTAATCTGTGCTAGTAGATAATCCACTGCAATCTGTGCTAGTAGATAATCCACTGTAATCTATGCTAGTAGATAATCCACTATAATCTGTGCTAGTAGATAATCCACTGTAATCTGTGCCAGTAGATAATCCACTGTAATCTGTGCTAGTAGATAATCCACTATAATCTGTGCTAGTAGATAATCCACTATAATCTGTGCTAGTAGATAATCCACTGCAATCTGTGCTAGTAGATAATCCACTATAATATGTGCTAGTAGATAATCCACTGTAATCTGTGCCAGTAGATAATCCACTGTAATCTGTGCCAGTAGATAATCCACTATAATCTGTGCTCGTAGATAATCCACTGTAATCTGTGCTAGTAGATAATCCACTATAATCTGTGCCAGTAGATAATCCACTGTAATCTATGCTAGTAGATAATCCACTATAATCTGTGCCAGTAGATAATCCACTGTAATCTGTGCTAGTAGATAATCCACTGCAATCTGTGCTAGTAGATAATCCACTATAATCTGTGCTTTAAGCTAAATGGTACGAATCATGAGGAACTGAATCCTACCTTCTTTCACAAACCCAGAGTCATCAATAATTAATAATAATAATTTAATAATTACAATATTTATATAGCGCAAAATCTTGATAAAATCAATCTAAACGCTGAACACACACACACGCACGCACGCACACACACGCACGCACGCACGCACACACACGCACCCACGCACACACACACACACACACACACGGCTACAAATGGGGAGAAAGAATAAAAACAATGGAAAATTATAGAGAGCATATTATATACAATTATATATTGCAATGGTCGCGTTCAAAGAGAGACGTCGTGAGAGGAACAGCCTAATACCCACCTTGGAAACACAGAACACAAGTTGTCAGTCCAACACACATCAGAATTGTCTCACAGATGACACAGTGCAATGCTATAACACTGATCAGCAAGGTTTGGGGCTTTTACTGAGAACTTGGAACCTGGTGGAGAGGAAAGACAGAGAACTTTGTGTGTGTGTGTGTGTGTGTGTGTGTGTGCGCGCGCGCGCGTGTGTGTGTGGAGTGCGTGCGCGCGTGTGTGTGTGTGTGTGCAAGCATGTGTATGTGTGTGTATGTGTGTCTGTGTGCGTGTGTGCGTGTGTTTGTGTGTGTGTGTGCGCGCGCGCGTATGTGTGTGTGAGCGCGCACGCGTACATACAGGTGTGTGCGTTTGTTTGCACGTGCATTTATATGTGTATGTGCATGTGTATAAATGAAACGGACACACACGCACACATGCACACACACACACACACACACACACACACCGCACACACGCACGCACACCGCACGCACGCACGCACACACTCACACACACGCACACACACATGTGAATAGAGTGTAGGAAGTCAAGATCAAAACCAACACTCTGTCTGACATGTTGGCATTATCAGTGTTTAGCTTCACACGTTACAACATTAATATAAAGAAGACTGAACACGTAGCCATAATTAGTATGACTTTACTTTGGAACTGGAGACCAAATCCATGGCAAAACTGTTTGACGCCATGTTTTAAAGCCAAACTGATAAGCCATGACACCAGTCTCCATGTTCTTGACAACATACAAGCAGCTACAATCACGTATATCGAAACGATACAAATATACCAAAACATCAACCAAATGCTTCTTATTGTTGATACAAAACACTGCATTTGGAGTTAGTCTATGATACAGGACAAATGTTCTTCAATAATAAACATCATTTTATGCAGCATGGTAAATTCACCATTCATTTTTTCTGTCAGAAATATTGGTTGAAGTATTTATCAAGTAATGTCAGTAAGAAAAGTAATTTGTACTTAAGGCGATCACAAACACACACACACAAACACATGGTTACGCATGAGCACACAGACAGACAGACAGACAGACACACACACACTCACACACACACACACACACACACACACACACACACACACACACACACACACACACACACACACACACACACAAACACACATGTACACACACTGGTGAACAATGTTTAATAAATATCATTCTATTTTTTTTCTGTAAACACGCGTTCTGATAGTACTTTTGTGTTTTTCTGGTTTGTGTTTGCCTGAACGCTGGCAGTCACTGTGATTCAGATTACTGTTGTTACAAAACAAAACACTGGGAAAACCACGCAAGACGCCATGAATTGTAGGATTATGTATTTTAACAGTCCGAGTCTGTTTCCTTACCTGTCATTACGTCTGTCACTGTTCATATCTTATTTTCATGTTTAGAAAAAAGATGAACTGACACATGTTACGTTTTTGGAGACTTTAAGGCATGTTCAAAAAAGACAAGAAGAGACAACAATAATTTTTGTTTGCTGAAACGGTGTAACAAAGATAAAACCCCCAAAATAGGGTGTTGTCAAGTTGTATCTAAAACTAAAAAGCTGTTTCATAACTTACTTGCGACGCAACGTTTACCTGTAGAAAGAACAGCGTGCAAAGATAACATTATAGCGGCAAATTGTTGGAAGGTTTAGTGATAGTAGAATAATTCAGCCTACGGTTTTACATGTGTGAGTGCATGAGTGAGTGTGTATGAGTCATTGTGCGTATAGCGCACTGCATCATGATAAGAAGCATGCATCTCACTTAACTGCTGAAAATATGTTGAATATCGCCAGTACGTTAAAGAGAACTGATGTTAAGTAAGCAGCTCAAACAGAAACCACTTGTTTTCTGAAGAAGAAACACAACAGTACAGTCATTCTGATCTGTAGTGGAATAGAAAACCGCCAGACATAGAAAAATAAATACATGGTGGAAAGCTCCACATACACGTCAGGATTAAAAACGAAATGTTAACATGAACTAGTAGTAAAATAAAATCAGTTGAAGAGCGCTCAGTATGTGAGGTTAGTGACTGGGATGTAAGGTACTTGTGAGAATGTTTGTAATCAGTATGAAAGGAACACAATTGCACAGCATCATATCATTGACTACCGGACAATAAATCAAGCAACTTGTCAGTGATGAAAATATTCTTGTTGCTGCTCGCACTGTACCTCGACTGCACCTTGACATAAATCATTTGTGTAATCCCCTGTCACTGTAAATACTATCTTTGTACGTCTGTTAGTCATTGTAACCAACATGTTATGACATAAATCATGGATGTTCACTGTACTATTTAAAACATTTTCTCTTGATTTATGGCATGATTCCAGCTTGAAGAAAAGTTTTCTTTTTTTCAGAGAAAGAGAGGGGATTGGGAGGGGATAATGGGTATAGGATATGTTTTCTTAGAAAATTATATTCATTTGTGATTGAGAAAATATATACGTGCGTGTGAGTGTGTGTGTGTGTGTGTGTGTGCATACTATCGTGCGTGCGTGTGTGTGTGTGTGTGTGTGTGTATAAACCATGCTTTTATAAATAATGTCAGAGAGCTTCTATCAGTAGATAGTGATACTCCTAGTGAGAAAAGATTAATAGAATTCAGCAGCGTATTTGTTTAACGCACATAATCTGGGCTGGTATGCGCATTGCTTCTGAGAGCCTCAATACTCCACAGAGAGCGAGCTAGGCCTATCTTCAGCACTGAAGAAAATCAATGACTACTACCTCTTCTTACATGCTTTATCTGTTTGCTGCCTGACGATTTCAAGATGAGATGTGCGCCACGTTCTCTTTGTGTGTACATCGACTCGTTGGAAATGAAAAGCAAGACAGTAATATGAAAGCTAGATAGATTCTGTATCGAATTATGATGAGTAGACTCACCAAAATTTGACAGTGTTAAGTTACTTGAAGAGTTAACTTGGAGCATACTATATGAAGGCACTGACGAGAATGTAGGTTTTGCCATAACTGGTAAAATACGTCGTAAGTTGTAGGCCAAACAACAACAAGAACAACAAGAAATGAAAATTGATTGTTACGCTTTTCACATTTTACAATGTGTTAGAGCTATGTTTGACAAGGTATCAATATCCTGAAGCCAGTATTCTGAGTGTGCACTCCCCAACCTTTCTGCCCAAGGCCACATTCTCTGAAAAGTATTGAATTGCTACAGACCCAGCCTTAGGCAAGGTGATCATTTCAGAGAAGAACTGAATGGGGGGAGATCAGCACATTCTTCTGTGCAGAACTTGCACACGCTCACAATACAACCTACCCAGCACAGCACTGCACAGCACAGCACAGCTGTAGCACAGCTAGGTCATTTGATATAATTTAGCTCTGGTCATACCAGTCAGTGACTTCACAAGTATGTTGCAAGAGCATTGATTCGTCAAAGTGAGATAATCTTCTGTTCCACTGTGCCTGACTTGGAGAAGGTGTGATAACGTCTCTGGCATTAAACGATCATCATTTGTCTGTTCCTGTCCTGGTACACCCACATAAAAGTCCAATCTGCCCAGATAGATTTCAGCGCATAAACCAACGTATCCAGGCTTGTGCATACCACCCCAGATGTGACCAAGTCAACAAGAGGGTCATGTCGTTTGCCTTGCTCCATGTACAACTCCCTGTCTGCTGGAAACCACGCTGTTATTGATGTTCTGAGGGAAATGTTTATGAATAATAATTACAATATTTAATAATTACAATATTTATATAGCGCAAAATCTTGATAAAATCAAATCTAAGCGCTGAAGCAGACACACACGCAGGCACGCACGCCCGCACACACACGCACGCACACACACAGACACACACACACACACACACACACACACCCCCACACCCCCACACACACGCATGGCTATAAATGGGGAGAAAGAATAAAAGCAATAAAAGCAAGAATAAAAGCAATGGAAAATTATAGAGAGCATAGCATACAATTATATATTATAACCATGTGATTCCCTCCGAGCGGAGACAGGCTGCAGAGGGGAGGGTTGAGTGAGGTTAGGATTTTATGCAGGAGAGAAAAGGTGAGTTTTGAGAGCGGACTTGAAGGAGACAAAAGTAGGTTGCTGACGGACTGAGAGAGGAAGTTTGTTCCAGGAGAGTGGACCAGAAACAGAGAAGGCTCGTGGACCATAGGTATTGAGCTTAGTGCGTGGAAAGCGAAGAGTCAGAGGATCAGAGGCAGAGCGGAGGGTACGTGAGGGAACATAGATCTCAAGTAGGCTTGACAGGTAATCGGGGGCTGCGTTATTGAGGCTTTTGTAGCACATGGTGTATAGTTTGTACTGTATGCGCTTTGATACAGGGAGCCAGTGAAGTTGTGCCAGGAGAGGAGATATGTGGTCAGCTTTTTTCTTTTTGAGTACAAGGCGTGCAGCATTGTTTTGAATGCGCTGTAGGATGTGAATGGTGGAGGCAGGAAGACCAGACAGGAGTGAATTGCAATAGTCAATGCGAGACATTATGAAGGAGAGAACGAGTTTTGCAGTTGTTTCGACAGAGAGATACTTCCTGATCAGCTTTATACGATGGAGATGATAGTAGCAGGATCTGGCAGTTTGAGAAACAAAGTTGTTCATGGAGAGGGTAGAGTCAATGCAGACACCAAGGTTTTTAGCTGAATCAGAAATTGGGACTGATGTGTTACATAATGGGAGAGAAAGAGGAGGCAGCTGAGAAAGTTTCTGACGGGTGCCAATGAGGATAGCTTCTGTTTTGTCGTCATTAAGCTGAAGTCTATTGTGTGTCATCCAGTTCTTAATGTCCGAGTAACACTCAGTGGTGCGAGTCAACAGGCGCTGTATATTATCAGGTGAGTCACTGTCTTGAAGTTGGGTGTCATCAGCATAGAAGTGGTGTTTTATAGAATGGGAGTTGGTGATGGTGGACAGGGGGGAGGTGTAAAGAGTGAAAAGAACAGGGCCAAGGACAGATCCTTGTGGAACACCACAGGTCAGGTATGCAGGTTGAGAGTAAGTGCCATTGATGAGAACGGTTTGTTTTCTGTTTGATAGGTATGAAGTGAACCAAGACAGAGCAATGTCAGAGATGCCAAAAGTATGATGAAGTCTAGAAAGGAGAATACCATGATCAATGAATGTCACTGTGACGTTTTCGCGGAGTGATGATGACAACAAATCATTTTTGTGCAGCCTTTTTCTCTAAGGTCATTTGGACTTACTGCACATTACACTTTTACATGACACAGTGTGTAATACATAAAGAAGGTTGGATATATCACACACAATCAACACATATACATACATACACACATACATACATACATACATACATACATACATACATACATACATACATACATACATACATACATACATGCATGCATGCATACATACATACATACATACATACATACACACACAGGTTTACTGCAGAATAGATACACTCACATATACAAATGAATACCTGAGTCAAATGTTTGCTGTAAGTAACCAAGCCATTCCAACCGTAACAGAAGGACTGGTCAAGAATCTCAGAAGATGAAATGTTGACTTTTTAAATGATATGAAAAAGAGTAGGAAACCCAAATAATAGATCAGTGTGGTTTCTGTGTCAAGCACAAATTCTGGTGCCTGCAATTCATGCTAATTACAAAGTTCCTGTGGCACCTGCTCATATATTAAATCATTACATGTACAGTGGAGGACAAAATCAACAAATGCACATGGAAATGGCTTACTGTAATGTCCAATCTGGTCTCAACGATTTTGCGCTTTAATGTCACCAAACAAAGCTAAAACTACTCCAAATTCCATCGTCAACGAGTACAAAGAGGGAAAGATCAGGCTTCTGAGCATGTTTGTGGACTCAGGAGACAAAGTTGTAAGATCAAAGGTCAAGTAAAAGGAATAACGGATACTGTGATACAGGAGATGTAGAAAGAAAAGTATGCCAAAACAATCAAGAAGGCATACCAGACCAGGCTGGAAAATTCATCCCAAACAAGTCTCAGCTGGAATGACATGTGGCATATGGCCCCTCTCAGGACAGGCTTCATCATCAGATTTGTGTATGACCGTCTGCCCTCGAATGCAAGTCTGGTGAAATGGGGGAAGTCAAATGGTCCTGTGTGGCTGCTGTGTCAAGGCAAAATGAATGGAGCATGTCCTGAGCTCATACAAAGCAATGCTAAGTATAAAAGGTACACATGGAAATACAAGCAAGTTCTTAATAAAGAGATAAGACAAGTGATCAGTACTGTCAGGGAGAAAAACCACACCGCCAGAAGTTCTGGCAACCTTCTACATGGCAGGGGGCAGGCAACTGTGGCCTGAAAAAGCTGTGAAATCTGGAGCATGGAAGTGAGGTCTGCTGAATGGAGCATATGACTTGGAGTGCATGAGTGGCATGAGAGCAGATAGTGTACTCCAGTCCCATGCATTCTTCTTTTTCTTCTCGTTACTGTTGTACCTGGACATCGGCTCCCAAGATGAAGTTGGTTGTCATCTGCAAAACATCCACAGCCCACACAGTTTCTCTTCAAAGGTAATCAGCTTTGACCACATCTCTGCCCTCAGCAGCCGGATATTTCTGCAGACCTGTAGGATGTGGTTCATGTCCTGCTCTGCCTCTCCACAAGGACACACAAGGGTGGGGGTGGGGGGTGGGGGTGCACAACTCTCATCATTTAGTTAAAAAGATGTTTGTTCAGCCTGTTTAGCCTGCTTCTCAGATACATGTATAAGGTGATCACTTGTTCTGGTCTTGACACCTGATGGTTACTGTCGTGTGTCTGAGGCATTCTAAACAGAGACTTCATGATGATACTCATCTCTGTGAGGGAGACTTCATTCTCTCCTTGTTCATCTTTTGCTCCTAGCTCTGCCATTTTGTCTGCTTTTTAAAATTCTTCTGATGGCACAGTGTGATGAGATCTACTGCAGCATTGTCCTAAAGCACATAACTTCGTGCATTGACTTTTCCAGTTGTGACTGTCGGTTGTAAGTGAAAGCTTGCAGCAAGACAGAACGTCTGTCAAGAAGACGACCTGGGTGTTGTGGTCTACTCTGCTACTGCTGATGTCTTGTAGTTGGTTCAGTGGGGGCCTGCCTCTCTCCATTTGGATATCAGATGTAAACCCTTCTCTACTGTATTGCTTTCAGCTTTCTCATGATGTTCGGCTTTTTCCTGGTATTTCCTATTGCCTTTATGATGCGTTGCTGCTATCTAATCTCTTGTCAAAAGTAATTCTCTGTTATGTTTGTTGATTTTCAACCTACAGAGACAAGCTATGGAAGGTCCTCGAGCAGTACGACGTCAAGGGCCAGCTGCTAGACAACATTCGGGCCATCTACGCCAACAGCAGGAGTGCAGTCCGCACAGCCAGTGGAACATCTGACTGGTTCCCAGTGACATCGGGAGTAAGGCAGGGCTGTAATCTCTCCCCTCTTCTCTTCGTGATCTATAGGAATCAGATTACGAAGGAGGCAAACCCAGACCCTGAGGCACTCAATGAACTCATGTTTGCGGACGACCAGGCAATAGTGAACAATGACAAGATACAGCTACAGGAGCACACAGACCAGCTCAATGAAAGCTGCGAGACATACGGCATGAAGATCAGCGTCAGCAAGACCGACAAACTGGATATCAACATCAACGGAACCCAGTTGAAACAAGCCAGTGAATTTAAATACCTGGGCAGCATCTTCACTGAAAATGGCAAACTAGACAGAGAAATCGAGACCAGATGCCAGAAAGCCAACGCAGTCAGCTACCAACTTGCCCCTCTCCTGAAACACCCCAGCATTCCCACCAGCACTAAGGCGAAACTCATCAACGCCATTTTTCTACCAACGCTGACATACCAGTGCCAGACATGGTCCATAACTAAAGTCCTCGAGAAAAAACTGGTCACCTGTGAAATGAAATGCCTGAGGAAAGCAGTAAACAAGACAAGGCGGGACAAGATCAGAAATGAGGTGATACGAGACATGGTAGGAGCAACACCAATCCTACAACACATCGAACATATGAGGATCAAGTGGTTCGGACACCTCACACGTATGCCCCTAAACCATCCAGCTCTTTGGGCATACAACACCAGTTACTCTGGCTGGAGAGCCAGAGGAAGACCAAGACGACGATGGAGCGACTCCGTGGCAGACACCCTCAGAGCTCACGAGATGTCCCTTCTCCAGGCCACCCACCTTGCTGCTGACAGACGACTGTATCTCCCCGCGAAGCCCACCGGTACAAGCGGAAGGAAAAAGTAAAGTAAGTAAAAGTAAGTGGTATATCGCCAAGAGTAAGTCTACAAAGTTACAGTTTGGAAAGAGCGAGAAAAGGGTGGCTGATGTTTTCTCCCTGTTGATGGCTGCACACCAGCTGTCTGCCCATGCTTGATTTTCTCCAAGGTAAGTTGCATTCTGTAGGTTTCCGTTGTTTTATACACTTACATGCACCAGAGCATCAGGTTGTGTGTATAAAGCACAGCTGATATAATGTCATTGATGAATAGTATAAACAAAGCATGAGATAGGACTCCTCCCTGAGAGACCCCCTGACAACAGCATCTTCTGGCCAGAGTAACCATCAACTAACACTCTGGCTCTTTGGCTGTGTAGGTGACTTGATCCATTGATTCTATGTATGTAGTTGTAGCGGCTGGATGACGACGTTTTCTATGGTCTTACAAACACAGCCTGTCAACCTTGTGGTGCGTTAACTGAGGACTTTTGTCTTCTTCTTGTGGATGAGGGCAGAAAGGGTGGGAGATATACTTCCAGTGACAAAACATAGATTCATATTAAGGGTCATGATGGCCAATACCATGTGGCATGGCATATGATGGTGCTGATGAATGATAAAAGGTGCGTGTGTCAGTTTCTGCAGGGTGTCTCTACACGTTGGTATTCACGGTAATAAAGCAGTTGATAGAGCAGGTGAGAAAGGTGTGCACACGTCTGAAAATCTATATTGCATATTCACACTTCAGTCAAAGAAGCTTACAACTCACTAGATTTAGCATTATCGACTGGATATTCAGAACACCTAAATGAAAAGCGTGTGTCATGAGAAAGGATAAAATATTTTCTACAACTTATATGAACATAAGGCTTCTCTATTATATGAAATCCGTTGTTACTGTTTATTTTCGTATTTGACAAAATGCTTTGAAAAGAAAATATTTTAAAACTTTGAAGTCAATATGTGGTTAACAGGTCACACTGCATCACATTTTTTCTGTTTTCTGTTGAAAATAGAATCTTTTCTTGAGCAAAACGAAAACAAAACAAAAACATCACACTCCCAACATATATCCTGATGCTCATTTGAAGGAGTAACATCAAATTTTAACTTATGATTTTTGAAATTTCAGAATCACTGGTACACAGTCTTGTTTATGCATTATGTAATGTTATAACATTTGTGTTTTAGTGATAGTTTTCTTCATAGGTATCATTATTAGTGTTAGATACTAATTCTATTTATATATCAGCTCCATTTATCTACTCACCCGGGACCCTTTTCTGTGTCTCTATGCCTTCCTTTTAAACTTTCTGCCTTTTGCTCTCTCCCTCCACATCCCATCTCCACATGTTTTATTATTTTCGTTTGTTTGTTGGTTGGTTGGTTTCATTCAGGATTCCCCTGTTATAAGTCACAGGAAAGAGCGGTTAAATGAAAGAACCAACGTATACTTATAAATCAATATCAGTAAGAGCATGATGGTTTCACAAAGTACAACAATACAAGTTGATTTATGATGAAGCTCACTGTGCACCATGAAGTAGTAGCTGAAAGAAATATTATTATGAATGAAGAATGTCAGGATGATGTATGACATGTCAAATTTATCACATAAACAGAAATAACCACACTGCTGTAATGTGGCTTGATTTACTGGAGTTTATCCGATATATATATCAGCCAATGTAGTAGTGTTGCATTCTTGTTGATTTCACACAGTGATGTCATTGGTCTTCAGAAAATGACAATTGAACCAAGCAGGCAGGAGAGGGCATACACATAGTAGGTGTGGTATTCTTACTTCGTTTGAAATCACCATGGTTTTGAATGAGACCAGTGTCACAGTCAAATTTGCTGTTCTGTCAATGAATACAGTAGCCTTTTCTGTGTCATGGTTTATTGTCATTTTGGTATTTCTTATACTCCAGGTTTCGATCTGATATCTGCTGCAGGTGTCTGTGACCTTCAGCTCATCACTATGTGATTCTCCCCGTTTAATTGTTGGTGATTTTAACCACTGTGATTTACAGCAAGCCCTCCCTTCCTTAAGACAGTATTTAACCTGCCGCACTCGATTGCATAAGACGATTATTCTGTGTTATGGCAACATTTCACATACATACATATCTGTGCCCCTACAATCAGTGGGCGCCACTGACTATGATACTGCTTGTTTTGTACACGCTTAACCGTTGTTGTTAACCGTCTTAACGCCCATGGAATAGCTGAAATTGTGCCTGAGCATGTTTGGTTACAAAACGCTTAAATATATCAATCACTCATTGACATAGTATCAAAATTTAGTGAAGCAATAGTAGTTGAATGGTAGTACTGGTAGAAATAGCGTCAAAAGTGTAACACATAATGATGTGAATATTTTTGATATGACAGTACTACATCTGCAGGTACAATTTTGATATGACAATATGACAATAATACATCTCCATGTACAATTTTGATACATCAATAATACACCACCATGTACAATTTCGATATGACCTTAATGACAATAATACATCTCCATATACAATTTTATATGAAAATAATACACTACCATGTACACTTTCGATGTGACATTAATACACCACCATGTAAGAACTCAAAGTGACAATAATACACCACCACGTACGATTTCGATATGACATAATAAAATAACACATCTAAATGTACAATTACGATATGATAATAAAACATCATCATACATATCTCCGATATGACAGTTGTGACAATAATACATTTACATGTAAAATTTTGATATGACAATAACTCATCACTTTATACAATTTCAGAATGACAATAATGACAATAATATATCTCCATGTACAGTTTTGCTAAAGTGGGACAGGATAGGGTGGAGGATGTAGTTGGACCTCGTGGCCTTGGTACGCAGGATGAGGGGGGTGAGAGACTTGTGGAGTGGGCACAGATTGTCTGCATCCTGGTCAGCGGAGGATTTAGAAATTCTTTACTGTCAGCGAAGGCGCTGCCGGGCGCAGACTGCAACGGTGGCCACGGTCCTGTGGTGGGAAGATTTAGATTGAAATTGAGGAAAGGGAGACAGACCAAAAACAGCATCAAATTAGACCTTGGACTCTTGAAGACAGATGGAAGGATACGTGAGAAATTTAATGTGCATGTTCAAGGCAGGTTCAGTGCTCTGGAGGACGTTGGTAGCGGTGAGGAGCGGTAGACAGGGTTGGGGAATTCGATGGGCGAGGCTTGTGAGGAGATCCCTAGGGCGGATGGAGAGATGAAAGGGAGCTGGATGACTGGTGACATTTTGGGCTTGGTGGAGGAAAGGAGGAGGGCAGGAGAGATGGGGAGATCTGCAGAAAGATGGACAGGGAGATTGGGAATGGGTGCAGTGAGGCTAGGGAAGCTTGGCTGAGGTCAGGGTGCAAGGGAGTGGAGGACCAACACAGGGCGGGTCCTCGGGGTGTGTGCAGACGAGTTGAAGAAATTGTCCACAGAAAAAAATACATGTACATCAACTGGTTGCTTGAAATCGAAAGATGGCACGCTTATCATGGAAAAAGACAAAATATTAGACAGATGGGGAGAGTACATTAAAGACCTTTTTGAGGATGACAGAAACGAAGAACACATTATAAAAAAGAACTTTGAAGGACCACCCATAATGAAAGATGAAGTTAGAGCGGCACTGAAAAAAATGAAACCGGGAAAAGCTCCAGGACCAGACAACATTACTACAGAGATGATTGAAGCCCTGGAGGAATTTGGCATAGAAAAAATAACAGTCCTCCTAAATGAGATTTACGACACTGGAAAAATCCCCAAAGATATGTCAAAATCAATTTTCATTGCACTTCCAAAGAAGACACGGGCTATAGAATGCGAATCCATCGCACAATCAGTCTGATGAGCCATGTAACAAAAATCCTGTTAAGAATAGTCATGATGAGGACAAGGAATAGAATCAAAAGAGAAATAGCAGAAGAACAGTGTGGATTTGTGGAAGGGAAAGGAACTATTAATGTCATATACATCCTAAGAACTATCATAGAGAGGACAAATGAGATGAATAAGGATTTATATTTTTGCTTTGTTGACTACACCAAGGCTTTCGATCGGGTAAGACATGATGAATTGATCAACCAACTGGAGAGACTCAATGTTGATGGAAAAGATCTACGAATAATCAGAAATATGTACTAGGAACAAACAGCTGCAATGAGAATAGAAAACAATGTAAGCTCTTTCCAAAATATCAAAAGAGGAGTCAGACAGGCTTGTGTTTTGTCACCAGATCTGTTTCCACTTTACAGCGAAAACATCATGAGAAACCTAGAAGAAGACCCTGGATTAAAGGTTGGAGGGAAAATGATAAACAATATTCGATATGCAGATGACACCGTGCTAATTGCAGAAAGTGAAAGAGATCTACAAAACCTTATGAATATACTAGAAATAGAAAGAAAAGGTAAGGCCCGAAACTAAACAGCAGGAAGACTGAAGTCATGGTGATCAGTAAAAAACATGAAATCCCCTCATGCAAAATAACAGCAAATGGCACAACCTTGACACAGATTGATAAATTCAAATACCTGGAAACGATCATTTCATCAGACGGTAGATGCGCATTGGAAATAGCCAGCAGAATCGGCCAGGCCAAAACAGCATTCAAGAGGATGACAAGCATTCTTACCAACAGATGCCTATCAATTAACATCAGGAAGAGAGTTCTTGAATGTTGTATGGAACCAATACTGTTGTACGGATGCGAGGCGTGGACAGTCAACAAACAAAGCCAGAACAAGATTGAGGCAGCCGAGATGTGGTTTCTAAGAAGAATGTTGAGGGTTCCATGGACAGCAAAGAAAACAAACGAGACAGTCTTGATGGAGGCAGACACAAGTAGATCACTCATAAGGAAGATTAGGAAAAGACAAGCAACATTTATAGGCCATTTTATGAGGAAGGGGGATTTGGAGGAGCTGGTCACGGCAGGAAAGCTGGAGGGAAAGAGAGCACCGGGTAGACCCAGGGAGAAAATGCTGGACAGACTTGCAGAATGGCTGGGGACGGGGAGGGTGGGGGAGATGCTAGGTTCAACGAGAGATAGAGGCAGATGGAAGTCCATGATCGCCAACGCCATGTGGCAGGGCACCTGATGATGATGACAGTTTTGATATAACAATAATATACCACCACGTACAATTTCATTATCACAATAATGCATCATCATGCATGAATTCGATATGACAATAAAGACAATAATGAATCTCCATGTACAAATTCAATATGACAATAATACATTACCATAATCAATTTAAATTCAATATGAAAATAATAACATCACCATATATAAATTCAATATGACAATAATACATCACCATATACAAATTCAATATGACAATAATACATCACAATGTACAATTACAAAATGACAATAATGAAACGATACATCACCATGCATAATTTTGTTATGACAATAATGTATCTCTATGTACAATTTCGTTATGAAATGATGACAATAATAGATTACCCTGCACAAATGTAATATGACAATAATGATAACAATGCATCACAATGTAAAATTTTGATATGACAATACTGAAAATAGTATACCAGCATGTACAATGTCCATATGACAATAATACATCACAATGTACAATTACGAAATGACGATAATGAAACGATACATCACCATGTATAATTTCGATATGACATGATATATCTCCATATACAATTTCGTTATGAAATAGTGACAATAAAACATCAACATGTACAATTTTGATATGACAATAATGACAATTAAAAAGACCTGCACATCAACTGGTTGCTTAAAATCGAAAAATGGTACGCTTATCATGGGAAAAGACTAAATATTAGATAGAAGGGGAGAGTACATTAAAGACACTTTTGAAGATGACAGAAACGTAGAACACATTAAAAGAAAGAACGTTGAAGGACCACCCATAATGAAAGAGGAAGTTAGAGCAGCACTGAAAAAGATGAAACCAGGAAAAGCCCAAGGACCAGACAAAATTACTACAGAGATGATTGAAGCCCTGGAGGAATTTGGCATTTGAAAAAAATTACAGTTATCCTAAATGAAATTTTTGACACAGGAAAAAATCCCCAAAGATATTTATGTCAAAATCAATTTTCATTGCTGATTGAACAAAAACAGGGGCTATAGAATGCGAACTCAATCGCACAATCAGCTTGATGAGTCATGTAACAAAAATCCTATTAAGAATTATCATGATGAGAACAACGAATAGAATCAGAAGAGAAATAGCAGAAAAACAGTGTGGATTTGGTGAAGGGAAAGAAGCTATTAACATCCTACGAACTATCATAGAGAGGTCAATCGAGATGAATAAGGATTTATATTTATGCTTTGCTGATTATACCAAGGCTTTCGATCAGGTAAGACATGAAGAATTGATCAACCATCTAGAAAGACTCAATATTGACGGAAAAGTTCTATGAATAATCAGAAATGTGTATTGGGAACAAAATACTGCAATTAGAATAGAAAACTACATAAGCTTCTTCTAAAACATCAAAGAGGAGTCAGGCAAAGTTGTGTTCTGTCACCAGATCTGTTTTCACTTTACAGCGAAAACATCATGAGAAACCTAGAAGAATAGACTGGATTGAAGGTTGGAGGAAAAATGATAAACAACGTTCTATACGCAGATGACACCGTACTAATTGCAGAAAATGACAGACCTACAAAATCTTGTGAATATTATAGAAATAGAAAGTAAAGATAAAGGGTTGGAACTAAATAGCAAGAAGACGGAAGTCATGGTAATCTGTAAGACACATGAATCCCCTCATGCAAAATAACAGCAAACAGCACAACCTTGAGACAGGTTGATAACGCTAAATATCTGGAAAGATCATTTCATCAGACAGCAGATGCACATCAGAAATAGCCAGGAGAATTGGCCAAGCCAAAACAGCATTCAAGAAGATGAAAGGCATTCTTACCAACAAATGCCTATCAAATAACATCGGGAAGAGAATCTTGAATGTTATATAGAACCGACAATGTTAAACGGTTGTGAGACGTGGACAGTCAACAAGCAAAACCAGAACAAGTTTGAGGCAGCCGAGATGTGCTTTCTAAGAAGAATGTTGAAAGTTCCATGGATAGAAAAGAAAACAAATGAGACGGTCCTGGTGGATGGAGACAAGAAAAACATTCATTACGAAGATTAAGAAAGACAGGCAACATTTATAGGCCATTTTATGAGAAAAGGGGAATTAGAGCACTTGGTCACAACGGGAAAGATGGAGGGAAAGAGAGCACCAGGTAGACCCAGGGAAAGAATATTGGACAGACTTGCAATCATACGTCACCACGCACAATTTCGATATGACAGTCATCATCATCATCATCATGTGCCCTGCCGTATGGCGGCGATCATGGCCATCCATGTACATCTATCCCTTGTCACCACGAGCACATCTTCCACCCTGTCCTCAGCCACCCTGCAAGTCCGTCCAATATTTTCTCCATGGGTCTACCTGGTGTTCCCTTTCCCTCCAGTTCTCCTGTTGTAACCAGATGCTCTACTTCTCATTTCCTCATAAAATGGCCTATAAATGTTGCCTGTCTTTTCCTAATCTTCATTTCGATGGTCTTCTTGTGTCTGCGTTCATCAAGACTGTGTTTTCTTTGCTGTCCATGGAACTCAGATTCTGCTTAGAAACTGCATTTCAGCTGCCTCAGTCTTTTTCTCGCTTTGCTTGTTGACTGTCCACGCCTCACAACCGTATGACATTATCGATTCTATGTAACATTCAAGAAGTCGCTTTTTGATGTTAATTGATAAGCATTTGTTGGTAAGAATGCCTTTCATCTTCTTGGATGCTGTTTTGGCTTGGCCGATTCTGCTGGCTACTTCTGATGTGCGTTTGCTGTCTGGTGAGATGACCGTTCCCAGATATGTAAACTTATCAACCTGTATCGAAGTTGTACCATTTGCTGTTATTTTACGTGAGGGGATCTCATGTTTTCACTGATTACGATGACTTACGTCTTCTTGCATTTAACTCGAATCCTTTATTTTTGCTTTCTATTTCTATCATGTCCACAAGGTTTTGTACATCTATTTCATTTTCTGCAATACGCACGGTGTCATCTGCGTAAGGAATATTATCACTTGTCCTAAAATCTTTAATCCAGGGTATTCTTCTAGGTTTTTCATGATAGTTTCGCTTAAAAATAAAAACAAGTCTGGTGACAAAACACAACCTTGCCTGACTCCTCTTTTGATATTTTGGAAAGAGCTTACATCGTTTTTTATTCTCATTGCTGCCGCATGATCCCAATACATATATCTGATTATTCGTTGATCTTTTCCCCTCAGTAGTGAGTCTTTCTATTTAATTGGTCAATTCTTTGTGTCTTACCAGATCAAAAGCCATGGAATAATCAAGAAAGCATGAACATGAATCCTTATTCAACTCGATTGACCTCTCTATGATAGTTCGTAGAATGGGTATGGTACTAATAGTTCCTTTCCCTGCTGCAAACCCACACTGTTTGCTATTTCTCTTCTTATTCTGTTCCTTGTCCTCATCATGATTATTCTTAATAGGTTTTTGTTACATGACTCATCAAGCTGATTGTACGATGGACTTTGCATTCTATGGCCCCTGTCTTTTTTGGAAGGGCAATGCAAATTGATTTTGGCATACCAGGCCTTCAATCATCTCTGTAGTAATACTGTCTGGCCCTGGGGCTTTTCCTGTTTTCATCTTTTTCAATGCTGCTGTACCTTCATCTTTTATTATGGGTGATCATTCAACGTTTTCACTTCTTCGTTTCTGTTATCGTTCAATAGGTCTTTAATGTACCTATCCATCTATCTACTATTTTGTGTTTTTCAATGATAAGCGTACCATCTTTTGATTTTAAGCAATCAGTTAATGTGCATGTCTTTTTCTTGTAGGCATTTTCTTCAATTCTTCTGTACATAACCTGAGTACCTGTTCTGTGTTGGTCTTCTACTTCTTACCACTTTGTTTTCAGCCAAACGTCCTTAGCTTCATAACACCTATTCCCGATTTCTTTATATATCGTCCTGTGTCTTTCCTCTTTTCCCTTTGCCTTCCTCCGTCCTCCATCAGGCCCAGAATTTCTTTTGCCATCCAAAATTGTTTTTATTTTGCTTTTCTGTCTACTTGGGATTTCTTCACAATCTCCATTTATCGGGTTTCTCAACTTTGTCCATTGTTCATCACTGTCACCAACGTCTTCCAGAGCACTAAATTTGTTTTAAATGTGTACGTTAATTGTTTTACGTGTTGCTTCATCTGTTTTTAATAGTCTAAGATTTAATTTGAAGTTACTTTTCGTCTGTTTTCTTTCCCTTAGTTTCAGCCTAAATCTTTCCATTCCTTGATTGTGGTCACTGTTGCATTCTGCGCCTAGTAGTGTTTTTGCAATCAATGAAGAATGTCTAAATCTTTTATTGACCAGGATGTAGTCAATTGAAAAAAAAAAGGTATTATCTCCAGGACTCATCCATGTCCATTTTCTTCTGTTAGGCTGCAAATTTCGATGTGACTGTAATGATAATAATCTGTCACAATGTATAATGTCCACGTGACAATAATGGCAATAATACATCTCCATGTAAAATTTCGATACGACAATAATACTTCGCCATACATCATTTTGATATGACACTAATAACAATAATACATCACCGTACAGATTCAATGAAAATGATATATATCCATGAAATATTTTGATATGACAATAGTACCTCTTCATATACAATTTTGATATGACAATGACGACAATAATATATCTCCATTTACATTTCAATATGACAGTAATACATCACCGTGAATAATTTTATATGACAATAATCACAACAATGCATCACCGTATAACCATTTCGATATGACAATAACGACACTAATATATCTCCACGTACACTTTCGATATGGCAATAATAACAATAATACATTTCCATGTACATTTATGATATGGCAATAATGACAATAATATATCAGCCTGTAAAATTTTGATATGGCAATGATACATCATATACAATTTCGACATCACAATAATACTATCAATACATCACAATGTAAATTTTGATATGACATTAATGGTAATCATATATGATTTCGTTATGAGAATATTGACAATTATACATCTCCTTATACAATATCGATATGACAATAATACATATCCATGTACAATATCGATATGACAATAATACATCTCCATGTACATATCGATATGACAATAATACATCTCCATGTACAATATCGATATGACAATAATACATCTCCTTATACAATATCGATATGACAATAATACATCTCCACGTACAATATCGATATGACAATAATACATCTCCATATACAATATCGATATGACAATAATACATCTCCATTACAATATCGATATGACAATAATACATCTCCATTACAATATCGATATGACAATAATACATCTCCATGTACAATATCGATATGACATAATACATCTCCTTATACAATATCGATATGACAATAATACATCTCCATGTACAATATCGATATGATAATAATACATCTCCATATACAATATCGATATGACAATGATACATCTCCATGTACAATATCGATATGACAATAATACATCTCCATGTACAATATCGATATGACAATAATACATCTCCATGTACAATATCGATATGACAATAATCACATCTCCATGTAAAATATCGATATGACAATATCACATCTCCATGTACAATATCGATATTTACAATAATACATCTCCATGTACAATATTGATATGACAATATCACATCTCCATGTAAAATATCGATATGACAATATCAATCTCCATGTACAATATCGATATGACAATAATACATCTCCATGTACAATATCGATATGACAATAATACATCTCCATGTACAATATCGATATGACAATAATACATCTCCATGTACAATATCGATATGACAATAATACATCTCCATGTACAATATCGATATGACAATAATACATCTCCATATACAATATCGATATGACAATAATACATCTCCATTACAATATCGATATGACAATAATACATCTCCATTACAATATCGATATGACAATAATACATCTCCATGTACAATATCGATATGACAATAATACATCTCCTATTACAATATCGATATGACAATAATACATCTCCATGTACAATATCGATATGAATAATATCATCTCCATGTACAATATCGATATGACAATGATACATCTCCATGTACAATATCGATATGACAATAATACATCTCCATGTACAATATCGATATGACAATAATACATCTCCATGTACAATATCGATATGACAATATCACATCTCCATGTAAATATCGATATGACAATATACATCTCCATGTACAATATCGATATACAATAATACATCTCCATGTACAATATGATATGACAATATCACATCTCCATGTAAATATCGATATGACAATATCATATCTCCATGTACAATATCGATATTACAATAATACATCTCCATGTACAATATCGATATGACAATGATACATCCATGTACAATATCGATAATGACAATGATACATCTCCATGTACATACGATATTTTGATATGACAATGATACATCTCCATGTACAATATCGATATGACAATATTACATCTCCATGTACAATATCGATGTGACAATGATACATCTCCATGTACAATATTGATATGACAATGATACATCTCCATGTACAATATCGATATGACAATAATACATCTCCATGTACAATATCGATGTGACAATGATACATCTCCATGTACAATATCGATGTGATAATGATACATCTCCATGTAGAATTTTGATATGCCATTAATGACAATAACACAAATACGTACATTTCGATAGACAATAGTATATCACCATATACAATTTCGATATGACAGTAATGACAATAATACATTTTCATGTACAGTTTCGATAAGACAAAGATACATCACCATGTACAATATGATCGATACATATGACAATTGATAAGACAATTACATCACCATGTACAATTTCGATAATGACAATGGACATACATCACACATGTACAATTTCGATGTGACAAAAATGACAACAATACATCACTATGTAAATTTTGATATGACAATAATGACAATAATACATAACCATGTACAATTTCGATATGACAGTAATGACATGGATACATCACCATGTACAAAATCGATACTGGCAATAATGACAATAATACTTCCCATGAACAATTTGATATGAGAATAATGAGAACAATACATCACCAAGTACAATTTAGATTTTACAATAATGCCAATAAGACATGATTATATGCGATTTCAATATCACAATAATGACAATTATTCATCACTGTGTTCAATTTCGATATGACAATAATGATATTAGTACATCCCCATCGACACTTTCGATATGACAATAATGATATCAATACATCCCATCGACACTTTCGATATGATAATAATAACAATAACACAAGTGCAAAATTCGACACGACAATAATGACAATAAAACATCTCCATGCAAATATTGATATGACAATATGACAATACATCTCCTTGTACAATTTCGAAATGAAATTAATGTATCACCTTATACAATTTCGATATGACATTAATGACAATAATGTATGTCAAAGTACAATTTCAATATGACAAAAATGACACCAATACATCACCACACACAATTTCAGTATGACAGTAATGACAATAAAGATATCTCATGTACACTTTCGATATGACAATGATACATCACCATGCACAATTTCGATATGACAATACTGACAATAATACATCACCATGCACAATTTCGATATGACAATATTGACAATAATACATCATCATGTGCAATTTTGATATGACAGTGATGACAATAATACATCATCATGTGCAATTTTGATATGACAGTGATGACAATAATACATCATCATGTACAATTTTGATATGACAATCATAACAATAATACATCACATGTACAATTTGATATGACAGTGATGACAATAATACATCATCATGTACAATTTTGATATGACAGTGATGACAATAATACATCATCATGTACAATTTTGATATGACAGTGATGACAATAATACATCATCATGTACAATTTTGATATGACAGTGATGACAATAATACATCATCATGTACAATTTGATATGACAGTGATGACAATAATACATCATCATGTACAATTTTGATATGACAGTGATGACAATAATACATCAGCATGTACAATTTTGATATGACAGTGATGACAATAATACATCATCATGTACAATTTTGATATGACATGATGACAATAATACATCATCATGTACAATTTGATATGACAGTGATGACATAATACTCATCATGTACAATTTTGATATGACAGTGATGACAATAATACATCATCATGTACAATTTTGATATGACAGTATGACAATAATTAACATATCATGTACAATTTTGATATGACATGATGACAATAATACATCACATGTACAATTTTGATATGACATGATGACAATAATACATCACATGTACAATTTTGATATGACAGTGATGACAATAATACATCATCATGTACAATTTCGATATGACAGTGATGACAATAATACATCACATGTACAATTTCGATATGACAGTGATGACAATAATACATCACATGTACAATTTGATATGACAGTGATGACAATAATACATCATCATGTACAATTTTGATATGACATTGATGACAATAATACATCATCATGTACAATTTTGATATGACAGTGATGACAATAATACATCATCATGTACAATTTTCGATATGACAATATGACAATAATACATCATCATGTACAATTTTGAATATGACATAAATCATGACAATAATACAATATATCATGTACAATTTTGATATGACAGTGATGACAATAATACATCATCATGTACAATTTTGATATGACAGTGATGACAATAATACATCATCATGTACAATTTGTTGCATATGACAATCATAATGACAATTGATATGATGACAATAATACATCATGTACAATTTTGATATGACAGTGATGACAATAATACATCATCATGTACAATTTGATATGACAGTGATGACAATAATACATCATCATGTACAATTTTGATATGACAGTGATGACAATAATACATCATCATGTACAATTTCGATATGACATATGACAATAATACATCATCATGTACAATTTTCGATATGACAGTGATGACAATAATACATCACATGTACAATTTTGATATGACAGTGATGACAATAATACATCATCATGTACAATTTGATATGACATGATGACAATAATACATCATCATGTACAATTTTGATATGACAGTGATGACAATAATACATCACATGTACAATTTGATATGACAGTGATGACAATAATACATCACATGTACAATTTGATATGACATGATGACAATAATACATCATCATGTACAATTTTGATATGACAGTGATGACAATAATACATCATCATGTACAATTTGATATGACAGTGATGACAATAATACATCATCATGTACAATTTTGATATGACAATATGACAATAATACATCACATGTACAATTTTGATATGACAATGATGACAATAATACATCATCATGTACAATTTTGATATGACAGTGATGACAATAATACATCAGCATGTACAATTTTGATATGACAGTGATGACAATAATACATCAGCATGTACAATTTTGATATGACAATATTGACAATAATACATCAGCATGTACAATTTTGATATGACAATGAAGACAATAATACATCAGCATGTACAATTTTGATATGACAGTGATGACAATAATACATCACCATGTACAATTTTGATATGACAATAATGACAATAATACATCAGCATGTACAATTTTGATATGACAGTGATGACAATAATACATCACCATGCACAATTTTGATATGACAGTGATGACAATAATACATCATCATGTACAATTTTGATATGACAATAATGACAATATTACATCTACATGCACTAATTCATGAGTATATCTTTTAAAATACGGAGAATGGAGTGTACAAATTCCAGAAAAAATGTAAAAATCAGACGCATGATCAAGAGGAAACTTACAATTTGAAGTCAGTGGCAACCAGCTTCAAACGGGAATCCTTCTCTCAATACGTTTTCTTCATCCATTCCAACTCTCTTGAGTGTCCTTATTCTGGTCTACTTTGTCAGTCTCTGTGCAGTGATGATTAGATGCCGTTGAAATGCTGTCCTTCATTTAGTACTACAGAGGACTACATAAAAAATCACTACAGGAATTGAAGGACAAGATGGGAAGATGCCTGCTTACTACAGCGTCTGTTTTTGCACATAAAAACAAACTTGCTTTCTCATCTTTTCTCTCTCTTATTCAAATAGCTTCACCTCCTACGACAAAATGCAATAACAACTTGTGACATGCTGCTTTGTTTAAGAGTTCAGTACCTAATATTCTATTATCTGTGTTAGTGTTACCAGTCATTTCCTGAATAAGTTCTTCAAATTGAGTTTCTGAGTCACTGCCACTGTCACCTGAAGATTATTTCACAATGTCAAGCGATATATGGAGCTTTAATTCTGATGGTGTGGGCGTGCCACTTTCGTAAACAACCCAAATTATCCTACTTTCAAAGTCATAAAAGTCCTGTTTTTCAACACACACGACTTCTGCTCACTTCACGCTCTTTTTGTGCGCATGTTTTGGACGTTCTTCACTCAGTGATACATTACAAGGCACTCTGGTCACAAACAGTAACTGTCCACAACACTTCTTTCAGAATGTTTTCCAAATTCACTTCCAGTCGACACAACACCACGTTTAAAATATTATTCCAAATTTACTTCCACTCAAACACAAGTTGAATTCAAACAGCAGACATGTAGAGGTTACTATTAGCATTTGTACTGTCTTATTGCAAGTAGTATCTTATTGCACAAAACAGAGTAAAACTAAGCTATCTCCACCACATAAGTGGCCAAATATTCTTGGCTTTATTCATAAAGAATAATTAGTGACCACATTCACCTCAAGATGATCCAAATTACTCAAAAACTGTTCTAGGAAATGAAAACCAAACCATGTCTGAAAACTATATTCATTCAGCTTTGCAGAAATACCTATGTTTTGGGGAATCTCGAGTTAAAGATTATTTTCAAAATGTAAGGTTTGGACTGGTCCCATAAGCTTTAGAGTACATCTACGTTAACACACACATTTGTTTTCACGTTGGAGCTGAAACAATACACACACAAATGAAGATCGTAAGATTGTCATTGATAGAAGTTGTCTTAATGTCACGTGTCTGGTTGATTCATATCTCAGTGTTTGGCATCTTGGATGAAAACATTACTGATGATAAGGGTGAATATATGTATATGAATATCTATCTATTCGTCTATCTGTCTGTCTATCTGTCTGTCTGTCTATCTATCTATCTATCTATCTATCTATCTATCATCTTGTTGATGTCCTTATAAAGATGAAAAATAGAACTGTCTGTTATTTTTTGATTTCCAAAAAGATAAAGTTTTGAAGAAGCTTAATGATAATAATAATAAAAATAAATAGCTTTTGTATAGCGGTATTCTCAGTTCATCTCACTGCGCTGTTTCATAAATAATCTCACTCGCATACCAACAACATCATTTATTCGATCACAGACTCACACACACAGACACACACAGACACACACACACACGCGCGCGCGCGCCACACACACACACACACGCGCACACGCACACACACACACACACACACACACACACACACACACACAAGGGGCGTGGGTACTTATGAAAATGCCTGCAGAAACAAATGTGTTTTGAGTTTACTTTTGAAAGCTTGAAGGGTTGGAACATCTCTCAGACTGGCTGGCAACTCATTCCATGCAGATGACGTGGTGTATCCAAACGAAGGGTTTGTTTATGGTACTCTAAGAAAGTAGCTCTGTGTGACTACAAATGAGTTTTTTTTTCTCAGGAATAGCAGAAAGTTGATGAGACTATTATGTTTTCAGTTGGCCATGGACAAGGCTGTTCTACATGGTCTGGACTGGGATCTGTGGCCTGAAATAGAAACCAGGACAAATGGTCAAGAAATGTTCAACTGCAACTTATGTGAAGACCATCTGATAACTGTGGTCTGAAGGCTTGAGGATTGTCGCCTACTATCAACTTGGAGGTCGTCTTACATTTATCTTTTACTTTGTACTAATAACGCAGGGCTGAGTACACAAGCCAGAGTAGTAAAGATGAAGACAACAATCTATACACATTTATCTTTTACTTTGTACTAATAACGCAGGGCTGAGTATACAAGCCAGAGTAGTAAAGATAAAACAGCAATCTGTACACATTTATCTTTTACTTTGTACTAATAACGCAGGGCTGAGTATACAAGCCAGAGTAGTAAAGATAAAACAGCAATCTGTACACATTTATCTTTTACTTTGTACTAATAACGCAGGGCTGAGTATACAAGCCAGAGTAGTAAAGATAAAACAGCAATCTGTACACATTTATCTTTTACTTTGTACTAATAACGCAGGGCTGAGTACAAAAGCCAGAGTAGTAAAGATAAAACAGCAATCTGTACACATGTATCTTTTACTTTGTACTAATAACACAGTGCTGAGTACACAAGCCAGAGTAGTAAAGATAAAACAGCAATATGTACACAGTTATCTTTTACTTTGTACCAATAACACAGTGCTGAGTACAAAAGCCAGAGTAGTAAAGATAAAACAGCAATATGTACACAGTTATCTTTTACTTTGTACTAATAACACAGGGCTGAGTACAAAAGCCAGAGTAGTAAAGATAAAACAGCAATCTATACACATTTATCTTTTACTTTGTACTAATAACGCAGGGCTGACTACAAAAGCCAGAGTAGTAAAGATAAAACAGCAATCTGTACACATTTATCTTTTACTTTGTACCAATAACACAGTGCTGAGTACACAAGCCAGAGTAGTAAAGATAAAACAGCAATATGTACACATTTATCTTTTACTTTGTACCAATAACACAGTGCTGAGTACACAAGCCAGAGTAGTAAAGATAAAACAGCAATATGTACACATTTATCTTTTACTTTGTACCAATAACACAGTGCTGAGTACACAAGCCAGAGTAGTAAAGATAAAACAGCAATATGTACACATTTATCTTTTACTTTGTACCAATAACACAGGGCTGAGTATACAAGCCAGAGTAGTAAAGATAAAACAGCAATCTATACACATTTATCTTTTACTTTGTACCAATAACCAGTGCTGAGTACAAAAGCCAGAGTAGTAAAGATAAAACAGCAATATGTACACATTTATCTTTTACTTTGTACCAATAACACAGTGCTGAGTACACAAGCCAGAGTAGTAAAGATAAAACAGCAATATGTACACATTTATCTTTTACTTTGTACCAATAACACAGTGCTGAGTACACAAGCCAGAGTAGTAAAGATAAAACAGCAATATGTACACATTTATCTTTTACTTTGTACCAATAACACAGGGCTGAGTACACAAGCCAGAGTAGTAAAGATAAAGACAACAATCTATATACATGGTAAGTGTCTGTTGTACTGATATTAAATCAAAAACCAAGAAAACAATAGCTGGACTGTTGACCAAAACTGAATGAATTGTTAGCCTCACCAGTGTAAGCACGATAAGAACTACAATCACTAAATGGCCATATTGTATATCCATGCAGATAACATATTGACTGTTCGATTAAAGATGATCTGAAACTGATTGAACGTCAGCATCATCATTGTAGGCAAGATAAGGAGTGAAATCATTGTACAGCCATAACGTATGTCCATACGGATAATACATTTACTGATGGATAAAGATTAGCTGAAACTGACTGAAGTGTTAGCATCATCAGTGTAGGCAGGATAAGGATAACAATCACTGCACAGCTATATTGCATGTCCATACAGATAACAAAATGACTGTTGGACTTAAGATTGGCTGACACTGATTGTTGTGTTAGCATCAACATCAACAGTGTAGGCAAAATAAGGATTGAAACCAGTATACAGACAACAGTCATATGAACCATAGCGTAGGTTTAAATACATAAAACAAAAACTTAAGGTTGACAGAAACGAATCGTCAGTAGTAAATGTCACTGTCAGCTGAATGCACAATGGAAGCAACCGTATCAATTTCCTCACATAAAGAGGTGTCACGTTAGATGTCAAATTTGGACCATTACACGTAATGATTATTCTTATTTGAAAAAAAGTCAAATATTTGTTGATATCAAATATTGCAACCCGAAGAACTCACGTACCTTTCCCAAAACTTTTTCGGTATAAAAAAAAACCGTAAAGGTCAGGGATCTCCGTGGGAGGATATGTTGAGTGACAGTTACACTGTTGTTCTTCTGAGGCATGGGGAAGAACATCAGTATAAGACCCCAGCGTCAGCAATGGCGATCACACCCTGCAAGTGGGAAATCACTTCACCGACCATGGATCGACAGTCTCCAATGACCTGTTCTTCAACCCAGAGCAGAACAGGCAGATAGGGAAAGCTGCTACTGCCATGGCCAAGATTTTTAAGAGAATGTGGGAGAATAACAATATCACCACATCAGTTAAGACTAAATTGTACAGAATCTGTATTGGAAGTACCCATCTCTACAGCGACAAAAGCTGGACAAACAATGTACTCCAAGGACTTCGCCTGGATAGTTTCACCTGCAGTCCTTGTACCAGATTCTGGTCATTCCTGGAAGAACTGTATGCCAAACTGGCATGTGCTGGACCAGGCTAGCATACCATGCATACACGCCCTCTTCACACAATGACAACAGTGCTGACTTGGCCATGTCTGCTATATGGGGGATTGCCACATCCCAGAGAAGATCTTTTATTGAAAACTTGCTATGAAATCCTGACTCACAGGACGCACACTGCTGCGACATAGGGATGTTTGCAAACGTGACCTGAAAATGCTTATGTCAGTGTGGACGCCTCAGATCACACTGCTGCGACATAGGATGTCTGCAAACGTGACCCGAAAACTGCTTATGTCAGTAGGTACACATCAGATCACACTGCTGTGACATAGGGATGATTGCAAACGTGACCTGAAAACTGCTTACGTCAGAATGGACACCTCAGATCACACTGCTGTGACATAGGGATGTTTGCAAACGTGACCCGAAAACTGCTTACATCAAAGTGGACACCTCAGATCACACTGCTGTGACATAGGGATGTTTGCAAACGTGACCCGAAAACTGCTTACATCAGAGTGGACACCTCAGATCACACTGCTGTGACATAGGGATGTTTGCAAACGTGACCCGAAAACTGCTTACGTCAGAGTGGACACCTCAGATCACACTGCTGTGACATAGGGATGTTTGCAAACGTGACCCGAAAACTGCTTACATCAGAGTGGACACCTCAGATCACACTGCTGCGACATAGGGATATTTGCAAACGTGACCCGAAAACTGCTTACATCAGAGTGGACACCTCAGATCACACTGCTGTGACATAGGGATGTTTGCAAACGTGACCCGAAAACTGCTTACGTCAGAGTGGACACCTCAGATCACACTGCTGTGACATAGGGATGATTGCAAACGTGACCTGAAAACTGCTTACGTCAGAGTGGACACCTCAGATCACACTGCTGTGACATAGGGATGTTTGCAAACGTGACCCGAAAACTGCTTACGTCAGAGTGGACACCTCAGATCACACTGCTTTGACATAGGGATGTTTGCAAACGTGACCCGAAAACTGCTTACATCAGAGTGGACACCTCAGATCACACTGCTGTGACATAGGGATGTTTGCAAACGTGACCCGAAAACTGCTTACGTCAGAGTGGACACCTCAGATCACACTGCTGTGACATATGGATGATTGCAAGCCAGACCCGAAGACTGCTTACGTCAGAGTGGACACCTCAGATCACACTGCTGCGACATATGGATGATTGCAAGCGTGACCTGAAAACTGCTTAATCAGAGTGGACACCTCAGATCACACTGCTGTGACATAGGGATGTTTGCAAACGTGACCTGAAAACTGCTTATGTCAGTGTGGACACCTCAGATCACACTGCTGCGACATAAGAATATTTATAAATGTGACCTGAAAACTGCTTACGTCAGTGTGGACACCTCAAAGCAGACAGCTAAAAATGGCTGTGCCTGGAGACAGGCTGTACATGTTGAAGTCACAACTGTAGAAGGGAAATGAACCCGACTGTGGTTGGACAGAAGAGACAGAAGGAAAGCTTTAGCTACAATCACCCAGCCACAGCCATCAGTTTTCATGTGTGGCGGCTGTGCCAAGAACAGCCACTGTAGAATCAACTGCTTCAGCCACAGCTGATGCTGTTCCACATACAAGTGAATCATTAATCAGACACATCTTTTGTCTAACCAGATAGGTGGAACCACCACTTTGGTTAACAAGTGACTTCGAGTCTACAGACATGAAATTGATGTCTGTTATGCGTTTCTAGTTCTTTTCATGTTTTACTCTGTCTTCCTCTTTCAAAACTGTCTTGATTAATGCTGAACTGAAATAATGGTTTCTGTTTGTCTGTCATGGAGTTTACGTCCTGTGGAACGTCGCACATTTTGTCTTCACTCGTGACAGGTTATTGCAAATATGTCCATGCCCAGCAGTCTAAACATACCTCTTCACCATGACATGTGGCCTGTGACATGTTGTGCAGCAAACTTTTGTGACCAACATACCTCTTTACCATGACATGTGACCTGTGACGTGTTGTGCAGTAAACGTTTGTGACAAACATACCTCTTCACCATGACATGTGACCTGTGACATGTTGTGCAGCAAACTTTGTGACAAACATATCTCTTCACCATGACATGTGACCTTTGGCATGTGACATGTGCAGCAAACTTATGTGACAAACATACATCTTTACCATGACATGTGACCTGTGACGTGTTGTGCAGTAAACGTTTGTGACAAACATACCTCTTCACCATGACATGTAACCTGTGACGTGTTGTGCAGTAAACGTTTGTGACAAACATACCTCTTCACCATGACATGTAACCTGTGACATGTTGTGCAGTAAACGTTTGTGACAAACATACCTCTTCACCATGACATGTGGCCTGACATGTTGTGCAGCAAAACGTTTGTGACAAACATACCTCTTTACCATGACATGTGACCTTTGGCCTGTGACATGTTGTGCAGCAAACTTTTGTGACAAACATACCTCTTCACCATGACATGTGGCCTGTGACATGTTGCGCAGTAAACTTTTGTGACAAACCTACCTCTTCACCATGACATGTGGCCTGTGGCATGTAACCTTTGGCCTTTGACGTGTTGTGCAGCAAACGTTTGTGACAAACATACCTCTTCACCATGACATGTGGCCTGTGACATGTTGTGCAGCAAACGTTTGTGACAAACATACCTCTTCACCATGACATGTGGCCTGTGACATGTTGTGCAGCAAACTTTTGTGATAAACATACCTCTTCACCATGACATGTGACCTGTGACATGTTGTGCAGCAAACTTTTGTGACAAGCATACCTCTTCACCATGACATGTGACCTGTGACATGTTGTGCAGCAAACGTTTGTGATAAACATACCTCTTCACCATGACATGTGACCTGTGACATCTTGTGCAGCAAACTTTTGTGATAAGACATACCTCTTCACCATGACATGTGGCCTGTGGCGACTGGCCATCTTCTTTGAACCGAAAATGATTTCACTATTGAAAAGCTGTTCCTTTTCACAAATGGCGAAGTGTATTGACCATGAAGGAACTATCCATTACCATTCTGCAGGTGAAGATGATGATGATGATGATGATGATATGATGATGATGATGATGATGATGATGATGGATGTGGTGGTCATGATGGCATGATGTGTGTCATGATGTTGATGTGATGGTGATGATGATTGATTATGAGGTGATGTGATATGATGATGGTGATGATTATGAATGATGATGAGATGATGACGGAGACGATGATGATGATGATGATGATGATAATGATGGTGATGACGATGATGACGATGATGATGACTTTATTACACTTCACTGTGTTTGCATCAACTGGAGCCATTTGAAATCGATCAGCAGTTCTTGTGTTTTGGAAACCAAGATATCAAGATGATTATTTTAGTCTTGGTTTTCATAAGATTAGGTATGTAAATATGCATGTATGTAAATAAGTATAATGATGTATGTGTATTATGTTTACGTGTTGGTTATGTTATGCTCTAAGGACACTGGGATTCAGCGTGTGATCAGTGTTACCTTTTACTATTGTAATCAATCTTCTTCTTCTTTTTATATTATCATTATTATTATTATTATTATTTTTATTCATTATTATTATTATTGTTATTATTATTATTATATATTGTTACTATTATATTACTAGTATCATTATCATCAATTATGATCATTTCACTATCACTTTCATTATCATCATTTTTATCAATGATAATATTGTTATTATATCATTATCATCATAATCATTGTAATCAATGATAACATTATAATATCAGTATGATCATTATAATGGTTGTCACTATCGTTATTGTTGTTACTGCTATTATTGTTGTAGTTGTTATGATACTATTATTAATATTGTATCATCATATCATTATCATAATAGTTATTGTTATGGCCGTTATAGTCATTGCTGAAATATTGTAATTAGTTTATAACGATTATTATTGTAATCATATCATCGTCATCATCATGATCATCGATATCATCATCATCATCAGGATCATCACGAGAGCAACATGAACGTCACCAGCACCAGCATCACTCCTGATCCACTGAACATCAGTGACCTCTGTCCAGGTGTAGACTACATCATGAATCAGAACCAAACAGATTTCACAGTCCTACAGGCCAATGTGTCAGACTGCTGGACAAATGAATTTTTTGGCCTTCTGACACACCAGGGAGTGTTGTATGGGATGTGTGGAGAGTTCACTACTTTCTGTCTTCTGCATGTAGAGGTACCAAAGGGTATGTTAGTACGGGTTCGGGTCCAACGTTTGGCATACTGGTGTGGATCTGGAACATGGACACTTTGATGATAAGGCATTTAAATATACTTTGGGATATAAGTTGCGCTGATCATTCTATGGAAGAAAATTACATTGAATCATTTAGAAACCATATGACGTTTTTCCACTATAACATGCCCTTAGTCAGACTACACATCCAGGCAATTGAAGATCACAGCTTCATTAAAGTATCTACGTCACCTTGTTCTGGGTACATGATATTACCACGTCAATACATTTCTGGGAAGGAGTATCATAGCATCTGGGGAGAAGTGAATGCGCCCACTGGCTTTGTCATCATGCTCAGTTTTCAGGGAACATCGTACCGTCGTAAATCGCATATACATTTAACATATGCAGACTTGATTTATACACAGTCAGATACACACCAAAGCGTCCTCCGTGTGCGTGGTGACAGTAATTCATCAACTCGCGTTTTCCCAACGTCACAAATTCAAATTCGTGTCAGCAGTGTAAGTGTCGTAACAATATACGAAAGTATCAGTATGAAAATACTGTTTTCTTTTCACCCTAGAGACAGATAAACCTCATCAGTTACCCAGTGGACTATTCAACTGTTCTGTCGATTACTATATTAGCTTTCATCACCACCTGGACTGTAACCTGAAGCCAGAGTGTGAAGATGGACAGGATGAAACAGAACACTGCCCCTTCAGCAGTCCTGGTTGTAAGGGTTTGGTGGCCTCACGTAACAAATGTTTTGCATATGTTAAACTAGATGTTTGTTTACCTCCTGCAATGGCAAAACACGTGTGTCAGAGGATGGATGGACAGCTGGCTTCAGTCAAAACCAGACAGGAACAAAACGATTTCCTGAACATCTTCAATCACCGCAACGACTTTACAGTGTTGTCCGGTTTGTCATCAGGCTGGAAATCCGTGACTTTTATGTACAGTTTGTTCCACCATTGGTCTGACAGCACCATAATCTACAACCTTGTCCATTTCTGTCGTTTCTTTTTTTAGTCCATGCTATCCCGAAAGGTCAATTAACTATTATGATCTGACTGCACGTTACACTAGGACATAAAATTTCAGACCGACTACTTTGTGAAGTGAAATCACAAACACAAAACCTGTATTCTGTTCAAACAGTTGAGTTTCCTGTTTTACACCCAACTCTGTCCCTTTTGATACAGACACAGCAGACATTATCAGATTGTCCAGAGGGTCACGTGACACTACATTTTTGTCATGCGATCTTTATGTTCGCTGTGGACAAGTGATGTATACAAGATCATGCGTGTTCTGGAACATGAGCACTAAAACCACACATACCCTGACTGCACCTGGAAAGCACACTGCCTACACCATTGTCATGTTTGTCTGTGATGATGACGTAACAACACTGCCTTACACCCTGGTGTGTGACTTCAGACATGACTGTCCAGATCACAGTGATGAGTTATTCTGTCAACATCCTTCATGCAGTGGTTTTTTGTGCACCAATGGTCAGTGTGTGTTGGACAGCCAACGTTGTGATGACTACGCTGACTGTCTGGATGACTCTGATGAGTTCGGCTGCAGCAGCCACCGCTGGAAGCACGAAGAAGCCAACAAAAATCAGCGACTTTTCATCAGCTTAGATGGTACAGGTTACTTTACTCAGCAACTGATGACATCTCATCAGTCTTGTCCTGACACTCATTACTGGTGTACAGAAGACTGGTTGTACTGTCTCCCTGTCTACACTCGATGTAATGGATTCTATGACTGTACATATGGTGATGATGAACAAGACTGTGATACATTCACCTGTCCTGGTTTCTACCGATGTCGTGGTTCTAAAGTTTGTGTTCATGGAGATCATCTGTGTGATGGCTGGGGTCAGTGTCCACAGCGTGATGATGAATGGCTGTGTGACATGACCTGTTCTTATGGCTGTCAATGTCAAGGTCACTCTTTCCTGTGTCCCCAGGCTTACTGTGTTGACCCCTTTCTTCAGCTTCACTACATGGATGCCACAGGATCAGGAATGACACTGACTAATTTCAGTAACAGCACATATCTCATTTATCTGAGTCTTTCCTATTGTTCTCTGGTCAATATATCGAGTGTAAAGCTTCGCAACCTACAGTTCCTTGATTTGACCTACAATCATCTGAGAGTCATGAATAGGATTATTTTTCACAAACTATGGAACTTAAGAATTTTATTTTTAGCAAACAATCCTCTGACATTACTAAGAGGTAAGCCATATCTTCTCTTTCATTACGCTCTAGCACAAATAGATGTTTCTAAAACACATGTTCAGATACTTAACAGTAAGCTGCCCATGCACTTTCCTAAAGTCACAGATTTGAATTTATCATTTTCTGGCATTCAAACAATCAGTCCTAAAGCAGTCCAGTACATGTCACAGCTGACTGAACTGGACGTCAGGGGAAATTCCGTGACCAACCTTCCCTTGGATAAATTTTCAGTTTGGATTCATTTAAAAAACGTCATCTCCTCAAATTTTAGGCTTTGCTGCAGGAATTTATTTTTAAAACAGTCACACACGATACGCTGTGTATCACCACAACCCATATTTTCTTCCTGTGAATATTTGCTACCAACAGAACTGTGCAGGATTTTCTTTTGGTTACTTAGTACATTCTCCATTCTAGGGAATTTGGTTTGTTTCATAGTGGCATTCATGGAAAAGAAAATATTTGAAGATACTCTCATCATGTTCATTACCCATTTGCAGATTGCAAACATCTGCACAGGAATCTACGTCTGCATGGTTACATTTGCCAATGAAATATTCTATGGAAAATACATCTACTTTGAAAAGTCATGGATCAACAGTGTGACTTGCAAAGTAGCTGGTTTTATTTCCCTTCTGTCCAGTGAGGTGTCAGTTCTGATCCTCTGGTTCATGACACTGGATCACATCATTGTCCTTTGTTTCCCCTTAACTACGTGGACATTCAATAGACGTCTGACAGCTGCAGCTTGCACAGTGTCATGGTGTGTTTGGACTTTTCTTGTCCGTGATACCTTTTCTTCCTGGACTGTCACACTGGGGCCTTGATGGCCAGTCTGGTCTGTGTCGTCTGGCTCTATCTGATAGTAACTTCAAAGAAAAGTTCAGGTGGTTCACAGTCACTGTCGTGTTTAACTGTATCCTGTACACCATGGTGGTTGTTGGTCAACTCATCATTTACAAACGAACTCCTATCCATCCAATCCTTATGGATCCCACAAAGAAGCTGATTTATTTTTCAGTCCACCTGTTGATAAAAGTGGCTATAACAGATGCTGTATGCTGGTTCTCTCTCGGTCTGACGAGTATGATGACCTTAGATGGCGGTGGTGCCTCAGACAAGGCTCATGTGACCATGGCTGTCTTTCTGCTACCACTCAACTGTGCACTCAACCCACTGCTGTACATATGGACTGTTGTAACACAGCGACGTCAACAAGAACAGGAAGAGAGACTGTTACAAGAGTTAAAATCACGACGTTTACTTCTAGAGAAAAACAGTCCATCAGTATGACTGCAAAATCACTTGATCATTACCAGAGTCCATTCTTCATGGAGCAGTAGAGCAGTCAGACCGGATGTGTGTTTAACTCTGTCTGTTGTGTATCAACCTGTCGTCCTTCACAAGGATCAGTGCTGGCTGTGTGTTGTGTATATATGTGTCAATCTGTATGTGAGGTTGTGTTTATTCTACATGTCTACCTACATATAAGGCCTTCACCAGGACCAGTGCTGTCTGTGTGTGTTTTTTTCTTTATTGTCTCTGCTGTGTATCTACATGTCAACCTGTATGTTAGGCCTTCATCAGGACCAGTGTATTTGGCTCTGCCCGTTATGTACCTATATGTCAACCTGTATATGAGGCCTTTCCAAAATCAATGCTGGCTGTGTGTTTGGCTGTATATGTTGTATATGTGGTAGTCACGTGATATAACAATTTGTCTGTTGTTTGCTGAAAGTTCAGATCCAACTTCTCTGTGCCATGATGTTGAATTCTGTATGATTTCCAACACGCCTCTAAGTTTTCTATATGTCCAAACAAACCTGTAGTCCGATAACTGTTTCTTTCTCGTTTTCCTTGTGGAGACACTGGCAATAACAACAGTTCCTGAGCCAATACCAGAGCCAGGTTCTGTCTGTTGCAATCTCTAAGAACGTTTCCTTTCATTGGTCATCATGAAGTCCTAGGACAGGTGTGGTCATCACTGGATGGAGAGATGGAGCTCCAGACAGGATCCTTCATGGATCTAGCAGTACACAGAATCCTTCATGGATCTAGCAGTATACATGATCCTTCATGGATGTATCAGTAGACAGGATCCTTCATGGATGTAGCAATAGACAGGATCCTTCATGGAACTGGCAGTTGAAAGGATCCTTCATGGAACTTGCAGTTGACAGGATTGTTCATGAATTTATCAGTAGTCAGGATTATTCACCAAATTAAGAATATACAGGATCCTTCATTGATGTATCAGTGGACAGGATTATTCATGGATGTAGCAGTAGCCATGACTATTTGTGGGTAGGTAATGTGGCCAACATCACCTTGCAGTGTACCTTGATGGATGGTGTCGGTTTGTGTGTCTGGGTGGGTAATGTAGCCAACATCACCTTGCAGTATATCCTGATGGATGGTATCGGTTTGTGTGTTCGTTCGTTATTTCTTTTAACGTCTGTTCACATATGTGCTTTTAGACGAAAAAAAAAAAAGAAAAAAAAAGGTTTGTGTGTCTGGTGGGTAATGTGGCCAACATCACCTTGCAGCGTGTCCTGACGGATAGTATCGGTTTGTGTGTCTGGTGGGTAATGTGGCCAACATCACCTTGCAGTGTATCCTGATGGATGGTGTCGGTTTGTGTGTCTGGTGGGTAATGTGGCCAACATCACCTTGCAGTGTATCCTGATGGATGGTGTCGGTTTGTGTGTCTGGTGGGTAATGTGGCCGACATCACCTTGCAGTGTATGGATGGTGGTGGTTTGTGTGTCTGGTGGGTAATGTGGCCGACATCACCTTGCAGTGTATGGATGGTGGTGGTTTGTGTGTCTGGTGGGTAATGTGGCCGACATCACCTTGCAGTGTATGGATGGTGGTGGTTTGTGTGTCTGGTGGGTAATATGGCCGACATCACCTTGCAGTGTATGGATGGTGGTGGTTTGTGTGTCTGGTGGGTAATGTGGCCGACATCACCTTGCAGTGTATGGATGGTGGTGGTTTGTATGTCTGGTGGGTAATGTGGCCGACATCACCTTGCAGTGTATCCTGATGGATGGTATCAGTTTGTGTGTCTGGTGGGTAATATGGCCGACATCACCTTGCAGTGTATGGATGGTGGTGGTTTGTGTGTCTGGTGGGTAATGTGGCCGACATCACCTTGCAGTGTATGGATGGTGGTGGTTTGTATGTCTGGTGGGTAATGTGGCCAACATCACCTTACAGTGTATCCTGATGGATGGTGTCGGTTTGTGTGTCTGGTGGGTAATGTGGCCAACATCACCTTGCAGTGTATCCTGATGGATGGTGCTGGTTTGTGTGTCTGGTGGGTAATATGGCCAAACTGAGCAAGACTGCATCACTTCAAGTGTGACAGAAAGAGGGCTTGTGGATACAACAAGATGCTTTGATTTTATCGGTGGAAAATAATGCATGACTGACGTAAAACCAGTGGACACACGTTTTCGCTTTACTTAATGGAGATACTGTCTTGTTTTATGCTAATGTTCTTCTCTAAGTACTCATTCAATTTGTTAATGTTCTTCTGTAAGTACCCATTTATCCAGGTAGACAGTAAGGAGAGTATTTGAGGAAAAAAAGGTCTGAATATCTGGGTATATAATGTTAATGATTTTCTCTTAGTACCCATTCAGTTTGTTAATGTTCTTCTCTTAGTACCCATTCAAGTTGTTAATGTTCTTCTCTTAGTACCCATTTATTATGTTAATGTCTTCTCTTAATACCTATTCATTTTGTTTGATGTTCTTTTCTAAATACCTGTTCATTGAGATCTGACAATTTCAAACAGTTTTGGAGGCACTCAGTAGTCGAAATAGTGCAACTCATGAGAATTTCCGAAGGCACAAGCACAGGAAATAGTATGATTTATGAAAACTTCAGAAGGCACAAGCACAGGAAATAGTATGATTTATGAAAACTTCAGAAGGCACAAGCACAGGAAATAGTATGATTTATGAAAACTTCAGAAGGTACACAGCACACGAAATAGCATAATCAATGAAAACTCCTGAAGGCACACACCAGTGGAAATAGTGCAATTCTCAAGAACTCCTGACGGCACATAGCACACAAACACAAGTGGTGGGAGCTATCCGGGTAGACAGTAAGGAGAGCATTTGACGAAAAAAAGGTCTGAATATCTGGGTAGATAGTAACGAGAGCGTTTGACCAAAAAAGTCTAGATATCTGGGTAGCATTTGACGAAAAAAGGTCTAGATATCTGGGTAGATAATAAGGAGAGTATTTGACGACAAAAGGTCGTGATATCTGGGTAGATATGAGGGAGACCATTTGACGAAAAAAGGTCTTAATATATGAGTAGATACTAAGGAGAGTATTTGACGAAAAAATGCCTTAGTATCTGTGTAGATACTAAGGAGAGTATTTGATGAAAAAAGGCCTTAGTATCTGTGTAGATACTAAGGAGAGTATTTGATGAAAAAAGGCCTTAGTATCTGTGTAGATACTAAGGAGAGTATTTGACGAAAAAATGCCTTAGTATCTGTGTAGATACTAAGGAGAGTATTTGATGAAAAAAGGCCTTAGTATCTGTGTAGATACTAAGGAGAGTATTTGATGAAAAAAGGCCTTAGTATCTGTGTAGATACTAAGGAGAGTATTTGATGAAAAAAGGCCTTAGTATCTGTGTAGATACTAAGGAGAGTATTTGATGAAAAAAGGCCTTAGTATCTGTGTAGATACTAAGGAGAGTATTTGATGAAAAAAGGCCTTAGTATCTGTGTAGATACTAAGGAGAGTATTTGATGAAAAAAGGCCTTAGTATTTGAAGTACAGGAATAGGAAGAGCCTTACTGTCCGTGTGTAACCACTCCTATGATTTGTAAGAAATATGTGATTATTATATTGTATGTATGTATGTATGTATAAGTGTATATGTGGAGTGATTTCACATTTGTGGGTTTTGAGTCAACTTCCAATCTTAAAAAAACTTTTAAAGCCAAAAAAGACAGATCTTTGAATTTTAATAGAATAAAACACAATAAATACAACTTACAACTATTACAAGTGACCACAATTTGTTCTCACGGGGGATAACCCCTTTTTGGAAAAAGACTGACAAATTAAAACTAGCGGTACAAAGAGTCAACTCCAGCAGAAACACTTGAGAACCTCAGGTAGCTCTGTAACAGATTCCATACATTCATTTGGTCAGTTTTCCATTTGAAGTAAATCATATATAAGATGTGATTATGACATGATAAAATATGATATGATATGATAATGATATGATATGATATGATATGATATGATATGATATATATGATAAGATATGATATGATATGATATGATATGATATGATATGATATGATATGATATGATATGATATGATATGATATGATATGAAAAGCATACAGCAATAAAAGCCAGGATCAATACTGTAGAGTGATCCATCCAGTATCAAGTAATCAGCCGCCTGTGTGCATCAGACACTTTAGCCCGAGATCCCACATGAGAGTAGTCAGCAAAACAAAGCACGACCTTGGACACCATCAACCTCAATAGTTGACCCTGTATAATATGATATGGTATGGTATGAGATATGACATGATATGATATGATATGATATGATATGATATGATATGATATGATATGATATGATATGATATGATATGATATGATATGATATGATATGATATGATATGATATGATATGATATGATATAATATGATATGATATGATATGATATGATATGATATGATATGATATGATATGATATGATATAATATGATATGACATTATGATGAATAGCCTTAAGAAAAAATACAGTTAAATGTTTGAATGAATAATCATGAACTATAAAAAACATGAATAATCCAGTGAAAGAAGAATAATAAACATTAACAGTAGACCACTCATGCTTATGTTTCCAATAAACAAAATGAACCCTATTCCACACACATACATGAAATGGTGTGTATCTATCACACCATCTATCACACCATCTATCACACCATCTAGGAGGTCTTTACAAAATATTTATGAAAATGATTTTCTTTTCCGTGAACACAATGTTCTTTAAGTATTATACAATTTTGGATTCAAAGTCATGTCCCTTTTGATCAAGATAATTCATGAACAACTATCCAAAGGACTACACAATGATCTGGAGACAATATGTTTGGTTTGTCTCCTTACTGAATAACAGAACCTGTTATTATCCATTTTACAAAAATTCTGTATTCTCTTTTCCACAAAAAATGGTTACTATTTCACATCCACTTGACAATTTGCTAATCAAAAAAGTTTATGAGACCTCTCTATGTTTTTTTTGTGTGTGCGAGTATTTCACAAATGTAATAACTGAACAAAAAAAGTTATTGCTAACAAACATTGAAACAACTACATATGCTTTAACAGAAAAAAATGTACAACTAGGCCAAGTTTATTTAACCATGAAACTGATAAATTAATAACTGTCAGTGCACCCCAACCATTTTGGTAATGCATCACATTTTTTCCCATAGAATACTATTTTAGTATTACAATGAAAAATGTTCATTCACGTCTTCATTTATTCCACAAAAACATTTAAGCAATTGTTTAATATAAAAAAAAAAAACATTATATAAATGATCATGTTCGCAAACTACGAATAGGCTGCGTATCGGACTAACCCCATCGCTGAATTATTTATCATTTAGCTTTCAAACAAAAAATATTGATTTAAAATTACCTATGTTAAATTCCCATGAATACACTTCAAAAGTGTCTTAAGTTCTCTAAAATAATTCAGCTTTAAACCAACTACTACAATGAAAAATTAGCACAAACCTGAATTAGAGTTACCTTGATGTTTCGGGGTTGGCAACTGTTACGGCGAAAGCGCTTACGTTGCTATGGTTTTAACAATACCCGGATGACAGTGAAACGTCATTTCCGGTTTTGTAGCAGACGAAAAATCCAAAAACTTGTTACAATTTTTTGACTGGCTACATATACCCCCCTGAGAAAATGTTTCATTAATTAACAAATTTTGAAATATTTAGTTGGGTTGACTTCAGTTGCTAATTTTAGTTCAAATTTCAAAGAAAATTGATACAGAAAAAATACTAACGCTCACACATGAACACATAATTATACCCGTAGTTACATCCCAAAAATAAAAATAGTTTTATAGTAACAATATGGGGTTTATGCCTTTAGAATGAACTGGAATACAGCTCTGTTCAAAACTATATATTGTATATAGTCCAAAGCACATCAATATCCTTACAGGAAGCTTCAATCCTGTGTTGAGAATCTTATTAAACAGCTACAGTGCTAGAGAACAGAGGGTTTCAACCTCAACACTATCAACTGCATTATTCTCTGTCTCTTTATCCTCAGAATTTTTCTTACAAGTCACATATGAGTCTCTCTGGAAAAAGGCACATAGATTTACAATGAGAATGCTTTAACAAAAATGGCATGAATCACACAGGTAGTCCAGTCTTCACCTCTTCATAGAAATGATAATTCAAGTGATCTAAACTATCCAGCAACTATTTTATCCTGACCCAAGTTATGCCTTTTTATATTACTTTCTTGCAAAGATTATACATGTTGCTTCTGAGATTTTTCATGTAGTCCAGCAATGTCTGAGTACTTGTTTCCAGATTGTCCAGCTATTTCATTGCATAACTGAAACTTTCCTCATCACAACAATCAGTACTTTCAGTGTTTTCTGCATATGGTCTTTTGTCTTGCATCTTGGTTGGAAAGCGTTTTCTTAAGTTCTCTGATGTAGCCCAATGAACCAGATTCAGCCTATCAACAGGTTTCCTGATTCTAGTAGACCTCTGAGGCAATGGCATTTCCACTGGCTCATTCTGTGTTTCTTGTTCAGATTGACAGTTTTCATTTAACTCCAAATTTTCCTCAGCTAGATCACTATCTTCATTCACATTTTCAGTATTTTCATGCTCACTCAAATTCATACCCATACTATTTAAATAATTCAGCTTTAAACCAACTACTACAATGAAAAATTAGCACAAACCTGAATTAGAGTTACCTTGATGTTTCAGGGTTGGCAACCGTTACGGCGAAAGCGCTTACGTTGCTATGGTTCCAACAACACCCGGATGACAGTGAAACGTCATTTCCGGTTTTGTAGCAGACGAAAAATCCAAAAACTTGTTAGAATTTTTTGACTGGCTACACGTGCACCATGAAAAACAAAATCTAAAACCTATTTCTTTCTTAAACAGCTCTCGGGAGTGATCAGCTCAGTGCATTGTGTATCCATCAAGCAAAACAGCAGAATCCAGAGTATTTGTATCAAACCAGGTTTCAGTGAAACAAAATAACGAACGATAGCTATAATCCCACGTAGTACTCTATGCAGTACAGTGATCCAGCTTGTTTATTATTCAGGGACTGGACAGTAGCCAGTGGAATGGATGAAAGGGGAGGATGATTTGTTCTTTTAGGAAATGGCACGAGTACGCCATTATACTTACCTTGTCTGTGCTTCATGCACCTGGGACGTTGGCTGGTGTGTCTGTCTGACTGGTTCTGAACACTTCCAACGGAGAAAACGCAGTCAAAAAAATGTCAAAGTGCACACCAACTCTCTGATAACAATAAAAAGCTGAACAATAGCACATTCAGCGCACTTGTCACCTTGTCACCCTGTGCAGGCGCCATCTTAAACACACAAACCACAGGGAGTAATACAATTCTTTCGAAATCCTGAAAGCACACAGCACAGGAAATAGTACAACTAATTAGAATTCCTGAAGGCACACAGCACAGGAAATAGTACAACTCATGATAACTCCTGAGGGCACACAGCACAGGAAATAGTATAACTCATTAGAATTCCTGAAGGCACACAGCACAGGAAATAGTACAACTCATGAGAATTCCTGAAGGCACACAGCACAAGAAATAATACAACTGATTAAAACTCCTGCAGGTATACATCACAGAAGAATACAACTCAGTAGAACTTTTGAAGGCACACAGCACAGGAAATGACACATCTTCTTCATCATCATGTGCCTGCCGCATGACGTTGGTGATATGGCCCTCTATGCGAACTTATCCCTTGTCACTGCAAGTACATTTCCCACCCTGTCTGTCTTTATCCAGTCTGTCGAATATTTGCTCCCTGGGTCTGCATGGTGGTATTTTTACCTCCATCTTTCCTGTTGTGACTAAGTGCTCCAATTTCTCTTACCTCATAAAATGTCCTATAAATGTTGTTTGTCTTTTCCTAATCTTCGTTAATGTTTGTTTTGTGTTTCTCTCTTTCACGATGGTCTCGTTTGCTTTCTTTTCTGTCCATGGAACTCTTAACATTCTTGTTAGAAACCACATTTCAGGTGCTTCAGTTTTGTTCTCACTTTGCGTGTAGGAAATGATACAACTAATTAGATATTCTGAAGTCACAAAACACAGGAAGGGTACAACTCATTGGAACTCCTGAAGGCACACAGCACAGGAAAGAGTACAATTCATTAGAACTCCTGCATACACACAACACAGGAAATTGTACAATTTATTAGAACTCCTGCATACACACAGCACAGGAAAGAGTACAATTAATTAGAACTCCTGCATACACACAGCACAGGAAAGAGTATAATTAATTAGAACTCCTGAATACACACAGCACAGGAAATAATGCAATTCACAAGAACTCCCGAATGCACAAAACACAGGAAAGAGTAGAATTAATTAGAACTCCCGAATGCACACAGCACAGGAAATAGTACAACTAATTAGAACTCCCGGAGGCACACAGCACAGGAAATAGTACAACTAATTAGAACTCCCAGAGACACACAGCACAGGAAATAGTACAGCTAATTAGAACTCCTGGAGGCACACAGCACAGGAAAGAGTACATATAAGTAGAACTCCTGAGTGCATACAACACAGGAAAGAGTACAGCTAATTATAACTCCTGAATGCACAGAGCACAGGAAATAGTTCTGCTAATTAGAACTCCTGAATGCACACAGCACAGGAAATCATACAACCAAATCCATCTGGTACTCGTAACATCACCAAAGGGTAAAATGTGCTATATGATAATACAAACTATTGTCTTTGAAACAAGTGTTGAACAGTATAAAAGCTCTCTCTTTCTCTCTCTCTTTCTCTCCCCCTCTCATTTTCTCTCTTTCTCTGTCTCTCTCTGTCTCTGTCACTGTTTCTCTGTCTGTCACAGTCGCTGCCTCTCTCTCTCTCTCTCTCTCTCTCTCTCTCTCTCTCTCTCTCTCTTGTTCTTGTTTAGTGATGGATGGGGTGGATGTTGGTTAGATGGCTTGATGATTTCTGTGTCTGTTGGGGTGCTGCTCTGTTTCCTGGAGACGATTCTGTAGCTAACAACCTGCTCTTGGTGAAGACATCACCGTCGACAGGACACATCACACCAAAAGGGAATTATGGTACAAAATCGTATGAGGAGACCTTTCGCATGTACAGAAAAATATCTGTCCCAGAAGGGCATTCCATTATGACCAGTCTGAGAAGAATGGTGGAGTACAATGTATATATATCTGTCAATCTCTATACAGTCGACAAAACTGGACATAAAACCTTAGCGTCGGACAGCTATGACGAATGGTCGTATGAATATATGCTCAATACTCCAACACTCCTAGTTTTGTATGAGAACAGTGACTGCCTTGATGTACCGTGTTTCAGACTGTTCTTTTCCTTTCACCCTGAAAGTCAAACACCCCAAAGGTTACCCAGTGGTCTGTTCAACTGTTCTGTTGATCATTATTCCAACTTTCAGCACCATCTGGACTGTAATCTGATGTCAGAGTGTGAAGATGGACAGGATGAAACAGAACACTGTCCCTTCAGTAGATCTGACTGTCAGGGTTTGGTGGCGTTATGTAACCATTGCTACAAATTTGTCTATGTTCCATCTACTAGAGCTATCAATAAACCTGATTTGTATGAAACTTACAGC